>CM029019.1:43519824-44770405 GCA_016801055.1 Panax notoginseng | reverse complement strand
TCGATGTGTACCAAGTGTGTAACGCGAATGAAATTTTGAGCGATGTAAATAAAGTTAGAAATTCTTAAAGAAGAATTGTTATATAAACAAGAAGATTCAAAGAAGAATCTTGAACATATAAGATAAGAAATGGGAGTTTCCTAACTCCAATAGCCAAGATAACGAATAATGTCGTAAATGATGAAAAAGAGAAAGAATGAGGATCGTAAAACAAACGATCACGAGTTAACAAAAGAATTTTAAGAGAGATGATTATATAGAATAAGGTCACGACGTGATCTGTTTAAGTTATAAAAGAAAGATGGTCTGTAATGTTTGAATGATTATAGCTTAATGTTATGAAGATGTGTACTATGAAATAGTATGAGATACTCATGAGGAGTTATAGATGATGTTATACGAAGAATTCGTATCGAACAAAGAGCAAGTTTAAAAGAAAGATAGAGTTAGGTGGATTTCAATTGAGACTCATGTGATGGCTGAGTTGTACAAACCTTTGTATGGGTGAGGTTTTGTGCTTGCACCAGTTTATCACAATGATAATCATTGAATGCTTGTGTCGCGCTATTTCTATATGCATGTTGAGAAGGTGATTCTTATCTCATGTGTATAACAGATAGGTAGAGTATAGTTAGAGAATATTATAAGATTAAGTGCGAGTTCTTAAAACTCATACTTATGATAGGTTCATGTTTATAATGGTATGTTGTTTTTTGAACCCCTCAGTGAATGGACGCCTATGTCTGACTAGGATAAGTTCTTAAACTCATAAGATTGTGGCAAGTTCCTGAAACTCATAACGTGTGGTAAGTTTGATGAACTAGGGTATAATTAATGGTGAATGGTATTGAGGATGATAGGAATAGATAGACCTATTAAGCAATGGATCATTATAGAAAGTGGAGTTGATGGTGGAAGCATAGGTATTCTAAATCTACTAGCTATGCTAGACTTTCCGAAATTTTATTGACTTCGTGCTGATGTTTACACTTTTATTTTCTTGAAAAACGTGGGATCAAATGATGGAACCAATGAGTTTTAACAACAAATACTATTATCCGTATGTTTATGCTTTTTACTTCGGCTAGACAAAAATGATTTGCAATATATCAAAATGTATTTTATATCATTAATGCATCATGTAACCTGGTGCAAAGATATGATAAAATGATGGAGTCATCATGCAGTATTACCTAGTGTTGGATGTGATCTAAGGATCGTCAGCCCACTTGGTATGATGTAGTATGATAAAGTCACCAAATGACGGAATCCTCAACGGACTGTAAATACAGTGCGGTATCATGACGTCATAAAAAGATTTTTGAGATTTTTTTTAAGATATGAGAATACATATGTATGTATGTATGTATATGTATATTTCGGTTAATGTCCGAGTTATTGTAGAGGTCTATGCTATTTGATTCAGCTAGACAAATATTGAAAGATGTTCATGAAATTCAAGAGTTTTTTTGAGAGGTTATGCCAAACCAAATTGTTTTGGTGCGGATTCAGATATTGAAAAGCTGAGATGAACAACCCTTTTATAGGGGATTACGCGGAGGCCTTGAGATGTTTTGTGCACAATACATTGTACGAAGGGCTGATCACCCTAAGTACGAGGAGTCCCTATAGTCTTATGACTGTTAAAGTTTAAGTTGAAAGATTACTTATAACTATGGACATATGCATAGCGTTTAAATGTTTGTGCACAATACATCGTACGAAGGGCTTAACACCCTAAGTACGGGGGTCCTTATAGTCTTATGACTGTTAAAGTTGAAGTTGAAAGATTACTTGTAACTGTGACATAGTTCGTGGTCTTATGACCCTCAGCATGATTTGAATCTTTAAAATTCCTGAGTTATTCAAACTACTTCTTCCCAATTATTGAACAATTGTGGAAGATTCTTGTTATTCTTGAAGATGGAATTGAAAAAGGAAAATATTCCTTAGAAAGAAGTAAGTCGTAAATGCAACACTGAATGATGAATGTGTTGATTATTGTGAGAAAAGAGATTTTGAAATGAGAAGGGATGAGTTATCAAAGAAATTTGTAAAACTTTTAATAGAAAAGTTAATAATTGTAGAATGATCTTTTGTGGAAGAAGTGGTTATAGAACCTAAGGAATGAGTATAGTATTAACGTAAAATCTACTTTGATAGATGAATGAATAATATTAATTGATAAAATTTCGAGGACGAAATTCTTAGAGGAAAGAGTGAATGTAATATCCCGAGTGTTGATGATAACGATCCTTAGAAAAGGAAATGATTGGGTTAAAAGGTATATAATACTCAAAATATAATTGAGTTCAAATGAAAGTTATGAATGAAACCTAGAATTTGTTAGGCAATGAATATATTAGGAAATATAAAATCTATATTTAGATAAAATGATGAAAGATTTCTCAGAGTTATTTGTGTAAATTGTGTCTTCGATTCTGGGGACAAAATCTTTGTAAGTAGGGAAGATTGTAACGAATGAGTGGTTTGAGTTGTGATTCTGAGGACAGAATCCTTGTAAGGAGGGAATGATGTAACAATCCAGATTTTAATTATAATATTTAAATATTTATTGAATTATATAAATATTTAATGGATGTATTTATCGTGCATAAATGTTTGTTTAATTGATTTGATGTAATTTGATTATTTATTTGTTTAATAAATAATTAATGAGTTAAGAAAAGTAATTATTTTGAAATAGTAATCTAATTTAATTTAATAATTAAGTTAGAGAGTTTATAATGATTAAATAGATTATTATATTATGCAATGAATTGTTATTAGAATTAATTAAATTAAGTATGAAAACTTAATTAATTAGAAGTGTGACAAATAATTATATATAAGCGGTTATTAAAATAAATTAAAGTAGTTTTAATTTATTTTGCCAAACAAGGCTTAAATATATTAAGTCTTTAGTTTTAAATTATTTTGCCAAACAAAGCCCTATGGCTTTTGGTTTTTAAAATTTTGAATTTTTATAAATAATATATAATAAAATATAATTATAATGGATATACATTTATTATTTTGGTAACTGATAATAGTTATGGTCATTATTAAGGCCATATCAGTTTTTAGTTTACGCATAATTGTTATCAGTTTAGTTTTTACGTACAGTGTGTTTTGGCTTAAGACTAAGAAAGGAAAAAGAAAAGAAAAGTGAGAGACCAAAGAGTTTTGAGAGAAATTGTCAGAGGTCTTAGAGAGAGAAACAAGAGAAAATTATGTATTCTTCGAACTATTATCAGTGATTAAGCAAAGATTGTCTGAATAAAAAGGTATGTCTATACTCTTAAAAATATGTTTTTATAGTAAATTATTTAGCCTCTGTGTTTCATGAAACTCAACTTCATTGTATATAAGTTTTACAAAGGTTGTCTGTAAACTATGTTTTACTAAATGATTATGAAATCATGTGTTCTAGTAATAACTAACATGTATATATGTATATATGTGTGGTATGCTAAATTACGCTCATAGAGAAAGAGAAATTAGTTTTTACAGTAAACATTCACGTGTGAAAGTGGTTTGTAGAAATATCAAAATTAGTATATGTTTAATTGTGAAGTTATGAAATTGAAGTGTGATTATGTTAATTAGATATGAACTACAGAGAATTATAGTTTAAAAAGTAATCAAATTGGTGGTTATTAGAGATTACAGTGTTCAATGTGTTTAACAACTGTCAAACATGGAGTTTTGTTTTAAAATATGGTTTTTTAAGGAATTTAGTTTTCTGTGATTATTGATTAGTAATTTTAAACTAGTATATGCATGTTGGGTAGTGTGTATATGTGTAATTTATATAAGTTATACATGTTAATTGGGGTTAATTGGTGTTAAAAATAAAGACAGTAGCTTTGTTCTGTTCTTCGTGGTGGGTTCTGCGAGTTTCGGCGCCCCAGCGTCAAAATTCAGCCCAGCGGCGCAGCGCCAAAAATCGCGCCCAGCGCCAAAATTCGCGCCCCAGCGCTGAAATTGGCGCCCCAGCGCCAATCTCGTGCCCCAGCGCCACTAGTTGGCTTAGTACTCGCGCCCCAGCGCGGGGACAGAAGTCTGACTTGGACAGTTTTGACCTCCTGTAGTAAAATGGCCATAACTTCCTCATACGAACTCCGATTGAGGTGATTCAAGATGATCCGGAACGAGGACGAGTAGACCTACAACTTTAGTTCTTTAAGTTTTTCAATTTGAGGTCATTAGGATGGGTCAAAATGGTCATCTTTATTACTATTGTGTTTTCGGAGGCAATCGGAGGGTGTCGGGCATGCACATATGCATGTGTAGTGCTCCAGACCGTAAAAGATGATGTCCTAAGTTATAAAACATGAATCTTAATAAATATAATGATGTTTAACATTAATAAATAATATATTAGATAAGTTATAGAAGCATAGTAAGCATATACAAGAGAGACAAATCGGGCGTGTGACGATTGAACATCGAAACGCCGTGCCAAGTGTTAATGAACTTAAAAAGTGTTTCAATTCTATTGAAATGGATATTATAAGATATGGAATGAGTTTAATATAAAACCAATAAGTAGTTCCTAGCAAGACTTAAGCACTTGAACTTCGAGTTTGACTAAGAAGAAATATACTGAGTCATAAGTCGAAAAGTTAACACAATCTAATTGACCATTGTGTATTTATTAATAGGAAAGATTATGAGATGTGGAGTAGAGTTTACATTATAATGTGTGACTAATTTGATGTGTAATTATATAATTGTGTAGGGCACGTGAAGTGCAGATAACTGTAAGCTGTTAAGCTATTATTGGTAAACAACGATCAAGGCAAGTCTTTCGGTTCCTATTTTCTACGTGGACTTGATGAACTGTTTTAAATTGCATGATGTGTTATGCATGTTGAAATCATGAAATGTTAAAGTCAATATATGACTGCATTGTTTTGGCTAAGTAATGATGATTGAGTAAAGAACTCAATCTTTATATTTGTTATGTGAATTAAAAGCATGTATGCCATGTTACTTTAATGAGATGTATGTCGAGCATGTTATTATGTGCTATGTGATGCATGAAAACTGTTAGACTTTGCTGGGCTGTCGAGCTCACTCTTGCAAATAACCACTTTTGCAGGTCAAGATTTTAAGGTAAAGATACGTGCTATGTGAGTTATAGAGATCTATATTCACGAAGATTACTTATGTTTTATGAGAAATGTATTTCATATTTGAACGTAATATATTGTTGAATTGTAAGTTGAGCTATCCAATGTATATGGATATTTAGTTATGATGTAAGACTTTGTATAGTCATTTTATTGTAATGATTCATGATATAAGATTGAATCAAAGAGATGTAATGTAATGGTTGCGATTCAGGGCAAGAAAGAAGGAAATGTATAAAAGTTTTAAATATTCCGCAATTTTATTAAGTTTAAATAGAATAATGATGTATTATTTAGAGGTTGAATGTATGGTTAACGACTGAAGTCGGGATTTAAATTGTATAGATTTTGGGGTCGTTACAATGGTCATTACTTAAAATTTTCGTCGGAAAAAACGGACGGAATGCTGACTGTACAAGTTGACCAGACTTTTTTGCTGACATGGAGGGCAGAAATGCTTGGTAAAAATTTTCTTAAAGAAAATGTTGCTCACGAGTGTCGAACTCCAGACCTCTCCAAGCTAGAAAACTTATATTCCAACAAAAATCACTTGACCAACTACCTATCATGTTAGATTTTATGTAACACTAATATTTAAACCACTTAGCATCGTTTCTATGCATGTGAAGATAAAATAATACACTTTTTGGTCATTGTGCTAGGAATTGTAATAATAATAATAATAATTGTAATAATTATTATTGTAATAATAACAATAAATTTTAAATAATTAAAATAATAATTATTATTATATTTTAACTATTATTATTATTCTATTATTATTATTTAATAAAATTTATTTTAATTATTATTTTATTTATTATTTAATAATTAAAATAATAATATAACAATTAAAATTAATAATTATATTTTAATTATTGTTTTTTATTATTATATTCTATTGATATTATTCTATTATTATTATTATTTTATAATATTATTATTTAATTATAATTATTATTATTATTTTAATTATTAAAATTTTCTCGTCTCCAGCTATGGGTTTAAAAAACAAAAACTACAGGTGATAAGCAAAAAAAATAACAATAAGCCTCTCACTCGCTCGTAGCAATACAACCTAATTGTGTTGTGAGATTAGTTTGAAAAACCATGCGAGCAAGTAGCAGAATTCATGAAGCAGAAGATGCCCTCGTCATTATTATTATTATTATTATTATAAATATTATTATTATTATTATTCTATTGATATTATTCTATTATTAGTATTATTCTATAATATTATTATTTAATTATAATAATTATTTTTATTATTATTATTATTATTTTAATTATTTAAAATTTATTATTATTATTACAATTATTATTATTATTATTATTATTATTATTACAATTATTATTATTATTACAAATCCTAGTATAGTGACAAAAAATGTATTATCTCATCTTCACATGCATAAAAACGATACTAGGTGGTTTAAATATTAGTGTTACATAAATTCTAGCATGATAGGTAGTTGGTCTAGTGGCTTTTGTTGGAATATAAGGTTTCTAGTGTGGAGGTCTAGAGTTCCACACTAACGGCCAATATGCACAGTCAGCATTTCGTTTGCTTTTTCTGATGGAAATTAAAAATAATGACCATTTTGTAATTTTTGAGAGTACAGTTATTCGATTGTAATAAAAAAAAGTTTTGATAATCACAATAAATAATAAAAATCGGACCTTAGTACAGTGACCAAAAAATGTATTATCCCTTTCCTTCATGGAGCAGCTGTTGATGATGTGAATCAAACAGTGACAAAGATGATAACATGTTAGATTCAGATTTTTACCACTTTTCCTAATCTGGGCAAAATGCTCTCAATAAGTAACCGAAAACATATTAGATGAACATGTTCTCAAGAATGAAGAATCAGCTTTATCTTAGATCTATTTACTCTTCAAATTTTAGTTCTTAACCATGATTACTCATCCAGACTGACATATTTGACCTAAGTATACAGTGATGACTAAATTGCTGATTATTTACTTTCTAATTCATCTTAGCAACCGATTTATATGGCTATTAATTATTTTTATCCGTCCAAAACAACTTAGTCCCCTACAATTTAATCTTGTCCATTGATTCTTTCAGCTAGTATTGTGTCGCCACAATATTGCGTAATTGGAAATTGACTGATGATCTAGAGGGGACAACTTCACCCAGACCGAATTTCTCTGAAAAACCTATACAAAAAAATTGAATCCCGTATTTTTTTCGAAATTTATTGCAAGAACATAAACACTGTTACTATTTAATTATTCTTTAACTTTGGACTAAAAAGTCTCACACTGAGAAGTGAGCCGAAACTCCATTACACAAAATTTAACACACATTTTGATGACCTAAATACACTGTGCGCTCAGCATTTGATACAAAAACCCAGTAGACAGCCACAGGTTGCGCTTGGGCAACATTCCTTTAAACCACGGCCCAGGCAAATCTTTCCCACTTTAAGGCAGCTTCCATCGGGCTCAATGATTTCTGGCCGGAGCGTTTTCCTGACCCCAGAGCGGGCGTTATCGCCAGAACGACCGGCCTCGCCGCTGGAAATTGCCAGAGCCACCATTGTCGCCAGCACCAACACCATCAGAGCAACCTTCTTCTCCATTTCGGGCAGTTATGACAATTACTGCTTACCGTACATGATCACAACATCTTCTAAGTAATCCTTTTAAATAGGCATTAAAGTCCTCGTGGACTTTTTCAAACATATTAAAAAGAGAAATGAAATGACAAAATTATTCATAATAATATGTCATTAATTATTTTTAATGTAGGCGAGAGAGTGACTTTCTAGCTATTTAATTCAAAATATTCTATCTCCATGCTTATTAAATATGGAGAGAGAATAAGAATAAGAATAAGAAAAATATGAGATATTTAATGCTACGGGCATAATAAGAAAAAATATATAAATATTTGGTTATTAAAGGAAGTGGACATTTAACATGAGACTACCCAAAATAATAATAAGGATTTTTTATCATGGGACCGAATCGGTATTAATTTGTGTGGGGAGGGCTATTAATTATATTATAACTAAAAGACATTTGTTTTGAAATCAAATCTGCATGCTTGTCTTTATATTAATCTTTAAGAAAAGATTTTATGAACAGTCAGAATTATTTATTTGTTAGATATAGAGTTGGTATTAAATGTTGCTTTGAAAACAATCTTTTTTGACCAACTTTTTAAATGTTTTTCAAATATAAAATTTGGATTTTATATATTTCCATCCAAAATATTTTTTTTAATATTCAAGTCATCAGCCTTCTTGATTGTTTCCGGTTTCACAATTTTCTATTTGAAAGTTTTAAAAATAATTATTATTGTCAGGAAAAAAATTTGGAATTTTTTTTATTTTTTTAAAAAATGTGTAAAGTTTTATAAAATATATATTCAAAAAAACAAAACTTTATATTCATAAAACAAAAGTAATTTTTTTAAAGATGTGTAAATTTTCATAAAAATAATTAAAGTTTAAAAAAATTTAACTTAACTTTTTTTGAATCTATATTTTACGAAACATTATTCATTTTTGAAAAAATAAAAGTTTCTAATATTTTTTCCTTAAAATAATAATTATTTTTAAAAATTTTAAAAATAAGATTTTATTTTAAATATAAAAAATATGAATTGTTTTAAAAAGAATATTTTATTTTTAAATATTTAAAATAATTATTATTTTCAAATTATTTTAAGAAAATATTTTATTTTATAATATTAAATTAAATTATTATTATTTTTTTAAATAATATTTTATTTTAAAATATTAAAAATAATTATTATTTTAAAAAAGCTTAAGAGAACTAGACATTGCACAATCAAGTGTAAACACGGGAAAGAGCAAAAAAGCCCTCGTGACCGAATAAAAGTGAAATAAATCCGGTATTGACGCCTAACTTAGTGATTGGATAGTCGTAGCCAGAGCTTAACTTGTTTGCATAGGTTCTTAAGTTAAAACCGTGTTTTCTTTCTAAAAGCATATTATGTGATGTATTTGGACTAGAGTTGATTTTTAATGGTTAATGAGCACACACTGTATGACCCCGAATTTTATTAAATAAAAGTATTCAATTTTCTTATAATTATAATTCAATAAATGGTTAAATTGATAAAAGTTAAAGTTAAGGGTGATATATGAATTTATTTTGGTTATAAAATATTCATTTGTTGTCGGGGAATATTCGTTTGGTCGTGGAATATTCTATTTGTCGGGGAATATTCGTACGACGGCGCAGCCTTGTGTGGGCCCCATAATGGAAAGCAATTGGATAAAGAAAAAGGCAAGTGTAAGTTGTTTATAAATAACGACGTAGTTGTTACCGTTAACACTGTTGAAATACCCGGTGGTTAAAATACAGTAATACGCGTTATTGCACAGTAGCACACGGTATTGCACCAATTATTGATTCTTACGTAAGAAGTCACTACTCAATAATTGTTACAGTAATTACTATTCAATATTTTATTTTATTGATTCAATAATTGCTGCGTTAATATTTTATATTATTGTTGTTTCAATAATTGTCACTACACAGTATTTTTTATTATCGGAGCAATAATTCATATTATCTGAATAATATTATTAGATAGCATTATTGGCAATGTCTAGAAAGTTATGTCTAAGGAGAGGTTTGGTCACCTAATTGCGCGCTAGTAAGGAGAAATCCTTATTGGAAAGCCCACTCTTTCCTGGGAACTGCCTAGTTGTCATTATTGTGATTCTGTAATATTATTTGTAAATAGTTAATTATTGATTTATATGATGGAGAAAATATTCATTTTATGTGGATATAGATGGAGAAAATTTTTAAAGTGACAATTGTTAAAAATCGATATTTTATATTTTTCTGATAAAATAATTCATTTAAATATATTATTTTAATAATATATTAATGGTGATATTTTTACAATGAATGTGGGATATATGAATAAATGAGGAAGAAGAGTATTTTTGTTGGATTAAATGTTTAACACATGTTTTGTGTGTTGGTGGACACAATTCTTGACCGAAAATTTATTATAGACTGTAAAATCGCCGTTTGTGAATTTCGGTCAATATCTTTTTGGAATTTAGAAAAATTTTCTTCTACAAAGTTGTAGAGAATTGAATTTCCTATAAAAAGGCGCTAGATTCGAATTTTCTGATAAAAGGGCTATTTATTATGAATTATTGAAGTTCTGAAGTTCCGAAATAATTGATTTTTGGAAGTTTTAATTATTTTTTTCAAAGAAAACGTTTTTTGTTTGTTAAGTGGGTCTAGCATGTGACATGAATGGCTGATTTCAGATGGTCTTGAGGTGGGCTTGAAAATATATATATATATATTATATATATATATTATATATATATATATATATATATTATATATATATATATATATATATATATATATTATATATATATATGACAACCCCAAAATAGGTCCATTCCATCCAACCTATTCTGAGTCGCCAAATACATGGTACAGAAAATAACTGTAACTTTATTACAATAATTGTCGTGCAAAATGCAACAACACATATACTGTGAGTTTGGATACAAATATATACCAAATGTGACTCATGTTCCAACCGTGGACATCACCTCACAATGACACCTTACATAAAGGTATAGTCAAAAACTGTTTTAGAAATTAGAATCTTTGGGAAGTGCTCAAGGAAACCTTCGTACATGGGAGGCCATGCGTCAAGGTTATGATAGATATCATATGGCCACAGAATTATTCTTGGTTGACCCAATAAACCCCAAAGAAAAATGAGAAGGTTACTATCATATTCTTCCCAATGGTGAGTCTTCTCTTGACATATCATTATCTCTACTGTCTCTAATTGAGAATTATACTTCAAACAAACACCAAGATTATATAGGTAGTGCTCGTATATATACTCGGCAAGTGGATGAGCACAACCCTGTCTTATGATGACACGAGGTTGTATGTCGTTAGACATCTTGTATGATAGTGGCAAACCACCCTTCCAATGTTGGGTACACCTTACCCTATTGGATTCACCAAATAAAACTACTAAATGAACTTTTCTATACTGCTTCGGGAGAACATCCACAGCTAGAGACCACCGTTCTCGTTACCCTCGCTCGACCAAGCTACACTCTTATTACCTAAAAAGGAATTGTGAAGCAAAAGGTGAGCTACACTCTTATTCCTTTTTACGGTGGTCTCTAGCTGTGGAGGTTCTCCCGAAGCAGTATAGAAAATTTCATTTAGTAGTTTTATTTGGTGAATCCAATAGGGTAAGGTGTACCCAACGTTAGAAGGGTGTTTTGCCACTATCATACAAGATGTCTAACGACATACAACCTCGTGTCATCATATGACATGGTTGTGCACATCCACTTGCCGAGTATATTTACGAGCACTACCTATATAATCTTGGTGTTTGTTTGAAGTATAATTCTCAATTAGAGACAATGGAGATGATGATAAGTCAAGAGAAGACTCACCATTGGGAAGAATATGATAGTAATCTTCTCGTTTTTCTTTGGGGTATATTGGGTCAACCAAGGATAATTCTGTGGCCATATGATATCTATCACAACCTAGAAGCATGGCCTCCCATGTACAAAGGTTTTCTTGAGCACTTCTCAAAGATTCTAATTTCTAAAACAGTTTTTGACTATACCTTTATGTAAGGTGTCATTGTGAGGTGTTGTCCACGGTTGGGACATGAGTCACATTTGGTATATATTTGTATCCAAACTCACAGCATATGTGTTGTTGTATTTTTCACGACAATTATTGTAATAAAGTTGTAGTTATTTTCTGTACCATGTATTTGGCGACTCAGAATAGGTTGGATGGAATGGACCTATTTTGGGGGCGTTACACCATCAGATATTAATAAGCAAAATTCTTAGAACTGCAAAAATAAACGATCCAATAGAAAATTATTGTAGGAGCATATGAAGAATATATAAATTAAGAAAAGTAATGGGCATTACATTCCACCATAAAGGAGAAATCCTAAGGCTACAAACAAAGATACACCTGCCAAAACATGTAGATAAGGAGAAGCTTAAAAAAGTTTCAGTTTTATAGCATAATTTACCAAAACAACAATAAAATATAATATACTATCTAAACACGAACCAACAAAGAACAACTTCGACAGGATGACCAAAATTGGGATAGGATTCCACCATATAACCAACCACAAGACAATCTGGAAGACAATCAAAGAAAAAGGTTTAATCAAACAATCAATGCATACTCACAAACAAAAAAAAAGCCCCAACACTAAGAGCCGCGAGATTAACGAAGCATTAAGATTAAACTTTCCTACCTAAAACATTAAGATTAACGAAGTAATGCGAATCCCCAACACTCATCAATTACTCAAAATTAACAAAGCAAACTAACAGGAAACAAAATTACCAGAGCAACACCCGCTACGATGCCGTAAAGAGCCGCGAGAACGTGAAATATTCGATTATGCCATTCTTGAGACTCGTTTACGCGGTCTCACCAATTAACATCGTCTTTCAGGCCGTACGCCATCACTGCCGATGGGCTCACTAGGGTCCGAGCCATCACTGCGATCGAAGCGCCGAAATTGGCTACAAAATGGGAAGCCCTAACATCGCCGTTGCCAGCGCTAATTGTGAAGAGGTCAAAATCATACTGGCGAGCCTCGGCGCCATTGTTGGACTCAGCTCGAGCATTGAAACGACGGGTGAAGCTACTAGAAAGAGAGTTCTGTGGTAGAGGGGTCGAATGAGCAAGTGGAGAAGGAGGTGATGGACAATGGAGAGGGGAAAATTATAGAGAGAATGAGGAGCCTCTCTCTCTAAACCCTCGAGGAATGCACTCTCATTCACTTTTTTTTTAATTTTAAGTTTTTACTTCGGCGTGTTTTTTGCTCCGTGTTTTTACAATAGATAAAGTTTTAAAAAAACGTTATCTAGTTAAAATCAAAAAAATGTCATTTTAAATAGATAACGTTTTTGCATATATATCTATAACGCTTTTTTTAAAAATGTTGTGAAAAAAATACCACAACGTTTTCATAAAAAACGTTGTGGTTTAAGTGTTGTCTATTTACTGTTTTATAGTAGTGTGTTTCACTGGATTCGTTTTCTTTAAAATATTTTTCATCATCCTCAGTCCTAAATGATGATATAACTGAATATCTTTAGCCTGTAGTGCAAAGATTAATGATTTTATGATGAATATCTTTGGCCCAAAGTGCAAAGATGAACAGGTGTTGAGATGAACATGACCAACTGATGAATATCTTTGGCCTGTAGTGCAAAGATGAATATTTGATTCAAGATGTTTATTGATTGATGTTACAGGGATAAAATATTGATGATGGACTTTTAAATTCATAGATGATAGTAGCGAGAATGTAGCGAGTACTAGTCGGGGTATGGAATAATGGTTCTAGAAAGTTGTTTAGTAGTCCTCACCATTTTTATAAAATAATATATCAATAATTATAATGAGGACTTATTTGAGTGTGGATATTGTCTAGAAGACAATATTTGTATTTAACTCATAGTTTTTATGTTGTATTAATAAAGTTGTAGTTGTTTCTGTACCATGTTATTAACGACTCAAAATGGGTGATGTATACCTATTTTGGGGGTGTCACAGCTTATTTTCGTAGGCATGTTGTTTCTAGTTTGCATTTTCATTAGTATTTTCTTTTGAGTTGCATTGCATTGTGATGTGTTACTTGGGGACAAGCAACGGTACAAGTTTAGAGGTATTTGATGAGTATGATTCATACCTACGAATCTAGTGTCAAATGATTTGAATTGTTGTTTAATCCTGTGTTTTGTAGTTACTTTTCATGCATTTAATGTTCTTTTTGTAGGTTTTATGTTTGGGAACAGTCTTACCACCTTTTGGGTTGAAACAACAGTGAAAAGATCAAAGTGTTGCAGATTACAGAGCAGCGCGGCCGCTCCCAAAATGAACTAGGGTGCAGCGCGGCTAAAGATATTCATCAGGTAATCATTCATCTTTGCACTACAAGCTAAAGATATTCAGTTATATCACCATTTAGAACTGAGGATTATGAAAATATCTTAAAGAAAATGAATCCAGTGAAATAAAAGGACAAAGATTAAGGATTCATACTTCAGTTTATCCAATTTCAAAAATACTCCACAATAATCAATTGTAGAGCAAAATTCAAGAATGAAGATCAAAACATGGATACAATCAAAAGATAATAACCATAATAGATAACTTGGACAAAGAAAAAAAATTTATTTTTTTGTAAATAGTGCCGTATTTCGTGAATAGTGTCGTATACGTGAATAGTAACCCCGACACGAAAAGGTAAAAATTTTACTAAAAAAATCATACTTCGTGAATAGTGTCGTATACGTAAATAGTGTCGTATACGTGAATAGTAATCTTGACATAAAAAGGTAAAAATTTCATAATAAAATTCAGACCAATATTTTGGCATAATGATATTGAACGAAATAACATCATTTATGAAGAAAATAACATCCCTTACCTCAAAAGAATAGTACTTCTAGCTGAAATATCGGATATAATACTGAAGGAAACTTGCACTGAATAACAACTCTCAAAGTTTTTAAATACTCACAAAAATGCACTCGATATTATAGAGAGAGAAAACTTCTAATTTTGGTATGATTTTCAATTCTAACTAAGCATCTTATTTACAGGAAAATGCCAGAACGCCAAAGCAGACTAAAATTTAATAAAATAATATTTTAATATAAAATTTCACGCACACCTCTTGACCAAACTCAGCACAGCACAAGTGGGGCCCACCAAATTCAAAAAATTCCATAACAATCAAAAGTGGGGCCCACCCATATTTTTAATAAAAATATTTATTTCCGAAACTTCAATAATTCATAATAAATAGCCCTTTTATCAGAAAAATACGAACCTTATGTCCATTTCACGGGAAATTTAATTCTCTACAACTTTGTAGAAGAAAGTTTTTCCAAATTTCAAACAAAAAATGACCGAAATCCACAGACAGATGATTTTTAATTCCTTCCTTCCAACAAAATGCTGATAAAACTCGTCAGCATTAATTCCTTCATTTATATCCACATAAAATAAATATTTTTTTATCATATAAATTAATAATTAATTATTCACAAATAATATTACAGAATCACAATAATGACAACCAGGTCGTTCTCAGGAAAGAGGCAGCTTTCCGATAAGGAATTCTCCTTATTGGCGCACAATTAGGTGACCAAACCCCTTTTCTAGACAGAACTTCCTTAAACATTTCTAATAATGCTATCTAATAATATTATTCAAATAATAAGAATTATTAATCTAATAATAGAAAATACTGTGCAGTGACAATTATTGAAACAACAATAATATAAAATATCAACGTAGCAATTATTGAATTAATAAAATAAAATATTGAACATTAATTACTGTAACAATTATTGAGTAGTGCCTTCTTACATAAGAATCAATAATCCAAAAATATTGTGCAATACCTTGTGCTACTGTGCAACCACGCGTATTACTGTATTTTAATCACCGGGTATTCCAACAGTGTTAACGATAACAACTACGTCGTTATTTATAAAAACTCAAACTTGTCATTTTCTTCATCTAACATTTTTTCGTTATGGGACCCACAAATGACTGCGCCATCGTACGAATATTCCTCGACAATAAGAATATTCTACGACCAAACGAATATTCCCCGACAACAATGAATATTTTATAACCACTTGCTTATTTTGTAAAATTTGTACATTTCACCCATAACCAAAGTATTATATCAATTAACTCCTTATTATTCAAAATAGTAATTAGAGAAAATTTAATTTTATTTATAAAAAGTTGGGGTCTTACAAGCTCCTCTCCTTTTGAAATTTCGTCCTCGAAATTGACGTACGTACTTGGTGTTTCTAAAAGGTGAGGGTACCTCGCTTTCATTTTCGATTCCAACTCCCAGGTTATTTCCTCAATAGCATGGTTTCTCCACAAAACTTTGACTTGTGGTATAATCTTTGTGCATAAGACATGCTCCTTCCTATCCCAGATCTTGACATGTACCTCCTCGTACGTTAAATCTTCGGCTATCTCGTCTGATTCTAACTCAATAATGTGGTTTGGGTCGTCCACATATTTACATAACATCAATACGTAAAAAATGTTATGAACATGCAACATACTTAGCGGTAAAGCGAGTTTATAGGCCACAGTTTCTACTCGATCGAGGATTTCAAATGGACCAATAAATCGAGGGTTGAAATTTCCTCTCTTCATCGACTCTTGATTCTGGAATAACACATTCTTGTACCTTCTTCTTCGTACGTATCAGCTCCGGGTCTGTAGCTTGAGCAACTTTAATTTTATCGATTAAAGTCAATTCTACGCGTATATTTAACATCATCACGTGGGTCCCTAGAGTCTTTAACTCTATCTCCAACATTTGTAAGTTATACGAAATGAGTCTTCGTGTTAGAAAACATCGCACTCGTACCCGCATACGATCTTCTACTCAATGCGTCAGCTACCACGTTTGCTTTTCTAAGATGGTATTAAATGATATGGTCATAATCTTTCAACAGCTTGAGCCAACGTCATTGCCGCAAGTTTAGTTCTTGGAAGCTCCTCTCATATTCCTCGCTCCATTTGAATTTTGTATCTTTTCAAGTCTGCTGAGTTAATTGAGTAGCGATTCGAGAAAATCCTTCCACGAATCTCTAATAGTAACCAGCTAAGCCTAGAAAGCTACATATTTTGATTACTGACTTAGGTTGCTCTCAACTGTGACTCATATCCCAATCTTGGATAGCACGTCACAATGGCACCTATCAGTTTACCACCGCACGAATATGGCGTCGCCTACAGAGAGTCTGGCTTCGGTGCATTCCAGAAAAGAAGTCACCAGCGAGAGGCTCGGGTACTAACTCCTGTAGTTAGGTTTTTAACTACTGAAGTTCAATAGGAGCCATTCGATATGGGGTTTTAGAAATGGGTTTTGTACCAGGTTCAAGGTCAATAAAGAATTTAACTTCTAGTTTTGGGGGTAGACGGGAAGTTCTTTAGGAAATACGTCAGGAAATTCACTAACAACAGAAATATTATTCAAATCTGACGTATTTTTGTTCAAGTCCATGACATGGCTAAGAAAGCTTGAAATCCATTTTTTAATAAACGAATGGCTTTAAGGCTTGATATGAAAGTGTTTGACTTTAGTGGTTTGGTTGCTTGAATTCGTATAACAGGTTGGTTAAGAATATGAAAACTAACAACCTTACTAAAATAATCAATTTTAGCATGATGAGTGGTTAACCAATCAATTCCTAAAATTACATCAAATGCAAGTATCTTTAAAGATATAAGATCAACAGGTAAGGTCAAGGTACCAATTTGAATTAAGAAAGATTTTTAAAGTATAGATGTAACGAAGGTTTCTCCTAACGGAGTTTCAACAGATAAGTCTGTTAGAGTTTATGCCCTAGAGGCCAATTATTTGATGTAATTGCTTAACATTTGATATTATTGTTGATTGAATAAATAAATGATTTTATTATGGCTTTAATTACTGCGTAATATAATTGTTAACATAATAAAATTCCTTAGAATATTGATACAAATTATATAGTTTCAAGTATGTGACTTGAACATGAGATTATATAATTACAATTAATATCATTGTTCTTAAATGTCCCTAGTCAAGTATCATTGTTGATGGGACAACAATGATGCATTAAGACTAGTATGTGGATTGACTGATGACCAAATCTCATAGGTCATAAATATATGAGATATTAAGTCAATGCATAGGTACATGTTAGAGAACAATGTACTGGACAGACCCACCATGAGAATTCTATATGGAGCATTATGCGAAGTGTCATTAGCAATTCTCATAGTGACAATGATGTAATGGTCCTCCGACCTGAAATCGCTATATTACTACACGAGAATTTATGTACTTTGATATCATCAAATGTCACCTTTAATAGGGTGGACTATAAAGGTGATTATTGGGTTCATTATGAATCGTGTGAGTAATATGAGTGATCTAGATGGAATTTAACCATCCTATATTTTATAGGTGATATCCATAGGCCTCTTGATTGAGTAGGACTATGAAATGCATGGCCATGCTCAAATAGTGATTTGTTTCATATAGTCTACTCATTGATCAAGAAAACTCAGATTAAATTATGAAGAGTATGACACATTCCATGACTCGAGTTTAATCTAGGATATTAAGGTTAAAAGGATTAAATTATATTGAAACATTGGTCACGGAAAAGGTTGCATCGAATCATCGATCTTATTATTACTTGGGTAGCAGTGATGCATTACTAGATGCCGCTCACTGTTTATAATTTTATAATATGATTTTAAAATTATTGCCAACGTAATAATAACCTATAGGGTCACACACAAAGAACGTAATTAAAAGGAAATTAATTTAAATTGTAAATATTTAAAGATATCAATGTGATTGATAGAATTTTAAATTACGAATTTAAATTAATAGGATAATTTATATATAGGTATATTAATTAAGTAAGACTTAATTAAGATATATATAAATTCGGATTTTAATAATATTAGGTTTTGATTAATTCCTCCTGACTGCTATATATATGATGTATATCAGACTTTAGGTTTTTACGTAAAAACAAAACCCTAGCCGCTCTTAGAGAGAGACTAGAGAAAACAGTTCTGAAAATCCTCATCCTTGGTGGCTAGTACCGCGATTCCTTATTCTGCAGATCGTAGGACGATTCGCGGAGCGTTCGTGTGGATACCGTAGAGACGCAGTCGGTTTGTATTGTGTTGGAGATTCGAGGCGCAGTCGATTTCAGATTCTCGTTTTTCATATTCGGTATAATAACTAAACCTCTTAATTAATTAATTTTTCGCATGGATCCTGTTTTAGGGTTTCGAAAATTTTAATTTCCGCTGTGCGTTTCTATGCCGAAACCCTACAAAGTCAAAGTCTAATTTCTCAGGGGTCAAGTTTAAACATTGAGCACAAAAAGGAGAGATAAAAGAATGGGTAGAACCGGTATCTAGTAAGGTATAAATTTTGCAAGAATTTATGATTAACTAACCCATGATAACTTCGTTCGGGTTACTCGCTTTTTGAGAAGTCACAAAAAACGCTCTTCCTAAAACCACCGACTTTGTTTTGTCTGTATCTGCCTTTGGTGCCACCGTCTCAGCTGAACTTGATTTCGCTATAGGACAAAATCGAGTTATGTGACCATCTTTTCCATAACTAAAATATACCTTGGAATGCTGTGAACAGTTTGGACTTATATGTCCCTCCTCTTTGCATCTGTAACATCTAACTGGCTGTCGTTCTCTTCCCATAGGAACAGTTGATGCTGGTGCTGACGTCTTCACGTTGTCATTGTTATACCTTCTCTTTTTGAAATCTCTCCCCGACTCGCTTCTTCTACTATCATGGCCACGTTTACCACCAGAGTGTTTACCATTTCTGGCATGATAATTTCCTCTACGATGGTAATCATTGTTCAGATGGCCGTTGCCACCGATACGATTATTATCGTGTTGTTGGTCGTTATCTTTTGGTTGAGCTGACTCATTATCGCGTTCCAATAACTGAGTCCTATTCATAACATCTGAATACAAATAAAGTTTGTGAGAAATGAGGTATTGACGTATTTTGGGTTTCAAATCTCGCAGAAATATTTACGTCATTCTCTCCTCATTATCAACCAAATAGGATGCAAACCGGGACAACTCGGCAAACTTAGCTTCGTACTGCGACACGATCATATTATTTTACTCCAGCTTGATGAACTCTACCTCCTTCATGTAATGAATACTTTCGGAAAAGTACTTGTCGTTGAACAATTGTTGGAACTTCTCCCAAGACATCTTGAGTGCGGCAGGCTAAGTACGCTTTACGGATTCCCACCAGTAATTTGCCTCTCCTCGTAACATAAAGGTGGCAAAGGGAACCTTTTGCTCTTCGGAGCGTCCCAAAACATCAAATATCTTGGTGATCTACTTTATCCACGTCTCTGCCGTAAGTGGTTATGGGTTTCCTAAAGACTCTGGTGGTCCCAACTCCTTGAATTACTTAGCGGTGACCATCCGTGAGTTTCCACTGTTTCCACCTTCATTTTACACAGGAGTCTCTCTCGCCTGATGTTGCATGAATTGTAGAAAACCTCTGAGCATCCCATCTTTCATCGTTTGGTCGGTGTTGTCGTTTACCTGAGGATTATTGCCTTCCTGATGCACGTTATCCTGGGTATTGATCAATGATAACTCAACGGTCTCATGTGGTCCATTGCTTAACTCGACATTTTCAGATGCCATTCTCAAATACTGTCACAAAATAAGGGTTAATTAAATAAATTAACATGCTACATATTATCCCTATATTCTGACCGACCAATTAAATACCAAATAAGCTTAGGTAGGACACATTAGCGAAGGATTTACTCGTCTCTCCCCTCCTAGTTCTATTTCTCTATCTCTGCCACAGACCATATCCCTAAGCTTTGATACCAACTGTGACGCCCCCAAAATAGGTTCACACAACCCATTCTGAGTCGCCAAATATATGGTACAGAAAATAACTACAACTTCATTATTATAATTTTCGTGCAAAATACAATAACATATATTCTGTGAGTTTAAATACAAATATTGTCTTCTAGACAATATCTACACTCAAATAAGTCCTCATTATAATTATTGATATATTATTTTACAAAATAGCGAGGACTGCTAAAACAACTGTCTAGAACCATCATTCTAAACCCCGACTAGTTCCCGTTATATTCTCTCCTCCTGAGAAGAAAAATAGAACAAAAAGGAAAAAGGTGAACTCAACTACCGCAGTAAAGAATATTATGACTAAGATAATGAATAACAAATTATCGTTAGCCTTCAACAAATCAGATAAAATATAATGGAAAATAAGTTTTAGATCAGTATTCGCAGCGAAAATAACAATTCATTAGAAGAGTTAAGTAGAGAATGAAGTCTACTATCTTCTATGATTTAAAAGTCCATCATCAATATTTTATCCCTGTAACATCAATCAATATACATCTTGAACCAAATATTCATCTTTGCACTACGGGCCAAAGATATTCATTTGTATCTCCAGTTGGTCGTGTTCATCTCAACACCTGTCCATCTTTGCACTACGGGCCAAAGATATTCATCAGGTAATCATTCATCTTTACACTACAGGATAAAGATATTCAGTTATATCACCATTTAGGACTGAGGATGATGAAAATATCTTAAAGAAAACGAATCTAGTGAAATAAAAGGACACAGATTAGGGATTTGTACTTCAATTTATCCAAGTTCAAAAATACTCCATAATAATCAATTGTGGAGCAAAATTTAAAAATGAAGATCAAAACATGAATACAATCAAAGATAGTAACCATAATAGACAGCTTGGACAAAGAAAAGAAAATTTAATTTTTCTGTAAATAGTGTCGTATTCGTGAATAGTGCCGTATACGTAGATAGTAAGTCTAACACAAAAAGATAAAAATTTTACAATAAAAATCATACTTCGTGAATAGTACGCGTGAATAGTGTTGTATACGTAAATAGTGCCGTATACGTGAATAGTAATCTCTACATAAAAAGATAAAAAATTCATAATAAAATTCATACCAATATTTTGGCATAATAATATTAAACGAAATAACATCATTTACGAAGAAAATAACATCCCTTACCTCAAAAGAATAGTACTTCTGGCTGAAATATCAGATATAACGCTAAAGGAAACTTGCATTGAATAGCAACTCTCAAAGTATCTAAATACTCACAAAAATACGCTCGATATTATAGAGAGAGAAAACTTCTGATTTTGGTGTGATTTTCAATTCTAACTAAACACCCTATTAATAGAAAAATGCTAGAACGCCAAAGTAGACTAAAATTTAATAAAATAATATTTTAATAAAAATTTTCACACACGCCTCTTTACCAAACTCATCACACCATAAGTGGGGCCCACCAAATTCAGAAAATTCCACAACAACCAAAAGTGGGGCCCACCCATATTTTTAATAAAAATATTTATTTTTAAAACTTCAATAATTCATAATAAATAGCCCTTTTATCAGAAAAATACAAACCTTATGTCCAATTCATAGGAAATTTAATTCTCTACAACTCTGTAGAAGAAAGTTTTTCCAAATTCTAAACAAAAAATGACCGAAATCCACAGACGGATGATTTTTAATACTTTCCTTCCAACAAAATACTGATAAAACTCCTCAGCGTTAATTTCTTCATTTATATCCACGTAAAATAAATATTTTCTTATCATATAAATTAATAATTAATTATTCACAAATAATATTACAGAATCACAATGATGATAACCAGGTCGTTCCCAAGAAAGAGGGGGCTTTTCGATAAGGATTTCTCTTTACTGGCGCGCAATTAGGTGACCAAACCTTTTTCCTAGACAGAACTTCCTTAGACATTGTCAATAATGCTATCTAATAATATTATTCAAATAATATGAATTATTGATCTAATAATAAGAAATACTGTGCAATGACAATTATTGAAACAACAATAATATAAAATATCATCGTAGCAATTATTGAATCAATAAAATAAAATATTGAACAGTAATTACTGTAACAATTATTAAGTAGTGCATCCTTACATAAGAATCAATAATCCAAAAATACTGTGCAATACCGTGTGCTACTATGCAACCACGCGTATTACTATATTTTAACCACCGGGTATTCTAACAGTGTTAACGGTAACAACTACGCTGTTATTTGTAAAAACTCAAATTTATCGTTTTCTTCATCCTACCATTTTTTGTTATGGGGCCCACAAATGACTGTGCCATCGTACGAATATTCCCCGACAACAAGAATATTCCACGACCAAACGAATATTTCCCGACAATAATGAATATTTTATAACCACTTGCTTATTTTAAAAAATTTGCATATTTCACCCATAACCAAAGCATTAAATCAAATTAACAGCTTATTATTCAAAATAATAATTAGAGGAAATGCAATTTTATTTATAAAAAGTTGGGGTCTTGCAAAAGCACCTAATCCTTATGCCAAAAATTATGGGGATAAGTGTAATAAGTGCGACGGCTCGGGACATGCATCGGCAGATTGTAGGAGACGTATCACGAACATCGTCAACCATAATGATGAAGATGAAGATAAAGAAGAGTATGAAAACATTTGTGAAGCAAAGGGAGGAGACGACGAGTATGAGGCAGAAGAACAAGTGTACGTGTTGAGGAAACTGTTTTTATCTCCAAAACTGGCAGAAGAAACCTAGTGCCACAAACTATTTCAGACGAGGTGTAAGACCCCAACTTTTATAAAATAAAAGTCTAATTTTCTTTATGATTATTATTCTAAATTTTAATATCCCAGAATTTTCAATTAATGAAATGAGAATTATAAATAAGAAGTGAGTAACGAGAGTTAAGGTTTTAATGAAAAAGATAATTTTTAAACGTCAAACGGGCAATTAAACTGATAAGTAAGTAAATAAAAGATTGGGATTGAGCTTCTAGAGATGTGGGCCATGTGAGTGGCGGCTAGAACTGATAAATGAGGAGTGATATGCTGATTTTATTTTCTAAATGATTCCAATTTCTCCTTAAATCACGCACTAAACTTTTCTTGGTAAGTTTAGTCATTCATTTTGGCTTAGTAAGTCAAATGTTCAACGCTTTACTTCTCATTTTTCACTCCCTCCCGTAGCCCAATTTCCAGCAAAGAGAAGATAGAGAACGAGAGGAAGAAGAAGAAGGAAGGAAGAAACTCTTTAAAGGTAATGAATAAAACCTTGATTAATCCTTTGATTTTCATGATAGAAGTTAAGTTTTATGATGTTGGTGTATTTATGCTTGTATGTGATAGATTAAACTTACAAAAATATGAATCAAAGGAAAGAAATAAATAAATTAAAAGAAGAACAAAATCTGGAAATTTTCAGAAAAATTTGTTTACTACTTGATTTTGTAAAATCCATAAACTCTTTGTGTATAATGAGTTAGGAGATGAGCCATATATCAAAAAAAAAGCCTTGGAAGTAAGCTAAACACAAAAATTGGAATCACCCAAAAATTCTTTGTGAAATTTTTGTGGTGACTGTTTGAATGAAACTGGTCCGAAGGACTCATAGTCCAAAAAAATCAATTTTATTAAGCTCTATTGCGTGCGTTATAATTTTTAATCCAACCGTCTGATCGTTGTAAATTTTGGATATGTTACACATATATAAGTTGAGTATATGTCCACAAATTTGAACCATTAAATATTAACATATGATTTGTTATGAATTTTAAGAAGTGACTTATTCTGAATTTTTGTAGCAGAATTTTTGGTAAGCCTGTTTCTCTATGTTAGATGCGGAATTTGGAAAAATTTTCTTCTACAAAGTTGTAGAAAATTAAATTTCACATGAAAATGACATAAGATCCATAATTTTTTGATAAAAGGCTAATTATTATGAATTATTGAAGTTTCTTAATATTGAAGTTTATAATTAAATTATCAGAAAAATTATTTGGGCTGAAATATTTTTACAAAAAACTTATAATATCGGTTTAGAATTTCTATACATTTTTGATGAATTATTGAAAACTAGAAGTAATTATTGTATTTTTAAACAATTTATAGTTAGTTTAAAAATAGAAGAAATTCATAAAAAATTTTATGAATGATGAAAAATTATGAAACTTGGTGAAAAATCTTATAGTATTATTTAATAATTTTTGGACAGTTTTGAAAAATTATTGAATAATATAAATATTTATTGTATTTTAAAACTATTTATAGTTAGTTTAAATATAGAAAAAATTTATAGAAAATTCTATGAATGGTGGAAAATTATAAATTTACTGAAAAATATTATAATAATATAATATTAATATTGATGATGTTTTGAAGATATAAAAGTATGCGGAGTTAGTATTTCTAGTTTGAAGCTATTAAATGATATTTTTTATAAATAGAAATAATTATAGAAAATTGTCGGATAATCCGAAAAATGTGAAAAATATATGAAGTGAACATTTGTCAAGAAATATTAGTTTGGTCGGAGAATATTATTTTTGTCAGAAAATATTCGTACGACGGCGGAATCATTGGTGGACCACATAACGGAATAACTGTCGGATATAGAAAGCGACACAAATAACCTTTTTATAAAAAATAATGGCAAAACTTTTACCATTAAACTGTTGAAATACCCGATGATAAAAATACAGTAATACGCGCGATTCCATAGTAGTACACGGTATTCCACAGTAGCATACGGTATTGGACATTGATTCATATTATTGATTCTTACGTAAGAAGTCATTCAGTCTTTCATTCAATAATTGTCACAGTAGTTATTGCACAGTAACTCATATTATTTGATATGATATAATTATACCAGTTAGAAGTATTGTGAGTCTATGTTAATAATTGTGAATAATTATTGAAAGATTGAAAATGTGTAAATAATTGATGAATAAAAGGTGTTGATTAAAAATAAGTATGATATGCAGATGTTTGTTCAATTATTTTTTTTACAAAAGTTAGTTTGGCAGGACTTATCGACACTCTACTTTTCCTAAAGTAATATGGACCACAACTCTATTATTGAACAAATTTTGTTAAAACGTGTACAAGTTGGTTTAATTTTTTCTATGGAATCATAAATTCTACTACCATTATTTTATGCAGCTTATTTGGTTATTTTGTCAAAGCGTGTGTGCTAATTATTTCCTCAATTTTCAGTATAAATAGGTTGTCCGGTTGAGCAACTAAACACACACTATCACTACACTAAAAATATAATTTTTTTTACTATAATATTGTGAGTATAATATTATGAGTATTTCTGTTGAGTGTAAGGTTACTCCAAGTGTAAATAAGGAATGCAAGCATTGTTTAAGTTGATCAATTTCACATAAAGCATTATCAAATCACATGCTAAGCGTGACAACCCCAAAATAGGTCCATTTCACCCAACTTATTCTGAGTCGCCAAATACATGGTACAGAAAATAACTATAACTTTATTACAACAATTGTCGTACAAAATACAACAACACATATGCTGTGAGTTTGGATACAAATATATACCAACTGTGACTCGTATCCCAACCGTAATGTGACAAATGTCCCATCAGTGGACATCACCTCACAATGATACCTACATAAAGGTATAGTCAAAAACTGTTTTAGAAATTAGAATATTTGGGAAGTGCTCAAGAAAACCTTCGTACATGGGAGGCCATGCTTCCAGGTTATGATAGATATCATATGTCCACAGAATTATCTTTGGTTGACCTAATAGACCCCAAAGAAAAACAAGAAGATTACTATCATATTCTTTCCAATGGTGAGTTTTCTCTTGACATATCATTATCTCCACTATCTTTAATCGTGAATTATACTTCAAACAAATACCAAGATTATATAGGTAGTGCTCGTAAATATACTCAGCAAGTGGATGTGCACAACCTTGTCTTATAATGACACGAGGTTGTATGACATTAGACATCTTGTATGATAGTGGCAAAACAGCCTTCCAACGTTGGGTTCGTTTCACCCTATTGGATTCATCAAATATAACTACTAAATGATGACCACCGTTCTATTCCCCTGTTACCCCCGCTCGACCCAACTATACTCGTATTACCTGAAAGGAATTTTGAAACAGAAGGGTGAGCACAACTAGCTCAGTAAAGAATATCATGACTAAAGATAAATAAATTATCAATAGCCTTCAACAGTAATAAATCAGAGATTTAGAACATATGGTAGATGATAAAATTTTTCAACCATAGTTGCAGCGGAACGAGCAATCCATTAGAAAAGTCAAATAGACCATAAAGTCTATTATCTTCTCCACATTAAAAGTCTACCAACAATATTTTATCCCTGTAACATTAATCGACTGTTCCTTTCCACAATTATATGAATAACTCATAATCATAATTGTAATTCTAAATTCTTCTTCGCATCTAGGACAAAGATAATTTTCATCACATGTCTTTACTTGAAACATCAAAGATTATGGTTATACCAAATCACAGTTCTTGTTTATAATCATACTAACAATTTCATCTTTGCACTACGGCCAAAGATATTCATCAACAGACCATCTTTGCACTACAGGCCAAAGATATTCAACAACAGGTCATCTTTGCACTACGGGCCAAAGATATTCATCAACAATTCATCTTTGCACTACAGGCCAAATATATTCCTCAACAGTTCATATTTGCACTACAGGCCAAATATATTCATCAACAGTTCATATTTTCACTACAGGCCAAATATATTAATATCTCAAAGAAATATATAATCATTTCAGAATTTATATAAGCAATAATTATAACCATGTTGATCATTTCACCTTTGCACTTAAGCTAAAGATATTCAATTATAAATTCAATGGTCATGATCATACCAGTCAACAATTCAACTTTGCACTATGGCCAAAGGGAATCCATAGTCATGATCATACCAAAAATCTACCCATCTTTACACTCAAGTCAAATAGAAATATTATCATTAGGGTTATAAAAATGTTATATATAATAGTAAAATCAATATAATCAAAACATCTAGATTTAATCTCAAGAGTAATATTCATAAATCAACTATAATTTGGTTAGAAAAAGAAACCAATTTTGTCATGAATAGTAACTCGTGAATAGTAACCCACGAATACTAACTTCGTGAATAGTAACTTATGAATAGTAACTCATGAATAGTAAATACGACACAAAAAGGTAAAAATTCCACAATAAAATTTATACCAATATTTCAGTATAATGATATTGAAATAATATTCCTTAAACTTATAAACAATTTATTTTAATTGTTTACACTTTACTAAATAATGCATTTAATCATCCTAAAATTCTAAACTCATAAGATTTCATCACCAATAACTAAAACTCTCATAAAAAATCTGCATATACCTCATATAGGATTCTCAAGCCATAAAATTCTATTTTCTAATTTTTTTTATTTCGCATAACATATTTAATTCATTTACTCATAACTAGTCTATTTTCATGAAAAATACCAAATCAGTCCCAAAAATAATTTTTTTCTGAGATTTAGCAGAATATAGTCCCATATTGAACATATATTTTTCTCGAAATTTTTTAAAATCATTTACTATTTTTCATATGGCCAAAACAGCCGAATATTTAGATATTTATCAAAAATAGTACTTTTATCCAAAAATTCTGAAATTTACAGAGTATACTTCTATCATATACATGTACTCCCAATAAGAATTTCGTTAATTTTGGAGTTAACCACAAGAAGTTATAAGCGGTTACTTTTAAAATAGTCTTTTCTCATAAAATTCATAACTCTTAATCTATACATCCAAAAATCACCATTTTTGGACACAATCAAGAAAACTCATCAAATTATCATTTTGAATTTTTTCAAAATTTTTGAAGGTTAGAAAAATTACGAAACTGAAAAATATAATAACCCTTAAAATCCCTTACTATCCTTTACCTCAAAAGAGCAGTATTTCTGACTGGATATCGGATATGACGCTGTAGGAAACATGCACTGATGAATAGCAACTCACCAAGTATCTAAATACTCACAAAATATACTCGATAATCTAGAGAGAAAAAGAGAGAAAACTTATGAATTCTGGGGTGATTTTCAATTCTAACTTAGCCATCTATTTATAGGAAAATGTTAGCACACCGAAGCAGACTTGACCTGCTACCTGATGGCTTTACCTGCTACTATTCCACCCACCAAAAATCAGCCATCTTCCCCAACAGCCAAAAGTGGGGCCCACCCATTTCTAGATTTTTCTACCAAAATCATATATAAACCTAATTTCCGAATCAGCCACCTCTTAAAATTCATAACAAATCATTCGTTCATTTTTAACGGTTCAAAATTTGTGAACATATACTCAACTTATATATGTATAACATATTCAAAAATCACAACGATCCAACGGTCAGATTAAAAATTATAACTCACACAATAAAGCTGTAAGAACACTGATTTGATCTTTTAATACCTCAAATCCGACAAAATACTGATAAAATACATCAACATTAATTTCTTCATTTATAACCACATAAATAAATCCATCATTTATTTCCACATCAAATAAATATTTCATTATCATATAGATCAATAATTAATTATTCACAAATAATATTACAGAATTACAATAATGACAACCAGGCAGTTCCCAAGAAAGAGGGGACTTTTCGATAAGGATTTCTCCTTACTGGCGCGAAATTAGGTGACCAAACCTCTCCTTGACAGAACTTTCTAGACATTGCCAATAATGCTATCTAATAATATTATTCAAATAATATGAATTATTGATCTGATAATGGAGATATTGTGTAGTGACAATTATTAAAATAACAATAATATAAAATATCAACGCAGCAATTATTGATTCAATAAAATAAAATATTGAACTGAAATTACTGTAACAATTATTGAGTAGTGCCTTCTGTTCCTTTGAGGATATTCTTCCATCTTTCGTATGCACTTAGGATTTGGATGCATCTCAGCGCTCCCTGACCCAATCATGTTCACTCCCTCCGTATCATGTTGCAACGGAAGGTTGGTGTTGACATTGTGACGCCCCCAAAATTAGGTATACATCACCCATCTTGGGTCGTCAGATACATAGTACAGAATACAAAT
Organism: Panax notoginseng; assembly: GCA_016801055.1. Taxonomy (NCBI): domain Eukaryota; kingdom Viridiplantae; phylum Streptophyta; class Magnoliopsida; order Apiales; family Araliaceae; genus Panax; species Panax notoginseng. The sequence goes on along the minus strand of CM029019.1, from coordinate 44,740,573 downwards.
ACAACTTACTAATACAACTGTCGTGTACAATACGACAAAACATAAACTGTGAGTTTGAATACAATTATTATCTTCTAGAGAGTATTCATACTCAAAAGGAGTCCTCATTACATTTATTAACACACCATTACATAGAATAGTGAGGACTACTAACTAATACTATCATTCGGATCATCACTCCGTTCCCCGACTTGCCCCAGCTACGTTCTCATTTCCTGAAGAGAACAGTGAAAGAAAGGGTGAGCTCAACTAGCCTAGTAAGAAATATTATGACTAAGATAATGCAAAATAAATTATCATTAGCCTTCAACAATGTTAAACTGATAAAATATATTAGACATCAAGTTTAACTGTAGCGGAACAAGCAATCCATTAAAAGAGTCAAGTAGAAAATAAACTCTACTATCTTTTATGATTTAAAAGGTTTTTCAACACTGTGATCACTGGGACTCAGCTTAATAAAATAATCCACATCATCGAATCACCCTTGCACTACGGCCAAGGATATTCGTGTATTCATTAATGGTTATGATCATGCCAACAACTGTCCATCAATGTACTACGGGCCAATGATGACTTTTACCACATCATTTGTAACATTACGGTCATGATTATACCGAATAATCCCTGGTCATAATCATACCAAGTCCATCTATGCACTACAGACCACAGATGACTTTTAACATTTTATAAACATGAGGATGATGACAATGATATAAGAATTCAATAAAACAAGTTCAAGAATTAATTTATCCAAGAATTAACGTCCAAATTGTCAACATGATACTGCTTTGTGGAGTAAAATTCGAGAATGCTTAGAAGAATATTTTCATGAAAAGATACTGGATGAAACGCAATTATCAAGGATATTCCACAAATTTCATGGAGTATAGAAGTCAAAACTTAACCAACTGAGTATAATAAAGAATGGAATAACAAAAGAAATCACCATGCATGCGATAGACCGCACAGACAGGTTATTCTCACAGAATAATAAATAATGGAACCAGGTCCGGCGTAAAACGCACAGACATGATATTCCAACAGAATAATAATAAAGACGGAACCAGGTCCGGTATAAAACACACAGAGAGGATGTTTCAACAGAATAATAATAAAGACGGAACCAGGTCTGGTGTAAAACACACAGACAGGATGTTCCAACAGAATAATAATAAAAACGGAACCAGGTCCGGTGTAAAACACACAGACAGGATGTTCCAACAGAATAATAGAAAAATGTCACTAAGTATAGGGTAAACCGCGTATACAGGTTATTCCAACAGAATAATAAGAAATGGAATAACAACAGTTCTCTTCATGAATAAGAAAGAATAACACCCCTTACCGTTATTAAAGAATAGCTGAAATAAGGAAGTAGTTAAGTAGCAGAATACTCTTCTTCTCTCTCTCTATAGTTTCTCTCTATAGTTTCTCTCTCTAGAGTTCAGTGAATTCGTAAGAAATAATGAAGGAATGAGCTGCTATTTATAGAAAAATAGAATGCATAGTAACTAATCCATGAACGGTCCAGATTGATTACTTTAATCTGACGGTCCATATTTAAAGAAAAATCTGTTAAATAAAATATAATATATTCTATTTATAGAATAACTTTAATAAAGTATTCTGTTTTATATAAAAAGATGTTTATGTTTTATTACGTTAATAATACGAATAAAACAAAACGTCATTATCGCTAAATAATTCATATTATTAACTGACAATAATTGAATCAAACTGAGTGACTTCTCACATAAGTATTAATAATCAATACCGTGTGCTACTATGCAACCACACGTATTACTGTACTTTTACTACCGAGTAGTTCAACAGTATCAATGGTAAAACTTCCGCCGTTATTTTTAATAAAATATTTTTGTCGTTTTCTCAATCCGACAATAATTCCGTTGTGGGGTCCACCAATGATTGTGCCGTTGTACGAATGTTTCCTGTTAAAACGAATATTCCCCGACCAATCGAATATTATATAACAACTTACGTACTTTGCAAAATTTATAAATATTACCCACAACTATAACATTATATTAAATTAACTCCATAATATTCAAAAATGATATTTATATAAAATTCATCTTTATTTATAAAAGTTGGGGTCTTACAACCTCCCCTTCTTATGAAATTTCGCCCTCGAAATTAGGGTACGTACCTGGTATGTCGAAGAGGTAAGTCATTTCCTCAACATCGTGGTTTCTCCACAAAACTTTGACTTGAGGTATAACCTTGGAGCGTAGAATATGTTCCTTCTTATCCAAGATTTGAACAGGAACTTCTTCATACGTCAAATCCTCCGCTATTTCGTCCGGTTCTAACTCAATAATGTGGTTCGGGTCTTCCACATATTTGCGTAACATAGATATGTGAAAAACGTTATGAACACGAGACATACTTGGCGGTAAAGCGAGTCTATAAGCCACAGTTCCTACTCGATCGAGGATTAAAAATGAATCGATGAATCGAGGATTGAGCTTTCCTCTTTTTCCAAATCTCGTAACTCCTTTCCATGGAGCAACACGTAAGAACACATGATCTCCTATATCAAATTCCACGTCTTTTCGATGAAGATCAACATAACTCTTTTGTCGATCTTGTGAGGTTTTTATACGTTGTCGGATCGTTTGAATCTTTTCTGTAGTCATACGTACCAACTCCGGTCCCAACAACGTTGCTTCACCCACCTCATCCCAGCATACTGGAGAATGACATTTTCTTCCATACAATGCTTCGAATGGAGCCATGCCAATACTTGCTTGATAACTGTTGTTGTAGGAAAACTCCACCAATGGTAAGAACTTGTCCCAACTTCCCTTGAAGTCAAAGACACAGAGTCTTAATAAATCTTCTAGAGTTTGAATAGTCCTCTCTGATTGTCCGTCCGTCTGAGGATGATATGCTGAACTAAATCGTAAATCTGTGCCCATAGCTTTTTGTAAACTAACCCAAAATCGTGAAGTGAATCTTGGGTCTCGATCAGAAACTATGGATACTGGCATACCATGCAGTCTTACAATCTCGTTTATGTACATACGAGCAAGACGTTCAAGTGTATAAGTTTCTCGTATCGGTAAGAAATGAGCAGACTTGGTCAATCTATCAACAATGACCCAAATCGCATCTATACCTTGAGAAACCTTAGGAAGACCGGTAACGAAATCCATGGTAATGTGCTCCCACTTCCATTCTGGAATTTCAAGTGGTTGCAATGGACCTTTTGGTACTTGATGCTCCGCTTTGACTCGTTGACAAGTTAGACACCTTAAGATAAACAACGCTATCTCTCTCTTCATATTGGTCCACCAAAATGTATTACGAAGATCATGATACATTTTAGTACTTCCAGGATGGATTACAAACGGTGTGTTGTGCGCCTCCATCATGATTTTATACTTTAAATCAGGGTTGTTAGGAACACAAAGTCTGGAGTTGACTCGAAGTATTCCTTCTTCATCGATTTTTGCTTCCGGCATAGCAACTTCTTGCACTTTCTTCCTCATACGCATCAGCTCCAGGTCTGTAGCTTGAGCAGCTTTAACTTTATCGATTAAAGTTGGTTCTACTCGTATATTCGCCATCATCACATGGGTCCTTGGAGTCTTTAACTCTATCTCCATCCTTTGCAAGTCACACAAAATGGGCCTTTGTGTTGACAATATTGCACTCGTACTTGCATATGATCTTCTACTCAATGCGTCAGCTACCACGTTCGCTTTTCCAGGATGGTATTGAATGGTATGATCATAATCTTTCAACAGTTCAAGCCAACGTCGTTGTCGCATGTTGAGTTCCTTTTGAGTGAAGAAATATTTGAGGCTTTTATGATCCGTAAAGATCTCCACCTTCTCCCCATACAAGTAATGCCTCCAAATTTTAAGTGCAAAGACAACAGCTGCCAACTCTAGATCATGAGTAGGATAATTCCTCTCATATTCCTTGAGTTGTCTTGATGCATAGGCTATGACTTTTCCATGTTGCATGAGAACGCATCCCAACCCTTTGCTCGAAGCATCACTGTAGATGACAAATCCCTCCGAGCCAGATGGTATTGTTAGAACAGGTGCTGAAATGAGTCTCCTCTTGAGTTCTTGAAAACTCTGCTCACATTCTTCGCTCCAACCGAACTTTGTATCTTTCCGAGTCAGCTGAGTTAATGGAGTAGCGATTCGAGAAAATCCTTCCACGAATCTCCGATAATAACCAGCTAAACCAAGAAAGTTACGTACTTCGGTCACTGATTTAGGTTGCTCCCAGCTTTGAATAGCTTCAATCTTTGCCGGGTCAACCGATATTCCACGACTTGATACTACGTGCCCAAGGAATGCTACCTCCTCCAGCCAGAACTCGCATTTCTTCAACTTGGCATAAAGCTTGTATTCACGAAGCTTTTGGAGTACCAGCCTAAAGTGTTGCTCATGATCTTCACGGCTTTTGGAATAAATAAGGATGTCATCAATAAAGACAACCACAAAATGATTCAAATATTCCTTGAATACCCGGTTCATCATATCCATGAAGGCAGCAGGAGCATTAGTCAATCCAAAGGACATGACTAGGAATTCATAATGCCCGTACCGAGTTCTAAAAGCCGTCTTTGGAATATCCTCAGTTCTAACCTTCAGCTGATGATATCCAGAACGAAGATCGATCTTTGAAAAGAATTGTGCTCCTTGCAACAGGTCAAACAGGTCATCAATACGTGGCAATGGGTACCTATTTTTGATGGTGACATGATTCAACTCCCGATAATCAATACAAAGTCGCATACTTCCATCTTTCTTCTTCACGAATAGCACAGGAGCACCCCAAGGAGAAGTACTAGGACGAATAAAGCCAATGTCTAACAATTCCTGCAGTTGGATCTTTAACTCCTGAAGTTCAATAGGAGCCATTCGATATGGGGCTTTGGAAATGGATTTTGTACCGGGTTCAAGGTCGATACAAAATTCAATTTCACGCTCTGGGGGTAGGCCAGGAAGTTCTTCAGGGAATACGTCAGGGAATTTATTAACAATAGAAATATCATTCAAAACTGACGTATTTTTGTTTAGATCCGTGACATGAGCTAAGAAAGCTTGACATCCGTTTTTCAATAAACGAATAGCTTTATGGCTTGAGATGACAGCGATTGATTTTAATAGTTTGGTTGCTTGAATTCGCATAATAGGTCGATTAGGAATATGAAAGCTAACAACCTTACGAAAACAATCAATTTTTGCATGATGAGTAGTTAACCAATCAATCCCTAGAATCACGTCAAATGCAAGTATTTTTAATGAAATCAGATCGACAGGTAATGTGTGGGTACCAACTTGAACCAAACAAGACTTATAAACCGTGGATGTAATGAAGGTTTCTCCCAATGGAGTTTCAACAGATAAATCAAAGTCTAATTTCTCCGGAGTCAAATTTAATCGATGAGCGCAAGTAGGAGAAATAAAAGAATGGGTAGAACCGGTATCAAATAAAGTATAGACTTCGTTAGAGTTTATGATAAGCTTACCCGTGATGACCTCATTCGGGTTCCTTGCTTTCTGGGAGGTCACAACAAACGCTCTCCCTTGCACTACCGGTTTTGACTTTTCTGGGACGGCCTTTGGTGTTTCCATCTTGGCTGAACTTATTTTTGGTAAACGACAAAATCGAGCTAAATGACCTTCTCTTCCACAATTATAACATGCTTTAGACGGCATCGTGCAGTTTGGACTGATGTGCCCCTCTCCTCCGCATTTGAAACATATGATAGGTGGTCGTTCTCCTTCTTTAACAACGGGTGCTGGTGCTGACGTCTTTTCATCATTGTTGAATCTCCTCTTCTTGAAATGACCATTCTTATTGTTTTGGCCATGATTACCACCGAAGTGGTTACCATTTCTGGCCTGTTGATTCCCTCCACGCTTGTTATCACCGCTTCGATGACTGCTCTCACTGGTATTATCATTTTGCCGACTGCTCTCTTTTGGTTACGTTGACTTGTTATCGCGCTCCACTAACTGAGCCTTATTCACAACATCTGAATACAAACACAGTTTATGAGAAATAAGATGTTGATGTATCTCAGGTTTCAAACCTCGTAAAAACATTCGCGTCATTCGCTCTTCATTATCCACCAAGTGGGACGCAAACCGGGACAACTCAGCAAATTTAGCCTCATACTGCGACACGGTCATATTATTCTGCTCCAATTTGATGAACTCCACCTCCTTCATGTGACGAACACTTTCGGGAAAGTATTTGTCATTGAACAGCTCTTGGAACTTCTCCCAAGACATCTTCAGTGCGGCAGGTTGAGTACGCTTAATTGATTCCCACCAGTAATCTGCCTCTCCTCGCAACATAAAGGCGGCAAAGGGAACCTTTTGCTCCTCGGAGCATCCCAAGACATCAAATATCTTGGTAATCTGCTTTATCCATGTTTCCGCTATAAGTGGTTTTGGCTCTTCCTTAAACTCTGGTGGTCCCAGCTCCTTGAACTGTTTAGCGGTGACCGTCCGAGAGTTTTCAGTGTTTCCACCTATATTTTGGACAGGAGCCGCTCTCGCCTGCTGTTGCATGAACTGCATAAAGTTTCTGAACATTCCATCATTCATCATCTGGTCAGTGTTGTTGTTTGCATGAGGATTGTCACCTTCTTGATGCACATTATCCTGATTATTGATATGTGGTGAATCAACAGTCGCATGTGCTCCATTGCTATTCTCAACATTCTCAGATGCCATTTTCAGATACTGCCACAAAATAAAAGTTAATTGATATGTCATATATTATCCTTATATTATGACCGACCAATTAAATACCATGCAAATAAACTTAGGTAGGTCATACTAGCGAAGGAATTCCCCGTCTCTCCCCTCGTAGTTCTATTCTCACATCTTAGCCAGTGATCATATCCCTAAGCTCTGATACCAACTGTGATGCCCCCAAAATTAGGTATACATCACCCATCTTGGGTCGTCAGATACATAGTACAAAATACAAATACAACTTACTAATACAACTATCGTGTACAATACGACAAAACATAAACTGTAAGTTTGAATACAAATATTATCTTCTAGAGAGTATTCATACTCAAAAGGAGTCCTCATTACATTTAGTAACACACTATTACATAGAATAGTGAGGACTACTAACTAATACTATCATTCGGACCATCACTCCGTTCCCCGACTTGTCCCAGCTACGTTCTCATTTCCTGAAGAGAACAGTGAAAGAAAGGGTGAGCTCAACTAGCCCAGTAAGAAATATTATGACTAAGATAATGCAGAATAAATTATCATTAGCCTTCAACAATGTTAAACTGATAAAATATATTAGACATCAAGTTTAACTGCAGCGAAACAAGCAATCCATTAAAAGAGTCAAGTAGAAAATAAACTCTACTATCTTTTATGATTTAAAAGGTTTTTCAACACTGTGATCGCTGGGACTCAGCTTAATAAAATAATCCACATCATCAAATCACCCCTGCACTACGGCCAAGGATATTCGTGTATTCATTAATGGTCATGATCATGCCAACAACTGTCCATCAATACACTACGGGCCAATGATGACTTTTACCACATCATTTATAACATTACGGTCATGATTATACCGAATAATCCCTGGTCATAATCATACCAAGTCCATCTATGCACTACAGGCCACAGATGACTTTTAACATTTTATAAACATGAGGATGATGACAATGATATAAGAATTCAATAAAACAAGTTCAAGAATTAATTTATCCAAGAATTAACAACGTCCAAATTGTCAACATGATACTGCTTTGTGGAGTAAAATTCGAGAATGCTTAGAAGAATATTTTCATGAAAAGATACTGGATGAAACGCAATTATCAAGGATATTCCACAAATTTCATGGAGTATAGAAGTCAAAACTTAACCAACTGAGTATAATAAAGAATGGAATAACAAAAAAAATCACCATGCATGCGATAGACCGCACAGATAGGTTATTCCCACAGAATAATAAATAATGGAACCAGGTCCGGTGTAAAACGCACAAACAGGATATTCCAACAGAATAATAATAAAAACGGAACCAGGTCTGGTGTAAAACACACAGACAGGATGTTCCAATAGATTAATAATAAAGACGGAACCAGGTCCGATGTAAAACACACAGACAGGATGTTCCAACAGAATAATAATATAAACGGAACCAGGTCCGGTGTAAAACACACAGACAGGATGTTCCAACAAAATAATAATAAAAACGGAACCAGGTCCGGTGTAAAACACACAGACAGGATGTTCCAACAGAATAATAGAAAAATGTCACCAAGTATAGGGTAAACCGCGTATACAGGTTATTCCAACAGAATAATAAGAAATGGAATAACAACAGTTCTCTTCATGAATAAGAAAGAATAACACCCCTTACCGTTTTTAAAGAAGAGCTGAAATAAGGAAGTAGTTAAGTAGCAGAATACCCCTTACCGTGTGCTACTATGCAACCACACGTATTACTGTACTTTTACTACCGAGTAGTTCAACAGTATCAATGGTAAAACTTCCGCCGTTATTTTTAATAAAATATTTTTGTCATTTTCTCAATCCGACAATAATTCCGTTGTGGGGTCCACCAATGATTGTGCCGTTGTACGAATGCTCCCTGTTAAAACGAATATTCCCCGACCAATCGAATATTATATAACAACTTACGTACTTTACAAAATTTATAAATATTACCCACAACTATAACATTATATCAAATTAACTCCATAATATTCAAAAATGATATTTATAGAAAATTCATCTTTATTTATAAAAGTTGGGGTCTTACATATATTTTGTTGGTCAGGTCGTTGGACCACAATATTGCCACTTTCGATTAGATTTTAGATTTTATGCTTTAAGGGCCAACAATCTTGTGTATCGTGTCCTGAAGACCGTGAGTGGTAAGCATATCTCTGGCTTGGATTGTATCTTTTACTTCCTGGATCTAGAGGTGGAGCCAGTTCTGTAATTTTCTTGTAATCCATTAACATCAACAATACATTTTTAAGGGAATTGCCTAGTGGAGTGAACACCCGATTTTTTGTTCTTTCAAATTTTCTCTTTCTGTCCTGGCATTTGTTGAATGCAGCTTGTTGTTGAAATGGCAGATTGTCTTGCTTCTTCCAAATGGGGGGACTATAGGTTGGTCTCCTAGCTTGTCCATGTAAAACGAGGGATAAATCTTCATTACCTTTATCGGGTACCCTTTTGGGAATGCTTGCATAGTTTCTAGACTGTATATTCTCGGTGTCTGCTTCCAAAGTCGTGAGATCTTTAATCTTGCCCGCCTTCAGGCCCATTTATGCCATTTCATCGTGTTTGATCATCTCCGAGAATGGCTTTCCTATTCTTGCTAGGATTCTCTCATAGTAAGGTGCCTCTTAGATATCAAAGAATGTCATTACCATATCAGTTTCTGTCATTGATGGAATGACTTGCGCTGCCAGATGTCTCCACCTTTGGGCATATTCACTGAAAGATTTACTATTTTTCTTTTTAACTTTGGTAATTTGACATCTGTTTGGAGCCATTTGTGACTGGAAGCTATACTGATTTAGGAAGGTGTGGGCTAACTCTTTCCAGTTATGGATTTTGGCATTGTCAAGTCTGGCATACCAAGCTCTAGCCTCTCCAGTGAGACTCTTTTAGAAAAGCTGCATTCAAAGGCTTTCATCTTTAACACAAGACCCCAGCTCGCCAATGTATACTTTCAGGTGTGTATAGGGATCGCTTGCCCCATTGTACTTTTGGGACTTGGAATTTGTCAGGATATCGAGCCCTTGGGAATATGCAGAGATCTGAATAGGTGACACTTCCAAGGTTTCTAGTCCCTTTGATTGACCGGATGCTTTCCTCCATTTGTTGGACTTTCTTTGTTATTTCTCCAGTTTCTCGATCATCCCTATGGTTTATAATTTTAGGGGTTTTGTTGGTTCTTTTATTGGAATGAGGTTCAGGCATTTGTACTTTCCCCTTTTTGTCAACACTTTAATTACCACGCTGTGAGGAGGACTCTGGTTGATTAGGCGTTGGCTAGCCCTGAGTGCTTTTACTTTGTTCTTTTAGGAGGATAGCCAATTCTGCTATTTGATTCTTAAGTCCCTCAAACTCCTTTCGAGATATGGAACCTAATTCGTGTTAGGCACTTTTAGCCATGTCGGTGGATAGGCTTTGTGCCTTCTTAGATTTAAATCTGGTAATGGGACTAATCTTGTAGCCTACAAGAAGAGTAGATAGTTTAGCATTAACATTAGTATGTTATGCAATGTGTTAGTGTTAGGGTTTTAATGTTTTCCTGCAAAACATCTGTTAGTTGTTTTGCTAACAAGATAGCATGACATGATTTAATATCTGTAAAATAATAACATTGACAGGGAATGGAAATGATATTCATATTTTCTTTTCTTTTCTTTTTCTGTACATTTACATGGAATCGAAATTTACATTGAACTGAAATTTACAAGGAATTGAAAGGGAAATGCATGAAGAGATTCCCCTTCACGTTTGGTTTATCAGAGGATGACCTATCTTAGGCTACACTCCCGGCTTTTTCGGCATGAAGGTCCCTAAGTCATCACAATTTATTAGATGGGAAGTTAATCAGATCTTTCAATTGGAGCGAATCTGAGTGATGCCTTTCTTGAGCCTCGTAAGATTATTCTCTATTGAGTCCAGTAATCAAACATCGACGGGTTTGCCTCCTGGTGGAGGAATCACACAACATACATTCACATACATCGTATCTCACCATATGTAATGATGACATTGTGCGAGGCACTAATATAAAGTAGTAAAAAAATTATTTACATCCATTCAATGCGAAGATAAAATCCACACACAAGCAGATATAAAGGGAATTTGAAAAGTTTGAGAAACGGCTTAAGCCCTCTACTGTTCCCAGCAGAGTCGCCACCTGTCGACGTCGGGAATTTTTTTTTTTAGAATTTCTCTTTTTAGTCTTTCTACCTTTTATGTTCTCTATATATCTTGAATTTTATTTAAAAGGGCAATTTTGAAAAAAAAGAGTCCGACATAAAATGTCGACGATTTAAAAATTCAGAGTCGCTAGTTGGTAGTAGTGAAATGGTTGTAGTAACTCAACCGAATTTGAAAAGTTTTGCAAAAAGGGCCAATTATTGGACTCTGTTGAACATGCCTTAGAAACTGAGATTCATAGAGTTCGGGGGCTTGATTAAATGGGGGGAAGGTGTTTGGCACCCCTCGACTTCCGTGAAAATACAGTTACCTCATCTTTTTAATTCCCTAATTATTTGAAGTGTGTGCAGTTAATTGGGCCTAAGTGCATTTATTTGGAAGTAGTGCTATGCCTCGTATACAAAGGGTTTGACTTGTATAAAAATTTAATTTTAATATAAGGCATGTAAAATGATATTTTGAAAACAGGTTTTCAAACCCTTATGCTCACATAGTAATTGAGGCCTTTGATACTTTCATTTTATTCCATGTTCGGCTTATTTTGATTTTATTCTTGAGATGCGAAACCTCTTCGACAAAATAATATACATATAACTGTCGAGCTCCTTTTGGGCATGAAAGCCATCGAAGTGGCCCGAGTACCACAAATATGATTTACAAGCTAACTATACAACTAAAATGGGTCCATCGTGGGAACCAGATCTAGATCCGTCAGTTGGATCTTAGATCACATGGTTCCTAGGCTCACATAATGTCACATGAATAGCCTGCATAGTAAATATAGCAGATACTTAATCTAAACACTACAAAATAAAGGATTCATCAGTTAAATCCTTGCATGCGCACAGCCAAGCTTCCCGTTTCCTCTAGATACAAATCTAGGGACGCGTGGTTGCTTAATATTTACAAAAAAACTAAAAAGAAAACTAAATTTAAATAAATCTTATCCATTCTAGCTTAACGGTTCCAGTTTTACAACTTTTGAACCGGTTAAAAGTTAGTTATAACTAGATTTAAGTAAATCTAGTCCACAAACATTAGTATCATAAGTTTACATTGAATAAACAATTAACAGATATTTTAATCACAGTCAACTATCGATATATATATATATATATATATATATATATATATATATATATATATATATATATATATATATATATATATACAACCAGGATCCTATCAGGGATTCCGGATTTTAGTAAAAGACGGACCTTTTTTTTTCTTTTTTTTTTGCTTTTTTTTTAAAACAACTAAAAAAAAATTTAATATTTTATGGAACTGAAATTTTTCCATAATAAAGTGTTTTGGGCGTGTTTTGAATACCTATACCAAAAAACGGTGGTACAGTCTGCACAGACTGCACATGTTTTGTTATACGTACTCAAATCACGCCCAAAACACTTTATTATGAAAAAATTTCAATTCCATAAAATATTAAATATTTTTTTTAGTTGTTTAAAAAAAAAAAGCAAAAAAAAAAAAAAAAAAGGTCCGCATTTTGTTAAAATGCGGGAGTCCGGATAGGATCTGCTCCCTATATATATATATATATATATATATATATATATAGAGAGAGAGAGAGAGAGAGAAATGAGTAAAAGCTTCAGATCTGAAAGGATCTTACAATATATAGCGAGAAGAGCTTTAAACCGCTTTTGAAGCTTGAAAACTCCGTTTCCACCGGTTAAAGTTTGATATGTTATAGTATATATGTATACCAGTGTTTACAAAGAAGAATATCGAAGTTTGAAACACTATATGAGGGGTTAAGAGCTGAAATGGACGGAATTCCCTCTATTTTCTTCTTTTTTATATTTTGGCTGATGGGGGGGGGTCTATTTATAGACCAAAGTAGTCGCAGGTCTACCTGCGACTGCCCGGGTGGGCCCGATCTCCGTGGGTCCCGTTGTCTTGAAGTACGTGCACTCAAACCAATACGCAGTCTGCTCGAACCTTCATAATTTTCAATTCGGGTATCCGATGGACGCGTGATATACCTTTCCGGAAAGCTCTTTCCCAGAGCTACACAATGACATAGGGCTTGCCCTCTTCTGAAGCCAGGAAGATGGGTCCATAACTGAAATGACATCTTCGGGTCTTCGTAAGCAGTCCGTTAAGCTGTTTTGTGTAGTTTGTGCTCGGAAGTGCTCCAATGGCTCTTTTTTACCCTATTTGCAGCTGTATTAGGGTTATTGAAGTTAACTTGTCAAAATGACCATTTTGCTCTTCCAAGGGTTGTCTCCATGGTTAACATGGCTTTTGGCTGTCCTTTGCAGTTGTCTCCAGGGTTTGATTGCTGCCAACTTTTCTTTTCCTTAGGGTTGATCTCCAAGGTTGATTTGATGTTCCACAAGGATGTCTCCGTGGTTAGATTTGATGTTGTGGTCCTCCAGGGTTATCTATGGAATGTGAAAAAGATGCTTTTGCCCTCCTACATAGTTAGTAACAAGAGAACAAAATTTCGAGTGCCTACAAAGTAGATATAGAATCTTATAAACAGAAATCAGTCAAACTAAGAACATACTTCAGATATACTCCAGAAAATAATAAATTTCCAAAATTAAATAATATGACAAAAATATACCAGATATACTATTATAACACCATAATGGAATACATTATAGTTAAAGAAACTCTAGGAAAATTAGAATCCAGAGAAAATTATATTCTAAAACAACTAAAGAAGATAGAAAAAACCAGCATGAATGTATACATATAAATTTTAGAATGAATCAAAGATGTTAAAGAAAATCTAGTAGAATTACAATTAGAAGCATTAAATTACAAAGGAAAACTAGAAAAATATATTTGCAAAAAATGGATCCAGTATAAGCCCACATAAGATATAAAGAATATATAGAACATAATCGAGAACATATTTTAGAACTTGAGAAAACATTCAAAAATACTAGAACTATCACCAAGAGATAACAGAGAGAATTTTACAGGTCTAGTAAAGAATACATAAAAACAAAATCAGAATTAGTAAATTTACAAAAAGAACTATAACAGATGATACATAACATGAGTATAGGAAAGTTAGTATCATACATCAAGTATAAAAATACAGTTGAAGCCATTGAGTTATTAGAAGATTATCTAATAGGTTACATATTAACAGAACTAAAATCAGATTTAAGACATCTAAATAAGTCCATATGTTAAAAGATAGCCTTGAAGATAGGTTAGTACATATTCTTAAATAGCTCCAAGAATCTCCAGCTACTCAAGAAGATAGTCTACCCACAGAAAAAGAATTAAAAGCAGTAGAAAATAAGATTATCATATACAAGAAAAATAACCTAGAATATCCAGAAGAAATAAAAATAGAAAGGTATAATATATTTAGAGAATACTTAAAGTCCAAGAAAAAGGGTACTCAAGAGGTAATCCTTATTAATAGATCTTTATTCTATCATCCAGAAATTCTAAAACAATATTGTTTAAAATTAGTCCAAGAAAATCTACTAGAACGTTACTAGTATTTAGAAGTAGAAAAGAATAATTTAGTTCTAAAAATAAATATAGAAGTGTTACAGAAGATCTACCAAAAAGAAGAACTAGAAGACTTAAAAGAAGTGGTAGAACAAAGTATAACTATTACAATTCAAGAACCAAACCAGATAAAGGATTATACTCAACAGGCAATCCCAGAAAAATCATCAAAAATAAATCTAGAATTAGAAACATGATTATTAGAATTAGTGGATAAGTATATTTTCGATGAAATAGAAAAATTGGAAATGGAAAAACCCAAAAGTAAAAAATTAGAATTACAATCATTCCAGTCTCCAAATAATATAGACTTAGTTTTAAATAATATTGACCAAGAGAAAAAAGAGTTATTCCCATAAACAAGAATTTATCCATGCAGTATAATAAACCAGTTCTTCAAATTCAACCAGTCATTAGAATTCTTATTTATGAACAAGAATTTCTTTGAGAAAACAAAAATTATACATTCAGATCGTTACAATATTCCATGGTCAGTCCAGTCACCAGTTTTATTTCTAAAATAGTTATTAACAACAATCTATTTCCAACAGATTAAATCATTCTTACCAGTAATAAATAATAAAATAGATTATAAATCATTCTTACAAGTAATAAAAAATAAAACATATTATTGCTTAAGCAGTATTATTATCATTAGATTAGACCAGTCATTATTAGGAAACCCTAGTATAATTATTCCTCTTAACCTGGATCATAAGTTAGAAAATAGTTTAGATAAAACCAGTACATACAATACCCACCAACAGTCTAACATTTCGGATGAAGATATAACTAACAATCTTAACAGAAAATTATTAAGTACTTTAAGAAAAAAATCTATAATTAAGAAGAATATTTATTCGAGCATTAGATCTAGAAAAGACCATAAATTTAAGAATAACTAGAAAAATCTAAATAACAAACCAGACAAAAAGACATTTCTTAAATATACAAAAAGGAAACATACACAGGTCCCAGGATCGAAATATAGAAAATCTTTTAGTCTCGAATACCAGAAATATTTTTATAAAATTCTAAAAGAGAAAGAAGATGTAGCCCCTGACCAGGTTATAAATACACAACTTTATGATCCAGAAACAAATTACAGACTTCTTGACTCATCAATTACACCAACAATAGAAAATATTCCAACAGAAAAACCACCTCTAAAACCTAACATAGTAAAATAGGTTTGAAATAATCTCCAGGAGCAGTCATAACAACAAGTTTATTTTACAAAATAGTTGTTAATTAACTTCAAAAATTGCATGACAGATGACAGATCCTTCAAGGCATTCTTCGCCGAGGAATAACAACATGCATCAAGGTTTACCGCCTAAAGGCTTAACACTAATACCAGTTTATGCCAATACGCACAACACACAACATGCATAAAATAATATACATATTACACAATCATCTCAGCATATCATGCATCCTCCCCCTCAAAAGAATTATGAAATTCTTTCAATAGGAAACCAACAACTTTATTCATATCTAGCCATAGAAAAATTCTTATTTAAACTTTTACCAGGAATATATCTTACAAAAGAAGAGAAATGTGTCATTAATAATCTTTGGATATTAAATGGCAATAACTAGAAATAGTTTTTAGCATCCCTAAATGCTTGTGACAGTTTATTCCAGTCAAAAAGATTTAAATTCTATGTAGTAGTAGCAGGCCATGTTCATGGTATTTTCCACTCTTGAACATATGTTTGCTCACATATACATAATTATGCAAAACCTATTTTCAAAGGTTTTGAATCTTTAGAATCAGGTCATCAATTTACCAGAAATAGAATAGGTTCAACCTATTATGTCACATCAACTCTCCAGAACTACAGAGATCTAGTGGATTATTTAGTCTTAAAAGACCCTAATCTAATACAACCATTATTTTGCACACACTGTGAAACTGTGGTATCCAATTTCTCCAAGCTCAATAAATAGAAAGAAGAACTCTTAACAGAGAATTATAAACTCCACCAGAAAAATAATGATTTACAACAACGGGTATATTATCTAAGCTCACAGTTAGTTACCCAAAATATGGGATAGAAGAGTTCAACATCTTCCTCTCTGAAGAGCACAGAGGATATCACATGATCTCAAACACTTATGACGGATAGTGAGTCTCCCGTAAAGAACTTACCTACTCCACTATAAATGACAAGTTGTAAAGAGATATCAAGTCCGTTGATGGGCGTGACTTTCCCCAAAAGTCAATCAGAATTAAGTCAGATTAATTTCAGTCCTATAAAGACTTTAATTAGTCACATTAATTCTTACCAGACTCTAGTAATCAGATTAGGTCTGATATAATTCTCAGTTTTATGACTCCCTAAAAAGCTAAAGAAATTATTCAGCTTCAAAAGCCAGTTACACAACTTAAAGATAGCTTTGTCATGGTCACCAAGAAAAGAAATGCCAGTACCAAGAGGAAGCTCCTTCTTGGAAATTTCAGAAGTAAAAACAGTATAAATGACACTCAAGCAGCTTTAAATAACTTTCTTAACCAGCTTGAATGTCTTTAAGTCAGATCAAATCCACTTCCACCACTCTTATCTCCATATGATAACAACACTAAAGAGAAAGTGACAGATAAAGTGGAAGACTCACCAACCGACTCTCCAACCTTTTTATACTCTCCAATCGGGTGTCCATGAAGTGATAATAGAACCAGCCTTGACAACATTTCCAGAAAGAATTTGGACACATAAAACGTAGTCATGTTTATGAAATTGGAACTTTTTATTTACAATAAAAAATAATTATCAAAACTGTTGAGAGAAAAATTCCAATATGTCAAATGTATGAAAGCATACGACTCCTTAATAAGGTTATAAAGCAATATGAAGAAGATTATAATTTCTTACATCTTGGATGTGTTTCCATAGGTGTAAAACCATTAACTCGTGATGGTCTGAACACTTGCTTAATGATAGCACTCTGTGATAATCGTCACAATAGATTTCATGATTCCTTAACAGGACTAGTTAGAACCAGTTTATGTAATGGTCTAGTTTATTTCAACTGCTGCCCCAATTTTGAATTCTCTTTAACAGACAAATATCTTCTAGATGTCTTAACCCTTCAAATTGAAAATAAGGGATATGATATAAAATTAGGCATGGAAAATATTGCCGTTATTTATAGAGTTTGTTTTAAAACCCTAAATACTTTGGCTCCTAAAGCAAAAAGATTAGACATTAGGGGAAAAACTACTCCTTTGAAACAAATGTTTCTAAATCTTTTCTAAATATTCCTAAAACTTTAACATGGTCTGAAATAACAGTCCCAGAATAATGGACTCTTCATCGAGCAGTCCTACCCGAACCAGAAGAAAATGAGAATAAAGATGTTGAACAAATAATTGAAACCCCCGATGGGAACGTTGAAACTACTTTGGTCAGTCTAATAGAAAGGCTAGATTTCGTGTCACTAATTTTGAGAAAAATGGTTTAAGTAGTAAAACTCCTACAACTACCTCAACAACTATTCCTTCGAGTAGAGTTTCTACTTCATCCATTTCTTCTTACATTCCTAATAGGGATAATCTAATTCAGACAGATATTAATATTGACGCTAATAGCGTCATGGGAACTCACGAATCTCCCAACCAAATCCCTCATGGAATTTACAAATCAAAATTTGTTAGGTCTGAATCTCCTACTCCTACAGAACTTGGATTTTCTATTAATATAATAGAAGTTGTTAATAACAATAAACCAGAATTTATCATAGATAGAAAAGCTATCAATGATGAATTCCAAGATGAGAAAAATAAAATTTTCAGAAATTGGTATTTCAGCTATTATTCTAAAAAAGATTTAAATACCTTCAAGGAAGAATATTATACTTATTTGGAAACAAATATGGTTAATATTTCTTTTATTGATTGGTTTTTCATCTTTAATGATCTTAAAGAAAAAGAAATAGCAATGATTGAAATTTTAAATCGTGGGAAATAATTTAAGGAAAAAAGGGTTTATCTATCCATCCTTCCAAAGAATTCCTAATTGTCTTAACCAATAACTTAGGATCTAAAATTCAAGCTAATGTTTTTGCTGATCCCATCATTTCTAATTTAGCTAATGATAAGTTTGACTTTAATAAAGTCATAAAACAAAATAACTACACTAATGCGTGTCTTCAAACAATAGGAAAGCAATTAATCTGAATTGAAGATAAGATCGAATCAAATAAAGATTCTACCAAAAATCACAATATTCCTTTTAAAGGAATGGATCTGGTAAATATCAAACCACCATCAGAAACAAAATTAAATTCAACTCCTAAAAGGGATGAAGAAATTATTAAGAAACTAATAGATCAGTTATCCGATTTGAAAATAAAAGATAACCCTTCTACTACAAAACAATTATATGTTATTAATAAAGAAGAAGAAGAAGATTCAAATGATGAATCTATTCACCTAAATAAAATAACTGATAATTTCACAAAACATGGATTAGAAGATCATAATATCTTAAATGATTCCCTTGATCTTAATAAAATTGCTTTTGATAAATCTTCAAAAAATAGACTTCCATTTGGAAGATACTATTACCCAAGACCGACTCCAATGGATATCTTATTTGAAGAAAATTTTATAAATTCTGAAAGATCAGATTATAGTATCTATGAATGGAATATATATGGTCTAATTGAACATGTTATATTCACAATTTCACATAAAATGCTTATATATGCTACTGTCTGTAAAGCCAACAGAAATTTTGACAAACAACTGATTAGCTTTTTCACTTCAGGCTTTACCGGTCAATTGAAAGGGAGATGGGATAATATCCTCAGACCTGCACAAAAATATGACATTGAACATGCAATCAAAACTGTTAATATGACAGACCCTTCCATTTCAAATGTTAAACAAGAAGTCACTGAAGATAGTGTATATACACTAATTCAAATAATAATTAAACACTTTGTTGGAAATGCTTTATCCAATATGGACAGAAGCAAAGAATTATTAATTAATTTAAAATGTCCTACATTAATACACTTTGTATTTTCTTCAAAACCAAGTTATGTTGTCTGAATTGCCATAGTCGAACTTTTTTGTTGTAGGATCGGGCGATCCTTTGCTGATATAACTGACCATGGAAGATAGCCGCGGTTCGCCTTTCGTCTATTAGAGACAATTGGTGATACCTATCTTGTACCCATTGGTCTTCATCCAACTGAGCATCTATCAATACTCTGAGGGATTCCATCTCAACTTCTATGGGGAGCACTGCTTCCATCCCATAGGTTAAGGCGTAGGGGGTTGCCCCAGTGGAAGTGCGCATTAAGGTTTTGTAGGCTAACAGAGTCAGAGGCAATTGGTCAGGCCAATTTTTGTGATTGGTGGACATCTTTTGCATAATCTTCTTGATGTTCTTGTTAGCCGCTTCAATAGCACCATTCATCTTCGGACGATAGATGACTGAGTTGAGATGTTTGATGTCAAATTTACTGCATAATTCCCTCATCATTTTGTTGTTGAGATTCTTGGCATTGTCGGACACAATCACCTCTAGTTGTCCATATCGACAAATGACATTGTTTCTGATGAAAGCAATGATGACTTCTTTAGTAACCCTGGGGAAGGAGGCTGCTTCTACCCACTTAGTGAAGTAGTCGATTATGGTGAAGAAAAATCGATGACCATTACTGGCTTTAGGCTCAATGGACCCGATAACGTCCATTCCCCACATTGAGAAGGGCCAAGGTGAACTCATATTGTGAAGTTCCCATGGAGGGGCGTGTATAGCATTCCCATGAATCTGGCACTGATAGCATCTCCTGACATGGTCATTGCAATCAGCTTTGAGAGATAGCCAATAATGTCCCGTCCTGAGGACTTTCTTAACAAGGAGGGGGCCACTCATGTGGGGGCCACTCATGTGGGGGCCACAGACTCCGCCATGGATTTCATCCATAAGCCTTTGGGCTTGATCTTTGTCTAAACATCTGAGGAAACCTAATCCTGTATCTCTTTTGTAGAGCGCATCTCCACTCAGGTAGAATTTCATAGCAAATCGGTGGATCCGCCTTTTCTCAGTCAGGCTCGCCTCAGCGGGTGTAGATCCATCTCGCAGATATTCCTTGATATGTTGATACCAAGGATGTTGGATGGGAGGTAGCTCATCCGATACTTCTTCAACGTAAGTCCCGTAGGCTGGGGCCTTGTGCAGGGAAATTGTGACGCTTGGCAAATGTTCCTTGTCTGATATGCGAATCAAGGATGCCAAAGTTGCTAACGCGTCTACGAAATCATTCCTATTACGAGGAATGTGTAGAAAGGATATTTATTTAAATACCAAAGCCATCTTTAAAACCTGCCGATGGTAAGGCAGCAAATGTAGTTCCTTGGTTTGATAAATTCTGGTGGATTATCTGATTACCAACTCCGAATCTCCAAGGACAGTTAACCGCCTGATGCCCATTGAATGGGTAAGTTTTAGCCCCATAAGACAGCCTTCATACTCAGCCGTATTGTTGGTGCTGATAAACTGTAATTTGACATCGACGGGATACTGCTCCCCCGTATCAGATACTAGAACTGCTCTAGCTCCAGAACCTTTCATATTAATAACTCCATCAAAATACATCTTCCACGTTTGGCGTGTATCGTACTGATGGTGTTGCTGAATTGTCAGTACTCCTTCATCGGGGAAATATGTCTCCAAGGGTTTAAAATCCCCTGATGGTGCGACGGCCAGTTGATCCGCAATTCCTTGACCTTTAATGGACTTTTGAGTCACATATACAATGTCAAATTGTTGTAGGATCAACTGCCATCTGGACAATCGACAATTCAGTATGGGTTTACTGAACATGTACTTGAGAGGATCCACGCGGGATATGAGATGGGTTGTGTGACCATGGAGATAATGCTGTAACCTCATGGCAGCCCATGCTAAAGCACAACACGTCTTTTCGATCAGAGTGTACTTATGTTCACTGCTGCTGAATCTTTTGCTGAGGTAATAGATAGCTCGTTCTAGGCCTCTGTCGTCCTTCTGTCCCAGCATGCAGCCCATGGCATTGTCACTTACGGACAATACATAAACAGGGGAACATCATCCCTGGGTTGTACCAAGATGGGAGCTTTGATTAGCTGTTTCTTGATTGTAAGGAAGGCATTCTGGCACTCCTCATTCCATTTCATGGAGGAGTTCTTTCTTAATAGCTTGAAGATTGGCTCACAGGTTGCTGTGAGTTGGGAGATAAATCTGCTAATGAAATTAATTCTTCCCAAAAATCCTTGTATTTCCTTTTCTGTCTGAGGAATGGGCATTTCAGTGATGGCTTAGATTTTGGTAGGATCCAGCTCTATCCCTTTGTGACCGACTAGAAATCCTAGCAACTTGCCTGATTTAACGCCAAAGGTGCACTTAGCTGGATTCAACTTTAAGTTGTACTTACGCAACTTGTTGAACAATTTTCTGAGATGGTTTATATGGTCATCCTCCTTCCGGGATTTGACAATAATGTCATCCACATAGATATCAATCTCTTTATGCATTAAGTCATGGAAAAGAGCCATCATATCTCGTTGATAGGTAGCTCCAGCATTGATGAGGCCAAATGACACCCGTCTATAGCAAAAAGTTCCCCAAGGAGTGATGAAAGCAGATTTTCCCCATCTTCCTCGACAACCATGATTTGATGATACCCCGCAAAGCAATCTGCAAAGGAGTACATGTCGTATTGCGCAGTATTATCAATGAGAATGTGGATAAATGGCACGGGAAAGCTATCCTTTAAGCAAGCTTTGTTCAAGTCCCGGTAGTCCACGCAAACTCGCACCTTTACTCCAGGTTTAGGTACGGGCACGATGTTGGATATCCACTCAGGATACGCAGACACCATTATGATGCCGGCTTGAAATTGTTTCACAATTTCTTCTTTCACCTTTAAACTCCATTCAGGTTTCAATCGTCTGAGCTTTTTCTTGACTGCCTTGAATCCCTCTTTGATGAGAATGCAATGAAGGATAAAGTCAGTGGACAAACCCACCATATCTTTATGAGACCATGCAAACACATCCTGGAGCTGGGTTAGTAGCATAACCATGTCATTCCGTTGGTTTGGGGTAAGGTCTGAACCAATCTGGATTAACTTAGGGTTTTCTAAGGTTCTGAGATTGAAAGGAGTGGTTTGATCAAGGTTGGGTTTGGGCTTGTCTTTGACCCATTCTTGAATTTCTGGAGGCACCTCAATGTCATATGGTATATCCACCAAGGCTGAATTCATCTCTACATCAAAGGTACAATCCTTGTGGAGAAGAGGCACCGTATCAACAAGCACATGCACATCTAAATTCAGAGTCCTAAAACAAAATATGCTTTCACTTAGTATATATAAAATGTGTTGATCATACACAGTGTTAGCATATACTGGCAAAATAAACCGCTAATACTGTACAGAAAAGTAAGCAGTTATTATATCTATAGGGCAGAAAGAGTTTTTGCCCGCTTTACCCTTGACGACCAATGCAAGGAATGTTGTTCCAATTGGCAAGAGCAAATTCCAGGTGAACCGCAGTGACAGAGGGATTATCATCATCTTCCCTATCCCGAATGATAGCCATTACGTCTGGGCAATCATCGTCTGGGGTATATCTGTTGGTATGCTCACCATGAACGATGATGCGTATGCCGGACATCATCCTGATGACGTCTTGCTTAATTATTTATTCCTCTTCCTCCACTACGGGATCTGGAACAAAGATTTCTTTCTCCTTCACCGGTACCGGCTTGGGAAATAACATTGCCATTATATTGGCTGGCACCTTTACAGGAGGTTGTGCGGACTCAGAGCATGAAGGCGAAGCTAAACATCGCACGTTTGAAGCTACAGGAATCTGTTGATGCTTATGAGGATTCCTATGACTAGAGCTGGCAGAATAGCCTAGTCCAGCTGTCCCAATTTGCTAGGTTAAGCGACTAGGGTATTTGACACCCTGGCAATCTTTACCCAACCCTTGTCCCGGTTTATGACCCAACGACATCATTTCTTGCGTGGCTGACATTACCTCAGCAGAAATCTGGGGTTCGGGCAATGGCGTTCCAATAGCATGGTATTGGGTATTACTTATTTTCAAAGCATAAAAACTAATTGGCTCAACATCCTTATTGGCATTGATGAGCGGCATGTCCCCATGCTGAGGAATCTCCGATTCAGCGTTGACTGTGACCAGGCTATTATTGATGATGTATTTCAACTGTTGGTGAAGAGTGGAGGGGATTGCCCCTTCCATGTGAATCCATGGTCGTCCCAAGAGCAGGTTGTATCCCGAATCTATCTTGAGCACATGGAAAGATACGTAGAATGTATGAGGACCAATCTCAATTGGTAGCTCAACTACTCTGATCGAGTTAGGGAGGGCTCCATCAAAAGCTTTGATGATGGTATGGCTACTCCGAATTCAATTGGGATTGATATTCATCTTCACCAAGGTAGCATATGGGCAGATATTCAGAGAGGAACCTCCATCTATTAAAACTCCCGCCACCATATATCTGGAGGACAAGACCGTAATGTGCAACGGTTTGCAATGACCGATCCCTTCGGGCGGTATATCATTATCAGTGAAGGATATCACATTGTTGTTTAAAATGTGATCAACTAGATGTTGAAACTTTTCCGTATCAACTGATGTCGGTAAATAGGCTTCTTCTAAAACCTTTAATAAGACCTTCCGGTGATTCTCAGAAGTCAAGACCAAGTCCAAGATTGATATCTGTTGTGGAGCTTCTTTCAAGCTTAAAACCACCATGGCTTCGTTATGACCCATAGTACGGAGGAAATTTTCAATCTTCTCAATGGTACTTTCCCCTTAGACTTGATGACAGGATTTATTATCCGTTGGGGAAGATATAGTGAATTTTCCTTCGACACTGCAGCAGTTGTATGTGAGGTGGATCTTTCACCTTCTCTATAATTCCACGGAACTGCACGTAAGCTAACAATAGGATATTATGCTCTGCACGTCAAGTTGATTGGCTCGGGAGCGACCACTTTCAAAGGATTGTTGATTCCCTTGAGTTGAATTACTGGCATGACAAGTGATTTGTTAACCCCATCACTTTTAGTGTATATGACTGCTACTACACTCTTTCACTTAGTAGGACACGAATCCTCACTTGCCCGTAACACAGTGTCGTTATCTGCCAGACGCAGTACGCCACTGTCAATTAAATTTTGAATAAGGTGGCGGAGTGCCCATCATTCTTCTGTGCTGTTATCGCGAGATTGAGAATGATATTGACATACTCCATCAGAGTTGTATCGTCTTTAACGGGGATTGATTGGAGGTAGAAGGGAACTAATCCTTCCTTCATTGATTAACATATGAAGGATTTCCTCCATAGGTTGGCCCAAATATGTGAATTCCCTTTTGTTGGCAAAATCCCGACGGGCCTTAGCATTCGCTCTCTTCATTACTTTGTCTTCCAATATTTCATTTTCTGAAAGTGAAGAGGGAATATTCATGACAATAGGTAGGAGACTGGTATGCTCCTGGCTGATTAGCTGACGAGTCACTTGATGCTGATAAGTCACCAGTTTCGCCAATTGCTCAATTTATTTACAAAGAGCTTTCATCTTTCCTTCCATTGTGAATTGGAACTTGGCGTAATCCCATCTGTCATCACCATCTTTGGAGATTTGGGAGGATTCACAGCTAAAATTGGAACTCTGTCCACTGCTCTAATTAATCATGTTGACCTCTTCTTCCTTGTGTTGAGGAAGAGGGTTGTCTTGAACGTGAGGTTGATCGGGTTTGGTGACCACGATTTCCCCGTTGTCTATCAGGTCTTGGATTTTGTGTTTCAAGGCCCAACAATCCTGAGTATCATGTCCAGGTGCCCCGGCATGATAAGCACATTTCTGAGCAGCATTAAAATCCCGACCATTAGGGCTGGCTGGTGGAAGAAGATGCGTGATTTTCTTCCGTGTTATTAGAAGATTGAGAATGTTCTCGAGGGTGTCCCCTAAGGGTGTGAATACTCGAGGTCATTTGGCTTCTCCACCTTTTGGTATTGGAGAGTTTGAAGACTATGCTTGAAAGGGAGTGTAATTTCTCCTCTGGATAGGCATGTTCTGATTGCCTTTTTGACCCTATAGTATCAGGAAAACATCCTCTTCTTTCTTTTTATGGACCCTCCGGGGGTTGTTTCCATAATTTCCATATTGGATGTGATCAGCAACAGCTTTGAATGCAGCTAGGTCTTGAATCTTTCCAGATTTTAATCCCATTTCAGCCATCTCCCCATGTTTGAGCATTTCAGAAAATGGTTTGCCGATGCTGGCTAAAACTCTTTCATAGAAAGGTGCTTCTTGTACGTCTATGAAAGTCATGACCATCTCTGATTCTGTCATGGAAGGACTAACTTGTGCAGCCAGACGTCTCCACCTCTGAGCATACTCTCTGAAAGACTCATTAGACTCTTTCTTGATCTTGGTAATTTGATACCGATCAGGAGCCACTTGAGATTAAAAGTTGTATTGGGTGAGGAAAGCATGTGCTAGCTCTTCCCAACTATAGATCTTTGAATTGTATAATCTTGTGTACCACGAACGGGCTTCTCCAGTTAGACTTTTTTGGAACAGTTGCATTCTGAGTTTTTCATCCTCTGCATAAGATCCAAGTTCTCCAATAAATACCTTTAGATGTGTGTAAGGATCTCCTAACCCATTATATTTTTCAAAGTCAGGAGTCTTAAACTTTTCTGGATAATGAATACCAGGAAAAATACACAAATCAGCATATGAAACACTCCCGTGTGTTCCAATTCCTTTGATAGTGCGAAGGGTCTCTTCCATTTGGAGGACTTTTTTTTTATGTCACCAGTGTCTGGGTCTCTAGTGGGATGGGAAGCATAATGAGTTTTGTTGGTCGGATCTAACTGCAGTTTAGGTATTGTAACGACTTGGGTTCCTCCTTGTGTGGAGGATTTAGCATGTATGGGTATTTTCTGACCCTGCGTAGACTGGAGTAATTCTTTTAGTAGAACAGCCAAATTTGTAATCTGTTTGCTTAATCTGTCGAATTCTTTGCGAGAAACTGGATTAAGTTCAGTCTGGTCGGATGACGACATGATTGACTGTAGGCCTGCTGCCTTTTTGGACTTTGAACGGGTGATAGGTCTGATTGATTCCCTGCAAAAGACTTGCATAGTTTAGTCTTTAGGGTGGATAATAACATGCGATGCGATGTGTCCAGTTTAGGAATTTTATCCTGCAAAATGGATGTCAGCTATTTATAGCATGTATGTGTACACATTTCTTCACATTTCTTATTACATGGAGATAGATATGGAAGATAATTACAAGTATTTGAAATGAGAGCATGAAGAGACTTTCCTCCATTTTGGGTTTATCAGAGGCTGACCTATCTTAGGTTACTCTCGCGGCTTTTTGGCACGAAGGTTCCCAAATCATCGCAATCTACTTGACGGGAAGTTAATCCGGTCTTTCAACTGGAGTGGATTTTGGTGGTGCCTTTCCTGAGCCTCGGAGAATTAGTCTTCTCACGAGTCCAGTAATCAAACACCGACGGTATAGCCTCCTGGTGGAGGGACCACACAACATACATTCATATACACCACGTCTCACCGTATGATATGATGACATGTGCGAAGCGCTAATATCACAAGCAGATATGGTGCGAAGCACTAATATCATGAGTAATTTATAGTGCGAAGCACTAAGATCATAGGCAGTTTATAGTGCGAAGCACTAAGTAAGGAAATGAATTCGTACACATTCATCATAAAATGTAAATGCAACATCCACACGGAAGCAGATAACAATTTTGAAAAAATTGTAATAGCGGCTTAAGTCCTCTTACTGTCGTCCCCAGTAGAGTCGACACCTGTCGACGTCAGGATTTTTAATTGTCCCTTTCCGTTACTTGTTCTTTGGTGTTCTAATTTTAGGTGAGATTTGTTTGAAAAAACAAGTGAAAAAGGTCCAACATGTATAATGTCGACGATGAACTGTTAAGAGTCGCCAGTTGGTTTTTTAACTGGTTGTACCAACACAACCGAGAAAAGGTTTACACATTGACCCAGTGATTTGACACTGCTAAATGGGTCGGTGAAACCGAGATTCATTAGGGTCCGGGGACTTGGTTATGCGGAGGGAAGGTGTTAGGCACCCCCCGACATCCGTGTTACCACGGTGACCGCCTCATTTCAAGAAACTGTTATCTGAATGTGTGTGTGCGAGTCAATGTCCTATTATTTGGAAGTAGTGCGAGGCCTCGTTCGCACCTATATACACAGGGTTTGAATTTATGTAAAAATTCAATTTTAGCAAGATATGGCAGTGATGTTTTATAAAAGAGGTTTTTCAAACCCTGATGCTCAATAGTAATTGAGACCTTTTACACTCCCATTTTATTCCGTATTCGGCTGGATTGATTTTATTTGACAGATGTGAGGCATCCATACGAAAATAATGTACAAAAGGTGCTGAATCCCTCGTGGGTATGTAAACTATCTGAGGAAATTCATACACCGCAGAATAATTTATAAGCAGCTTACAGCTAGAAATGTCCATCACGGGAACCGAATCTAGATCTAATGGGATGCATCTATGATCACATGATTCCTAGGCGCACAGAATACTGCAATTTATATGAAAAAAATAAGTAGGTATATATATAAAAGCTATAAATATATATATACAGACATGATCACCAACCACGAAGTACCTCCATGGGGGATCAGAAATGTAAATAAAGCTGTAAAAGCTATCAACCGCCACGGAGGAAACTCCAGGCGGGACGAAATGTACAGAAAGCTGTAAAAATGGTCAACCACCACGAAGTAAACTCCAGGTGGGACGAAATGTACAGAAAGCTGTAAAAACGGTCAACCACCACGAAGTAAACTCCAGGTGGGATGAAATGTGATATATATATATATATATATATATATATATATATATATATATATATAAAAGCATGTAAACGCACTGGATATAAAATTCAGGCTCATCGGACAAAGTCCAACAACAGTTAATATATATAAGTATATATATATTAAAGCAGTAAACGCACCGGATGTGAAATTCAGGCTCACCGAACAAAGTTCGATAGCAGTTCATATATATACAAAAGCAATTAAACGCTCCAGATCGAAGTCTAGGCTCAATCGAGGCATAACTCGATAATGTTAGTCCATATATATATATATATATATATATATATATATATATGTGTGTGTGTGTGTGTGTGTGTGTGTGTGTATGTATGTATATATAAACTAAAAATAAACCACGGACCGAAGTCCGAGCAAAAGTATGCAACACGACTCTCAACGTGTAGAAGGGTGTGTGCAAAGATGAAGAGAAAAGCTTTAAAGTGTGAAAGAAGGCTTACAGTGGGCTATCAAAGAAGACTTCAATATCTTTACAGTGGATAAACACTGGCTTTTGTTGGTATAAAATAAGCTATATGTGAGCTCACAAGTGTTTAAAATGAGAAAGCACTCAGTCTGGGGTGAGTACAGAGCAAATTGGGCAGGGCTTCCTCGCCGTTTTCTCTTCCAAAATGGCCACCCCAAGCCCTCTATTTAAAGAGGGTGGAGCCGCAGGTGTACCAGAGGCAACCCGGATGGGCCCGAGTTTTTCGGCTCGATTCGTCTCGAAGTACGTGCACTCGGGCACTGTAATGTACACTCGAACTTTCAGAAGTGCAATCCGGGCATCCGTTTGAGGTATACAGGACCTATTTCGGACTGCTGTTGTTGAGAGTTGTACGATGGCATGGGATTAGAGTTTGTGCGAAGTCATTGAAGATGGGACGGTGCCCTCCGGTCTTCAAGCTTCAACTTTCATCCGTTACCCCGCACAATAGTCACTCGGGATTGGTTAGTCTTGTGGGACATTGTTGCGTAGCTATGTTGAGATGACGTGGTGTGACATCGTGTCGGTCAGATGACGATGTTGCCCCTCACCGGTGTTATCATCGGATTGGGCTGATAAAGCAGGCGTTTCTCAGCTTCACTGAGATTGGACTGCTGCAATTTGTTGAAGGTCCTCATTGTCATCGTTGAGGTGTGTCTATCTTCCCGATGTTATCACTGGGCTGGTACAGTGGATCTCATTGTGAGCGCTGAGATTGAAGCTGGTTGCATTTGTAACAAGCATTTTCGGGGTTATCGCCGAAATTGCATTCCTTAGGGTTATCACCAAGGTTAGTGGCTATTCCCATGGTTGGGACTGAGACTGGATACTTTGGGGTTATCTCCGAGATTAATCGGTCTTCTCCGGTGTGTATTCCGGTATTGTATCTACATGCCTCGGGGTTATCTCCGAGATTATTACTCCCAGATTGCGATCCGGGATTGATGCTGAACTTCCGGTAGTATCCGGCATGGATATGGATCGTCTTTCAGGGTTCCCTCTTAAAAGACGAATCTGCTCTCCTGCAATGTTAGTGACAGGTGTACAGAAAATTTCTAGTGTCTATATTGGCGCACAATTAAATAACCTCTCCTAGACAGAACTTCCTTAGACATTGCCAATAATGCTATCTAATAATATTATTCAAATAATATAAATTATTGATCTTGTAATTTGAAATATTGTACAATGACAATTATTGAATCAACAATATAAAATATCAACGCATCAATTATTGAATCAATAAAATAAAATATTGAACAGTAATAACAATTATTGAGTAGTGACTTCTTACGTAAGAATCAATAATTGGTGCAATACCGTGTGCTACTGTACAACATCGTGTATTACAGTATTTTAACCACCGGGTATTCCAACAGTGTTAACAGTAACAACTACGTCGTTATTTATAAAGAACTTATACTTGTCTTTTTCTTCATCCAATCGTTTTCCGTTATGGGGCCCACAAATGGTTGCGCCGTTATACGAATATTATCCGACAACAAGAATATTCCACGAGCAAACGAATATTCCCCGACAACAATGAATATTTTATAACCACTTGCTTATTTTGCAAAATTTGCACATTTTACCCATAACCAAAATATTATATCAAATTAACATTTTATTATTTAAAATAATAATTAGAGGAAATTTGATTTTATTTATAAAAAGTTGGGGTCTTACAATAAGATTAAGGAAAAGAATTGAATCTGTTGTCGGCAAATTCGTCATCCGTCTCGCTCTTGATCTAAATCTCCAATGGCTTCCAAGTGCTTCAATCTCCAAATCTCATAAAAACTAGTGTTTTCTCCTATTCTACTCTACTCTAATCTAATCTAATGGAATCCTCTCTAATCTAATCTATATATCCTCTCTTTTACGCCTCCCATCATGTATTTATAGGTTACAAGTCTAATTTTTAGCTTAGGAGCAAACCTAATCCAATTTGGAGTCAAAAGGTATCAAAATTCGACCCAAAATGCATCAAAAACATGTTCCGGCCTATACCCCCACCCTGGTAGGGGTTTCTTTAATAGAAAGCCCGCCCCGACTGGCATACCCACTGTTTTGCAGCTTGAACCCCCACCCCGGCGGGGGGTAATAGGCTTAAAGAGCCCGCCCCGACGGGGGTCCTTCCTAGAAATTTTTTGCTGCAATATCCTCTGGTAAAACGGCCATAACGTTTGACCCGGGAGGAGTTACGAGGCCTGTCACCTATAAAATTGAAGATATCGACGAGCTTTACAACTATTATTCTTTAAGAATTTAGAAATAACGGACAGATTAAGGTCAAAATTGGACTAGAAGTGACTGCTATGCAAATGGCCACCCAAAATAGTGAAGTTCAACATCCGTTGGTACAAAGATCATAACTCTTGCATCTGTACTCCGATTGGAATGATTCAAGATGTTCCGGAAAGCTAAGAAGAAGCTCTACAATATAATCCAAGTTCTAAGCCAAGAACATGAAATAAACATGGAAGCCCAAATGATGTTCGGATTGCTTTTCTTTACGATTTCATACCCATACTTTGCGATTTCATATCAATAGTCGCTCACACAGTTCCCAAGCATATAATCTACAAATTGAATAGGTTACTTGGATTTGTTAGGAATGTTGTCATCAAAGGATGCTTCTTTGTCATGTCGAGGCAGCCCTATGATCGTGGTTTTTCTTTAGTCACCTCTACGATTTCAAACATAGCCTTTATATCTGCATGGTTAGCATAAACTAGAGCATAGAGTTTAGGGTTATAGATTTAGTATGCCTAACTCACTTATCAATTTATTAAATCTAGATTCATCTAGATTCTTTGTAAAGACATCAGCAAGTTGATTTTCAGTAGGGATGTATTGTAAAGATATAATTCCATTTTGAACATGATCCCTAATAAAATGATATCTTATTTCTATATGCTTAGTCCTAGAATGCATGATAGGATTATGTGTTATTGCTATAACACTTGTGTTATCACAATAAATATGTATAGATTTGAAATCAAACCCATAGTCTGCTAGCTGATTTCACAATGAACATATATAAATTGGTGTTTTCATAGGAGAGGCTAATTCCATGCCATACTTTTTAAGTAAGTCTTTAATGTACTTGGCTTGGTTTATGAAGATACCTTCATCATTTTTCTCACCCATCATACTCATTTCGAACTTGCTCTCCATAAGCTTGGCAAATCTCTTGCACAATTTTTCATCAGTAGAGCCAAAGATAATGTCATCAATATATATTTGAACTAATAGAATTTTGTCTTTATGCTTTCTAAGAAATAATGTGGTATCTACTCTACTTCTAGTGAAACCATTTTTAATAAGAAAGTTAGTTAGTATTTCATACCATGCTCTAGGTGCTTGTTTAAGTCTATATAAGGTTTGTCTAATCTATAGACATAATTAGAGAGAGTTGGATTGATGAAACCTGGAGGTTGCTCCACATATACTTCTTCTTGAAGTTTACCATTTAGAAATGCACTTTTGACATTCATTTGAAAGACTTTAAATTTCATATGGGCAGCAAAGGCAAGGAATATCCCGATGGCTTCTAATCTGGCAACAGGTGCGAAGGTCTCATCGTAGTCTATGCCTTCTTCTTGAGAGTAACCTTTGGCTACTAGTCTTGCCTTATTCCTTGTTATTACTCCATCTTCATCCATTTTATTTCTGAAGACCCACTTGGTGTCAATGACTGGGTGGCTTCTTAATCTTGGAACTAATCTCCATACTCTGCTTCTTTTAAACTGATTTAGTTCTTCTTGAATGGCTTCTATCTAACTTGAGTCTTCCATAGTATCTTCTATCTTCTTAGGTTCCATTTGTGACAGAAAGCTTAGATAGAAACACTCATTTTGGGTGGCAGATCTTGTCTTGACTCTTGCATTTGGATCTCCAATGATTAGGTCTTGAGTGTGATCTCTTGCCCATCTGTTTCCTGTTAGAACATCTATCATGATGCCTTCTTGTCTGAATTCTTCAAGATCGACCTCTACTTCTTGATGTGGAGGATCGTTGTCTGGCGTAGTTCTTTCTATGATCTCCTCTCCAGGCTTGACAATTTCATTTTTTGGGACTACAATTGTGGTGTTGAGCTCAACTGCCTCGTTCAGAGTGTAAGTTTGTTTCATCAAAGATGATATGAATTGAGACTTTAACACTTGGCGTCTTCTTATTAAACACTCTATAAGCCTTACTGTATGTGGCATATCTGAGAAAGATTCCTTCGTTTGACTTGGGTTGAAACTTAGTTAGATATTATTTTCCATTGTTGAGAATATAGCGTGCACAACCGAATACATGAAAGTAGCTAACACTTGGCTTTCTTCCTCTCTACAGTTCATAGGGAGTCTTCTTTAACGTAGAGTGCACAAGAGATCTATTACGAGTGTAGCATGCAGTGTTAACAGCTTCTACCCAGAAGTATTCAGGCAGATGGGCTGCTGCTAGTAGAGTTCTTCCAGCCTTAATCAACGTTTTGTTCTTTCTTTCAGCTACTCCGTTTTGCTGTGGAGTTTATGGAGCTGAGAAGTGGTGACTAATGCTATTGTCTATGCAGAACTGGTCCATCTCAGAAGAGTCGAATTTTCTGCCATGATCACTCCTTGTAGCCTTGATTTTCTCCCATTTCTTGTTCATCACCAGCCTGAACATCTTGATGAGTTGAGAACTTATTTCATCTTTTGAGTTTAGAAAGAACACCCATGTAAATCTGGTATAGTCATCCACTACAACCAATGAGTATCTCTTCCCTCCAAGACTTATTATTGGAATTGACCCAAATAGATCCATGTGAAGTAACTGCAGAGGCTTGCCAATTGAGTTGACAGTTTTTCTCTTGAATGAGCTTCTAGTCTATTTTCCAAGTTAACAGACATTGCCTGACCTTTCTTTGACAAAGCTAAGCTTGGGTAAGCCTGCTACTAGATCCTTGGAGGCCAGTTTTGACATGTTTTTGAAGTTGAGATGAGACAACCTTCTATATCATAGACAACTTATTTCTTTAGAAGCTTTAGCCAGAAAGCATATTGTCTCGTCCGAACTTAGTTGACCAAGATTAACAGTGTAGAGACATTCCCTTCTTTTGTTCAGGTCAGCTTTATAGAGGAGGTCTTTAGATCTTTTACTTGATATTGATTGTTGAGGAAGGTAACTTGATGACTCTTGTCACAGAATTAGCTTATGCTCAAAAGATTGTGTTTTAATCCTTCCACATAGGCTACTTTACTGAAGAACATTGCACCATTCCCAGCTGAGCCATATCCTCTTGTCTTGCCAGAGCCATTGTCACCAAAGATAACTGTTGGATCCACCTTCTCTATGAAGTTAGACAGTAAGGCTTTGTTCTCGGTCATGTGCCTTGAGCATCCACTGTCTAAATACCAAGTTGTGATCGTGGAGCTTTGTTCCCGTGGTAAGATTAAACTCTCATTTTGGTACCCATAATTGCATAGGTCCTACCGTGTTAGCACCCTTGGGAACCCAAATTTCTTTGACTTTAGATTTAATATGCAGAGAGTTATTGTAGCATACTGCAGCTTTATGCCCAATTTTATTGCATACAAAACATCTAACATGATGCATGATTGTGTGTGTATGTGGATTCCTTCTCCATTTGGACTTATGTGGATTCTTGACAATCTTTCCTTTATATTGGTTCTTCTTTTTCCATGTATCGTTGGGATTCATGATTTGTGAAGAGTGAAACTTAACTCTACTGTTCCTACCTAGTTGGTTCGTGGAGTTGATTTTACTCGACTCTACGACCCTTCGAGGTTAGAGAGTAGTGGCTAAGTTACTCTTCTCTTTTCTGAATCCTAGGCCGGCATGGGATTCTTTATTCCTTGGAATATGGATTGGATCAGAAGAGCAGGGATAAACTGGTTCTTTCTTCTGTGAGGATTTCACAAATGTAATGTTTCTATTAAAGTTTAAAACATTACTAGAGTTAGTCTCCTTTATCTTTTCCATATACGGTTCTGAGGTGGATTCACCAAAACATAAACTTGTTCTGTCTGATGCACTTCTCTGACTGGAGATCAGGGATTCCATGGATGAAGAGGATCTATTTCACATTGAGATTGTCTTTTCTAGTTCCTCGATCTTTGAGGTTATATTTGACTCTCTTTGTGCATTAAGTTCATTGCTCTGTTATAAGAGTTTATTCTCAACTTCAAATTTTGAGAGAAAGTTAGTGCTTAGAAGAGCTTTTACCAGTCCATTATGGAAAATTTTGGAGTGATAATATCAGAAGATATGAAGGTTGTGTAAAAATTTGAGAATATTTGGCAATACGGTTTGAGAGTTATGGATTTTACGGTGAAGGGCTATTTTTATGAAGCCACCCGAATAACTCTCTGTGTATAAGTCCAAAAGTCACAACATTTTTATTGAAAGTAAATGTGTATAACAGGAACATACTGTAAAAATTTCAGAATTTTTGGAGCTAATCTCGATTTATGAAAAATCTGGGAATATTTGGCTATTATGGACTTATTTAAAAATAGTAGATTGATTTTAAAAATTCTGGAAAAAATATATGTTCAATATGGAACTATATTCTGTCAAATGTAAGAAAAGAAATATTTTTGGGACTGATTTGGTATTTTTCATCTAAATGATGATAAATAGATAAATGGATTTAATTAAATATATGATGTCCAAAAATAAGAAAAATACGATTTATGACTTGAGACTCTTGAGCGTGGCTTATGCAGATTTTTGATGAAGTTTTGAGTCGAGTGTGAAGTGTTGTGATGTTTATGGCATTTTAGAATATTTAATGAGTTAATTAAGGAAAGGAAAACATTTGAAATAAATTATTTATTAATGTGATTAATGACTTAAATTATTGCTATATGACAAATAATATTGGATTAAGATATTATTAGTAGTATTTGACTGAAATGTTATTAAAGGTTAATAACCTTAGCATAAAATATTATTACATAATTAATAATATTAGACGGGAGATTAAAATAAGAGATTTATGTTATTTTTTAATATAATTGTTGAATTTGGTATTCAATGAACTATATTATGCTTGTAATAGACTAAAATGAGAATTTAGGGTGCGGAATTGGATTTTGGATTGTTGAAATGGTTTCAATCTGCTGAAATATTTGTGTGGTATACTAAAATAGTAATTTTAGGATGCTGAAATGTAATCCGATTTACTAAAATGTTATTTCAGTTTACTGAAAGGTTATCTAACTTACTAAGATAACATATAAAGGGAAAACTTATAAGTATAAGTTTTAAGTGCTGAAAAGATTATCAAAGTATAATGATAATATTAAGACTAAGGTGTAATGTCTAATACTTAACTTTGTGAGTGAAGGTTAGACAAGTTAATATAAGATGATGTGATTATAAGTAAGTAAATGAATATGGTGTTAAGATTATCTAATATTTGACTATGTGATAAAGTGTTAGATAGTATTATGAAATAAGGCATGATATGCTAATTGAAAGATCAATTTTATACCTGATAGGTCTTTTCAATAAAGAGAATAAATTAAATTGCGTAGCGGTAATCGACTATACATGCAAGTTTCCTTAACTCAAACTCGAGTTATATTACAAAATATGTTAGTGAATGATTATTGATGATTATTCACGTCTAAACTGATTATTGATTCACACTTAGTGCATGTTGTATATGTTCATCAGGTATGAAAGGCTGATCACCTTCATTACCCTAAGGTTCAGATAAAGTTATTCCTGGTCCTTGTTGACTTCAAACATTATTGATTCAGTCATGAAATTATTGAAACTTGATTCATGTTATTTCACAATTATTAAATTGTTGAAAACTTGAAAGCTTATTATTCTTTCAATCATGATATATCTTTATTAAATTTAAACTTGCTGGGCAAAGTAGTTGTTCACCCTTGCTATATCGTGATAATAAATTTTAGATAAAGGCGAAGGCTTGAAGAAGGACAGAGACAAAAGCAAAATACAGTAATAGATTGTTATAAGAATAACTATTTAGTTATCTTATTGTAAACATTTGTAATTTTGAAGGTATGTATTCAGTTAAGGTTAATAAACTTGGGAAAATGTTATAGAATTATGTAAAATAAATAATATATGTTTATTTGATTAGCATTAGATGATAGAATATGTATGATCATGAAGTACCGTAACGTACCAAGTCCCAGGTTCTTGGGACCCGTATTTGGGGACGTCACAATTGGTATCAAAGCTGTAGGTTATAAACCTTAGGTAGGAGTACCTTAGGCTATAACTGCGGAGATGATATGGAATAAACTTAGATCGAGTTTAAGTGATAAGAAATGAATTTAGGAAATTCATTATTAAGTAAAGAAGAAGATAAAGAAGATTCAAAGAAGAATTTTGAAGAGATACAAGGATAAGAATCCCGAGTTACCTGACTCTAGTAATAGAGATGAAAAGTGATACTAAATAGACGATGTCTATAAGATGCAACGTGTAAATAAAATCATAATATAATATGATTAAAGAGAAGAATTAGAAGATCGTAGTATAAAACGATCGTAAGTATAAGAAGAAATGATTACAAAATAATATCACAATGTGATCAGATTAAATTGTTGAATAACATATGATATGTTAAGTAATTGGAATGATATAGCTTGACGCTGTAAAGAGAAGGTACTATAAAATGGTACGATGTAAACTCAGAAAAGAGTGGTAAATGTTAAGATACGAATTAAAGAAAATTTATATTAAGAAAAGAGAAAGTTAAGATTATGTGGGATTTCAATTGAGGACTCATGTCAGTAGCTGAGTTGTATGATTCCTTGTATGGGCGGGGAATTTGTACTTGGTTTTAGAATCACTTAGCTTCCTGGTCGATATAGTGGTTAGGTTGACTAATTCTTTGTATGGGCGGGGAACTGTCCGCTTAGCTTCCTATATTGATTAGTGGCCGAGTTTGGTTTGACAACCACTTAGTTTCTGGCATTGAAAATCATTGGAACCTGATGTCACGCTATTTCCTATATGCATGTTGAGAAGGTGATTCTTTTCTCATGTGTATAACGAATAGGTAGAGAATATAAGGTTAGTTGCGAGTTCTTAAAGCTCATACTTATAGTAAGTTTATGACTCATAATCATATTATATGTTTTGAATCCCTCAGCGAATGGACGCCTATGGTCTGACTAGAATTAGTTTCGAAACTCATATGATTAGGGCAAGTTACTGAACTCGTAATGTGTGGTAAGTATGACGAACTGGGTATAGGAAAGTTGTAAATGGAGCATTGAGGAATATAGAAATAGATAGATTTATTAAGCAATGGATCATTAGAGAAAGTGAAGTTGATGATGGAAGCATAGGTATTCCAAATCTTTTAGCTATGATAGACTTCGAAGTTTTTGACATCAAACAAAATTCGCACTAATGTGCCTTTTGAAATAAAATAAAATTTTGTTATCAGCAACACATGGTGACAAGTGTGCATTTGTGAACTTCGGGTCACTGACACATCGTTACCAGTTGTGGCATAATTACACCAATGATGATTTTCAAAGATTTTTGAGCTGTTTAAAGAAGAGTTTATGCTAATTGATTCGGCTTGACAAAAAATGATTTGAGATGTCAAAATGTATTTTATATATCATCAATGTATCATGGAACCTGATGCAGAATGATAAAAATGGTGGAGTTATCAATGCAGAATTACCCAGTGTGGGATGTGATCTAAAGATCATTAGCCCACTATGGAATGATGTAGTATGACAAAGTCACACAATGACGAAATCCTCCAATGGACTGTAAATACAGTGCGGTATCATGACATCATAAAATGATTTTTAGAATTTTAAAAAAATGTTAAGTGCCAATTAAATTTGGACAGACAAATGTTTCGATTGAAATTCGAATTATTTGATATGCGTCTAAGCTATTTGATTCAGCTAGATAAATGTTTATGAAAATTCAAAGTATTTTTGAGAATTTATCCTGAACCAAATTGTTTTGGTGCGAAATTCTATGATAAGACTTAGGTGAACTATGTTGATTGGATAAAATAATCCAATCTAGTAGCGTAAATATTTGCTAAACATGATTGATACGTTATGCATGACGTAAGAGTTTGATAGGCTAATCACCTAAAGTACTAGCAACGGTAGTTTACTTTCTTTGTGATTGTAAACATACCTAATAATTTACTGTTTTGCGATATAAATATCGTTAAAACTACATGTTCATAGTCTATATGACCCCTCAGCATGATTTGAAAAGTTTTAACTCCTTAGAGAGAAGTCATGGAAAAATATGATGATAGCATAGCTCCTCATAGTAGGATGCAATATGTACTCATTAAATTGAGCATAAAATCAAGTAAAGGTTAATTTGAAAACCTAGTTTTGATGAATAAAAGGAGTGGTGATTAGTAAATTTAAATTTCGAGGATGAAATTCTTAGAATAAAGGGTGAATGTGATAACCCGAAAATTCATAAAATCTTGAATGATTAGAATAAAGGTTAAAGAATAAAATTTAGATGAGAATTTGAGGATTTATTTAAAATTTTCAAGTAAAACCTATATGGTTTGCTATTCAAATGAGAATATAGAAAATATGGGTTACAAAATTCCAAAACCCTAGAAAAGAATTAATATGTAATTGAAGGAATAACAAGAATAAGGTATTACGATACCTATAAATTTTATGTGAACTAAATAGTCTAAAAAATGTTATATAAGTACATATGGAAATTTTATTAAGTAGATAAGATTTCACATGAAGAGATGCTATGAGGTTAAACGAGGATGAGTATATGTATAGAAATATATATACTTAGTAAGGTGCTATATATATTTTAGCAAGAGGAATGATGAGTTAAGTTAATGATATAAGGAATAAGATAAAACTATGTTAGTAATTAACATAGCTTGAACGTTGGCCTTGACTGGCAAATAAGAATTTGAATAAGTATAAAATCGTTAGTTAATACGATTAACAATAATAAGGGAGTAATTTAAAACTCAAAATTTGAGTTAGAGATAGAATTTTGAAGCACGGACTGTTCGGTTGCGTCCGAAACGTCAAGTTTAGTCAGAATGGATAGTAAACACAAAATGTGTAAATGTTAACTTTTGGTCAAAGTCAACAGTTGAATTTGTATGGAGAAAAGTCAAAATTAGTGTGAGAAGTGAAATATGTATATGATTAAATAAATATACATTATATAATGTGAATACATTTATTTTGTATATAAAAGGTAATTAATAATTAAGTTATGTAACCTAATATATATATATATATATATATATATATATATATATATATATATATATATATATATATTAGGTGTGATAATTAAATAACCTAAGAGGTTATAATATGTGAGAATGTTAGTATATAAATAGATATAGTAACATTAAGAGATTTATTTTATATATCTCAAATAATTAATTTTATAACCAAGTCTAATTGGGTTATGAAATTAAAAAGACATAAGTAAGGAATTTATTTTTAAGTGTGAGAAATAAAAACCCTAATTAAATGATTAGGATAAAATAGAATTAAAAGTATTCGACTATAATAATATCATAGCCCAATAATTTATTTAGAGTTCAAGTGAATTAAGATTTAATGTACTAAGGGATTATATTAAATTTGTAGCCCAATTATTTATTTAAGCAATGGATTTGTGTCTAATTGATTTAAGGGTGATTAAATGATTTAATCTTGTTCAATGTAATATGTATATAACAAGAATTGTAATGGCCCAATCTAATTTGTAGAGGAAGCCCAATTTTATTTTTTTTAGTAAGCAAAATTAAAAAGGGTAAATTACATATTCTATTACATTTTTAAAAATAATTACAACAATAGTGCCCTCATAAAATTTTTACACAACTAATACACTTCCATATTTATTTACAATACTAGTGCAATTATGAATCCTTAATTTAGGAAATTAGTATTCAATTAGAATTCCTTAATTTAGGGATTAGTTATACACATGGCTTCTTCTCTCTCTCCTTATCTATAACAACTGCAGTTAGTTATCACCCTTCTTCTTCATTCAACGTATTCTTTCTGTCTCTCTATCTCTCTCCTTATCTATATATATATACATTTGGGCAAATAAAAAAATTATCAATCGGAATCGCAACATGGTACCGGTCCTGGTAATCAAAGCCGGAAAAATACAGAGAGCCAAACAGAATATTTGGACAAATAAAAAAATTATTAATCTGAATGGGAATCATGGTACCGGTCCTGGTAATAAAAGCTGGAAAAATATAGAGAGCCAAACGGCTAATTATTTCGGGTAAGCATGCCATGTGTTGCCATACATCTGCTGATGCTTTCGCCATTGATACCACCAACATACTGTTGAAAACCATCTCTCGCCAAGATAACCAATTCAGTGTTATTAGGTTTCTAATTTATTTTTAAAAAATTTATTATAGATTTTTTTATTTAATAGTACAGTTGGTAGCAAACACTTTATACAAATATAACCAATTCAGTTTTATTGGGTTACCAATTAATTAAAAAAATATATATGTAGATTTTTTTTTATAATGCAGTTGGTAGCCAAGCCTTAATACAAAGGTAACCAATTCAGTTTTCTTGGGTTTCCAATTAATTATAAAAAATTTATTATAGATTTTTTTTTTATAGTGCAATTGGTAGCCTAACCTTAATACAAATGTAACCAACAAAAATTAAAATTGTTACCTTTGAAAGTTTTGGTCACCAACTGCACTGAATTTCTCTCAGTTACCCACAAAAACTAAATTGGTTACCTTTGTATAAATATTTGGATATCAACTGCACTAAAATTTATCCTTTTCTCCTTTTAATTTATGGACTAAATCAACATTCGTCACAATGTCAGTTGTGGCCGTAATAGATGAGGGGATCGGCGTCCATGGTGTTGAAGCGGCGACGAAGGGAAGGAGGAAGATGACCGGCGAAGGGGAGGAGGAAGATGACGTTGCCAAACTTTGAATATTTAAATTTTAATTATTATTTTTGAATTTGAATTTGTTGTTAGATCCAAATATTTGAATTTAAATTATTAATTATGGCAGTTATTTATCC
Organism: Panax notoginseng; assembly: GCA_016801055.1. NCBI lineage: Eukaryota > Viridiplantae > Streptophyta > Magnoliopsida > Apiales > Araliaceae > Panax > Panax notoginseng. Next base: position 44,698,626 of record CM029019.1, on the reverse strand, counting down.
TTAATTTTAGGTTTCCTTATTAATGTGAATTGTACTATTTTTGTAATATGAGTTCACTTTTTGTAATTATTTGGTTGATGCACTTTTCTTGTAATTACTTTCTATTTGTTATATACTTATGTAAAGAACCCAATTAAAAAAAATAATAAAAAAATGACAAGTCCAATGGAATTAATTAAAAGCCCAAAGCTTAGCCCATTTGTGATGGACCTTTTAATCATTAGTGTGTTTAATATAAAACAAAACTTGATGAGATAAGGAGGCTATGTGGCCGGATGGGATAAGGAGAAGACATGGGAGAAGAATGTGATGAGTGTACTTACTTTATTAGGTAAGTACTTTTTAGGTGTCATTTATTTTAATGGGCCAACACTTTAGAGGTTGTTTGCAAGTTACATATTGTATAATGAGATAGAGAAAAGCAAGATATGGATAGATATGCTATGTTATCTAATCACTTTAATTTTTGCTAGGAAACTTGGTAATTCATGTGTGCTCTCATTTTTTTTCTAACGTAAATATAGAGAGAGAAAGTTAGAGGGGGCGGCAACCCTTCATGGGAAAAAGGAGAGAAGAATCTGCATGGTAGAAAAGAAAAAGAAGAAGAAGAAAAATAAAAAGGTATAAAAGTATTTTTTTTCCTCTAAGCTTTCTTCCTTTATTTTTTTGTAATTTGATGAAAGGGGGGTTTTTGATTTGGAAGTTCAAACTCTTATAATCTATGTGTTTTTCATGGATTCAAGTATGGATTTACCCATATTGGGTGTTAATTTGGTTGGAAATCAAAAGAAAAGAAAATTAATTTTTCTAGTTTTGAAAACTCTAACTTTTAGGTGCTCTGGAATATTCATTGTTTTTGATCTATGCATTCTTTTCTCAATCCATCGAAGAGAGATGCTAGATATATGTGTTGACTAGTAAACCCAAGTGGTAGAACTTAGATATCACGTTTCTAAAAGTCGTGGTGTGGATTTTGGTAAAAATAGTCCCACTTTCTTAAAACTGTTTTGGACCGGCCAGTAGAGGGGGCATTTTCGTCCACTTTTTATGTTTTTAAAATTTTGGAAAATTTTTGAGAATATTTGGCCATACGGTTTGAGAGTTATGGATTTTACGGTGAAGGGCTTTTTTTATGAAGCCACCCGAATAACTCTCTGTGTATAAGTCCAAAAATTACAAAATTTTAACTGGAAGTACATGTGTATAACAGGAACATACTGTAAAATTTTCAGAATTTTTGGAGCTAATCTCAATTTATGAAAAATCTGAGAATATTTGGCTATTTGGACTATTTAAAAATAGTAGATGGATTTTAAAAATTCTGGGAAAATATATGTTCAATATGGAACTATATTCTGTCAAATCTCAGAAAAGAAATATTTTTAGAACTGATTTGGTATTTTTAATATAAATGATGATAAATAGATAAATGGATTTAATTAAATATATGATGTCCAAAAATATGAAAACTACGATTTATGACTTGAGACCCTTGAGCATGGCTTATGCAGATTTTTGTTGAAGTTTTGGGTCGGGTGTGAAGTGTTGTGATATTTATGGCATTTTAGAATGTTTAATGAGTTAATTAAGGAAATGAAACCAATTAAAATAAATTGTTTATTAATGTGATTAATAACTTAAATTATTGTTATATGACTAATAATATTGAATCAAGATATTATTAGTAGTATTTGACTGAAATGCTATTAAAAGGTTAATAACCTTAGCGTAAAATATTATTGCATAATTAATAATATTCGATGGGAGATTAAAATAAGAGATTTATGTTATTTTTCAATATAATTGTTGAATTTGGTATTCAATAAACTATATTATGCTTATAATAGACTAAAATGAGAATTCAAGGTGCTGAATTGGATTTTGGATTGCTGAAATGGTTTCAGTTTGCTGAAATATTTTGTGGTCTGCTGAAATATTAATTTCAAGATGCTGAAATGTAATCCGGTTCACTGAAATGATATTTTAGTTTACTGAAAGGTTATCTAGCTTACTAAGAAAACATATAACGGGAAAACTTATAAGTATAAGTTATAAGTGATAAAAAGATTATCAAAGTATAATGATAATATTAAGACTAAGGTGTAAAGTCTAATACTTAACTTTGTGAGTGAAGGTTAGACAAGTTAATATAAGATGATGTGATTATAAGTAAGTAAATGAATATGGTGTTAATATTATCTAATATTTGACTATGTGATTAAGTGTTAGATAGTATTATGAAATAAAGTATGATATGCTAATTGAAAGATCAATTTTATACCTGATAGGTCTTTTCAATAAAGAGAATAAATTAAATTGCGTAGCGGTAATCGACTATGCAGGCAAGTTTCCTTAACTCAAACTCGAGTTATATTACAAAACATTTTAGTGAATGATTATTGATGATTATTCACGTCTAAACTGATTATTGATTCATACTTAGTGCATGTTGTATATATTCATCAGGTATGAAAGGCTGATTACCTTCATTACCCTAAGGTTCATATAAAGTTATTCTTGGTTCTTGTTGACTTCAAACATTATTGATTCTGTCATGAAATTATTAAAACTTGATTCATGTTATTTCACAATTATTAAATTGTTAAAAACTTGAAAGCTTATTATTCTTTCTATCATGATATATCTTTATTGAATTTAAACTTGCTGGGCAAAGTAGTTGCTCACCCTTGCTATATCATGATAATAAATTTTAGATAAAGGCGAAGGCTTGAAGAAGGACAGAGACAAAAGTAAAATACAGTAATAGATTGTTATAGGAATAACTATTTAGTTATCTTATTGTAAACCTTTGTAATTTTGAAGTTATATATTCAGTTAAGGTTAATAAACTTGGGAAAATGTTATAGAATTATGTAAAATAAACAATATATGTTTATTTGTTCCGCATTAGATGATAGAATATGTATGATGATGAAGTACCGTAACGGACCAAGTCCGAGGTTCTTGGTACCCGAATTTGGGGGCGTCACAATTCTTAAATAGAATGGACAAGGCTCTATGCTTCTGATACATGCAGATAATGCTCTACGATTATGATCGTGGTGTCCTGCCACATTGGTGCTTGATCCGATACTGATAGAAAAGAACACTACGATTTCTCTTAAGCACTGGTAGACTGCGATCTTTGCTTGCTTGATTTTCATACTCTACGCTTCTGAGATCACATTACGATTTTTGAGTTGGCTCGGTAGGCGTTTGGACCACTCTACGATTCCGAGAGAGGCCCTCAAAAGTAGACACACTGCAATTTTCGATGCTTTATGATTCTGCCTTGGCTTCTGTAATCTTTTGATCAGCTCGATAGACTATGATTCTGTTGAAGCCTATCTATTACATCTCAAGACATAGATTAACCTAACAACTTTGATCTTTTACTTTATACATTCATTTACAAAATGATAAACATTAAATCTCAGATCAACCTAATAAGTTTGATCTACCACTAAGTCCTTCTACATGTATTCCTAGAAGGACTTTACATTTAAGCATGAATATTACTTTCAACCTCAAATTTAAATATGCAATTTCCCAACAAATTCTTCCCATAAGCATTAAATAATAAGAAATTTCCTTATCTTTTTCCTCATGAGTTGGAGTTATTTGTGGTTTTTAAGGACTTTTTCCTTTCCTTCTGTTAATTTAGCAAGATTTAGATTTTCAATTAATTCTATTCTGCTTATTAATCTCTCTTTTTTGGTTATTAATTTCTACTTTTAAATCTTTTAAGGTAATTTCCTTTTCAGGTTCAAATTTAATTTTATTAAATACTTCTTCTAAAGAATAAGATTTATAAATCTTTGGATTTTTAATTTCTTTATCTTCTTCTTTTGCTTGATTTATATATTTTGCTATTAAATTTCTTTTTTTTAACAGGGTCTATTACCTGCTCTATTATATCAAGTATGAAATTTTCATGCTTTGTTAATACATTTATGCTTAAACCATTCATCTTTATTATAGATTTATAAAAATCTTTTTCTATTTTATAGTGATCTGCACATTGAACATAATTATTAGAATCAGAGGATGAAGCAATATTATAATCATCAATATCAGTTGCAGAATTCATAGTAGAATTGTCAGATTCAGACATATCAGCACTTAACAACAAATTATAAATTTGATTTTTGATATCGTCATCAATTTCTAAAACATCAATTTTCTTTTTAGTTTTGCATTTATTAGCATAATTACCCATTTGGCCACATTTGGGACATTTTATGTCTTTTAGACTCTTTTTCGTCCCTTTATTGGAAGTTTTTCTCTTATAATATTCATCTGATGATTTTTTCTTTCTGTGCTTATATTTTTCGCTAAATGTTTTTTTTTCTTTTTATCTATTTTCCTTTGGGGAACAGATATAAGAGGGTAGAAAATTGGTGGCATAATTCGCCAACTTCCTTTCTATCAGAAAGACCTTGCTTTTAAGTTGTGCTTTAAGGTTTAAATCATTGAGTAAGGCTAAACCTTCTGCAGTAATTTCTCCAATTAATTCACCGTAGGTGTAATTATCGTATGGTATTACCATTCCACCATTTTTATTTCTAAGCTTAGTTCTAACTTTTTCTGTAAATAAAATAGGTAAGCCAGAGATGAATTTCTCTTTTCAAAAGGTAGAATTACCATCTGTTCCTATGACAAATTTTGAGAGGAACACATCTTTATACCATCTAAAGTGTGTTAATGTAGGATATTTTAAATTAATTAATATTTCTTTGCTTCTGTCCATATTGGATAAAGCATTTCTAACAAAGTGGTTAATTATTGTTTGAATTAGTATATATACACTAACTTCAGTGACTTCTTGTTTAACATTTGAAGTGGAAGAGTCTGTCATATTAACAGTTTTGAGTTATTAGAAGCCATTGAGTTGTTAGAAGATTATCTAATAGGTTACATATTACCAGAACTAAAATTAGATTTAAGACATCTAAATATATCCATATGTTAAAAGATAGCCTTGAAGACAGGTTAGTATAGATTCTTAAACAGCTCCAAGAATCTCCAGCTACTCAAGAAGATAGTCTACCTACAGAAAAAGAATTAAAAGCAGTAGAAAATAAGATTATCATATACAAGAAAAATAACCTAGGAAATCAGGAAAAAATAAAAACAGAAAGGTATAATATACTTAGAGAATACTTAAAGTTCAGAAAAAAGGATACTCAATAGGTAATCCTTATTGATAGGTCTTTATTCTATCATCCAGAAACTCTAAAAAATAAGATTGTTTAAAATTAGTCCAAGAAAATCTACTAGAACCTTACTAGTATTTAGAAGTAGAAAAGGATAATTTGGTTCTAAAAATAAATATAGAAGTGTTATAGAAGATCTACCAAAAGGAAGAACCAGAAGACTTAAAAGAAGTCGTAAAACAAAGTATAACAATTACAATTCAAGAACCAAACCAAATAAAATATTATACTCCACAGAAAATCACAGAAAAATCATCAGAAATAAATCTAGAATTAGAAACAAGATTATTAGAATTAGTGGATAAGTATATTCTCGATGAACCAGAAAAATTGGAAATTGAAAAATCTAGAAGTAGAAAATTAGAATTACAATCATTCTAGTCTCCAAATAATACACTTAGTTTTAAATAATATTGACTAAGAGAAAAAAGAGGTATTCCTAGAAACAAGAATTCATCCATACATTATAATAAACATGTTCTTAGAATTCTTATTTATGAACAAGAATTTCTTTGAGAAAACAGAAATTATACATTCAGATCATGACATTATTCCATGGTTAGTCCAGTCACTATTTTTATTTCTAAAACAGTTATTAACAACAATCAATTTCTAGCAGATTCAATCATTCATACCAATAATAAATAATAAAATAGATTATAAATCATTCTTACCAGTAACAAATAATAAAGCAGATTATTGCTTAAGCAGTATTATTATCATTAGATTAGACCAGTCATTACTAGGACACCATAGTATAATTATTCCTCTTAACCTGGATCATAAGTTAGAAAATATTTTTGATAAAACCAATACATATAATACCCACCAACAGTCTAACATTTCAGATGAAGATATAACTAACAATCTTCACAGAAAATTATTAAGTACTTTAAGAAAAAAAATCTATAATTAAGAAGAATATTTATCTGAGCATTAGATCTAGAAAAGACCATAAATATAAGAACGACCAAAAATATCTAAATAACAAACAAGACAGAAAGACCTTACTTAAATATACAATAAGGAAACATGCACAGGTCCTGGAATCGAAATTGAGTTGGCATATATTAGTTTGGGTTTTGAAACTTCTTGCTCTGCACAAAAGGTAAATCCTCGTAATATAGTTTAGTCATACAAAGTTAGAAGCGTTGTTCATAGTTTTTCCCAAAGAACAACATTGAACAATCTGAAGCACATATTGTTTGTTTTAGAAAGGTTATTTTCAAATAAACTAAATATAAATGTGTTAGACCTAGACCTATAGATTTTTTGCTTACTAAGCATATATTATCAGGTATCTCACAACCTAAAGATTTCATAAGCTTAATAAATTAAATTTGACATTGTTTATCCTAGTTAATTGTAAATTAGGGCATTATTACAGTATAATAATATCCAAAATATTATATTGCCCATACATTACGTACATGCTGTAGATTGTCAAATTAATTTAAATTAATTTATATGTAGGTATTTTAAATTCAGATCAAGTTAATTCATTTTTAAAAGTCTCTCCAAAAGAAATTCTTCTAGTTCTTCATCTGGGCCAATATAATATGATATTATTAAATATAATATAATAAAGTTTATTAAGAAAATAAATTTCCAAAAATAAACTAGGTATTATTTACTTAGTTTCTCAATACTAAATAAACTAAGTAGTATTTACTTAGTTTCTCAATACTATATAAAATAATAAAAATAAAATGAAGTACAATAAAATAAAATAAAATAAATAATATAATATAATGAACTAGTCAGTATTTACTTAGTTTCTCAATATTAAATAAAATAATAAAAATAAAATAAATAAAAATAAAAATAATATAATATAATGATTATATAAGCATGTCTTAGAGTATATAAACATATCTTTGAGTATTTTATATACACGTCTTGGATGATAATCTTTGAACAAACAAGGTTCGACTTCTCATGCACTATAGATTCAATACTAGCATAATAAAGTTTTCCCAGTACTCCTTGAGAAGTGTAAGCTATTTTGTCCCACCTCTCCATGAAATCAGGAAACATCGTCGGTTTTAAAGCCTTATGCATTTCAGCTGGTGCTCTTGTTTTTGCAAAATCAATTGTCATAGAGTGAAGGATTGCCAACTGAAGACATTTTTTATTCATAGCTTTATCTAATTCAAGATCTGCATGTAACAAATGTGCAATAGAGATTGTACCCAAGGTATCATTGATCAGAAAATCAACACAAAACTTTTGAATTTCCTACAAAATCAGTAAATTGGGAAATATGAGAGACATGGGGAGAGTTTTGAGAACATATTTATGTCCAACTATTATCAGTATAAATGACATAATTTAGCTTTAAACTACGTCGAAGGTCACATCATGCTCCATCAGGCATGGTCTTCACCCAGTGTAGTCCATGAGGGGTACAGTTTGGCAATTTATCCCTTATATTGAGTTTTTCATGCTTTTCATTATGGTTTGAACATATATAGTTGGGGCTATGTTGTTGTTTGGTTTGTTTTGGGGACCAGTTAGGGTCCAGGACTTATAAGGGGGATTATATAAAGGAGTTAAATGTTAATGTCATACTATATATGCAAGCAAGCTCAAGTCATAAGCTTACAAGTATGCTTAAATGTTAATCATATGTTTATAAGCATGCTTAAATGTTAATCATATGCTTACAAGTATGCTCAAGTCATATACTTACAAGTATGCTTAAATGTTAATAATATGCTTGCAAGTATGCTCAAGTCTTATGCTTTCAATTATTCTTAGAGAGCCTGACCATGCTATACATTAATAAGATCATGTTGTCAAAATAAGTGTCGTGATTTTATGGATTTCTATTCGGACCATAGTTGGATGAGACGACGAAAGTCAAGTGTCCAGATAGGTGCTACAACTGAATTGAAAACTAGTTGTCAAGTGTTTCTAGAGTATGCGTATAGTAACCCAGAATGTGTGAATGGACAAAAAAAGACAAGATGTCCTTGTTTGAAGTGTAAGAATGTAAACTACATAGACAGAGACATGGTAAACTATCATTTACTTGTTTATGGGTTTATGAAAAATTACGAAGAATGCTGGTGGGCACATGAGCAGAGAAAAGATAGTGCATCGCACAAGTACATAATCTAGGCAACAGTACCTATTGAATGAATAACATGGTTTATGATATTGCAGGGCCAAATTTTGATTGGGAACAAGGCAGAGAACAACCTATGAATTTTTATGCCAAAACATTCTTTAAGTTGTTATACGAGTGTATAGAGCCATTGTGGCATGGTTGCACCAAACATGTAACGAATGAGTGGTTTGAGTTGTGATTCTGAAGACAGAATCCATGTAAGGAGGGAATGCTGTAACAATCTCGATTTTTAATTATAATATTTAAATATTTATTGAAATATATAAATATTTAATGGATGTGTTTATCGTTGAATAAATATTTGTTTAATTGATTTGATTTGATTTGGTTAATTATTTATTTAATAAATAATTAAGGAAAGTAATTATTTTGAAATAGTAATCTAATTTAATTTAATAATTAAGTTAGAGAGTTTATAATGATTAAATAAATTATTATATTATTCAATAAATTGTTATTAGAATTAATTAAATTAAGTATGAAAACTTAATTAAAGGTGAGAAATAACTATATTATAAGTAGTTATTAAAATAAATTAAAGTAGTTTTAATTTAGTTTGTCAAACAAGGCTTAAATATATTAAGTCTTTAATTTTAAAGAGTCTTGCCAAACGGAGCCTTATGGCTTTTGAATTTTTAAATTTGATTTATTAATAATATAAATTAAATAAATAAAATATAAATAATATATAATAATTGTGGTAACCGCTGAATTAATAAGGCCATTAGTAGTGTCGGTTTTAAACGTTTGAATAAGACGTGCGTTTGAGTTAGTTTTAGTTTACGTATAATGCATTTGGCTTAAGCCTAAGAAGAAAAATAGAAGTTTTCTGAGAAGGAGAATTACAGAGAGTTTAAGAGAGAAGTATCAGAGAAAATTAAGAGAAAGGGTTTTGTAATTCCAAAACGTTTCTCAGTGGTTATCAAGTAGTTTCAAGGCAACAAAAGGTATGTTTTATAATCTTAACATATATCTCTTATAGTATAATTCCTTAAGTCTCTGTGCTCTTGAAATTCACTCACTGAGGTATAATATGTTTACAAAAATTGTCTATAATCTATATGTTTTACTAATTGATGATGAAACCATATGTTTTGGTAATAACTGTTAGATTTGTAATATTCATGAACGCAATCAAATTGCACAAAGTAAGCGAAAAAATGTAAAAATCAGAGTTTAAAATTTTACAAACCATATACCCGAATCATCCTTTATGCACAATTATTAATTAAACGAAAATATGAAGAACAAGAATCATACCCTTGAAGTTTCGAGCTTCCTCGAGTACAAGTTCACCTCCAATCTTTTTGCGTTCAACTTTAATCCATCGGGTTTGGTTCCTTCCTTTGATCAATGTTAGCCACCTAAGTGTTTAGCCTCTAGAGGTGATCCACCAAGGAAGAAGAAAGATTCAAGAAGATGAGTGTTTGGTAAAACCCTAGTTTTTCTATCTCTCATAGAAAAAGAGCGTACTTTCCAATAATTGGAATAAGTCTATTGTGAAAAAAGACAACAACAACAACACTAAAACCCATAATAAGACTCCTCTTATTTATAGATATGTGAAACCCTCCTTAACCATTAAGGAATTGGATTTTATTTTAATTTATTAAACTCCTTTAATTAATTAGGTTCCCAATCTTATTATGAATAATTAATTAAAATCTTTTAATTAATTAGTCTCCTAATCTTATTAGGAATGTATGAGAGTACATATATTAAATTAATTCCCAAACTTTTTTAGAAATTAAAATAATAATAATTATAATAATATTAATAATTCACATAAAGGTTTGGCTCTGATGCCACTAACTTCTTAAATAATTATTCTTCATTTTATGGTGTGACCCTTTAGGTTCTCCATATTAAACCGGTTGTGAATAAACCAATTAGAACAATTCTAATCTTATTTAAATAAATAAATTAAACTATTAATTTATTTAAATAAATAATATTTATTCTACAATAGGGATAAGCCTCCCTAGCGATTCACGACTTTTCAAATAATATAGATTTCAACATTAATCATAAAAGAACCTTTGAGTAAATAGTTACCGTTCAATTCAATCCTTCTACCATTCAATGTCCCAATTAAATATAAAACATGAAATTACTGTCAAGTCTTATTTTATTTAATTATATGTATTTCGACTCTTAAATACATAACTCCAAATAACGCAAATTAGAAACTCCTTTCTAATTTCATTCTGCCTTGGCCAATGACTACTGGGTTGTCATTTATCGAATCACATAGGACATTTCTCTTCTTTTACTAAAAGTGGTAGATTCTGTATTGATCATACATTATCTCCATGTACAACATATTATACCCAAGCATACCCTTTGTTATACCCTAAGGGTCTTAAGGAATAAGTCAAAGTATAACTCATCATACACAAGATACTATGATGATCTCAAGTCCAAGGATCACTTGTACTACTATCACTATAGGAATTCATATTGACAGGCAAGTAAAACTCCATTAGGTATTCTTTAGCGAGCCACGTTCAGTGAACTTATTCTCTAATAAGCACCTACATACTTGCTTTAGTGTCTCCACACAAATGATCATGAGATCAATCATCCTATCTAATGAGCAAGCAACATATGTACCAATCTATCCGGATTCACTAATCTCCAATCTAGTAATCCAACGATTGGGAAATATTTTAGTTTTAAGCTTTCCAAAAATTTAGATCTCATTAGAATGATCATCATCATTATTCTAAAAGCATTGCTTAAAACTATGGGTTTATCACATATTATAAAACAGCATCATGTGGATAATTAAAAGCCTTTAATAAATTAATACTTTTTATTAATAAATGAATAAGATTGTTACAAAGTATATGCTTTATCATTAAACATAATTGGCTTGTGTGCATACTACTTTTAATCTCCCACTTGCACTAAAGCCAATCGCCATGGTATCTCATACCCTTCTTCTCTAAGTGACGATTATCCTACTGTTGGATAAGCTTCAGTAAATGGATATGTAATGTTGTTCTTGAGAGTTCACTATCTCTATAGTGATTTCCCATCTTTTAATGATTCTTACAATCAAATGAAAGTGCCACAACACATGTTTAGATCCAAGATGAGACTTAGGAACTATTCATAGTTCTGTAATGAACTTTTCATCCAAACAATCAACTTGCAGCTTCATTTATAGCTATATAATTTGTCTTTATCACTAAACTAATAACTCTTTGATGTTTGGAACCTTTCCAATTTCACTGCTATCTTCTCCATAATATGATCGATCATCATCAGGTCTCGTATATTTTATTGAATACATGATTGTCACTCATGCGATCTCTCTTTTTAGGAGTCTATGGAGACTATTAAGAGAGATACACTCCGTGTCTCATCAACTTGAGACATTTCTTGGAGTTTGCCATGCTAAACGACTTTAGCATCAAATGAATATACGTTCCTTGGGTTAAGTCGAGCATCCTCTTGAATCTATTTATATAGATTTTATCCCCAATTACGATACTTTTCCCAAATCATTCATGGAGGAATGTTTAGACAACTTTATCTTTATTGATTGTAGCATTGGTATGTCATTCCTTATCCGTAGTATATCAACATATAATACTAGGAATGTCACGACTCTCCCACTGACCCTTTTGTACACACTAGGTTCATTCTTATTTTTTATAAAATCAAACCCTTTTGATTATTTCATCAAAACGAATGTTCCATTTTTGAGAAGCTTGCTTCAATCCATTTCTCTGAGTGTCTACAACTCTTACCTCATCGTATGTAACCGGATCATCATCTTCTATGATACGTACCTCATCATCATCATTCATGATGAATCTATACCTCCCAGGTATCTTCGGTACTATTCCAGACTTACGATTCAGTTGTGGTATAAAAGGTCTATCTACAGGTTCCTCTTATTTGATTTATAGTATTTTGTGGTTCTTGAACTCTTCAAGATCTATTATCCTCCCACTAGCCCCTTTAATGATAAACACCTTTATCTTAGAAGGCAGCGTATTTCGTAACAAACACATTTTGCTAAGTAGGATTATAGAACATATACCCTAAACTTACTTTAGGATGACCCACAAATTTGTACTTGTCAAATCTTGTCCCAAGCTTATCCTTTGAAACCTTTTTCATATAATCTGGATAACCCATTATCTTAACATACTTAAGATTAGGAATCCTCTATGTCCATAACTTTTATGGAGTCTTGGGGCCGGATTTTAAGGTTACCTATTATAGATATGCAACCATTTCTAGGGCATGACCTCAGAAGGTTACTAGAATGTCGGTAAAATCATTATAAACTGTACCATATCCAACAAGGTATGATTTTTTTTAAGATACATCAATCAGTTATTGCGTATCAGGAGGTGTCCATTATGAGAAAACCATTTGAGATGATCTAGAAACTCATTGCACAAGTATTCCTTTATTGATCCGATCAAAGAATCATAATACTTTTCAATTTGTTTCACTTATGAATTCTTTGAACATTTCAAATAATTCACACTTGTATTTCAGCAAATACACACATTCAACTCTTTGAATGATTATCTCCTTTTCTTATACTAGTTTGTTCAATTTGCAAAATTATTTTCACGTAAGTCAAGTATGTAAAATCCATTAAGTAATATTCCAGTTCTATACAAAACATTATTATTATATATAGAACAACAATTGTTCTTAAATATAATACCAAAGATTTCATTGTCCAACAACAAAATATAAATAATGTTTCTAACAAGAACTGGAATACAATAAAAACTTATTGACTTAATAGATTTGCCCGTAGGCATTGCTAAACTATAAGTTTTTATGGCTAATTTAGCAACCTTTACTTCATTTCTCACACATAGGATTATTTATCTTTGTTTAGCTTTCTACTTCTGCTTGGTCCCTTCATAAATCTATATTTATGATAACCAAAGTCGGTATTCAATATCCAAGTAGAATCTTGACTTTAAGGAAAATTTATTTTAAATCATGAACAAAATTGTATTTGTAACCGAAACTTCACTAAGCTTCTTCTGGTTAGCCTCTACAAGATACTTCTCGTAGTTTCTTTCTAGTGTTCAGGCCTATTGCAGTGGAAGCAAACTCCTTTGCTATCCGTATCAGTTTTGTTCTTATTATCCTTTGTTTATGCCTTTTCTATTTACCTTCTTAGAATCGTTCTTCTTTTAAGAAGATCGTTTGGCCCCTACCAGTAAGACTTGGTCTTTCTTGGTTGGAAAGTGACTCTCAACATTTTTCAACATGTTAAGCAAATCAGCGAAGCTGATATCTAGCATGTTCATATAAAAAATTCACAACAATTGTGAGAAGGAGTCCGGGAGTGAGTACAAGATCAAATCTTGATTCAACTCTCCATCCATGACAAAACCTGTTGTCCTAATTGTCCAATCAAATTGATCATGTTAAGAACTTTTGTCTGTACTGTAGTGTCATCGGTCATTCTAGATCGGAAGAGCTCCTTAGATATCTGATATCTATAAGTCCTACTTTCCTCACCATCAACTACTTGATGTGTAGGAATATAGTAAGAGCATCCATAGTTTTATACTTACGCTGAAGCTTGTTACTCATGGATATGAGCATGATGCATTGAGCCAACTGTGCATTATCTTGCCACTTTCTAAAAGTTGCAATCTCTTCCTCAGAGGCATTGTCTACAACCATTGCAGGGATAGGCGTATTAAGGACATAAGATAGCTTTTCAGCCGTGAGAACTTTTCTCAATTTTCTTAACCAATCCGTTTAATACAGTCTGGTTAAGTAGCATCTAATATGCTTCACAGTGATAGTAATTTAGACCTTGTAAAATTTTGTAAATAAATTTGTAATTAACAACATTTTAGCATATATTCTTTTATTAATTACCAAAATAAATTAGGTCTTATTTTAAATTGGTATCTCCCACTATTTTCATCAAACTATATTACCCTCACTTATATAGTTCGACAAAATCTAATTAAAGATTTTCTAGTGAGAATAAGGATCTCATTTCAAATGTATATAGTCTTGTGGTGACACAATAAACTATATATAAATAAATAGGTAGACAACTCTTGTCAATTACATCAACTATGCAACTCCTTATATTTTGCCTCTTTGATTATTTTGATCAAGTGGTAGCACATCCGAATCAAAATTATCCAAGTTAAGTCCAACCTAGCACTCCATATATTCAAAAAAGAAAAATATTGTCCTTGTGGCGACACAACAAAATAACATTGTTCAATTTTCTTTATAAATATCAAATGTGATAAAATTAACATCTCAAAGAATTAAGATAAGCCTTGTGGTGACACAATAAACTTATAATAATTAATTGATACTCTATTATTTTTATCATGCTAGAAGGCGGCGTTCAATATTTCAAATATCTTAGAACGCTTAGGACTTAATATAAAAAATTGAGGGGTGTGTTATTAATTTGTCTCATCTTGTTTAGCGAACATGCACACATATATATAAAATACGCGTTATATTAATTAACATGCGAATCATGTTTGCATAATATATAATAAATATAGTATAAGCATGCACATATAGAATATTATATTCTACCTTGATTGATTATGAACTTTTATTCTAGTTTGGTTCACTAGAGCCACCAAGTGAACCAAAAGGTCAAACCCTAGGGGTACAAGAATTAATATTTAAATATAACTATTACATTTAAACCCGAACTCCATTACAAATGAGTCTTCAAGCGCTTCTTACTCCTTGATCACCAATTCTTCAAAATTAATTCTAATTATTCCTATTACAAAACTATTTAAAATAAATAGAAACCTTGATCAGCAGTTAAGGGGAAGTATATATGAGGAAAATAGAATTTACATTAAGAAAAAATTAGAGAAGACGAGGTACGCAAACCCCATTTAATAAAACCCATACATTCATGCATCCAACTAAAATAAAATCCAATCACATTGGTCAATAGTCCATAATCAATCCCAGTTATTATCATACGCATCACCATATGCATCAATAAATAACATTCATCTCATGAATAATAAACATTCAATATATATATATATATATATATATATATATATATATTATATATATATATATATTGATATCCTTTAATGGGAAAATTTAGTTAGTATAAAATCTAATTTTAAATCAAAAAAAACTCCTTTATTTTAATCCAAATTTAAATCAAAATAAACTCTTTTATTTTAATTTATCCAATTTTAAATAAAATAAACTATTTTATTTTAATCAAATTCTTTAATCAAAATAAACTCCTTTATTTTAATTAATTATGGAATCCAATTTCAAGTAAAAAAAAAACTCATTTATTAAAGGAAACACGGATTCTCTTTCCTATTCACAAATAAACTCTTTTATTTTGAATAATATGAAATCTTATTCCATATCTAAATAAACTCCTTTATTTAAGGAAATATGGATTTCCTTTCCTATTCACAAATAAACTCCTTTATTTTGAATAATATGAAATCTAATTTCAAGTCCAATTAGTTATCATGGAATCCAATTCCAACTCTAATTAGTTAGCATGAAATCTAATTTTAATATTAAAATAAACTTTTTATTTTAATTATAAAATTATTATTATTATTATTATTATTATTATATATATATATATATATATATATATATATATATAAAATATAATATTTCGTTAATAAATTAACATGTTAACATATGCTGATAGCGTGATTCACCATTATGCCTATTAGTGCTTATTGAAAAAACATGAATCTCCTGTAAAGACATTCATGTAAAAAACAGGAGATGTTTTGAAAAGATGAATCGTGGATCTCATATGATTAGTTAAGATAAAACAATCAAAAAAAAATCACGGAATCATTCAAAAACAGTACCGTTTTTTTAAAAAATAAATTTTATACAATAAATTATGCTCAATTAAATTATTCTAAACACATATCAATATACGTATCAAATTAAAAAAATTAATAATTCGCATAAAGGTTTGGCTCTGATGCCACTGTTAGGTTTGTAATATTCATGAACGCAATCAAATTGTACAAAGTAAGCGGAAACATGTAAAAATCAGAGTTTAAAATTTTACAAACCATATACCCGGATCATCCTTTATGCACAATTATTAATTAAACGAAAAGATACAGAATAAGAATCATACTCTTAAAGATTCGAGCTTCCTCAAGTACAAGTTCACCTCAATCCACCGGGTTTGGTTCCTTCCTTTGATCAACGTTAGCCGCCCAAGTGTTTGGCCTCTAGAGGTGATCCACCAAGAAAGAATAAAGATTCAAGAAGATGGGTGTTTGGCAAAACCCTAGTTTTTCTATCTCTCATAAAAAAGGATGTACTCTCCAACAATTGGAGTTACGTCTGTTGTTAAAAAGTCAACAACAACTCTATCATCCATAATAAGACTCCTCTTATTTATAGATGTGGGCAACCTTCCTTAACCATTAAGAAATTGAGTTTTATTTTAATTAATTAAACTCCTTTAATTAATTAGGTTCCCAATCTTATTAGGAATAATTAATTAAAATCTTTTAATTAATTAGCCTCCTAATCTTATTAGGAATATATGAGAATACTTATATTAAATTAATTCTCAAACACTTTTAGAAATTAAAATAATAATAATTGTAATAATATTAATAATTCGCATAAAGGTTTGGCTCTGATGCCACTAACTTCTTAAATAATTATTCTTCCTTTTATGGTGTGACCCTTTAGGTTCTCCATATTAAACCGGTTGTGAATAAATTAATTAGAACAATTCTAATCTTATTTAAATAAATAAATTAAACTATTAATTTATTTAAATAAATAATATTTATTCTACAATAGGGATAAGCCTCCCTAGCGATTAACGACTTTTCAGATAATATAGATGTAAGACCCCAACTTATTAATGAATAAAATCAAATTTTCTCTAAATATTATTGTGAATAATAAGGGGTTAATTTGATATAATACTTTGGTTATGGGTGAAATGTGCAAATTTTGCAAAATAAGCAAGTGGTTATAAAATATTTTTTTTTGGTCGGTGAATATTCGGTTGGTCGTGGAATATTCTTGCTGTCGGGGAATATTCGTACGACGACGCAGCCTTGTGTGGGCCCCATAACGGAAAGCGATTGGATGAAGAAAACGACAAGTATAAGTTGTTTATAAATAACGGCGTAGTTGTTACCGTTAATACTGTTGGAATACCCGGTGGTTAAAATACAGTAGCACACGGTATTGCACCAATTATTGATTCTTACGTAAGAAGGCACTACTCAATAATTGTTACAGTAGTTATTATTCAATATTTTATTTTATTGATTCAATAATTGATGCGTTGATATTTTATATTATTGTTGTTTCAATAATTGTTGCTGCACAGTATTTTCATTTATCAGATCAATAATTCATATTATTTGAATAATATTATTAGATAACATTATTGGCAATGTCTAGAAAGTTCTGTCTAAGGAGAGGTTTGGTCATCTAATTGCGCGCCAGTAAGGAGAAATCCTTATTGGAAAGCCCCCTCTTTCCTGGGAACAGCCTGGTTGTCATAAATGTGATTCTGTAATATTATTTGTGAATAATTAATTATTGATTCATATGATAAGGAAATATTTATTTTATGTGGATATAAATGAGGGATATATTTTTGTGGTTAAAAATGAAGGAGTTAATGTTGAGGTGTTTTATCAGTATTTTTATCGGAATGGAGGTATTAAAAAATCAAATCAGGGTTTTTGAGAAATATTGCGGGTGTTATAATTTTTAATCCGACCGTTGGATCGTGGTAATTTTTGGATATGTTATACATATATAAGTTGAGTATATGTCCACAAATTTTGAACCGTTAAAAATGAACGTATGATTTATTACGAATTTTACAAGATGACTGGTTCAGAAATTGTTGAATTTTCGGAGTTTATCATTTTGATGGAAAATTCTAGAATTGGTGGGCCCCACTTGTGGTTGGTGAAGAAATGTGCTGAATTATATTTCAAATGTGGTAGGTGGGAATAGTAGCAGGTAAAGCCATCAGGTTGCAGGTCAAACCTACCAAAATTTTCCTATAAATAGAGGGCTAAGTTAGAATTGAAAATCACACCAGAAACAAGTTTTCTCTCTTTCTCTCTCTAGATTATTGAGTGTATTTTGTGAGTATTTAGATACTTTGAGAGTTTCTATTCATCAGAGCAAGTTTCTTTCAGCCTTATACCGGTATTCCGACCAGAAGTACTGATATTTTGAGGTAAGGGATATTATTTTCTTCTTAAATGATATTATTTTCTTCAATATCATTATGCTGAAATATTGATACGAGTTTTTATCAAATTTGGAACTTTTTGTGTCGGGGTTACTATTCACGTATACGGTACTATTCACGTATACGGTACTATTCACGAATACGGCACTATTCACCGAAAAATAAAATTTTTCCTTTTTGTCCAAGATGTCTATTATGGTTACTATCTTTGATTGTATCCATGTTTTGATCTTTATTTTTGAATTCTGCTTCACAATTGATTATTATGAAGTATTATTGATCTTGGATAAACTGTTATACGAATCCCTACTATTTGTCCTTCTGTCTCATTGGATTCGTTCTCTTTAAGATATTTTTCATCATCCTCAGTCCTAAATGATGATATTAATGAATATCTTTGGCCTGTAGTGCAAAGATGTATGATTACTTGATGAATATCTTTGGCCTGTAGTGCAAAGATGTATGATTACTTGATGAATATCTTTGGCCTGTAGTGCAAAGATGAACAGGTGTTGAGATGAACATGACTGACGGGTGATACAAATGAATATCTTTGGCCTGTAGTGCAAAGATGAATATTTGGTTAAAGATGATTATTAATTGATGTTACATGGATAAAATATTGATGATGGACTTTTAAATCTTAGAAGATAGTAGAATTCTTTCTCTACTTGACTCTTCTAATGGTTTGTTGTTTCCGCTGCAGTTGTTGATCTAAAACTTGTTGTCGATTATATTTTATCAGATTTTTCCCTGTTGAAGACTAACGATAATTTGTTGTATATTATCTTAGTCATAATATTCTTTACTGGGCTAGTTGAGCTCACCCTTTTCCTTTTTGTTCCATTTTTCTTCTCAGGAGGTGAGAACATAGCAGGATCTAGTCGGGGTATGGAGTAATGGTTCTAGAAAGATGTATTAGCAGTCCTCACTATTTCTGTAAAATAGTGTTTGAATAATTGTAATGAGGATTTATTTGAGTGTGGATATTGTCTAGAAGACAATATTTGTATTTAAACTCACAGTATGTGTTGTCGTATTTTGCACGACATTTGTATTATTGAAGTTATAGTTTGCTTTCTGTACCATGTATTTGGCGACTCAGAATGGGTGTTGTATACCTATTCTGGGGGCGTCACAGTTGGTATCAAAGCTATAAGTAAAGAGCCCCGAGCCTCTCGCTGGTGACTTCCTGTTGATGGGGGATGCACCGAAGCCAGACTCTCCGTAGGGGACGCCGTTCTGCGGTGGCAAACTGATAGGTACCACTGTGAGGTGCTGTGGTTGAAGCACCACGAGAGTCACAGTTGGTATCAGAGCTTAGGGATATGATCCCTGGCTGAGATGTGAGAACTAGGAGGGGAGAGACGGGGAATTCCTTCACTAGTATGACTTGACTAAGTTTATTTGGTGTTTATTTGGTCGGTCAGAGTATAGGGATAATATATGACATGACTATTAACCCTTGTTTTATGACAGTATTTAAGAATGGCAGCTGAGAACGTTAATAATGGAGTAAATCAGACCGTGGAGGCACCTTTGATCACTACCCAGGGGAACGTGCAACAGGAAGGCAATATTCCTCCTGTAAACAACGTTACCGAGCAAACGATGAATGATGGAATGTTTAGGAGCTTTTTGCAGTTCATGCAAAATCAGACGAGGGAGACTCGTGCGCAGAATACGGGTGGAAATGATAACAACGCCCGGTTTGTCACAGCTAAGCAGTTCAAAGAATTGGGACCACCAGAATTTAAGGGAAAGCCGGATCCGATCATGGCGGAAACGTGGGTCAAGCAAATTACCAAGATATTCGATGTCTTGGGATGCACGGAGGAACAGAAGGTTCCATTCGCCACTTTTATGTTCCGCGGTGAGGCAGACTACTGGTGGGAGTCTGTGAAGCGTACCCAGCCTGACGCACTCAACATGTCCTGGGAAACATTTCAAAAACTCTTCAATGACAAGTACTTTCCCGAAAGTATTCGTCATATGAAGGAGGTTGAGTTTATTAGACTGGAACAAAACAACATGACGGTGTCCCAGTACGAGGCGAAGTTTGCAGAGTTATCCAGGTTTGCACCTCATTTGGTCGAAAATGAGGAACGAATGACAAGGATGTTTCTGAGAGGTCTAAAACCCGAGATTCGACAATATCTTATCTCTCATAAATTTTCTTTATATTCAGATGTTGTAAACAGGGCTCAATTATTAGAGCGAGATAATGAGTATGTTCAACCGAGGGACCACAACCAGGGTCATACCGGTGGCGGCAGTCATCGAAGCAATGACAACCAGAGGGAAGGAAAGCATTCGGACAAAAGCGGTAACCACTCGGGTGGTCACCGTGGCCATGATAATAGGAGAGGTGAGTCAAGTGAAAATTTCAAGAAGAGAAGATTTAACGATGACAGGAAGACGTCGATAGCAGCACCAGCACCAGGAACAAATTCTAGGGGAGGAGAACGACCGCCAGTTAGATGTTACAGATGCGGAGAGGAGGGACATATAAGTCCAAACTGCCCACAGCAGTTCAAGGTATGTTATAACTGTGGAAAGGAGGGTCATATAGCTCGAGAGTGTTCTGTAGTAAAACCAAGTTCAGCGGGGATGGTGACTCCAAAAGTTGTCCCGGATAAGTCAAAGTCAACGGTTCCTGGAAGAGCATTTTTCGTGACTGGTCAGAATGCGAGGAACCCGAACGAAATTAGCACGGGTTAGTTAATTATAAATTTTTGCGAAGTTTATACCTTATTAGATACCGGTTCTACCCATTCTTTTATCTCTCCTGCTTGTGCTCAACGTTTAAACTTGATTCCGGAGAAGTTAAACTTTGACCTATCTGTGGAAACTCCGTTAGGAGAAACTTTCATCACATCCACTATTTATAAATCTTGTTTGATCCAAGTTGGCACCATCACATTACCTGTTGACCTTATCTCTTTAAAGATACTTGCTTTTGATGTGATTTTAGGAATCGATTGGTTAACTACTCATCATGCCAAATTGATTGCTTTTGTAAGGTTGTTAGTTTTCATATTCCTAAAGCAACCTGTTATTCAAATTCAAGCAACCAAACCATTGAAGTCAAACTCTTTCATATCAAGCCGTAAAGTCATTCGTTTATTGAAAAACGGATGTCAAGCTTTCTTAGCTATGTTATGAACTTGAACAAAAATACGTTAGATGTGAATGATATTTCTATTGTTAGTAAAATTTTGACGTATTTCCTGAAGAATTTCCTGGCTTAACCCAGAGCGTGATATTGAATTTTTGTATTGATCTTCAACCCGATACAAAACTTATTTCTAAAATCTTATATCGAATGACTCCTATTGAACTTCGGGAGTTAAAAACCTAACTATAGAAGTTGATAACCGAGCCTTTATCTGGTGACTTCCTTTATGGAATGCACTGAATCCAGACTCTCCGTAGGGGACGCCATATTCGTGCGGTAGTAAACTGATAGGTGTCATTGTGACGTGCTATCGAAGGTTGGGATATGAGTCACAGTTGAGAGCAATCTAAGTAGGTAATCGAAGTACGTAGCTTTCTAGGCTTAGCTGGTTATTATCGGAGATTTGTGGAAGGATTTTCTCGAATCGCTACTCCGTTAACTCAGCTGACTCGGAAAGATACAAAATTCGTATGGAGTGAGGAATGCGAGAAGAGTTTCCAAGAACTCAAGAGGAGACTCATTTCGGCACCTGTTTTGACAATACCATCTGGTTCGGATGGATTTGTTATCTACAGCGATGCTTCAGGCAAAGGGTTAGGATGTGTTCTCATGCAACATGGGAAAGTCATAGCCTATGCCTCACGACAACTCAAAGAATATGAGAGGAATTATCCTACTCATGATTTGGAGTTGGCAGCAGTCGTTTTTGCGTTGAAAATCTGGAGACACTACCTGTATGGGGAGAAAGTGGAGATCTATACAGATCATAAAAGCCTCAAATATTTCTTCACCCAAAAGGAACTCAACATGCGGCAACGACGTTGGCTTGAGCTGTTGAAAGATTACGATCATACCATCCAATATCATCCTGGAAAAGCGAACGTAGTAGCTGACGCATTGAGTAGAAGATTATACGCGGGTACGAGTGCAATGTTGTTAACACAAAGGCCCATTTTGTATGACTTGCAAAGGATGGAGATAGAGATGAAGGCTCCAAGTACCCACATGATGATATCAAATATACGAGTAGAACCGACTTTAATCGATAAAGTTAAAGCTGCTCAAGCTACGGATATAGAGCTGATGCGTATGAAGAAGAAAGTGCAAGAAGGTGCTATTCCAGAAGCAAGAATCGATGAAGAAGGAATACTTCGAGTCAACTCCAGACTTTGTGTTCCTAACGATTTTGACTTGAAGCATAGAATAATGATGGAGGCACACAACACACCGTTTGCAATCCATCCTGGAAGTACCAAAATGTATCACGATCTTCGACATACATTTTGGTGGAGCAATATGAAAAGAGAGATCGCGGAGTTTATCTCGAGATGTTTAACTTGTCAACGTGTAAAAGCGGAGCATCAAGTACCAAAGGGTCCATTGCAACCACTTGAGATTCCGAAATGGAAGTGGGAACACATTACTATGGATTTTGTTACGGGTCTTCCCAAGGTTTCTCAAGGCATAGATGCGATTTGGGTTATTGTTGATAGATTAACCAAGTCCGCTCATTTCTTGCCGATACGTGAGACTTATTCCCTTGAACGTCTTGCTAGTATGTACGTGAACGAGATTGTGAGATTGCATGGCATGCCAGTATCCATAGTTTCGGATCGTGACCCAAGATTCACTTCACGATTTTGGGTTAGCTTGCAGAAAGCTATGGGCACGGATTTACGATTCAGTTCAGCATACCATCCTCAAACGGACGGACTATTCAAACTCTTGAAGATCTATTAAGACTTTGTGTCTTAGATCTCAAAGGGAGTTGGGATAAGTACCTACCATTGGTGGAATTCTCCTACAACAACAGTTATCAGGCGAGCATAGGTATGGCTCCATTTGAGGCGTTGTATGGAAGAAAATGTCGTTCTCCAGTATGCTGGGACGAGGTGGGTGAAGCAACATTGTTGGGACCAGAGTTGGTACGCATTACTACAGAGAAGATCCAAACGATTCGACAACGTATACAAACGGCACAGGATCAACAAAAGAGTTATGCGGATCTTCATCGGAAGGACGTGGAATTTAATATTGGGGATCATGTATTATTACGTGTTGCACCATGGAAGGGAGTTACAAGATTTGGGAAGAGAGGAAAGCTCAATCCAAGATTTGTTGGTCCATTTGAAATTCTTGAGCGAATAGGAAATGTGGCATATAGACTCGCATTACCTCCAAGCATGTCTCGTGTTCATAATGTTTTTCACATATCTATGCTTCGTAAATATGTTAAAGACCCGAACCACATTATTGAGTTAGAACCAGACGAGATAGCTGAAGATTTAACGTACGAGGAGGTACCTGTTAAGATCTTGGATAGGAAAGAGCATGTCCTACGCACGAAGGTTATACCACAAGTTAAGGTTTTGTGGAGAAACCATGCTATTGAAGAAATGACTTGGGAGTTGGAATCAGAAATGAAAGCGAGGTATCCTCACCTTTTTGAAACATCAGGTACGTACGTCAATTTCGAGGACGAAATTTCATAAGGAGGGGAGGTTGTAAGACCCCAACTTATTAATGAATAAAATCAAATTTTCTCTAAATATTATTGTGAATAATAAGGGGTTAATTTGATATAATACTTTGGTTATGGGTGAAATGTGCAAATTTTGCAAAATAAGCAAGTGGTTATAAAATATTTATTTTTGGTCGGTGAATATTCGGTTGGTCGTGGAATATTCTTGCTGTCGGGGAATATTCGTACGACGACGCAGCCTTGTGTGGGCCCCATAACGGAAAGCGATTGGATGAAGAAAACGACAAGTATAAGTTGTTTATAAATAACGGCGTAGTTGTTACCGTTAATACTGTTGGAATACCCGGTGGTTAAAATACAGTAGCACACGGTATTGCACCAATTATTGATTCTTACGTAAGAAGGCACTACTCAATAATTGTTACAGTAGTTATTATTCAATATTTTATTTTATTGATTCAATAATTGATGCGTTGATATTTTATATTATTGTTGTTTCAATAATTGTTGCTGCACAGTATTTTCATTTATCAGATCAATAATTCATATTATTTGAATAATATTATTAGATAACATTATTGGCAATGTCTAGAAAGTTCTGTCTAAGGAGAGGTTTGGTCATCTAATTGCGCGCCAGTAAGGAGAAATCCTTATTGGAAAGCCCCCTCTTTCCTGGGAACGGCCTGGTTGTCATAAATGTGATTCTGTAATATTATTTGTGAATAATTAATTATTGATTCATATGATAAGGAAATATTTATTTTATGTGGATATAAATGAGGGATATATTTTTGTGGTTAAAAATGAAGGAGTTAATGTTGAGGTGTTTTATCAGTATTTTTATCGGAATGGAGGTATTAAAAATCAAATCAGGGTTTTTGAGAAATATTGCGGGTGTTATAATTTTTAATCCGACCGTTGGATCGTGGTAATTTTTGGATATGTTATACATATATAAGTTGAGTATATGTCCACAAATTTTGAACCGTTAAAAATGAACGTATGATTTATTACGAATTTTACAAGATGACTGGTTCAGAAATTGTTGAATTTTCGGAGTTTATCATTTTGATGGAAAATTCTAGAATTGGTGGGCCCCACTTGTGGTTGGTGAAGAAATGTGCTGAATTATATTTCAAATGTGGTAGGTGGGAATAGTAGCAGGTAAAGCCATCAGGTTGCAGGTCAAACCTACCAAAATTTTCCTATAAATAGAGGGCTAAGTTAGAATTGAAAATCACACCAGAAACAAGTTTTCTCTCTTTCTCTCTCTAGATTATTGAGTGTATTTTGTGAGTATTTAGATACTTTGAGAGTTTCTATTCATCAGAGCAAGTTTCTTTCAGCCTTATATCGGTATTCCGACCAGAAGTACTGATATTTTGAGGTAAGGGATATTATTTTCTTCTTAAATGATATTATTTTCTTCAATATCATTATGCTGAAATATTGATATGAGTTTTTATCAAATTTGGAACTTTTTGTGTCGGGGTTACTATTCACGTATACGGTACTATTCACGTATACGGTACTATTCACGAATACGGCACTATTCACCGAAAAATAAAATTTTTCCTTTTTGTCCAAGATGTCTATTATGGTTACTATCTTTGATTGTATCCATGTTTTGATCTTTATTTTTGAATTCTGCTTCACAATTGATTATTATGAAGTATTATTGATCTTGGATAAACTGTTATACGAATCCCTACTATTTGTCCTTCTGTCTCATTGGATTCGTTCTCTTTAAGATATTTTTCATCATCCTCAGTCCTAAATGATGATATTAATGAATATCTTTGGCCTGTAGTGCAAAGATGTATGATTACTTGATGAATATCTTTGGCCTGTAGTGCAAAGATGTATGATTACTTGATGAATATCTTTGGCCTGTAGTGCAAAGATGAACAGGTGTTGAGATGAACATGACTGACGGGTGATACAAATGAATATCTTTGGCCTGTAGTGCAAAGATGAATATTTGGTTAAAGATGATTATTAATTGATGTTACAGGGATAAAATATTGATGATGGACTTTTAAATCTTAGAAGATAGTAGAATTCTTTCTCTACTTGACTCTTCTAATGGTTTGTTGTTTCCGCTGCAGTTGTTGATCTAAAACTTGTTGTCGATTATATTTTATCAGATTTTTCCCTGTTGAAGACTAACGATAATTTGTTGTATATTATCTTAGTCATAATATTCTTTACTGGGCTAGTTGAGCTCACCCTTTTCCTTTTTGTTCCATTTTTCTTCTCAGGAGGTGAGAACATAGCAGGATCTAGTCGGGGTATGGAGTAATGGTTCTAGAAAGATGTATTAGCAGTCCTCACTATTTCTGTAAAATAGTGTTTGAATAATTGTAATGAGGATTTATTTGAGTGTGGATATTGTCTAAAAGACAATATTTGTATTTAAACTCACAGTATGTGTTGTCGTATTTTGCACGACATTTGTATTATTGAAGTTATAGTTTGCTTTCTGTACCATGTATTTGGCGACTCAGAATGGGTGTTGTATACCTATTCTGGGGGCGTCACAATAGATTTCAACATTAATCATAAAAGAACCTTTTAGTTAATAGTTACCGTACAATTCAATCCTTCCACCAATCAATGTCCCAATTAAATATAAGACATAAAATTACTGTCAAGTCTTATTTTATTTAATTATATGTATTTCGACTTTTAAATGCACAACTCCAAATAACGCAAATTAGAAACTCCTTTCTAATTTTATTCTGCCTTGTCCAAGGACTACTGGGTTGTCATTTATCGAATCACATAGGACATTTCTCTTCTTTTACTAAAAGTGGTAGATTCTTTATTGATCATACATTATCTCAATGTACAACTTATTATACCCAAGCATACCATTTGATATACTCTAAGGGTCTTAAGAAATAAGTCAAAGTATAACTCATCATACACAAGATACTATGATGATCTCAAGTCCAAGGATCACTTGTACTACTATCACTACAGGAATTCCTATTGACAGGCAAGTAAAACTCCATTAGGTATTCTTTAGCGAACCACGTTCAGTGAACTTATTCTCTAATAAGCACCTACATACTTACTTTAGTGTCTCTACACAAATGATCATGAGATCAATCATCCCCATCCAATGAGCAAGCAACGTATGTACCAATCTATCCAGACTCACTAATCCCCAATTTAGTAATCCAACGATTGGGAACTATTTTAGTTTTAAGCTTTCTAAGAATTTAGATCTCATTAGAATGATCATCATCATTATTATAAAAGCATTGCTTAAAACTATGGGTTTATCACATATTATAAAACAGCATCATGTAGATAATTAAAAGCTTTTAATAAATTAATACTTTTTATTAATAAATGAATAAGATTGTTACAAAGTATATGCTTTATCATCAAACATGATTGGCTTGTGTGCATACTACTTTCAATCTCCCACTTGCACTAAAGCCAATCGCCATGGTATCTTATACCCTTCTTCTCTAAGTGACGATTATTCTGCTGTTGGATAAGCTTCAGTAAATGGATATGTAATGTTGTTCTTGAGAGTTCACTATCTCTATAGTAATTTCCCATCTTTCAATGATTATTCTGAGTTATTTATTTAATTTGTGTCTTCGATTCTGGGGACAAAATCTTTGTAAGTAGGGAAGATTGTAACGAATGAGTGGTTTGAGTTGTGATTCTGTGGACAGAATCCTTGTAAGGAGGGAATGATGTAACAATCCTGATTTTTAATTATAATATTTACATATTTATTAAATTATATAAATATTTAATGGATGTGTTTATCGTTGAATAAATATTTGTTTAATTGATTTAATTTGATTTGGTTAATTATTTATTTAATAAATAATTAAGGAAATTAATTATTTTGAAATAGTAATCTAATTTAATTTAATAATTAAGTTAGAGAGTTTATAATGATTAAATGAATTATTATATTATTCAATAAATTGTTATTAGAATTAATTAAATTAAGTATGAAATCTTAATTAAAGGAGACAAATAACTATATTATAAGTAGTTATTAAAATAAATTAAAGTAGTTTTAATTTAGTTTGTCAAATAAGGCTTAAATATATTAAGTCTTTAATTTTAAAGAGTCTTGCCAAACGGAGCCTTATGTCTTTTGAATTTTTAAATTTAATTTATTAATAATATAAATTAAATAAATAATATATAATAATTGTGGTAACCGCTGCATTAATAAGGCCATTAGTAGTGTCGGTTTTAAACGTTTGAATAAGACGTGCGTTTGGGTTAGTTTTAGTTTATGTGACGACCCGGAAATTCAGATCGTCCAGAATTTAGGTTTAAAGAATTAGTTATTAATAAAACTAACTTTTATTAATAATATTATGTTCTATGTGTTTATTAATCGTTCTATAACCTAGGATGATTATAAGTTGGGAGTATTCTGGCTGCGAGCTAGATTGATCGGATAAGAATTTTCTAGACGAAAATAAAAATTTTCCAGGAACAAAAATATTTTTGGGGAAAAAGACAAAATATGAACTATTCATCCGTTTCTGCTCGGAGATTTATTTTGAAATTCCGAGAAGTTATTGATTACGTAAAATGTTTAGACGTGATGGAATATACAATAATATTTCAGTTATGGCAAAAATTAAGTTTTCTCCTGCGGAGTTAAAACCTAAGGGTTAGGAAAAGTAAGTTCCGAGAATTTAATGATTTCGTATAATAATTAGGGTTATTATGCGTAAGGAATACGAGTGTAATACTAGTTATTATACGAGTATAGTACGAAGATTATTACGACGTATAATACGAATATCGTATGAACTATATACGAAGAGAATACGAGAATGAGATGCGTAGAATACGATTAGTCTTAATGGCTAAGTTAAGAAATGACTAAGTAAACTTAATAATTAAGTAAAGTGCTTATGCTTAAGGGCTAAGTAAACTTAAGGGCTAAGTAAACTTAAGGGTTAAGAAGACTTAATGGTTAAGAAGACTTAATGGCTAAGTAAACTTGGTGGCTAAGAAGACTTAATGGCTAAGTAAACTTGGGGGCTAAGTAGACTTGGTGGCTAAGTAAACTTGGTGGCTAAGCATAGGAATAGTAAGGAGGTTAAGGGGGTGAAATGACGAAATTGCCCTAGCTTTGGATTTTCTACAAATAGGAGGCTCATTTCTTTGTTTTGGAGATTTTGAAAATTCTCCCACACTTGAGAGAGAGAGAGAGAGAGAGAGAGTTCGGATGGGAGGAAAGAGGAGGAGGAAAGGCTAGCCCGTGTACAAACTTTGTCCGGCGGGAGAAGATTAAAGAAGAACGGTAATCCGAAACCTAGTCTCTTTTAAATTTTCTTTAAGTTTTTATGTTTAAAAACATAGCTTAATGAGAATAAGAAGTAAATAATGATTGGAATGATTTCATATGGTTGAAATCTTAAGAAAATAAAGAAATAAGAATTAGAAGTTTAGTTGTAAATTTCTTAAGGAAGTATAAGATTCGTGAGGATTTTGAGCGATCCGAGTGGATTATATGAATAAGTAGGTGAAATAAGTAAGGAATGGTGTTCTATAACATCAAATTCCAATAAAAAGTGAAATCGTAATCCAAAATATCGATTAAAATGAAGAACGAACGAAGAACACGAAGAACACGCGAAGAACACGAAGAACGTTGTTGATGGACAAATTTAAAACCATCGTAGTATAATTGTTGTTGATGGACAAGTTTAAAACCATCGCGTATAAGTTAGTTGCTTATTGCTTGGTTAGGAATGGTAGAAACGTTCATGAAGAACGGATTAAAACTTAGCTATAACGAAGTTATGGCGAAAATTTTGTAAAAGACGAACGAGAATTAAAAAGTTAGTAAATGAACCCGAACGTATAGGGTTTCATAAGGAAGTAAGAGAACATAGAAAACGTGAGTCATAGACTCAAGAACGAACGAGTTCTGAGTTCGGATGACTGAATTACGGACGAACACACGAATAGCGTTAAAAGCGTCAAAATGAACAAAGGGTGAAGATCAAGCCAATAGAAAGGCACGTTAACTGATTCAAAATGAAGTTTTATCTGAGGGGTATTGAAGTACGTAAGATAAGGAAGAGAATGGCTTTAGAATGACCTCGTTCCGAGTTATAACGAAGAAGTTATGAGATCGGGAAGTAAGCGTCTCAAAGTGGATTTAACACTTAGAGAAATTTTCAAGAATTAGGGCTTGGTGCCGCGGCACCAGTCATGCTTTGTTATGTGGTACTGTAGCGCTAGACCGGGAAGCTAGGTACTGCCAACTCACGCCGCTGCGCGAGAGTTAATGAGGAGAGTGGTGCCGCAGCGCCAGTGTAGAGAAAAAAGTCAGAGATTAGCTTTTAACTACTCAGCTCTTGGGGGAAACGTGAGGGACGATAAAGAACATAATGTCCAATTAATGTAACACTTAATCAAGTAAATTAAACCTGTAGTAAAGATTGAACGGAAAGATTAAACATAATTAAAAGACAAATTTTAGGTGCGAGTTACGGAATTGATATCCGGGGACCGTAGTCGTGATAAACGAACGTGAGGAATTGCTATGATTGTGATTCCTTAGACGTTGAGTGACGAGGGCAATGAATAACATTTCAATGTTATGTCATGATAATGAGAGCTAAGTGTGAAGCGTATAAACGCTGTGAACGCAACGTTGTCGCAATGGACGAGCAGTCTTAGCATACAACGATCAGTATGGCTTCGACACTAAGAATGAGTAATGAACATGGGGTTCATGTAATGGAAAACAAAAGTATTAAATAAGTTATGAATTATCAAGAAAGCCGTAATGAACGGTAATAAGATTAATGAAAGCCGAATGTGAGTTAGATAAGAATATAAATCATCCAAGATGATGAACGTTCTGAGTAAGACATCTCCGTATGTCATGAAGCTATAAACTGGTAAAGAAAGTTAGTCGCGTAAGCTTAAATTTCAAGAACGCAAACCCTAAGAAGTAAAGTTAAGTAAACCAATGCATAAGAAGTAAAGTTTGGTGTTTATGTTTTCTCCTTATGTGTTATATAGGAATTGGAATGAGCTGTTCAGCGTAGGCTGTAGCTGGGCGTAAGGCAAGTTTCCCAACTTCATTCATATTCTAAATGAATGCTAGTTTCTTAAACTTCTCAAATGTCGAACTTGAGAAGTCTTGTCTATGTACATATGTGTGATGTATGTACGAGGTGGTAGTATGTATGAGGCCTTGTGCCATAATTTGAACACTTCGTTGTTTCTATGATATGAACTATTCTATGATTGACTATTCAATACAAGTATGCTCTGTTTATACATGAACCGTTATTGATTAAGTATGTGCTAATGATTCTAGCCAGACAGGATGTGTATGAAAAAGGTAGAGGAATGAAAATATTTTAAAGTGAAAACGACAGATGTTTTAAGATGATAGGAATCGGGACTATTCCTATTATTCAAGCTACTTCATAACCTTTGTTCGGTTATCGAAGTTCTGAAGAAATGTTTAAACTCTTGAAGTTGTTTGTTTAACTGTTATAACTTGCTGGGCAATTGAATGCTCACACTTGCTTTAAATGAAAAACATTTTCAGCGAACGATGTTAGAAGAACTTAAAGACCCCGTAAAGACCAAGCTGACGGTATCCAGATGAAGTGTCATTCAGAATGTGAATTAGCGAGAAGATCAAATGAAGACTTGTAATATAGAAAGATGAAATTGAATTATAGACTAGCTTAATGAACTGTTATGTATCCTTGGTGACGGATAAAAGTCACTCTTATAAGATGAAGTGAATAATGTATTATCATTGTTTGTAATGAAAGAGGTTATAAGGTTTCCAGAACTTGGGATTTGAGAGTGTATGTTGATATATTTCAGTAAATATTGATGTATATTGGATGAATGATGTACTCGTGACGTATGGAATTCGGGTGTGGAGATAGACCAAATTTCGGGGCGTTACAGTTTACGTAAAATGCATTTAATTTAAGCCTAAGAAGAAAAATAGAAGTTTTCTGAAAAGGAGAATTACAGAGGGTTTGAGAGAGAAGTATTAGAGAAAATTAAGAGAAAGGGTTCTGTAATTCCAAAACGTTTCTCAATGGTTAACAAGTATTTTCAAAGCAATAAAAGGTATGTTTTATAATCTTAACATATATCTTTTATAGTATAATTCCTTAGTCTCTGTGCTCTCGAAATTCACTCACTAAGGTATAATATATTTACAAAAATTGTCTGTAATCCATATGTTTTACTAATTGATGATGAAACCATATGTTTTGGTAATAACTAGCATATATATATATATATATATATATATATATATATATATATATATATATGATTGTAGTTTACAAGTACGTTCGAAAATAAGAAAAATGGTTTTACAGTGATTACATGTACATGAACATGTTTTGTAGGATAACAAAATTAGGATGTGATTGTATGCTAATTATGAAATTGAACCTCATGTATGTTAATTAGGTAAGAACTTAATGAGAATGTAGTTCAAAGGAATGAATTCGTTGGATAATTGTGGTTTACAGTGTTAAACCTTGTAAAACAACGTTAACAATGGAGTTGGGCTTTAAACTATGGTTTCAAGGATTTAAATTATTGTTTAATTGCTTTAAATTGGTATGTGTATGATAAGTAAATGTTTATGAGTAATCTATATTAGTTTTACATCTTAATTTAGATGTTAGCAGTAGTAATTAGTCTAGAATTTAGTTATTCTGTTCTTCGTGGTTGGGTTCTGTAAGTTTTGGCGCCCCAACGCCAAAATCTGCGCCCCAGCTGTGATTTTCGTGCCTCAGCGCCAAAAATAGCCCAGAAATTCGCGCCTCAGCACTGAAATTTGCATCCCAGCACTTAAATTTGTGCCCCAGCGCCAATGCCTGACTTAGTTCTCGCGCCCCAACACTGGAACACTAGTCTGGGTCGGGCAGTTTTGACCTCCTGTAGTAAAACAGCCATAACGTTTTCATACGAACCTTGATTGAGGTGATTAAAGATGATCCGAAACGAGGACGAATAGACCTACAACTTTCTTTCTTTAAGTTTTGCAATTTGAGGTCTGTAACAGTAGTCAAAATGGTCATCTTTAGAACTATTGTGTTTTCAAGAGCAATCGGATGGCGTCGGGCATGCACATATGCTAGTATAGTGCTTCTGACGATAAAAGATGTTATTTTAAGTTATAAAACATGAATGTTAGTAAATATTATGATGCTTAACATTAATAAATAATATATTAGATAAGTTATAAAAGCATAGTAAGCATGCACAAGAGAGGCAAATCAGGTGTGTGACGAATGAACGTCGAAACGTCGTGCCAAGTGTTAATGAACTTAAAAAGTGTTTCAATTCAATTGAAATAAATATTATAAGATATGGAATGGATTTAATATAAAACCAATAAGTAGTCCTAGCAAGACTTGAGCACTTGAATGAACTTCGAATATGAAATACAGTGAGATATAAGTTGAAAGTTAACACAATTAAGTTGAACATTGTGTATTTATGAGATGAAGGGTTATGAGACGTAGAGTAAAGTTTACATTACAACTACTATGCATTGCTATATGACTAATAGTTAATGTGAATGATTGTATAATTGTGTAGGGCACGTGAAGTGCAGATATCTGTAAGCTGTTAAACTGTTATGGGTAAACAACGATCAAGGCAAGTCTTTCGGTTTCTATTTTCTATGTGAACTTGATGAACTATTTTAAATTGTATGATATGTTATACATGTTGAAATCATGAAATGTTAAAGTCAATTTATGACTACATTGTTTTGGTTAAATAATGATGATTAAGTAAGGAACTCAATCCTTATATTTACTATGTGAATTAAAAGCATGTATGTCATGTTACTTTAATTATTATGAGTTATATGTTGAGCATATTATTATGTGTTATGTGATGCATAAAAATTGTTAGATTTTGCTGGGCTGTCGAGCTCACTTTTGCAAATAACCACTTTTGCAGGTCAAGATTTTAAGGTAAAGATATGTGCTAAGTGAGTTATAGAGATCTATATTCACGAAGATTACTTATGTTTTATGAGAAATGTATTTCATATTTTGAATGTAACATGGTGTTGAATTATAAGTTGAGCTATCCAATGTATATAGATATTTAGTTATGATGTAGGACTTTGTATAGTCATTTTGTTGTAACGGTTCATGATATAAGTTTGAATCGAAAAGATGCAATGTAAAGGTTGCGATTTAGGACAATACAGAAGGAAATGTTTAAAAGTTTTAAAAAATTTCGGCATATTAGTAATTTATTATCGAATAATGATATAAAAATAGATTAAAGTTATTTTGTTAACGATCGCAAAGGAGAATATTATTGTATGAATTTTGGGGTAGTTACAAAGCACACTACATTGTCTTCAGTGGAGACATTACTTAACATCAAGGCTGATCACAACATGGGCAATGAGTGCTTTGTGTCTCTGTTGAATGCCATTAAGAATATGTTGCCTGACGGTGAAAAATTACTCGATAAACTACTACTATTATTAGAAAATGGTGAAGAAGTAGAGTCTTGGATACCAAAAGATTGATGCACATATGAACAATTGCATATTATTTTATATGGAAAATGAACATAAGACAAAGTGCACATTTTGGAGTCATGATTAGTTCAGGCTTAATAAAGAGGGTGTGACTACAAAAAAGACAAACATACCTTTTAAGATTTAAAGGAATTTTCCAATTACACATCTACTAAAAAGATTGTAAGTGACTTCACTACTTATGGTATATTAGATGGATGGAGTACAGATGATAAGTTATCTTGTACATATTGTATGGAGCATACAAAGTCTTTCAATCTATCAAAAGGTCGAAAGCCCTACTAGTTTGACTGTTATCATCATTTTTTGTCGGTAGATCACCCGTTTCGAAGAAATAGAAAACATTTCAAGAAAGGGAAAGTTGTAAGACCCTGAATTTTATGAAATGAAAGTATTCAATTTTTCTATTCAATAAATGGTTAAATTGATAAAAAGTTAAAGTTAAGGGTGATATTCGAAAGTTTTACAAAGTAAGCAAATGGTCATAAAATATTCGTTTGGTCGGAAAATATTCTTTTTTGTCAGGGAATATCCGTACGAAGATACAATCATTGGTAGACCCCACAACAAAATAACGGTCAGATATAGAAAGCGATGAAAACAACCTTTTTTTAAAATAAACGGCAAAACTTTTACTGTTAAACTTTTGAAATATCCGGTGATAAAAATACAGTAATACGCGTAGTTGCACAGTAGCACACGGTATTACACAATATCTCTGATTATTGATACTTACGTAAGAAGTCACTCAGTTTTATTCAATTATTATAACAGTAGTTGCTGTATAGTATCTCATATTATTGATTCAATTATTATCACAGTATCATCTGAATAATATTTTATATTATTAAATCAATAATTGAGATAACACATTTATTCATATTATTATTTGCATTATTGACAATGTCTAGAAAGTTCTGTCGAGGAAAAGGGTTAGGACATCTAATTGCATGCCAATAAGGAGAAATCTTTACCCCTCTTTCCTGAGAAGGATCTGGTTGTCAATATTGTAAGTTATAATAGTAATAATGAATAATTGTTGAAATATTAAAAATATGTTTATTGAAGATAAATGAATTACAAAAGTTAAAGGGGAATAATGCAAACTTGGAAAAATTTAAGGGTACCAAAATATAATAAGTTAACCAATCCATGTGAACTTGAATCAACCAATCAGAAAAGAGATGATGCAAGCATGATATACGCATGATATCATCCTTAAAGAAAAACAGAGATGATGTAAGGATGATATCATCATGATGTCACCTGGACTAAGGTGCAATTAATGAGGTACTAAACTATAATAAGTCGAGCCCCTAACGTGCAATTATCGAAACTATATTTTTCTATAAATAGAAGCTCATTTCTTCTTTCATTCTCACCAATTCACGAAGACTCACAATAGAAATAGTAGAGAGAGAAACTATAGAGAGAAAGAAGAAGAGTATTCTACTACTTCATTATTGCAGTATCCAGTCTTCTACTAAGGTAATGTGTATTATTTCTTTTCATATTCTTAAATCTAAACTTACTATGGTAAGTATTGCTTCTATAATTCCTGAAATTAGTGAAATATCCTTGAGTTTTACGCTTCATCTAGTATCGTTTCATTAGAATATCGATTTGAACTTTCTTATTAAATTTCAATATTTTCACTCGGGGTACTATTCATAGGTTACTATTCACTTGGGTACTATTCACTCTGGTATTATTCACTTGGGGATTCGGGGTACTTTTCATAACGGGGTACTATTCATTTGGCATTATTCACGGGGTACTATTCACGACAAAAGTGATTTCTTTTATGTCTAAATTATTTTTGATACATGAGTATCTATTTATTCAGAGTACTATTCATTCGGGTACTATTCACTCGGGATACTATTCATGACAAAAGTGATTTCTTTTCTGTCCAAATTATTTTTGATATATGAATATCATCTTTGAATTTTACCCCATAATTAATTATCATGTTGACAATTTGGACATTCTTGAACTGTGGATAAATTGAATTATAAATTTCTAATATTTATCCTTGATCTCACTTGATTAATTTATTATATCATTATCATTATTCTCATGTTTATATTGTGGTGAAAGTCATCTTTGGCTCGAAGTGCAAAGATGGACTGCTGATTATTGATTTTACTGTATTATATCTTTGGTCCACAGTGCAAAAATGGACAGGTGTATGACATGATCATGACCTATAATGTTACAGATAAATGATGTGGTAAATGTCATCTTTGGCCCGTAGTGCATAAATAGACTGTTGATTGGCATGATCATAACCATTAGTTTTACAGTTGAATGTCTTTGGCCGTAGTGCACTTATAGAGAATTGATTGGAATGATCATGACCATTGTTTTTATAGTTGAATATCTTTAACTCGTAGTGCAAATATAGAAAATTGATTGGTATGATCATTGTTATTACATTTGAATGTCTTTAGCCTTTGGGGCAAGGATATTGAATGAAAGTTCTATTAAGCCGTTGTGGTAAGGATATTAAGTGAGAATTCTATTAAGCCTTTGTGGCAAAGAAAAACTGATGATTATTAGTTTTACAGTTGTATGTCCTTGGACCGTAGTGCAAAGATGGACTGTTGATTTACATGATTATAAATATGAATTGTGAATGTAATTATAATCTTTAGTGGTTCAGGTGAAGACAGGTTATGAAAGTTCTATTTATCTTGGGTACAACAAAGAACTATTTATGGGTATTACAGGGATGAAATATTAATGATGGACTTTTAAATTGGAGGAGATAGTAGACATTATGTTCTACTTGACTCTTCTAATGGATTGTTGTTTTCGCTGCAGTTGTTGATCTAAAACTTATTGTCTATTGTATTCTATCAGATTTTCCCCTGTTGAGGACTAAGGATAATTTGTTTTACATTACCTTAGTCATAATATTCTTTACTGGGCTAGTTGAGCTCACCCTTTTGCTTCACAATTCCTTTCAGGTAGTAAGAGTGTAGTTGGGTCGAGCGGGAATAACAGGAGAATAATGTAATGGTCCGAGACTGTGGAAGTTTCTCAATACATTATAAAACAGCATGACAATATTTAATTGTATTGATAACTTATGATGTGTGTGTCGTATTTTATATGTCACTTAATAATTGATTTTGGTGAACAATAATAAGGTGAGGAGAACCCGACTTTGAAAGCGTCAAAAATACACACCCTTGGAATGAACATGATAGTAATATTCTCGTTCTTCTTTGGGCTCTATTAGGTCAACCAAGGTTAATGATCAAGTCCTATGATATCTATTATAACTTAGATGTATGGCATCCCATGTATGAAGGATTCCTTGAGCATTTTCCAAATATTTTAATTCCTAAAATTGTTATCGATTTTACCTTTATTTAAAGTATCATTGGTTTAGAATGTGAGTACCGTTATTTCTATTGAAACTCATAGCTTATGTGTTGTCGTATTTCACACGATAATTAATAGTTGTATAATTGAAGTTTATATTTGATTTTTGTCCCGTATATCTGGCGACTCAAAATGGGTTGTGTGGACCTATTCTAGGGGCATCACAAATGGTATTAAAGCTTAGGGATATGGTCTCTGGCAGAGATCTGAGGTTAGAACTAGGAGGGGAGAGACGAGTAATATCCTTCGCTAGTGTCTGTGTCCTACCTAATCTGAGTTTTCTTACTTAAGTTGACAAATTGTGATATGCCAATTAACCATTGTTTTAAAGCAGTATTCTGGAACAATATCTGAAATCTAAAAGATGAGCAATGGAGAAATCATGATAAAGAGGAAATGATCAGCATGGTATTCTTACCTCTTCGAACTACGTACGTAACTTTCGAGGACGAAATTTCATAAGGATGGAAGATTTTAAGACCCCAAATTTTATGAAATGAAAGTATTTAATTTTTCTATTCAGTAAATGGTTAAATTGATAAAAGGTTAAAGTTAAGGGTGATATTTGAAAATTTTACAAAGTAAGAAAGTGGACATAAAATATTCGTTTGGTCGGGAAATATTCTTTTTATCGGAGAATATTTGTACGATGATACAATCATTGGTGGACCCCACAACGAAATAACTGTCGGATATAGAAAGCGACATAAATAACTTTTTTATAAAAATAACGACAAAACTTTTACAGTTAAACTTTTAAAATATCAAGTGATAAAAGTACAGTAATACGCATGATCGCACAGTAGCACATGTATTTCACAGTATCTCTGAATATTGATGCTTACATAAGAAGTCACTCAGTTTTATTCAATTATTGCAATAGTAGTTGTTGCATAGTATCTCATATTATTGATTCAATTATTGTCACAGTATCATATACACAATATTTTATATTATTAAATCAATAATTGAGACAACACATTTATTCATATTATTATTTGTATTATTAACAATGTATATAAAGTTCTGTCGAGAAAAGGGGTTAGGTCATCTAATTGTGCGCCAGTAAGGAGAAATCTTTATCGAAAAGCCCCATCTTTCCTGGAAATAATCTGGTTGTCAATATTGTAAGTTATAATATTAATGATGAATAATTGTTAAAATATTAAAAATGTGTTTATTGAAGATAAGTGAATTACAAAAGTTAAAGGGGAATAATGCAAACTTGGAAAACTTTAAGGGTACCAAAGTGTAATAAGTTAACCAATCCATGTGAACTTAAATCAACCAATCAAAGAAGAGATGATGCAAGCATGACACCATCCTTAAAGAAACACAAAGATGATGTAAGGATGATGTCATCATGATGTCACTTGGACTAAGGTAAAATTAATGAGGTACTAAACTGTAATAAGTTGAGCCCTAACTTGCAATTATTAAAACTATATTTTCGTATAAATAGAAGCTCATTTCTTCTTTCATTCTCACCAATTCACTAAGACTTACAAGAGAAACAGTAGAGAGAGAAACTATAAAGAGAAAGAAGAAGAGTATTATACTACTTCACTATTGCAGTATCCAGTCTTCTACTAAGGTAAGGGGTATTATTTCTTTTCACATTCTTAAATCTAAACTTACTATGGTAAGTATTGCTTTTATAATCTCTGAAATTAGTGAAATATCTTTGAGTTTTACGTTTCATCTAGTATAGTTTTATTAGAATATTGGTCTGAACTTTCTTATTAAATTTCAATATTTTCACTCGGAGAACTATTCATGGGTTACTATTCACTCGGGTACTATTCACTCGGGTATTATTCACTCGGGGATTCGGGGTACTTTGCATAACGGGGTACTATTCATTTGGCATTATTCATAGGGTACTATTCACGATAAAAGTGATTTCTTTTATATCCAAATTATTTTTGATACATGAATATCTATTTATCTGGGGTACTATTCATTCGGGTACTATTCACTCAGGGTACTATTCGTGACAAAAGTGATTTTTTTTTTCTGTCCAAATTATTTTTGTTATATGAATATCATCTTTGAATTTTACTCCATAATTAATTATCATGTTGACAATTTGGACATTCTTGAACTCTGGATAAATTAAATTATAAATCTCTAATATTTATCCTTGATCTCACTTGATTAATTCCTTATATCATTGTCATCATTCTCATATTTATATTGTGGTGAAAGTCATCTTTGGCCCGAAGTGCAAAGATGGACTTTTTATTATTGATTTTACATTATTATATCTTTGGCCTGTAGTGCAAAGATGGACATGTGTATGACATGATCATGACCTATAATGTTACAGACAAATGATGTGGTAAAAGTTATCTTTGGCCCGTAGTGCATAGATGGACTGTTGATTGACATGATCATGACCATTGGTTTTACAGTTGAATATCTTTAGTCATAGTGCACTGACAGACAATTGATTGGAATGATCATGACCATTGGTTTTATAGTTGAATATCTTTGGCCCGTAGTGCAAAGATAGACTGTTGATTTACATGATTATAAATATGAATTGTGAATTTAATTATAATCTTTGGTGGTTCAGGTGAAGACAGGTGATGAAAGTTCTATTTATCTTGGGTACAACAAAGAACTGTTGATGGGTATTACAGGGATGAAATATTAATGATGGACTTTTAATCTGGAGGAGATAGTAGACATTATGTTCTACTTGACTCTTCTAATGGATTATTGTTTTCACTGCAGTTGTTGATCTAAAACTTGTTGTCTATTATATTCTATCAGATTTTTCCCTGTTGAGGACTTATGATAATTTGTTCTACATTATCTTAGTCATAATATTCTTTACTGGGCTGGTTGCGCTCACCCTTTTGCTTCACAATTCCTTTCAGGCAGTAAGAGTGTAGTTGGGTCGAGTGGGAATAATAGGGGAATAGTGTAATGGTCCGAGACTGTGGAAGTTTCTCAATACATTATAAAATAGCACGATAATATATAATTGTATTGAGGACTTAAGATGTATGTGTCGTATTTTATACGTCATGAATAATTAATTTTGATGAACAACAATAGGGTGAGGAGAACTTGACTTTGAAAGCGACAAAAATACACACCCTTGGAATGAACATGATAGTAATATTCTCATTCTTCTTCGGGGTCTATTGGGTCAACCAAGGTTAATGATCAAGTCCTATGATATCTATTATAACTTAGATGCATGGCCTCCCATGTATGAAGGATTCCTTGAGCATTTTCCAAAGATTTTAATTCCTAAAATAGTTATCGACTATACCATTGGTTTGGAGTGTGAGTACCGTTATTTCTATTGAAACTCACAGCTTATGTTGTGTCATATTTTACATGACAATTAATAGTTGTATAATTGAAGTTTATATTTAATTTATGTACAGTATATCTGGCGACTCAGAATGTGTTGTGTGGACCTACTCTGGGGGCGTCATAAAAGTAGAAAATTATATGCCTGCGTCGCTATTATTCGGGATGGAGATGCTTGACAGTGTGATAAGATTGTCGGCAATCCCATTCGGTAAGATTGTTGCCTCAAACATAATTAATGGGTTTGGCGAATCTTATAATTAGGTTCGAACATCTTTTGGGAACTGCCTTATTGGTCTACAAATTTGATTCATCATAATCTAGATGTGATGCATATTAAGAAGAATATGTTCAAAAATGTGTTTAACATCGTAATGAGTGTTACGGCTATGACGAAATATAATGATAAGGTACAGTTGGACATAAAAGATATTTGTAAGTGTCCTAGATTAGAAATTTATGAATCTTCTAATAGTAAGATGGTCAAACCACATATAAGGTACTCATTGTCCAAAAAGCAGGTTGAAGATCTGTGCATATGAATTACCAGATGGATATGCGTTAAACATTACAAGGTGTGTTACAGGTGGGGAATTGAAAGGGGTGAAGAGTTATGACTGTCATGTGTTTATGGACAGACTCATGTCTATAGCATTTCGAGATTTACTTGATAAACGAATATGGGATGCTTTGATTGATCTTAGTCGTTTCTTCAGAGCCATGTTCAAAAATGTTAAGTGAAAAAGGCATGTCTATACTTGAGAAGAACATAATTGAGATCACGTGTAAGCTTGAAAAAATATTCCCACCTAGTTTTTTTGACTTTATAAAGCATTTGCAAATTTATCTACCCTATGAAGCTCGTGTTGGTGGTCTAGTACAATATAGATGGGTGTACCTTTTCCAGAGGGTGATGGGAAATCTTAAGAGGAAGGTGAATAATAAAGCTTTTGTCGAGGGGTCGATATATGAGGTATACAGTTTCGATGAGATATCTACGTTTGTCTCAGACTATTTTCCCAACAAAGTCTTAACAAAGGCTAATCAAGTCCCGAGACATAATGATGGGGGAAATGTTGGACTAAATGATCGTCTTTCTATATTTGGTCTACTGGGTCACACTTATGAAAAAAGGGAAGTGCATATTCCTCTATGAGCAAGAATTACATGCTGCACATACTTATATTTTTCTCAATTACGAGGTGATTGACGAATTTGTGAGATATACATGTAAAATTCATATTTATTAGACTTATGTCTTAAATTGCAATCTCATATATTTATATGTTAATATTTATAAAATTTTATAGATCATACGATGACGAGTTAAAAGAAAATCAACTCGGCATCACTAATAAAGATATTAACCTCAGTCGTGATCAAAAATTTACACTTTGGCTAAAAGACAAAGCAAGTTAAGTTAATTAAGCATGACATATACAATATTAATTTATGAATTCATTTAATTTAATAAAATTTTTGTAGGCTCTTTATGATGGAACGATTCCTCCAAATGTATAAGTCCTAGTTATGGGCCTAAACGTGAACCAAGTCAGCTGCAATGGTTACACAATAAATGGCTTTGAATTTCATTCAAAAGTATATACTCACTATAAAAGAACAACTAACACTAGAGTGTGTGTTCAAGGAAATTGTTACAATGACCTTGGTCGTGCCTGTTATGGGAAGTTGGAGGAAATCATAAAGTTGTCTTACAAGGGTACTTATAGGGATCAGATTAACTTGTTCAAGTTTCGTTGGTTTGATTCAAAAAAAGGGATACATGTCGATCGACATGAAATCGTCGATATTGACCTCCATAGGTTCACGTACGGCAATGCACCATTTGTGTTGCTAACTCAAACAGTACAAGTATACTATATGTCGATGCTGAAAAGATTTTGATCTCCCTCTTCCTAATGTTTCTTACCCTTTATGTTTTCTATGTGATTTTATTTGATTTGAAGGGTGAGATTTTTAGGAAAAAAAGACCGATATATAATGTCAATGATTTGAAAAGATTTGATTTTATTGGTCTGAATTAGGCAGAGCTGCCGGTTGGTATGAGTTTAAATGGTTGTACCAACCTAACCGAGTTTTAAAAGATTTTGCAATACGCCCAATTATTGGACTCTGTTTAATTGGTCTTGGAAACCAAGATTTCATAGAGTTCAGGGGCTTGAATAAGCGGGGGAAGGTGTTAGGCACCCCCCAACTTCCGTTAAACACGGTTACCACACTTTTTGATTCTCTAATGTGTGTAACTGTGTGTCTGTGCATTATAGTTAATTGGGTCTAAGTGCTTTATTTAGAAGTAGTGCTATGCCTGTTTTGCATATATATACAAAGGGTTTAATGTATTGAAAAGTTCAATTTTAAGCAAAATATACAGAAATAATGTTTTGAAAATAGATTTTCAAACCCTTATTCTCACATAGTAATTGAGGCTCCTTATGAGCATAAAAGCCATCAAAGTATTCCCGAGCACCACATATAAGATTTTTACTATTATGGAGACCTTAAATCTGGATACCCGTTTTAAGGTCCTATATTTACAAGTATAAAATTTGCAAGCTAGCTGTACAAATGAAACAAGTCCATTTTCAAAATTGAATTAGATCCATTGATTGAATCATCAACCCTTTGTAGTTCCTAGGCTCACAGAATATTATTTAAAATCTAGAAAGAAAACTAGATTTAAATAAATCTTAGTTATTCTAACTCAACGGTTCTGGTTTCACAACTTTTGAACCAGTTAGAAGCTAGATATGACTAGATTTAGATAAATGTAGTCATCAAACTTTAAATATTGCAGATTTACATCAAATGAATGGTTAAAACTGATATTTAATCACAATGATTAACTTAATATATATGTATAATATATATATACTATATATATATATATATATATATATATATATATATATATATATATATATATATATATATGCATAAAAGTGGAAAAAATGAAATCTTGAAGAAGTCTTACAGCCTTGCACGAGAAGGGCTATTGAACGACTTTTGGCACCCTTAGACTCGATTTCCACCGATTAAACCTTGAAATGTTGCAATAGATATGTACATTGATATTCTCTCTCTCTCTCTCTCTTTCTTTTTTTTTCTTCTTCTTCTTCAATAAATTGTTGGTAGCTTGTATATAAAGCCCTAGGCTTCAGCAGGTAGACCTGCGGATTTCGTAGGTACACCTGCAAAAGGGCCCAGTGGGTCCCACCTGGTGGGCCCCGTTATCTCAATGTACGTGCACTCTAATCAACGCGCAGTCTGCTT
This sequence comes from Panax notoginseng, assembly GCA_016801055.1. Lineage (NCBI taxonomy): Eukaryota > Viridiplantae > Streptophyta > Magnoliopsida > Apiales > Araliaceae > Panax > Panax notoginseng. The sequence goes on along the minus strand of CM029019.1, from coordinate 44,653,778 downwards.
GAGCCTTCATAACTTGTAATTCGGGAATCTAATGGAGGCGTGCCATATCTTTTCGAAAAGCTCTTTCCGAGAGCTACGTCATTACATGGGATTTGACCTTATTTGAATTCAGGAAAATGGGTCCATGAATAAATCTTCAAGTCTTTGCAGTCAGTCCGTTGAGCTGTCTGGTGCATTTTTCACTCGAGAATGCTGCAATGGCTCTTTGTAATCCTTTTTGCATCTTTATTGGGGTTATTGAAGTTAAATTATCAAAATGACCATTTTACCCTTCCGAGGGTTGTCTCCAAGATTGATGAGCTTTTGGCTATCCTTCGGGCCTGTTTCCGAGGTTTAATCATAACTGATCTTATTTTTTCCTCAGGGTTATCTTTGGGGGTTGATTTGATGCTTCAGGGTTGTCTCTAAAGGTTGATTTGATATCCCAGGGCTGTCTCCGGAGTTCTGGCTTGATAATTTCCCAATGCTGTTGTCGGGGGTCTAATTTGATGGTTTAAATTCCAGGGTTATCTCTGGAAGATAAAAGATTATTCTGGCCTCCTGCATGGTTAGTAATAGGAATGCGAAATTTCGAGTGTCTACAGATGCCCCTCTTTATCATGTTTATGCAATGTAATGGAATGAACATGGTAAAGATTACTAGACACTTGAAATATGATAAAATTAAATAATGTTAGCAGTGATATTATGTTATGGATGCTAAATATTTTTTTTGGAATTAATTCCAACGGTATTCTATCACTGACTGCTCCCGCCATTTCTGTTGGGGATGGAGTTGTCAATGACAGTTTCCACTGAACTATCTTGATGCCTACTTGAACGATAGTTTACAGAGCTTTCATCACCGAACTTTCTTGATGCCTACTCGAACGGTAGTTTGAAGAGCTTTCATCATCGAACTTTCTCAATGCCTACTCGAATGGTAGTTTACAACACTTTCATCATCGAACTTTCTCAATGCCTACTCGAACGGTAGTTTACAAAGTTTTCATCATCGAACCTTTTCGATGCCTACTCGAACGGTAGTTTCTAGAGATTTCATCATCGAACCTTCTCGATGCCTACATTGGGTTGAAGCCAATGGTTTAGAGTATCCATCAATGGTGCCGAGACTAATTAGATGAAATGTTGTAAAGATGTTTTCAACATCCTTGTTGGGGAGATTTTTCCATGGTTGATACCACTAGACCCTTCTGAATCCAACGTTGGGGTTGCCACCAACATTTTTTTATCTTCATATATACATTTTGACTTCACCTCCGCTTGGGATATTAGCCTCATTGGAGATTTCCAATGTTTATCCTAATGATAGTTTACACCGGTTTACATCATCGGATCCTTCTCGATGCTATGTTGGGGTTGTCACCAACGATTTAGATTTTTATCTAGTTGAATACTGTTATTTTCGTTGGGGATATAGATGATAACATACTCTCAATGCCTACTAGAATGGTAGTTTACAAGGATGACCATCACGTAATTGATTTGATACATACTCAAATGGTAGTTTGCAGAGTTGACCATTATGGAACTGATTTGATACCTACTCAAACGATAGTTTATAGGGTTTGACCATCACCGAACCTCCTCGATGCCTACTTAAATGGTAATTTATAGCGGTCGATCATTACTGAGCTGATTTAATTCAACTGGAGATTTCATTTATAATAGATTCCATCATCGGTCCTTCCCGATGGAGATAGTTTTCAATAGTCGTTATCGATAGGCTTTCATGATGCTCTATTGAATACAGTTTTCAATGGGCTCTACTGTTGACATTCCTGAGGCTTCACTGGGATTGACACCAATGACTTGCAGGAAGATTTTTATTTGTCAAAAATTGACTTTACATTTTCATGTTTTAGGCCCCTTTCGCTCAATCACGTAGAATGTTTTTCCTGGTTTGACTTTTAGCTTTTGAAAGACGTGCCAGACCTCAAATTGGACGAAAATAAAGGGGGTGGAACCCACCCTAGACTTCTGTAGAATGACCTACAGATTTCGCAGGTATACCCACAGAAGGTCGCGGGGTGGTTTTATACCCCTTGGGCCCTTCACAAGTCATTTTTAGTTTGAATCTTTTAGAGAAATTCGGTCATTCTATCTCAGATCTACTCATTTCGGGTTGCTTTTTCCGAAATCCATCACTGTACAAACATTCTGCACACTTCAGGGTACGTTTACATCCATTTATTTCAAGTTTTGACCGTTGAAACGCTATATTTCATGGTTAGTAAGTTTAAACATAATATAGCAAATATGTATGCCATAATAACTTGCTAAAAATGAATGGGTCTAGTAAATGTTTGTATTTTATCATTCTGATGTGAAAAAAATTTGATTTCCAAGACAGTTATTTTACACCCTTTGTGGCTACTTTATTTATCCTATTTGAGGACAAATGAGCATGGATTTTCAAAATAAAATACACATGGTAATTTGGATGCCATGGTGAGTTTAATTTTAATGTTTTTCATGCTTATGATTTTGGGTTGGTGTGTTATTGAATGGCCACTTGATCATGCCTATTGTGCATGCGGATAGTCCATTTTACAAAGGAGACTCAGGCAAAAAAAAATCAAGAGTCTGGGAATTTGATATGCATGCACTTTTAATTCTACTGGGAAAGCATGATAAACTAATGCATGTTTTCACATAGGATATGCATGATGTGAGTTCTAACTTTCTAGGATTTTAATGTCCTAAGGTCATGAATTTAATAATTACTTTGCAATTAAATCATACCTCACCCTTTCTGATGCGATTTGGAGACATTTGTTTCCAGATATGGATTCTGACCAACCTAACAGCTCTATCCCCCGTACGATTTCTTTTGGGGTTAGGGGGGTGGCTTCAAATGTTCCTTTACCCAGATCGACCTGACAGACGCATCGATTGGCCAAGTTTGTTATTCATCCCATTAGAGTTGAGAGGGCGAATGCCATTGACAAGGAGGAGGACCCTATTGCAAATACAACTCCTTCTTCTTCCACATCGCACCAGGATCTTCCCGGTATACATGTGTTTATCCCTGATCTTTTGGGCGACTTAGGACGTTATCCATCGGTTCATCTTCATGCTAATGAGGTAATGGAAGCTTTCAACTTTTCTCTTATTTCTTCCTATTTTTGAAAATGATTGGTCCTTGATTTGCAATGCAGATCCCTGGGTTTACTCAGCTGAGGGGAAACTGGTTTACTGTTCATTCTATTTACCGGTACTTACATCCTAAGTACCGGTCCATTATACATTCATGGGGCCTCGAGGCTTTCTTTTCCATCACACCACGACATTGTCCACGGGGTTATATGAGAGCCTTATCCGAGCGGTGGCTTTATCAGACTCAGTCACTCCACTCGCTAGATTGTGAAGTGATAATTACTCTTATGGATTGGCGGTTCATTATCGGCTTGGAGTTTATAGGGGAGAGGGTGCCATTTTTGACATATATTTTTCCTACAACTGTTAGATCTTTGTTGTAGATCCCCCATTCAGCCGTCAAGGGTTGAGTTGTCCGTTTCGGTCCATTGAGCATTGATGCTTCCAGTGGGGCTTTATCAGAGCCTCCTCTTGTGGATCAGGTAGCGAGAGATCGCATTCTTTGTCATCTATTTTTGACGATCATGAGGGGGATACTTCATTATAGATAACTCATTGATTGTCTCATTTGCCCTTATTGGTGCTCTCCAAGATGTAGATCGTATCAGAGATTTTGATTGGGCCTCTTTCACATTTGCATATTTCCTTCGGGGAATGTGCCTATGTTCTGAAGGCATTATAGAGGCTTTGTTAGGCTTCTACCCCTTTTTATAGGTAAGTACTGACAATCGTTCTTCCATTCCCCACATTCGGGTATTTTTGATAGATAGATTGACATACTTGGTCTCTGCCTATTTCATTTTTGGGCTTACGAGAGGCTTCCTTGCCTTCGGCCAGTTACCACTTTGGGCTTGGAGACATATTCGCAGGGACTGCGTTGGCATCACTCTACTTTGACATAGGTCCTCGTAGCAGATGGTTTTACACACAGTCGCTTACAGCTAAAACTATTGACTACAGATGTCATCACCTGGGTTCCTTAAACCCCCGATTATATGATAGTTGGCTTTGACGATGGTTTCCCGATAGGGTTGGAGTATGCTTTATCCACTCATTGGATTCCCTTCTTGACCGGGGGAGGATAAGAGCTCTATTTGGGAGATCGAGCGATCATGTGTGTCATAGGGCAAATTCAGATTCCCTAATTTCCTCTTGCTCGACGACATTGGCCTTTATCCCTGTCGGTTACAGACATTCTCGTGATGGGTTTGGATGGTTTCACTTTGTCAGATGGACTCTGTACATTAGACACCTTCAGTTCGTTGTGGATTCCCCACACCACAGGGGCTCAAACTCGGGCCATTTAGTTCATGGCGGACCTGGTACCTGGATCTGTTATGATGACATATTGGATTTCCTACTTTCGAGAGCCTACCCATCTGGACCAAATAGCAGATTTGACCCATCAGTTGGACAAGGCACATCTTTTCATTCGCCACTTAAGCAGAGATCCTTCAGGGGTGGATACTTTTGATTCCTTTGACTCAGGTGTTAGTATATCTAGCGGCCCACACACTACTGATTTTAATGGATCAGATCCTCCCCTGTACCGTCCAGATATCCCCTAGCAGAGATATAGTGACTCAGGAGGAGATGGATCGTTTTGATTTCCTAGAGGATATAGATATCCATGACTTCTTCCGATAGGTTTTTGTTAGACTTAGGGCTGCTGTGCCCCACTTCCCTATACTCTTTATTTTCATTTTTAGAACAGAGATGATGTATGCATGTTTACATTCTATAATGCTTTTACTTTCTGTACTTATTATATTGTCATTTATCATGATGCATACATTATATCATGGATATGTATTTGATGAGTTTAGTATTTACCCCTGAATGGTCTTATGATACGGTTTTACAGATGTCTTCTTTATCAGTATAACGCATTGATCGACTTCCTGTCAGCCGTATAACTACAGATTTGCGATCATGGTTTGATAATCTTCCAAAGTCAGATCGCATATTAACAGGTGGCGTATTGGGCCACTCTATGTCTTTGTTGACCTTTAGAGTCTCTGACGGTTTTATAGAAGGCATGTTATCTCATTGGATCCCTGTTAGACAGGTTTTTTGATTCGATTTTGATGAGTTGACTCCTACCTTAGAGGAGTATTTCTACATCACCTGGTTGCTTTTATATGCTCCATGTGCCCGAACAGCGGTCGGTCAGATGCGCCGCCAGTTTATAGATATGACAGGTATACGACGGCCAATGTTTTTAGCTAGGTCACCTCAGGTCATATTATATCCATGGAGTTCCTAATTGACCACTTTAGATCTTTGGATAGCTTCCCACGTTATCAGGGGGACTTCTTGATATTCGAGGATGAGTGGAGAATAGCCAGGGTGGACACTTTACTGATGTGTGTTATGACCTTCTTATATATGCCACTTTACTTGGACCATTTGGACATTGCCTTAGTCACTGCAGTTAGAGCTTTACGGGAGAGTTGCACCATTCTTCCCATGATTCTTGCAGAGACTTTCATTTCAGCTACCTACTGCCATACTCATAATGATTGATATTTCTGATGCAGTGTGGTTTTACTGTATGTATGGTTCATGACACATCTTCAGCCAATAGGCACTTTGAGACACCTTAGATATTGTTTTGGGCATGATAGGGCGATGTCCTTTTCTTTTTGGCTTACAGAGTGTATAGATGCAGCCTCATGGCTAACTTTCCTGGATGCTATTGAAGACCCTTTCTCTATTTTTCTTTATTCAAGAATTTTCTCCTCATTAAAGTTCATCACACATTCTACCGATATGGATTTCCTTCCATTAGCAATTTTGAGAGTTGTGATTACTATCATCCACTGGCTATCCAGGGACAGTTTGAGCAGTTTCAGGATTTTTATCCCTTTAAGGGTGCTTCGGATTTCCTGTTATCCGCTTCGTCCATGTTTGTTGATGATTTGGAGAGGGTTTATGATTTATAGACTCTTAGTGAGTCATCTAAGTTTCATGAGAGTCATTACGATCGTTTAGTATAGTATACTACTTGGTTAGAAGCAGATGTAGCAGCGTCCCATATTGTTCACCTAGAGCTGCCTTTTGATTCAGATGGTGAGGAGCCCATGGAGGATCTACCTTCCCTTTCAGAGGATGAACTATTTGAGGTTTTGACGACAGTTATAGGCATGTCTACTCCTAGCTCTATTTCTAGTTTTGTCCCTTTATTACCTAGAGAGGTACTAGAGAAGCCAATATAACTTTTGACCTTCAAGCGAGACTAGGCTAGGGCACTGTTGTTGAGGGTCTCATCTAGTAGAGATGCTACTTATTTGGCGAGGGACGAGGCCTAGGTGGCTAGGGAAGCTGCTTGAGTTGTTGTCCCGCTTGATTGTGGGTTTATAGAGTAGCTTTCATTTTCTTGCACAGACTAGGTTAGCCAGTTTTGTCATGTAAAGGACATTTTCTATATATCAAGTAGTACATATAACAAGGAAATATATTTTATCTCAGTTCCCTTTTAGATATATTTTGACTTTGTTTGATGGTTGCCATATTTCTTCACGACTTGCCATCTTGATCTGTCCCAAACTTCTCTTTGATGGATTGACCTTGAGATGTCCTAGGATCTCTCCGAATGGATCGTTGATCTTTAGGCTTTTCTGGTGTACCAACTTTCATGTTTTACTTTTGGTGTCTTGTGACTGGTCTTTTGATATTGTTGAGGTTTAGATAAAGTGTTTGGCTTTCTTTCGAGGGTTCTACCGCACCATAGATGGTTACCTATGTACTCCCCTTGAGGGAGGGAGATCAGGTCTTACGTAGTTCGTGTTTGGCTTGAATGATTTGAAGCTGGTACTCAGTGCAGGGAGAGATATATTCTTGGGAATTTGAAAGGTGTTTGTTTTAATTGGTTTGAGTGACTTTTTAGGTTTTTTATTTGGTTTGATCGCGCCATAGATGGCCTACATACTCCTATTGATGGGGGGAGATCAGGTCTTTCGTAGTTCAGGCTTGAATGATCAGACTTGGCTGATTTTTTTAAATTTTTTTAGGACCAGGATGGTGGTTTGTAGGTATTTCAGATATAATACCTTTTCACGGTGTCTGAATTGATAAGTTGGGGAAATTCTTTCCCATTCATTTCTTGCAGTCTGAGGGCTCCTCCTGACAACACTTCTTTGACAATGAAAGGGCCTTCCCAATTTGGGGCGAATTTTCCTTTAGCTACTTCTTAATTGGAGAGGACATTTTTCAATACCAGATCATTTTCTTTAAATTGTCGAATCCGGACCTTCTTATTGTAGGACCGAACCATCCTTTATTAATACAATCGACCATGCAAAATAGTTACCGCCCTTTTCTCATCTATCAGAGATAGCTGGTGGTACCGCTCTTGCATCCATTGTTCTTCTTCCATCTTAGCATCTATCAACACTCCTAATGATTCCATTTCCACTTTTATGGGAAATACTTCTTCCATGCCATAGACCAATGATTAGGGGGAAATCCCAGTGGAAGTACGCATTCATGTTTTGTATGCTAACAAATTCAGAGGCAATAAGTCAGGCAATCCTTTGTGATTGGCGGACATCTTTTGCATAATCTTTTTGATATTCTTGTTGGCCACTTCAACAACACCATTCATCTTAGGACGATAAATGTTGGAATTAAGATATTTGATGTGAAATTTGCTACACAATTCCTTCATCATTTGGTTGTTCAAATTATTTACATTATGCAACACGATCACCACCGGTTGTCCATATTAACAGATCACATTGTTTCTGATGAAATTGACAATTACCTCCTTTGTGACTTTGGGAAAAGAGGCAGCTTCTATCCACTTGGTGAAGTAGTCATTCATGGTGAAAATAAATCGATGACCATTATTGGCTTTGGGTTCTATTGGCCTGATCACATCCATACCCCACATAGAAAAAGGCCATGAAGAACTCATAAAATGCAGTTTATTTGGAGGAGCGTGGATAACATTTCCTTGAACTTGGCATTGATAACATCTCCTGACGTGATCATCACAGTCGGCTTTGAGAGATATATAGAAATGCCATGTTCTTAGTATCTTTAAGGCAAGTAAAGGACCACTCATGTGTGGACCATATACTCCACCATGGATTTCATCCATAAGCCTTTGGGATTGATCTTTATCTAGGCATCTCAAAAGACCTACTCCAATATCTTATTTGTAGAGTGAATCTCCATTTAGAGAATTTTATAGCCATTTTATGAATCTTCTTTCTTTCAACTTAACTTGCCCCAGTGGGTATAGATCCATCTCGGAGATATTCTTTTATATCCTAAAACCAGGGCTTTTTAATGGGAGACAGTTCATCTGATACTTCTCCAATTTAATTTCCATAGGTTGGTGCCTTCTGGCTTGCAAATTTGATGTCAGGAATTCTTTTCCTACCAGATAGGTGGATCAAGGAAGCCAATGTTGCCAATGCATTTGTAAAAACATTTATGTTTCGACGGATATGGATAAAGGATATTTCTTTGAACTCCATAGCCATTTTGATGATGTGCCGATGATAGGGCTGTAGATGCAAATCTTTGGTGTGATATGCCCTGGTGGTTTGCTTGATGACCAGCTCATAATCTCCAAAGACCGCTAACAGTTGTATACCCATGGATTAAGCCAGTTCAATCCCGTTATACAACCTTCATACCCGGCTGTGTTGTTGGTGTTGACAAACTGCAACTTGATGGCTATGGGATACTATTCTCCCGAAATATATACTAGAACCTGCTTTTGAACCTTCCATGTTTATAGCCCCGTCAAAGTACATTTTCCAGAATTGGCCTGTATCTTCTTGGGGATTTTGCTGAATTGTCATTATTCCATTGTCTGTGAAATTAGTTTCCAAGTGTTTGAAATTCCTTGATGGTGCTTCAGCCAATTGATCCGCGATTCCTTGACCTTCGATAGACTTTTAAGTTACGTAGAGGATCTCAAATTGTTGAAGGATCAATTGCTATTTGGATAATTGACAATTTAACATGGGCTTGTCGAATATATATTTCAGATGATCCATGCGGGAGATAAGATAAGTATTGTCACCATGGAGATAATGTTGTAACCTCTTGGCGGCCCATGCTAAAGCACATCAAGTCTTTTCAATCAAGGCGTACTTCTGTTCACCGCTGCTGAATCTCTTGCTGAGGTAATAAATGGCTCTTTCATTGCCTTTATCATCTTTCTGCCCCAACATACAACCCATAGCATTAGGATTGACTGATATGTACATGAACATGGGACTCTTGTCTCTTGAAGGTACCAAAACAGAAGCTTCCATCAATTGCTTCTTGATGGAGAGGAAGGCTTTTTGACAATCCTAATTCCATTTTTCGGAGGAATTTTTCCTCAATAGCTTGAATGTAACTTTTTATGAATAAAGATTTAATTTCTTTAATTATTATTTTGAATAATAAGGTGTTGATTTGATAAAATACTTTAGTTATGGGTGAAATGTGCAAATTTTACAAAGTAAGCAAGTTTTTATAAAATATTTGTTTGGTCGGGGAATATTCTTTTTGTCGGAAAATATTCGTATAATGACGCAATCATTGGTGGACCACATAACAGAATAACTATCGGATATAGAAAGCGTCAAAAATAACATTTTTACAAAAATAACGGCAAAACTTTTACCGTTAACTATAGAAATACCCGGTGATAAAAATACAGTAATATCCGTGGTTGCACAGTAGCACACGATATTGCACAGTATTTCTGATTATTAATTCTTACGTAAGAAGTCACTCAGTTCATTCAATAATTGCCACCATAATTATTGCACAGTATCTCGTATTATTAATTCAATTATTGTCACAACATCATCTGCATAATATTTTATATTATTAAATTAATAATATATTGACATGACACAATTATTCATATTAATAGTTAGCATTATTGACAATGTCTAAAAAATTCTGTCGAGGAGAAGGGTTAGGTTATATAATTGCGCGCCAATAAGGATAAATCCTAATCAGAAAACACCCTCTTTCTTGGGAATAATCTGGTTGTTAATATTGTGAGCTTATAATATAAATTATGAATAATTATTATGTGGTGGATATTGGTTCAAATTTGATATAAATGAAAGAATTTTGCATGAATTATTTGCTGAAAGTTTGACATATTATCTTCTCTGATAAAATATTCAGTTAAATATATTATTATAATATTACATTATAATAGTATAATGAGATAATATAATAGTATAAATAACTTTGGGAATGGTGTGGACAAAAGAAAAAAAGTGTTGCCCACATCTTTGACAAACAAATTCGATGCCTAGTTTGCCTTACCAATGTACAGGGGTTGGTGGGAATAGTATCATATTACATTATTTGCATCATATGGGTGGAAGAAAGATAATTGGTTTTGAATTATTTTAAAAATGGGTGTGCATCTTTTCAAAGTTGTTAGGCCATTTGTTTGGTGGAAAATGTTTTCTGTAAAGCTTGTCTCATTAGTGGGCCCTCAATTATTAAAAATAAGAGTTAGGCAGGAAGGTTGGCATGAAAAGTTGGGCAGAGTTAGGCACTCTACTTAACTTTTCTCCCTCCATTGCACTATAAAAGGAAGGTTACCCCTCCTTCCTCAACACAGCATTTCAATATCGGAAATTCTTATTCTATAGTATTGTGAGTATTTCTCTTGATTATAAGGATACTTTGAGTGTAGCTTTTTGTGCAAGATTTTCTCAGAATAATATCTGATATTCCAGTCAAATCTAGTTTCTACTAAGGTAAATGATATTATTTTATTTCAATACTCGTAAGAAATATTATTTTCTTTCACACTCCACATTATGAAAGTGAAATTATTTTATTTCATATTCCTAAATTTAAACTTACTATGGTAAGTATTGCTTCTATAATTCCTGAAATGATTAGAAATTCCTTAAGTTTTGCGCTTCATCTAATATCATTTCACTGGAATATTGGTCTGAACTTTCTTATTAAATTCTAAAGTTTTCATCTCTGGTACTATTCATACGGTACTATTCATGGGCATTATTCATACGGTACTATTCATAAGTACTATTCATAACAGAATTTAATTTTCTTTTTTATCCAAATTATTGTTGATACATGAATATTATTCTTAAATTTTACTTCACAAATAGTTATCATGTTGACAATTTGGACATATTTGAACTCTAGATAAATTGAATTAGAATTCTCTAATATTTATCATTTATCTCACTTGATTGAATCTTTATATCATTGTTATCATCCTCATGCTTATACTGGAAGTCATCTTTGGCTCGTAGTGCAAAGATGGACTGTTGATTGATATGATTATGACCAGGAATTATGTATTGGTATAATCATAACATTTAATGTTACAGATAAGGTTTGTGGTGAAAGTCCTCTTTGGCTCGTAGTGCATAGATGGACAGGTGTTTGGCATGATCATAATCACTGGTGATACGAACGAATATCATTGGCCCGTAGTGCATGGATAATTCATTGATTTAAAATATTTATTGAATGATGTTAGAGGGGTAAAATATTGATGATGGACTTTTAAATCATAGAAGATAGTAAATATCTACTTAACTCTTCTAATGGATTGTTGTTTCTGTTGTAATTGTACTCTAAAACTTGTTGTCAATTGTATTCTATCAGATTTTTTCCTGTTGAGGACTAAAGATAATTTGTTCTATATTATCTTAGTCACAATACACTACAAAAAAATAGGTCATGGGCGACAGCCTCATTAGCGATGGCAGTATTCCCGTCAAGAATAATTTCATTATCGACGGCCTAGCTGTCGCCAATGTGTCCCGTCGAGAATGACCCTTCCCGTGTCTAATTTGGTGGGAAATTTTTCGTGAGTGTAGGAAAAGTCATAGGCGACGAACTTGCCATCGCTATTACCGTCGAGAATGAGTCATAGGCGACGGAGTTAATCTCGACGGCTGTGCCGTCGAGAATGAGTCTTGTTTTAAAGCCCTAGGCTTGACGTGAATGACTACTTTTCTTTTCCCTCTCCCTCTACTATACTACCTGATATTCGATTTTCCCTCAATCCCATTCAACCCAATCACTCCCAGACGAGTTAGGGTGTCGAATTGAGCATCAATTAAGGTGAGCTTCCCCTTCGGTGACTCTCTCCCCCCTCCTTCCACCTCCGGCGACTCTCCCCACCTTGTCGTACCTTTCGGCTACCCTCCCCATTTCCTGCCATACCTCCGGCGACCCTCCGCCTCTCCTTCCGGTCAGCTCCACCTCTCCTTCTTCTTTACTCATGTTTTCCCACAACTTGCAATAGGTATGATTTTGTTATTCTTATTTTATTGGAATTAATTATCTGATTTTATCTTTTTAAAAGTTTTAGGCGTGTTTTCTTTAATCTAATTGTTTTAGTAGCTAATCTCATTTTTTGCTTTAATTGTTTGCTTTAATATAGTAAAGTTTTGATGGGATATTGTTAATGCACTTGAATTGCTTTCCAGTCACTAATCCCATGCCAGTGCTTTAACATTTGTTGCCTTGTATATGTCGTATTTTTATCTGTTTGAATTTATTGTTTTTGTATTAACTTAACGGTTGGATCTCTCTTGTATGAGAGGGGTTTAATTTCAATTTGGGCATCTGGGTATTGTTATTTTTTGCTATCTTTAGTGGGTTTTAGTTGAAATGCTTGTTTTGGTTCTTGGATTTGATGGGTTTATTTGAGGTTTATTACTGTTGACCTAAACTACCTTTTTGGGTTGGCTTGAAATTTTGTACTTTTGGTTTTGTTACTGCTCTCATGTTTGGTCCAAGACAATGGAGAGTTTTATGGCTAGATTTTTTTTCTTCGCTAGCATTAACTTGTATAGCTTAGCACAAATAATATGAAGAACCTTCTAAAGAAACTTCATATCATGTCCAACCAGTCTGAAGATTTAGAAGGCTCTCCTACTTCATCAAAGAGCAATAGGTTGAGTGATGTTTCCTCACCTAAGAGGTTTTTGCAGTCTCAGTCCCATCATAATTTGGAGCATAAACCTTTTTCAGCAATTTTAGGTTGGTTGAATTCGGTTAAAAATAGGCGTAGTACTAGTCCTAGTCCACCATGATCTTCAAATGTATCTAGAGGAGAGAGAATTGGTCAGATTGTTGATTTCCTATTTAAACCGATTATCCCTGCCTACATGTGTGTTTTTGTTTGATTTCAAATGAGTTTTTATTGTTTCTCTTTTTTAAAGACTATGTGGGTAAGAACCATTGTTTACAATAAAAAATTGATAGTAAGTGTGAGTATCCCCACCCCTTGTGGATAGAAGTTCAAACCTTCGCAATGGCAAAGTAGTAAGTGTGAGTTTAAATTACAAACTACTTTGCCTAGAATTAGCAAAAAAAATAAAATAATAATTACTTAATTGTTTTGGCTAAACTGATTACTTTGTTTTGATCCTCATATATTGTTAAAAGTTTATTGTTCCTCACTAGCATAATTAAAGAGGTTCAAAACTTAAAAGTATACCATGAGCTTGGGCTAACATAATTAAATAGGTTCAAAACTTAAAAGTATGCAATAATACTTGGACTAACATGATAGCTGAAGAAAGGTAATAGTAGTTGACTTAGGGGAAAACATCGAAATGATCAACTTTATGGTTTTGGCTAAAAACTGTATCTTTATGGTTGAAGTAGAAATATGTTTTTGCATCTATATTTGCATGCCCTCTCTTGACATACAGACGAATATTAGTTTGTTGTGGATATATTTGATTTGAGTTTAACTGATTTATATATAACATGTAATATATAGATGGTCCATTAAACTGCAAGTATATTCAAAAACAATATTTATTTGTTTTTTTCCTATTTGAGGGTGGGTTAAGAAATTTACCAGCTCATTATACTTTCACATGTACATATTGTCATATAGTTTAGGAAGCTTAGAAACCCGTTTGAGATTCACTTAGTAGGAGTGAATCTCAAATAGTCCCCATTTTAGGACTATTCTTGTATGTTTCGATCTCACTTAGGTCGGTGTTAACGACTTGAGCACGTCTTTATATTTTTTTGAATTTTTGGTCAGTATATATCTCTTGATGTTCTTCGGGTGCATATTTAGACTACGATGTGTTAGTCTATTTCGTGTACTTGAAGACCATGGGAAGGTGCTGTTGAAATTTCTGAAAAATTTAAAGATGTGTTCAAGTTGTTGGCATCAGTGAGGCGACACATCCGAGAATGGGATAGAAGCCTGACCCTTTAGAGGTGGAGATGAAGTTAGGAAACTCATAAGCTTGCATATACATTAACTTGGAGACTTGATAGTGTTTGTCTAACTTTCCATATATATAGCAGACAGTTATCCAAGATGTCTGTTGATCGAAGTTGGATGAAACGTAGGGTAGCCACGGATAAGAATGAGCTTAGCTCTGAGTATCGTAGTGGGGTTAAATAGTTTCTCAACTTCGCGTTTGAGTAAGTTAACGGCGATGAGATTAGATGTCCTTATAAGAGGTGTGTGAATGAAGTGTGGAAGGAAAGGAGTGATGTCATGTACGACTTATTTACATATGGGTTCAAGCAGGGTTATACGACATGGATCTATCATGGGGAAACCTGGTTGGATGAACATGAATCAGAACCAGAATCTAGAGATGATGAAACCTTTGACTGTACTAACATGATAGTCGAAGCTGCTGGTTCATACTTCCAGTGGAATACAGACAAGGATGGCAGTAGCGTCGAGCAAGAGCCGAATGACGGGGCTAAGGGTTTCTATGAGTTATTGCATGAAGCAGCGATGCCACTGTATGACGGGCACGAAAAGCACACCGTCTTATCTGTCGTGACTAAGTTTTTACACTTCAAGAACGAGCATGACTGTAGCAAGAGAGGTTTTAATGAACTGCTAAGCATTGTGAAGGAGTGCTTACTTGCAGGCAATAAGTTACCGAAGTCATACTATGATGTGAAGAAAATAGTCAAAAGGCTTAATCTAGGGTATGAGAAGATTGATGCTTGTGAGAATAAATGTATGTTGTATTACGGTGATGTCAATAAAGATAAGAGGTCATGTGATATTTGTGGTACAAGTAGATACTGTGAACAGCGCAAGAAAAAGGGAAAAGACGTGCCGACAAAGATCTTACATTACTTTCCCATTGCCCTGAGGCTTCAGCGGTTGTTCATGTTAACACATACCACCGAGTATATGAGGTGGCACTCGACACGGGACATAGTCAAAGGTCAACTGACGCACCCGGCATATGGGCTTGAGTGGAAAAATTTTGATAAAAATCACCCCTCGTTTGCTGAAGAGGTTCACAATGTTAGGCTTGAACTTGCTACGGATGGGTTTAATTCATTTAATGGACCTTACACCAAGCCCTACTCAACTTGGCCGGTGATTATTATTGTCTATAACCTCCCGCCTTCAATGTGCATTAAAGATCCCTACATGTTAATACCTTTACTGATTCTGGGTGATAAGAGTTCAAGTAAAGACATCAATATATATCTCAGTCCGTTAGTTGATGAGTTGAAGATGTTATGGGATAAAGGGGTTCAAACTTATGTTGCATCTCTTAAACAGAACTTTGACATGAGGGCAGCTTTACTGTGGACCATAAATGACTCCCCGACGTTAGGAATGATCAGTGGATGGTCAACTCACAGGGGCTTGTCATGTTCCGTGTGCATGAGGTCAGTTTAAGCTATGCGGCTCAAACATGGGGGGGAAATGAGTTTCTTTGCATACTCCAGATAATTTTTGCCGATTGAACATCATTATCGACGGATGAGTAGACAATTCAATCGAAAAATAGAGAAACGTCAAGTACCTGGCCGTCTTTCTGGAATAGCAGTGTTGAGTTGGATTACTCACTTGAAATTTCCACCACCAAGGAAGAATCACATATTAGAGCGAGCTTATGGTTACGTAAAGGTTCACAACTGGACACACAGATCCATGTTCTTTGACCTTCCTTATTGGGCTACACTATGCATCCGTCATTATTTATATCTGATGTATATTGAGAAGAACGTATTTGATAATTTTTTATGCAGTCCTGGATGCAAGTGGTAAAACAAAGGACAACAACAAGTCGAGGCTTGATTTGGTAGAAATGAACATTAGGGAACATCTGTGGCTGTATCAGGAGGGTAGTAAGACGTAACGCCTAAAGCTGATTATACTTTGACCAGGGAACAATTGCTATTGATATGTAATTGGATCAGTGGAGTAAAGCTCCTAGATAGATATGCTTCAAATATATAAAGGTGTTGAAAAGTCAAGGAACTGAAGTTTCAGGGTCTCAAAAGTCATGATTGTCATGTATTCATGCAAAAGTTGATCCCCGTGGCATTTATCGACTTGTTACCAAAATGTGTGAATGAAGCACTGACGGAGCTTTCTAATTTCTTCAGAGATCTATGCTTAACGGAGCTCCAACTCAAAGACATAGATATCATGGAAAAGTAGATAGTGGAAATAATTTTCAAGTTAGAAATGATCTTCTCTCCATCATTTTTTGATTCAATGGAGCATTTGCCTATTCACTTGTCATACGAAGCTAAGTTTTGCGGTCCCGTGCAATATAGATGGATGTATCCATTCGAGAGGTAATGACATTAATGTTTTTAATACGCTAAAATGTGCATTCTTGTTTACTAATTTATACATGCATATATAACACATAGGTATATGCGGCGTCTAAAACAAAAGGTGAAGAATAGAGGGGTCAATTGCTGAGAGTTATGTTATGGAGGAACTTGTTAATTTCTGCTCGTTGTACTTTGAGCCGAATGTTCAGACGAGACACAATCACTTACGTCGGAATGAGGCTGTCCCGCACGAGGAAAATGGAGAATTAACGACCTTTAGTCATCATGTACAACCATTTGGCGGGAAAAAAAGGTGATTCTTAACCGATAGTGAGTATATAGCTACCACATTGTATGCACTTGTCAACATAAATGAAGTAGCACCATACATTAAGTAAGTAGCCATAACTATATATGTCTTGTGTTACTGCTATAAGTTCTTTCCATACACATTAAGTATATATCTGTATTGTAGTAAATATAATGCTGAGATACGTGAAGCGAATCCGATTATATCGGACGGGGATTTGCAAACTTTGAGGAATAGAGAATTTGTGCAATGGTTTAAAGATCATGTAAGTCTAAACAATTTGCAGTTCAATGAATTTACCATCATAGACTTAATCCTATGGCGTAATTAACTTTAGAATATGTTATGTTCATGTACATTAGGTCCTCACAGGTGAGTTAGCTGACATTTGGCTAAAGCTTATATCCGACGGCCCTGAAAGATCTGTAGATACTTATACATGCTGCATTGTCAATGGTTACAGATTTAAGTGTTGCGATATTGGGGAAGTCACTTCTTCTGATTCTGGTGTTATGGTTAAAGGTAGCTGCTACGATAATCTTTGGGATGACTGGCATGGACGATTGCTAGAAGTTGTCGTTCTCAAATACTGGGGTCATAAAGAGTTAATTTGCTTCAATTATCATTGGTTTGATAGCGAGAATGGAGTTAGAGTAGATAAAAATTCAAAACTAGTGACCGTTAATGTTTAGTCAAAACTAAACTCAAATGAGCCTTTTATTTTAGCAAGTCAAGAAACACAGGTGTACTACGCGCGGAGTGTTAAGACTCTTGCAAGCCCAGGGTATGCTGTTATAACCACCAAAGCCCGTGGTTTTCATGGCACAGCTCCTCGTCCAGACGATGAACCTTTACAAGTCGAGTCTACTAGTGTCATACCTGCTGATGTGACAATTGTTAGTGAGTCTAGTGAAGAAGTGGATGATGTCGTCACTGTCGAAAGTGAAGACGATGTTCTTAAGGAGGTAGATATAATTGAAGAAATTATTGAGGACGACGATGATGTTGATGACAACGATATTGAAGATCTACTGCTCGAAGATGACGATTCTGATATTGATGGCTTTGACGATATAAATGATTAGGAGTATGTACTCTTTGTGTCCTTTTAGTTGTATTCAAATGTAATAGTTTGTAGTAGTGCAATTGTTATCTTCAACTTATATTAATCTACTAAATAAGGTGTTAGTTGTTTTAGGTTACTATTTATGTTGTATCCTTTTAGGTTACTATTTATGTTGCATTCTTTTAGTTGTATCTGTATGTTATCCTCTTTGTTACTGTTCAAAAATATAGTATTTATGAATGTCTAAGAATATTTATTTTATAATTTGACAATATACATACATATAGCGTGCACACCGCACGGCGATCGTGGTGGGCGTGTAGGTCATGGGGGCCGTGGCGATGATCAGGCCGAATCGTCAGGTATAATTACATGTTCTATAGGGATACATCTTATTATTTTTTATTTTTTATTGTACTGACATTATATTCGTTTATATAAATATTAATGTATTTCACTACATAGGTGATCGACGTAGGCCTCCGCGGGGACTAGCACATGGCTTGCTAGGGAATCCCCCCCAGGCGCCGCTTATATGTCGTGTTGGGACTCATAGGTAATTTCATAATCCTATATAGTATTGACATAAGTATTTAGTTCTTATATATTCTTTGTAATTTGTAATGTATTAATTTCAATTGTAGTATACTTGACGCGACGCCAAGGAACACGTTGCTTGGGATCGTCCGCAACCGACTCTCAAGCCCGTGGATGAGGTGGGCAGGTGTGGATGACCTCACACATCAGCTGATTATTGCTGAGTTTAAGGTAGGATGTAAATCATTCATATGCTAGTTTTATATTCCATTTGAATATACTTTTACCTCTTTGATTTATGTTGTCTACTAAGCTTCTAAATGTGTAATGTGCAGAGATATTATCGTTTTGAGGACGGGCAGGAAGCCCATGACATGACTGTTCTGCACGGATACTTAGAGATGATTTGGCACAAGTTGGTCTACGGCTGGAAGAAGAAGGCCCAGACGAAGATGGCTGATGGACAGACACTTAAGGATGTCCGGTCAGATTTCATATCTGCTGCGGTGTGGGACCAGATGTGCAGTATTTAGGATGGCGAGGCCTTCAAGAAGATGTCAGTATATCGTATAGTTGCCCGACAGCAGAGTCATCTCCCACACTGCACTGGGTCTCAGTCGTACGACCTGTACCGGGAGAGACTTGAGGTGAGTTTAAAGCATGCACCCTTCCGCTTGGAGTTTTGGTGGCACACCCACCAAAGAAAGGTGACTGTGGTTATATCTCACCTGAGGCAAAACGCATTGCTGTAAGTTATTTAATTCTCTTATTTAGTATATATTTAAAATTCGGATATTCTTTTGTATTATTTCATTTTATACTTTGCGTATCATCTACAAATGTATTTTCTTTCAGCGACGGTTCGAGGATCTTGTATTGGCCCAGAGCAGCCTGAGAGGTGACACTCCAATAGACGATTCTACGCGTGCGGACAAGGAGATGGAGGACTGGCTGCAGGCTACAGGGGGACCAAAGAAGGGTAGAGTTGTGGGCATTTCCCATGTCCCAGCTTACATCCAAGTCCATGCTGCGAGATCTTGGCGGCGCCCACCCACTGGAGGTAGTGGTGTGAGTGGATCGGGCGCCGGCCCTTCGTTATCCAACAATTTCTTTCGGCAGATCATAGAGGGGTGTATGGCGACCAATGTTGTACAGACAGGCGCACCATCACACGAGCGGATCTACCAGCTGGCTCATGAGGTTATCCACGACTCTATAGTTCCTACAGCTACCACTGAAGACCTCATGGGTGTAGTACGGGAGGAGGCCATCCGCGTATGTGCAGTTGTCTTGGCCAACATCTTCCCACCACATATTCGACAGGTAAAACAATTAAATTTTGTATTTCCTTATTTAATTTATGTAATTTGTAATTGTATTGCTTATATAAACTTAAGATAAAACCCTAACTTCCATTATGAAACCCCTGAACTCCATTATAAACATAAACTTACTAAACTGTAGTAAAATAATACTAAAACCCTTAAGAATAAGTAAAACTTACCAACACTTAGGTCGTTGAAAAAGAGCCCAAAACCCGCCTCGGCTGTTGAAACGCTACGCAACCACACATATAGCACTGAGTAGGTATTAGGTACATGTTATAACTTACGGGACTCTATTCTGACATACGGAGGCCGAGTTATCAGCCCGTAGGCAAAACTCGCCATCACTTAGGTAAAATATCGAAAAAGAGCCCAAAACACGCCTCGGTCATCAAAACGCCATGCAAACACACACATAGCACCGCGTAGGTATTAGATATGCGTTACAACTTACGGAACTTGATTCTGACATACGGAGGCCGAGTTATCAGCCCGTAGCCAAAAGTCGTTAACACTTAGGCAAAAAGTCAAAAAAGAGCCCAAAACCCGCCTCGGCAGTCGAAATGCCACAAAAACACACACATAACACTGGGTAGGTATTAAACACGCGTTACAACTTATGGGACTTAAATCCGACATACAGAGGCCGAGTTATCAGCCCGTAGGCAAAACTCGCCAACACTTAGGCAAAACATCGAAAAAAAGCCCAAAACCCACCTCGGCTGTCAAAACACCACGCAAACACACACATAGCATTGCGTAGGTATTAGACATGCGTTACAACTTACGGGACTCGATTCTGACATACGGAGGCCGAGTTATCATCCCGTAGGAAAAACTCGCCAACACTTAGGCAAAACGTCGAAAAACAGCCCAAAACCCGTCTCGGCCATCGAAATGCCACGCTGACACACGCATAGCACCGTATAAGTATTAGGCATGCGTTACAACTTACGGGACTCGATTCCGACATACGGAGGCCGAGCTATCAGCCCGTAGGCAAAACTCGGCATCATTTAGGCAAAACATCAAAGAAAGCCCAAAACCCGCCTCAGTCGTTAAAACGCCACGCAAACACACATATAGCAATGCGTAGGTGTTAGACACGTGTTACAACATACGAGACTCGATTCTGACATACGGAGGTCGAGTTATCAGCCCGTAGGCAAAACTCACTAACACTTAGGCAAAAAGTTAAAAAAGAGCCCAAAACCCGCCTCGATCGACGAAACGCCACACAAACACACACATAGCACGGCTTAGGTATTAGACATGCGTTATAACTTATGGGACTCGATTTCGACATACGGAGGCCGAGTTATCAGCCCGCAGGCAAAACTCGCCAACACTTGACAAAAAGTCGAAAAAGAGCCCAAAACTCGCATCGGCCATTGAAACGCCACGCAAACACGCACGTAGCACCAATTAGGTATTAAGCATGAATTACAACTTATGGGTCTCAATTCTGACATACGGAGGCCTAGTTATCATCTCGTAGACAAAACTCGCCAACACTTAGGCAAAACATTGAAAAAGAGCCCAAAACCCTCCTCGGTATTCGAAACGCCACGCAAACACACACATAGCGCCGCGTAGGTGTTAGACATGCGTTATAATTTACGGGACTCGATTCCGACATACGAAGTCTGAGTTATCAGCCCGTAGGCAAAACTCGCCAACACTTAGGCAAAAAGTCAAAAAAGAGCCCAAAACCCGCATCGACCGTCAAAACACCATGTAAACACACACATAGCACCGCGTATGTAATAACCTGATATTTTCAATATAAAATAAATAAGAAATTTTGCATATAATTTTTTTTTTTATTTTAATGATGAGAATAAGTGTCTAGTATTGTGTATGATAAATACAAATATACTTAGTACCTGAAAAATTATAAATAATTTTAGAATTTTTGATCATTACAAATTATATTCTGATAGTAATTAATTTTTGTAAGCATAAATATTTTATTAATTATTTTTCATAAAAACATGATTTTATATTATTTAAATAACATATGAAATGATTATTAGAATTATAATAATAAATATTTTATTATATGAAATTGTTCAGAATATTTAAGTTAATTATTTTAGCTTAATTATTGATGTTGTATATGAAGGATAAATCAGATATAGAATCCAAACCCTAAATTTAGATTTTTATCAAAAGATGAGAATAATAATATAATATTAATTATATTTTAATTTTTTAGTGCTATAAATATGTACTGTAAATGTGTAGACTGATAATGGTTGGTCAATTATGATAAATTATGTCATAACCCTTATGTCGTGTTATTAAACCCTAATTGTTAAACTCAGTTATGAGTTTAAGACTGAGTAGTAATTGTGTAAAATGAATTTTTCTGTGTATTATAAAATTTCTGTAATTAGGAGAAACTCTAATTATTATTTGAAAACCCTAATTTGCTAAAATTAGAAACCCTAATTATTATTTTTATAAATTATAATGATAATTAGGAAAACCTAATTGTTAATTTGGAAACCTTAATAATATCAAGGAACCCTAATTTAAAAACCCTAATTTTCTATTAAAACCCTAATTTTAAATTAGTGTGTTTCATTAAAATTTTATTACACTTTAATTT
Source organism: Panax notoginseng (assembly GCA_016801055.1). Lineage (NCBI taxonomy): Eukaryota > Viridiplantae > Streptophyta > Magnoliopsida > Apiales > Araliaceae > Panax > Panax notoginseng. The sequence goes on along the minus strand of CM029019.1, from coordinate 44,631,279 downwards.
TAATTTTTTAAACCCTAAAAATTATTTGGGAAACCTTAAGATTTAAAATCTAGTGATTAAATCCTAGATTCAAGCACCTTGGACAAGAATGCCCTTGAGATTAAAATAAAATTATTAAAGTACCCTTTTATCTTATTTGTGAATTATTGCTAGCAAATCCTTACAAAATCTGCAGCCACCCTACCCTAAACCTACCTATGATCCTACAATCTATAACACATCACATGATCAGCCATCCCATACATTGCATACATGATTTACTAGATTTAAGATAGAGAAAGTGCTCATTTTTGGCCTAATTTGTTCACAAATACATAGCCATATTCTCTCAAGACCAAACCTCCGAAATTTCCTTGCTAGATCAGTCCCAAATCAAGCCCCACGAACACTAACATCAAATCAGAAGCATAGAAATCAGAATTTGATTATAAAAAGGTAAAACCTAATTTAGAAATTTGACTTTTGGTCTTATGTTAGATGTTATGATTTATTGTTAAAACATGTTATTTGTAGTCCATATAGTTGATCTGGGTTGGTATTTGTTAGACCCATAACATCAAAGTGCTCAAAATTAAGTTTTTTAAAAATCTGGAAATTGAAAAAAATAGGGGTCTGACAGTGAATGTCAGTCCCCATCAATCTTGATCTGTTATGTGTTTTTGTGTTTTGAAAGTTTGTACTTGTAGTCCGTTAGGAGATCTTTAATTTGCAACTTGAATCAGGGCCATAACTATTGTAGATTAAAAGTTATTTAAGGTCAAAGTGGGTTGACCGGCATTGACTGGCTGTTCTTGAAGCCCAGAATTTGCCCAGAAAGTCTGACAGGCATTTTGATGGCCTCTGATCTTGCTCCTTGTAATCCTTTAGGCCATGTTGTTATAGACATGAAAACCCAGATTTTATGAATAAAGATTTAATTTTTTCAAAATATTTTTTTAAAATATTATAGTGTGAATTTGAGATAATGTTATAGTTGTGGGTAGTATTTATAAATTTTGCAAAGTATGCAAGTTGTTGTATTATATTCGATTGGTCGGAGAATATTATTTTTGTCGGGGAATATTCTTACGACGGCACTGTAAGACCCCAAATTTTATGAAATAAAAGTATTCAATTTTTCTTATAATTACAATACAGTAAATGGTTAAATTGATAAAAAGTTAAAGTTATGGGTGAAATGTAAACATTTTTTAAAATAAACAAGTGGTTATAAAATAATCATTGTTGTCAGGGAATATTCGTTGGTCGTGGAATATTCTTTTTATCGGAGAATATTCGTACGATGGCGCAGCTATTTGTGGGCCCCATAACGAAAAATAGTCAGATGAAGATAATGACAAAAATTGAGTTTTTATAAATAACAGCGTAGTTGTTACCGTTAACATTGTTGGAATACCCGATGGTTAAAACACAGTAATACGCGTTGTTGCACAGTAGCACACAGTATTGCACCAATTATTAATTTTTACATAAAAATGCATTACTCAATAATTGTTACAGTAATTATTGTTTAGTATTTTATTTTATTGATTCAATAATTGTTGCGTTGATATTTTATATTACTGTTGTTTTAATAATTGTCACTACACAGTATTTTCTATTATCGGAGCAATAATTCATATTATCTGAATAATATTATTAGATAACATTATTGGCAATGTCTAGAAAGTTCTGTCTAAGGAGAGGTTTGGTCATCTAATTTCGCGCCAGTAAGGAAGAGATCCTTATTGGAAAGCCTCCTCTTTCCTGTGAACGGCCTGGTTGCCAGTACTGTGATTCTATAATATTATTTATGAATAATTAATTATTGATTTATATGATGAGGAAAATATTAATTTTATGTGGATATAGATGGAGAAAATTTTTAATGTTACAATTGTTGAAAATTAATATTTTATCTTTTTCTGATAAAATAATTCATTTAAATATATTATTTTAATAATATATTGATGGTGATATTTTTACAATGAATGTGGGATATATGAGTATATGAGGAGGAAGAGTATTTTTGTGGCATTAAATGATTAACACATATTTTGTGTGTCGGTGGACCACAATTCTTGACCAAAATTTGATTATAGCCTGTAAAATCGTCCGTTTGTGGATTTCGGTCATTTTCTGTTTGGAATTTAGAAAACCTTTCTTCTACAAAGTTGTAGAGAATTGAATTTCCTATAAAAGGTAACGAGATTCAAATTTTCTGATAAAAGGGCTATTTATTATGAATTATTGAAGTTCCGAAGTTCCGAAATAATTGATTTTTGGAAGTTTTATTTATTTTTATTAACAAAAACATTTTTTACACTTTGGTGGGCCCCACTTGCACATGTTGATGGCTGAATCCAGATTTTCAAAGGTGGGCTAAGGAAAATTTATAAATATATTATTATTTTATTAAATTTTCTGTTTTGGTGTTCTAAGCAATTTCCTATAAATAGGGTACTTAGGTTAGAATTGAAAATCACACCAGTGACTGAAGTTTTCTCTCTATTTCTCTCTCTATATTATCGAGTGTATTCTTGTGAGTATTTTGATATCTTGAGTGTTGCTATACGGTGCAAGTTCGTTCAGCGTTATTCCAGTCATGAGTACTGCTCTTTTGAGATAAGGGATATTGTCGTAATGGATGTTATTTTTTTATCAATGATATTATTTCTTTCAATATCATTATACCAGAATATTGATAGGATTTTTCTTGTAAAATTCTTATCTTTTCATGTCGGGGTTACTATTCATGAGTTACTATTCACGAGTTACTATTCATGAGTTACTATTCATGAGTTACTATTCACGAGTTATTATTCATGAGTTAGTATTCACGAGTTACTATTCATGAGTTACTATTCACGAGTTACTATTCATAGGTTACTATTCACGAGTTACTATTCATGACAAAATTAGTTTTTTTTCTAACCAAATTATAGTTGATTTATGAATATTATTATTGAGATTAAAACTATATGTTGATCATATTATTTTTTTTATTATCATATATAACATTTTTATAACCCTGATGATGATATTTCTCTTTGACTTGAGTGTAAAGATGGGTAGATTTTTGATACGATCATGACTATGGGTTCTTTTTGGCCAGTAGTGCAAAGTTGAATTGTTGACTGGTATGATCATGACCATTGAATTTATAATTGAATATCTTTAGCTTAAGTACAAAGGTGAAATGATCAATGTGGTTATAATTATTGGTTATATAAATTCTGAAATGATTATATATTTCTTTGAGATAATAATATATTTGGCTTGTAGTGCAAATATGAGCTGTTGAGGAATATCTTTGGCCTGTAGTGCAAAGATGAGTTGTTGATGAATATCTTTGGCCCGTAGTGCAAATATGAAATTATTAGTATGATTATGAACAGGAACTGTTATTTGGTATAACCATGATCTTTGATGTTTCAGGTAAAGATAAGTGATGAAAATTATCTTTGTTCTAGATGAGAAGAGGAATTTAGAACTACAATTATGATTATGAGTTATACATGTGATTGTGAACAGGAATTATTGATTGATGTTACAGGGATAAAACATTGTTGGTGGACTTTTAACATAGAGAAGATAATAGACTTTATAGTCTATTTGACTCTTCTAATGGATTGCTTGTTCCGCTGCACCTTTGGTTGAAATTTTTATCATCTACCATATGCTCTAAATCTCTGATTTAATTCTGTTGAAGGCTATTGATAATTTAATTATCTTTAGTCATGATATTCTTTACTGAGCTAGTTGTGCTCACCCTTTTGCTTCACAATTCCTTTCAGGTAATAAGAGTGTAGCTGGGTCGAGCGGGGGATAATCGGGAAATAAAACAGTGGTTTCTAGCTATGGAGGTTCTCCCGAAGCAGTATAGAAAATTTCATTTAGTAGTTTTATTTGGTGAATCCAATAAGGTAAGGTGTACTCAACGTTGGAAGCGTGTTTTGCCACTATCATACAAGATGTCTAACGACATATAACCTCGTGTCATCATAAGATATGGTTGTGCACATCCACTTGCCGAGTATATTTACGAGCACTACCTATATAATCTTGGTGTTTGTTTGAAGTATAATTCTCAATTAGAGACAATGGAGATAATGATAAGTCAAGAGAAGACTCACCATTGGGAAGAATATGATAGTAATCATCTCGTTTTTCTTTGTGGTATATTGGGTCAACCAAGGATAATTCTGTGGCCATATGATATCTATCATAACCTAGAAGCATGGCCTCCCATGTACGAGGGTTTCCTTGAGCACTTCCCAACGATTCTAATTTCTAAAACAGGTTTTGACTATACCTTTATGTAAGGTGTCATTGTGACGTACTATCCAAGGTTGGGACATGAGTCACAGTTGGTATATATTTGTATCCAAACTCATAGCATATGTGTTGTTGTATTTTGCACAACAATTGTTGTAATAAAGTTGTAGTTATTTTCTGTACCATGTATTTGGCGACTCAGAATAGGTTGGATGGAATGGACCTATTTTGGGGGCGTTACATTTGGTATCAGAGCTTAGGGATATGATCTCTGGCAGAGATCGGAGAATATAACTGGGAGGGGAGAGACGAGTAAATCCTTCGCTAGTGTGTCCTACCTAAGCTTATTTGTTGGCCAGTCATAATATCGGGATATTATGTGATATGTTAATTTGTTCAATTAACCCTTGTTTTGAAGCTGTAATCGAGAATGATATCTGAAATACAGGAGATGAGCAATGGAGAAATCATGATGACGGGGTGATAGAATCTTAAATTGAAGCAAGGTATTCTCAACTTTTCGAAATACCTGGTACGTAAATTTCGAGGACGAAATTTCATAAGGAGAGGAGATTGTAAGACCCCAAATTTTATGAAATAAAAGCATTCAATTTTTCTTATAATTACAATACAGTAAATGGTTAAATTGATAAAAAGTTAAAGTTATGGGTGAAATGTGAAAATTTTTCAAAATAAACAAGTGGTTATAAAATAATCATTGTTGTCGGGGAATATTCGTTGGTCGTGGAATATTCTTTTTGTCGGGGAATATTCGTACGACAGCGCAGCTATTTGTGGGACCCATAACGAAAAATAGTCAGATGAAGATAACGACAAAAATTGAGTTTTTATAAATAACAGCGTAGTTGTTACCGTTAACAATGTTGGAATACCCTGTGGTTAAAACACAGTAATGCGCGTTGTTGCACACGGTATTGCACCAATTATTAATTTTTACGTAAGAAAGCATTACTCAATAATTGTTACTGTAATTACTGTTTAGTATTTTATTTTATTGATTCAATAATTGTTGCGTTGATATTTTATATTACTGTTGTTTTAATAATTGTCACTACATAGTATTTTCTATTATCGGAGCAATAATTCATATTATCTGAATAATATAATTAGATAACATTATTGGCAATGTCTAGAAAGTTCTGTCTAAGGAGAGGTTTGGTCATCTAATTTCGCGCCAGTAAGGAAGAGATCCTTATTGGAAAGCCCCCTCTTTCCTGTGAACGGCCTGGTTGCCAGTACTGTGATTCTGTAATATTATTTGTGAATAATTAATTATTAATTTATATGATGAGGAAAATATTAATTTTATGTGGATATAGATGGAGAAAATTTTTAATGTTACAATTGTTAAAAATTAATATTTTATCTTTTCTGATAAAATAATTTATTTAATTATATTATTTTAATAATATATTGATGGTGATATTTTTACAATGAATGTGGGATATATGAGTATATGAGGAGGAAGAGTATTTTTGTGGTATTAAATGATTAACACATGTTTTGTGTGTCGGTGGACCACAATTCTTGACCAAAATTTGATTAAAGCCTGTAAAATCGTCCGTTTGTGGATTTCGGTCAATTTCTGTTTGAAATTTGGAAAAACTTTCTTCTGTAAAGTTGTAGAGAATTGAATTTCCTATAAAAAGTCGCAAGATTCAAATTTTCTGATAAAAGGGCTATTTATTATAAATTATTGAAGTTCCGAAGTTCCGAAATAATTGATTTTTGGAAGTTTTATTTATTTTTATTAACAAAAACATTTTTTACACTTTGGTGGGCCCCACTTGCACATGTTGATGGCTGAATCCAGATTTTCAAAGGTGGGCTAAGGAAAATTTATAATTATATTATTATTTTATTAAATTTTCTGCTTTGGTGTTCAAAACAATTTCCTATAAATAGGGTTCTTAGGTTAGAATTGAAAATCACACCAAAAACTGAAGTTTTCTCTCCCTATATTATCGAGTGTATTCTTGTGAGTATTTTGATATCTTGAGTGTTGCTATATGGTGCAAGTTCGTTCAGCGTTATTCCAGTCATGAGTACTGCTCTTTTGAGGTAAGGGATATTGTCGTAATGGATGTTATTTTTTTATCAATGATATTATTTCTTTCAATATCAATATACCGGAATATTGGTAGGATTTTTCTTGTAAAATTCTTATCTTTTCATGTCGGGGTTACTATTTATGAGTTACTATTCACGAGTTACTATTCATGAGTTACTATTCACGAGTTATTATTCATGAGTTAGTATTCACGAGTTACTATTCATGAGTTACTATTCACGAGTTACTATTTATGGGTTACTATTCATGAGTTACATTTCATGACAAAATTAGTTTCTTTTTCTAACCAAATTATAGTTGATTTATGAATATTATTATTGAGATTAAAACTATATGTTGATCATATTATTTTTTTTATTATCATATATAACATTTTTATAACCCTAATGATGATATTTCTCTTTGACTTGAGTGTAAAGATGGGTAGATTTTTGGTACGATCATGACTATGGGTTCTCTTTGGCCAGTAGTGCAAAGTTGAATTGTTGACTGGTATGATCATGACCATTGAATTTATTATTGAATATCTTTAGCTTAAGTGCAAAGGTGAAATGATCAACGTGATTATAATTATTGGTTATATAAATTCTGAAATGATTATATATTTTTTTTTGATAATGATATATTTGGCTTGTAGTGCAAATATGAGCTGTTGAGGAATATCTTTGGCCTGTAGTGCAAAGATGAGTTGTTGATGAATATCTTTGGCCCGTAGTGCAGAGATGAAATTATTAGTATGATTATGAACAGGAACTGTTATTTGGTATAACCATGATCTTTGATGTTTCAGGTAAAGACAAGTGATGAAAATTATCTTTGTTCTAGATGAGAAGAGGAATTTAGAACTACAATTATGATTATGAGTTATACATGTGATTGTGGACAGGAATTGTTGATTGATGTTACAGGGATAAAACATTGTTGGTGGACTTTTAACATAGAGAAGATAATAGACTTTATAGTCTATTTGACTCTTCTAATGGATTGCTTGTTCCGCTGCAACTATGGTTGAAATTTTTATCATCTACCATATATTCTAAATCTCTGATTTAATTCTGTTGAAGGCTATTGATAATTTAATTATCTTTAGTCATGATATTCTTTACTGAGCTAGTTGTGCTCACCCTTTTGCTTCACAATTCCTTTCAAGTAATAAGAGTGTAGCTGGGTCGAGCGGGGGATAACCGGGAAATAAAACGGTGGTCTCTAGCTGTGGAGGTTCTCCCAAAGCAGTATAGATAATTTCATTTAGTAGTTTTATTTGGTGAATCCAATAGGGTAAGGTGTACCCAACGTTGGAAGGGTGTTTTGCCACTATCATACAAGATGTCTAACGACATACAACCTCGTGTCATCATAAGACATAGTTGTGCACATCCACTTGCCGAGTATATTTACGAGCACTACCTATATAATCTTGGTGTTTGTTTGAAGTATAATTCTCAATTAGAGACAATGGAGATAATGATAAGTCAAGAGAAGACTCACCATTGGGAAGAATATGATAGTAATCTTCTCATTTTTCTTTGGGGTATATTAGGTCAACCAAGGATAATTCTGTGGCCATATGATATCTATCATAACCTAGAAGCATGGCCTCCCATGTACGAGGGTTTCCTTGAGCACTTCCCAAAGATTCTAATTTCTAAAACAGTTTTTGACTATACCTTTATGTAAGGTGTCATTGTGACGTACTATCCAAGGTTGGGACATGAGTCACAGTTGGTATATATTTGTACCCAAACTCATAGCATATGTGTTGTTGTATTTTGCACGATAATTGTTGTAATAAAGTTGTAGTTATTTTCTGTACCATGTATTTGGCGACTCAGAATAGGTTGGATGGAATGGACCTATTTTGGGGGCATTACAGGCACAATTATTGGTGGACCCCACAACGGAATTATTGTCGGATTGAGAAAATGACAAAAATATTTTATTAAAAATAACGACGAAAGTTTTACCATTGATACTGTTGAACTACTCTGTAGTAAGTACAGTAATACGTGTGGTTGCATAGTAGTACACGGTATTGATTATTAATGCTTATGTGAGAAGTCACTCAGTTTTATTCAATTATTGTCAGTTAATAATATGAATTATTTAGCGATAATGAAGTTTTGTTTTATTCGTATTATTAACGTAATAAAACAGAAACATCTTTTTATATAAAATAGAATACTTTATTAAAGTTATTCTATAAATAGAATATATTATATTTTATTTAAAAGATTTTTCTTTAAATATGGACCGTCAGATTAAAGTAATCAATCTGGACTGTTCATGGATTAGTTACTTTGCATTCCATTTTCCTATAAATAGAAGCTCATTCCTTCATTATTTTCTTACGAATTTACTGAAACTCTAGAGAGAGAAACTATAGAGAGTTCTTCTTCTATAATCTTGAGCGTATCTTTTTAGAGTTTAAGAAAGCTTTGAGCGTAGTACAAGTTTCTTCGAGTATATTCTCGCCTTACCAGTCGGAATACTCTTCTTTCAAAGGTAAGGGATATTATTTGTTGTACCCATAAGGGGTGTTATTCTTTCTTATTCATGAAGAGAACTGTTGTTATTCCATTTCTTATTATTCTGTTGGAATAACCTGTATACGCGGTCTACCCTATACTTGGTGACATTCTTCTATTATTCTGTTGGAACATCCTGTCTGTGTGTTTTACACCGGACCTGGTTCCGTTTTTATTATTATTCTGTTGGAACATCCTGTCTGTGTGTTTTACACCGGACCTGGTTCCATTTTTATTATTATTCTGTTGGAACATCTTGTCTGTGTGTTTTACACCGGACCTGGTTCCGTCTTGTTATTATTCTGTTGGAACATCCTGTCTGTGTGTTTTACACCGGACCTGGTTCCATTATTTATTATTCTGTCAGAATATCCTGTCTGTGCGTTTACGCCGGACCTGGTTCCATTATTTATTATTCTGTTGGAATAACTTGTCTGTGCGGTCTATCGCATGCCGGGTGATTTCTTTTGTTATTCCATTCTTTATTATACTCAGTTGGTTAAGTTTTGACTTCTATACTCCATGAAATTAGTGAAATATCCTTGATAATTGCGGTTCATCCAGTATCTTTTCATGAAAATATTCTTCTAAGTATTTTTGAATTTTACTCCACAAAGTAGTATCATGTTGACAATTTGGACGTTGTTAATTCTTGAACAAATTAATTCTTGAACTTGTTTTATTGTATTCTTATATCATTGTCATCATCCTCATGTTTATATTATGTTGAAAGTCATTTGTGGCCTGTAGTGCATAGATGGACTTGGTATGATTATGACTAGGGATTATTCGGTGTAATCATGACCGTAATGTTACAAATAATGTGAAAAAAGTTCTCATTGGCCCGTAGTGCATTGATGAAAAATTTTTGGTATGATTATGGCTATGGATTCTCTTTGGCCGTAGTGGAAAGATGAATTATTTTATGGAATGATCAGGACCGTTGATGAAAACACGATTATCTTTGGCCCGTAGTGCATTGATAATTCGTGGTCGTGATACTAAAGAATATCATTGGCCGTAGTGCAGGGGTGATTCAATGATGTGGATTATTTTTTTAGCTGTGTCTCAGCGATAAAAGTCATGAAAAACCTTTTAAATCATAAAAGATAGTAGATTTTATTCTCTACTTGACTCTTTTAATGGATTGTTGGTTCCGCTGCAGTCAAACTTGATGTCTATTGTATTTTATCAGTTTAACATTGTTGAAGACTAATGATAATTTATTCTGAATTATCTTAGTCATAATATTTCTTACTGGGCTAGTTGAGCTCACCCTTTCTTTCACTGTTCTCTTCAGGAAATGAGAACGTAGCTGGGACGAGTCGGGAAACGGAGTGATGGTCCTAGATGATAGCATTAGTAGTCCTCACTATTCTATGTAATAGTGTGATAATAATTGTAATGAGGACTCCTTTTGAGTATGGATACTCTCTAGAAGACAATATTTGTATTCAAACTCACAGTTTATGTTTTGTCGTATTGTACACGACATTTGTATTAGTAAGTTATATTTGAATTCTGTACCATGTATCTGGCGACCCAAGATGGGTGATGTATACCTATTTTTAGGGGCGTCACAATAGACTTGTAGTTTGACACAAATACTACATCTTAAAACCCATAGAACAACTAGATCTGTTACTTGATCAAAGATATGGGTAGTCAAACTAGGGTTGACCACCATCCTTATGAGTTTCTGGGAAAAACCCAGATTCATGAAGAATAGTTTCTCTGGCATAGTTTGACCATATTATATCTTCTTGTTGTGTTGTTGTTTTATTGATATTTTGTAATAGATCTATTTAGTTACATGTATTCTACAACCTGGAACTCTTAGATCTCAAAAATATTTCACGATCATCATATAGTGGAAGCTTAAAAGTGGTCACTCGATCTGTTCTTCATTTCTGGGTAAACCCAGAAATGAAGAATAGCACTGACAATATGTTTGCTAGCTTAGATCGTTTTGATTATTTATGTTTAGCCTTGACCATGGATTGAAACATGTTCTATGATAGTTTGTCTAGATAGCCCGACGAGCAGAAAACTTTAACATTGAACAGATTTCATGTTAGAAGGCCACAAAAGGCGTTGACCGGCCATGACCAGAAATTTTGAGCAGCCCAGAAACATGATGAACATGTCTGACAGTTATTTCAAAGATTTATATCTTGCTCATATATTATGATCTGACCCAGATGTTGATTTACACTTGTAGTATTACATCAATACTACAAGATCAAAATTATAGCTAGCCCAGAAACAATACACATAACGAATTAATCATGGTTAAAGGAGGTACCCTTGAGCACTAACTGTCAGTGTTCTTGAGCCTCAAGAACACATATCGCGACAGAATTTGTCACTAAAGCCTTTAGCGACGGATTTAATTATTTTTGTTTTATAATTTCTGAAAAATACATTAAAAATAGAAATAAATTCCTAAAAATTATAAAATCAGTTTTAAAAATTATTTGAAGTTATAAAAATTAACTTTTAATAATTTGACATATTTTTTCATAAATATTAATATTTATTTGGATATCATTGGTATTTAAATTATTTAATAAATGCGTTAAATAAATTAATTAAAAATGATTTTATTGTATTAAAAATCATTTTAAAAAATACTAAGGTATTTAATAATATTTTTAAGTTATAAAACATAACTTTTAATATTTTAAGATAAGTTTCATTAATTATTAAATATTAATGATATTAGATTTATTTAGTAATTATATTAAATAAATTAATTAAAAATGATTTTAATATTATAAAAATCATTTTAAATGAAAATAAATAGTTTAAAAATATTTTAAGTTATAAAATATAACTTTTGATATTTAAAGGTAAATTTCAATGATATTAAGTTTATTTAATAATTATATTAAATAAATTGTTTAAAAATAGTTTTATTGAATTAAAAATTATTTAAAAAAGGAAATAAATGAATTAAAAATATTTTAAGTTATAATCAATGACTTTTAATATTTTGATAAATAATAAATTAATATTCCAATATTAATGATAATTATTTAAAAATGATTTTTATTTTAAAAATCATTTAAGGGTAATATTAATACTTTAAAAATATTTTGAGTTATTATAAATAACTTTAATATTTTGGCAATGGTTTCATTAATAGTTTAATATTAATTAAATATTAATGATAACAGAATTAGTAAATATTTAAATCATTTAATAATGATTCTGATGTTTGAAAATTCATAATAAATTATAATAAATGTTTAAAAATTATTATAAGTCATTTTAAAAATAATATGACTGATATTTTCAATTATTGAACTACAGGATACAGTTTTAGACTCAATAATTACCCGATAAAGCCGTCGGTACACTGAAATATTTCAAAAATTGATATGAACTTATATAATTTGACTTGATAAGTGTTTATTTGTGATTCAATGGTTGTTAAACATATGTGACAATGTGATTAGATAATGTGTTGACTGTAATAAGCAGTGCAATTTGTTACGATATATTATTCTAATCGAATGAATGATCTTATTACTGATAGGTCACTGTATAAAAGATTAATCTAAGTTGCGTTATTGTAAGCAGCAGCTCAGGCAAGTATCCTACATTTGCATTTCCTTTATGCAATGGGCATGAGTAAGAATATTTTAGAATTATATAATTACTGTACAGATTATTAACTCTATACTATATACGCTCATTAATTATCAACATGTTAGTATATGGTAATTCAGATATATATATTTTATTTATTAATTTCTATAAATGGTTATACAAGTGTCTCCACTTGGATAATTATTATATTTAATCGCATGTTGATACACCTTTGTTAATTACCCGTATATGTATATGTTGAATTATAGATTATTGTTGAATAAGATAAAACTTTTGATTTGGAACCCCGATAAGTATGAACATCCCGTAAACGGGAAAACTTTTTATGAACCCAAGGTGGACAGAGTGAACGATACTATCGTTCTTGCACGTAGTATTAATCAATATAGGGCATAACGGGCTGATCACCCCCCGTGCCCGTAAGTTATGACGGTTTGTAGATAAATTTTTGCTAAACCTATTCGAAAATTAAAAACAATGTTCATAGTATGTCACCTAAACCCCAATTATAGTCATTACGTAGTTTCAAAAATTTGATAGAGAATTGTTATGTTATTATTATCGGTTCAGATTACTTCACAACTATTGACTTGTTGTAGAAGGGTAGTACAAAAAAAATATTTAACCCTTTCAGCTAATGTTTATAATTGTTATTACTTGCTGGACACTCAAATGCTCACTCTTGCTTAAATTAAATATTTTTAGTTAAGTATGATCAACCCGAAGGCTCAAGTAAGAACAAGAGGAAAGGAAAGCTGTTCGAATGAAATTATAATATTCTGTGTAATAGTTAAAATTTATTAAGACAATGTTACTTATTATCTATGATGTAATGAATGTTTAAAGGTCTCGTACCAGGGAGTAAACTTTGATGCATATGTAAATTAAGTCTTAATTTTATATTATTGTTATTATTATTAGTATTATTCTGCATATAGAAATGGTATCATGAAGAACCGAGTTCAAATTTTAAGTACCCAAATTTGGGGGCGTAGACACGCGTTATAACTTACGGGACTCTATTATGACATACAGAGGTCGATTTATCAGCCCGTAGGCAAAACTCACCAACACTTGAAGAACACAAACAAAACTAATTTAAATATACTCTATTTTCGAATTCTTTATTTATATTTTAATTTTGTAGGGTCTTGTTGATGAGACTCCGGTGGGTAGAGGCTGTGGCACAGGCGATGCCCGTGGTGGAGATGGTGATGACCGCCAGGCTGATGCTGATGAGACTATGGAGGGTGGGACAGGCAGTCGAACCGGAGGTGGGACCAGCGATGGGACCGTAGGTGGGACCGACGACGATGATGATACTGACATTCCTGATCTTAGGTTGTAGTACCCATTATGTTTATATTTTGACTTTTATGTATGTATTTATATAGCTTTTGAGTTGTACAGACTAGAGTTTAGTATCTAGTTAGGTTGATGGTATATGTATCTAATTATATTGATTGTTTATGATTACATTTTGTATTTACATCATACGACTTTTATCTATAAGTCATTACGTTGTTTACATATTTTATGGTTGATATAGCAAAAACTATTATTATTATTGATATGCGTTCGTGAAGAATTATTTATTTTTCTTTAGTTTATAACAGGTACAATTATGTATATGTAAATGAACAAGGGTATTTTACGATTTTTCAATTTTTTTTAAAAAGCCTCATTGGCGACTGGGGGGGTTATTGGCGATGGTTATGCTGTCGGCATTGACTGTTTTATTAATTTTTTGAAATACTTATTGCTGACGGTCTGTTCGTCGCCAATGTCGTCGCCAATGACTCATTGCCGACGGACAGCCTTCGGTAATGACACACTTGCCGATGGCGAGTGACGAAAACCAGGGGCGATGACCTATACGGCGACTGACCATGTCGTCGCCAATGACCTCATTGCCTACGATAAGAGGGTCATTAGTGACGGCATAGACCATCGCCAATGACCTATTTTTTTGTAGTGATTTTCTTTACTGGGCTAGTTGAGCTCACCCTTTTCCTTTTTGTTCTATTATTCTTCTTAGGAGGCGCGAATATAGCTGAGACTAGTCGTGGTGTGGAGTGATGGTTCAAGATAGTTATTATAGAAGTCCTCACTATTTTGTAAAATAGTATATTAATAATTGTAATGAGGACTTTATTTGAGTTTGGATATTGTCTACAAGACAATATTTATATTAAAACTCATAGCACATGTGTTGTCGTATCTTGCACGACAATTGTATTAATGAAGTTTGTATTTGGTTTCTGTACCATGTATTTGGCGACTCAGAATGGGTTGTGTGGAACTATTTTGGGGGCGTCACATTGAAGATGAGCTCACAAGTTGCAGTGAGTTGGGAGATGAATTGGCTTATGAAATTGATTCTCCCAAGGAATCCCCGTGTCTCTCTTTCTATTTGGGGTACAGACATCTCAGTAATGGCTTTAATCTTGGTGAGATCCAGCTCAATGCCTCTATTGCTTACCAGGAATCCCAATAATTTGTTGGAATTGACATTGAAGGCACACTTGGTTGGTTTAGCTTCAAGTTATATTTGTGAAACCGATTGAATAACTTTCTGAGATGGTCGGCGTGGTCATCTTCCTTTTTGGACTTGACAATGATGTTATCCACATAAACCTTTATCTCTTTGTGCATCATGTCATAAAAGAGGGCCATCATGGCTCGTTGATATATAGCCCCATCATTGATAAGGCCAAAAGATAATCGCCTATAACAAAAGGTTCCCTAGGGGGTGATAAAGGTTATTTTCTCCCAGTTTTCTTCGGCAACCATGATTTGGTAATACCCGGCGAAATAGTCGATAAAAAAATATATGTCATACTACGCCATGTTGTCTACCAGTATGTGAATGAAAGGTATCGGGAAGTTATCTTTGAGACAGACTTTGTTCAAATCTTGATAGTGCACGCATACTCGTACCTTCCTTCCGGGTTTAGGCACAGGAGCTTTGTTGGACAGTCATCCAGGGTAGGTTGATACCATGATAATGCATGCTTTGAATTGCTTGATAATTTCTTCTTTAACCTTTAAACTTCATTCAGGTTTTAATCTCTTGAGTTTCTGTTTGACATGCTTGGATCCCTCTTTAATGGTCAGTTAATGAATGACAATGTCAGTAGACAGGCCTACCATGTCTTTTATGTGACCATGTAAACACATCCTGGAACTGAGTCAGGAGTTCAATCAAGACTGTTCTTTGGTTTGGGGTAAGGTCATTGCCTATTGGGATTTCTTTAGGATTTTCTAAGGTTCCGATATTGACGGTGGTGGTTTGATCAATGTTTGGTTTGGGTCTGTCTTCGACCCATTCTTTGATCTCCTCAGACACCTCATAGTCATCTATCTCCTCTTGATCGATCCCTATCAAGTCGAAGTCTAGCTCCACATCAAAGTTTTAGTCACTGTTGAGACTTGACATTTCATCAGCAAGGCTAAACAAATCCAAGTTTGGAGTCTTGAAAACAAAATTCTTTCACTTATTTATAAAACTACTTAATAATATAAAACATTAATAAAAGCATGACAAATGTAACTTCTAATACTGTGCAACAAAAATAAGCAGCATATAATACCTATACTTCAGGGCAGATGAATTTTCTGCCCTTTTACCCTTTTCGACAGATGCAAGGAGTAGTGCTTCAATTAGATAGAGTCAGGTCTTTATTGATAGCTGTGATGAAGGGGTGGTTGATATCCTCCTCCTCTTTGATGATGATCATGATTGAATTCACATCAGCCTCAATACTTTTCTCTGAACTGCTCTTCTTAGCCCTATTTATGTGAGGGATCAGGATTTGATCTTCTGGGTAGTCATCATTTGGGGTATCTTCGTTTAGACCCTCAGTATGTGCTAGAAAATGCATCTTTGTAAATCGATATTGCACTTCTTGCAGGAACCTTTCATTCCTTTCTATGTTTTCCATGACAGGAGTCTGGGTTTCCTTTCCACTGACCAAATTAACCTTAGGAATTAGCATTCCTGATACAACCACAGGAATTTTCTTTGTTAGCTTAACGAATCCTGTATCCGTGAGATCTAATAGTAGAATGGTGGATGTGTGAACCAGCTGAAGCTTATACAGGTTCTTATGATTGGATCCATAGCTTAATCCAGCCTTTTCTGTCTGACTATGTATTTGGATTGGATGTTTGATCCCTTGATGATTTTTCCCTAGCCCTTGACCAGGACAAAAATCCAAGGACATAATTTCTTTATCGACGAACATTACTTCAGAAGAAATTCTTGGCTTTAAGGCTAGAGCCCCAATAGGTTTATAATGATTGTTGCTTACTTCAAAGACATGAAAGCTGGCTGGCTCAACTCCTTCGTTGAGGTTAATCGGAGGCATGTCACCTTGTACATTGACAGAATATTCTGGTTTGGCATTAACAGTGACCAGATTGCCATTGATGATGTACATAACTTATTGGTGAATGGTGGATGGGATTGCTCCCTGCCATATGAATCCACGGTCTTCCCTATAACAAATTATATCATGTGGTATTGTTTAACACTTAGAACGATATGTGGAAGGTATGTGGACTGATCTCCATTGGAAGTTCAATTTCTCCTACATCATTTCGTCGAGACTCGTCAAAGGCTCTTATGACTATGTGGTTGTTCCGGATTCGACTTGAATTAATCTTCATTCTTTCAAAAGTGTCATATGGACAGATGTTCAAGGATGATCATCCATCTACCAATACTTCTCCTATCACATGCCCAGAGGATATCACTGCTATGTACAATGACTTGCAATGACCAGTTCCTTCTATTGGTATGTCGTTGTCACGGAAAGATATCACATTACTATTGAAAAATGTGATCTAACATGTGACAAAAATTTTCCATATCCACTGACTTTGGCAAGTGCGCTTCTTCTAGAACTTATGTTAAGACTTTGCGATGATCTTCAGAAGACAAGATCAAATCCAAAATGGATATCTGTTGAGGTGCCTCCCTTAATCTTTGCACTATATTGGCTCCATTATGCCCCATTTTGCTGAGGAATTCTTTAATTTTCTCCTCGAGCACTTTCCCTTTGGTTTTAATGATTGGCTTTATCACTCATTGAGGTAGATACAACGGGTTTTCCTTTAATAAAGTCACGGTGTCATTTAATGTTGATTCCTCATTTTCCCCATAGTTCCATGGGACTCTTTTCAAGCTGATGAAGGGATATTACGGCCTGAATGACAACATCAAGGGTTCTAGCTCAGCCACTTTCAAAGGACTCTTTCCTCCTCTGAGCTTCATTCCTTGGATTGTCAAAGGTATTGCAGACAAGTCTCCTTTAGAAGATATGACTGCTATAACTTCCCTACATCTTTATGTTCTAGGAGGAAATATTTCCTATTTTTTAGGGAAAGTATGACCACTATTTGCTAATTGCATGTCACCACTATCAATCATATTCTAGATTAGGTGACGAAGTGCCCAATAACTTTCTGTGTCATGACTAGGAGTGTTGGAGTGGTATTGGCATATCCCGGTACCATCAAACCTCTTGGAACAGGAATTGATTGGGGGTGACAGTTTTGTGATCTTCCATTGATTGATCAACAACTGTAGAATCTCCTCTATCGGTTGACCCAAAAGAGTGAATTTTCTTTTATCTGCATACTCTCGAAGAGCTTAGGATCTAGCTTTCCTTGAAAGCTTTTCTTCCAAAGTTTCAATTTCCTAGAATCGTTGTTGAACCCTTGTTATAATGGAGAGGAGATTTGTTTGCCCCTAACTGATCAATTGTCGTGTTATTTGGTACTGGTATACCATCAGTTTTGCCAGTTGATCATCTGTTCTTTGATAGATTTCATTTCTCATTCTACCATAAACTAGAATTCTGAGTAATCATATTTATCAAAGTTATCTTTGCTTGTTTGGGAAGAACCCTTTACATACTTGAGGTACTTAGAGCTTTCTCCACTCCCCATACTGATCATGTTAACTCCCTCCTCATTGTGTTGAGGCAAAGGGTTATCTTGAACATGTGGTTGGTCTGGTTTTGTTACCACGATCTCACCACTATCTCGTGCTTCAAATACCAACATTCTTGGGTATCATGGCCTGGAGCCTCACAATGTTAAACACATTTCTTGCTTAGGTTAAAATTCTTCCCACTTGGATTAATGGCTGGTGGAATAAGCTGATTGATTTTATTCTATGCTGTCAAAAGTTTGAGGATACTCTCAAGTGAGTCCTTTAAGGGTGTAAATTTCCTTCAACGTTTAACTTCTCCTGCTATTTGGAAAGGAGGATTTATAGGTTGTAAAGAGGTTTGAAAAGGGGAATAATTTTTCCTTTGAATGGGAAAGTTTTGGTTGTCTCTCTGAATTTGACCTTGCAGTACCAAGGACACATCCTCTTCTTTCTTTTTATGACCTCTTCGAGGATTATTCTCATAATTTCCGGCATGAATGTGCTGAGCCACGACTTCTAAGGCAGTAAGTTCTTTAATTTTTCCAGACTTCAACCCCATCTCAGCCATCTCTCCGTGTTTGATCATTTCTGAGAATGGTTTTCCTATGCGTGCTAGGACTCTCTCATAAAACAGAGTTTCTTGTATATCGATGAAGGTCATTACCATCTCAATCTTTGTCATTGATGGGATGACTTGAGCAGCCAGACGCCTCCATCTTTGGGCATACTCTCTGAATGACTCAGTATTATGCTTTTTAACTTTGGTAATTAAAAATCTTTTTGGAGCCATTTGTGGCTGAAAGCTGTATTGATTTAGGAAGGCGTGGGCTAGCTCTTCCCAACTATGGATTTTAGAATTGTCCAGTCGGGCATACCAAGCTCTAGCCTCTCCGATCAGACTCTTCTAAAATAGCAGCATTCTCAGCTTTTCATCATGTGTATAGGATCCGATTTCTCCAATGAACACTTTAAAATGAGTGTAAGGATCTTCTAATCTGTCATATTTCTCGAAATCCAGAGTTTTGAACCTGTCTGTATACTAGGCTCCAGGAAATATACAAAGGTCTGGGTAGTTAGCATTACCATATGCTCCAATCCTTTTGATTGACCAAATAGTTTCTTCCATTTTCTGGACTTTCTTCTGGATATCACCAGTTTCGTGATCATTCCTAAGATTGGTGATTTTAGGGGTTTTGTTGGTTGTATCCTTGTTTTGAGGCTCAGATATCTGAGTATCTTTGTTCTTATCAATACTCTGACTACCACATTGAGTAGATGACTCTGGTTGAGTGGGTATTTGTTTACCCTGAGTAGTTTTTCTCTGTTCTTTTAAAAAGACAGCTAATCCTGCTATCTAATTTATGAGTCCCTCGAATTCTTCCCGAGACACAAAACCTGACCCCTATTGGGTACTTTTTTCCATGTTGATGGATAGGCTTTTTACCTTTTTAAACTTGGATCTGGTAATGGGACCAATCTTACTAACAATAAAAGTAGGTATTTTATTCTTGATAAACACAACCAGTATGCATGCTCATGCAATGTGTTAGTTTTAGGGGATTTTTTTAATATTTTCCTGCAAAATAGATGTCAGTTATTTTGATGATAGCATGGCATTCCAAGATTTGATATTTGACAACGAATTTGAGAAAGAACGAATATTTACAATATTTAATATTTACAAGATTTACATAGGACATGTATTGAAAGAGGGAATGCATGCAGAGACTTCTTTTTGCATTTAGTTTATCAGAGGTTGACCTATCTTAGGTTACTCTCATAGGCTTTTTAAAATTGGTTCCTAGATCATCGCAATATACTAGATGGGAAGTTAATCTGATCTTTCAATTGGAGAGGATCTGAGTGACACCTTTCCTGAGCCTCGTGGGATTAGTGTCCTCTTGAGTTAAGTAATGAGCAACCGACAGGATTGCCTCCTAATGAAGGGACCACACAACATACATTCAGCGCGTCTCACCGTATGTAAAATGATGACGTTGTACGAAGCACTATTATAAGCATGGTAAAAGAGATATTCACATCCATTCAATGTAAAGATGTCATCTCACACACATGCATATAGAAGAGAATCCAAAATATTGAAATGCGACTTAAGCCCTCTACCGTCCCCAACAGAGTCGTCACCTGTTGACGCCGAAAAGATTTTGATCTCCTTTTTCCTAATGTTTCCTCCCCTTTATATTTTTTAAGTGATTTTGTTTGATCTGAAGGGTGATATTTTCAAGAAAAAAGACCAACATATAATGTCGACGATTTGAAAAGATTTGATTTTATTGGCCCGATTAGACAGAGTCGCCAGTTGGTATGAGTTTAAATGGTTGTACCAACCCAACCGAGTTTTGAAAGGCTTTGTAATCGGCCCAATTATTGGACTATATTTAATTGGTCTAGGAAACCGAGATTTCATAGAGTTTGGGGCCTTGATTAAGCGGGGGGAAGGTGTTAGGCACCCCCCGACTTCCGTGAAACACGGTTACCACACTTTTGATTCTCTAATGTGTGTATGTGTGTGTGTGCATTGCAGTTAATTGGACCTAAGTGATTTATTTAGAAGTAGTGTTATACATCTTTTGCACCTGTATATAAAAGGTTTAACGTATTAAAAAGTTCAATTTTAAGCAAAATATACAGAAATGATGTTTTGAAAACAGGTTTTCAAACCTTTATGATCACATAGTAATTGAGAAATTTGATACTTCCATTTTATTCCGTATTCGGCTTATTCGAATTTTATTCTCGAGATGCGAAGCATCTTCGACAAAATAATATATATATAAGTGTCGGGCTCCTTATGGGCATAAAAGCCATTGAAGTATGCCTGAGCATCACAGATAAGATTTTTACTATTACGGGGACCTTAAATCTGGATAACCGTTTTAAGGTCCTATATTTACAAGTGCAAAATTTGCAAGCTAACTGTACAATTGAAACAAGTCCATTTTCAGAACCGAATTTAGATCCATTGATTGAATCATCAATCCTTTGTAGTTCCTAGACTCACATAATATTATTTAAAAGCTAGAAAGAAAACTATAATTAAGTAAATATTAGTCATTCTATCTCAACGATTCTAGTTTCACAACTTTTGAACCGGTTAGAAGCTAGATATGACTAGATTTAGATAAATCCAGTCAGAAAACTTTAAATATTGTAGATTTACATCAAATGAACGGTTAAAACTGACATTTAATCACAATAATTAACTATATATATATATATATATATATATATATATATATATATATATGTATGTATAACGCAAGAAAAAAAAGATTGATATTTCAATTGGTAAAACTAACTAATATCATATATATAGTTATATATATGCATAAAAGAGAAAAAAATGAAAGCTTGAAGAAGTCTTACAGCTTTGCACGAGAAGAGCTATCGAATGCCTTTTGGCGTCCTTAGACTCAATTTCCACCGATTGAAACTTGATATGTTGCAATAGATATGTAGATGAAAGCTTAAAAGTGAGGTTTACAAGTTGGAAAGCAGGATTTGATCAATTTCTGGCGAAATCTCTCTTTTCTTCTTCTTCTTCTTCTTCTTCTTCTTCTTCAACAAGCTACTGTTAGCTTGTATATAAAGCCCTGGGCTTCCACAAGTAGACTTGCAGATTCCCCAGGTACACCTGCGAAAAGGCCCAGTGGGTCCCACCTGGTGGGCCCAGTTGTCTTGAAGTACATGCACTCTAATCAACGTGCAGTCTGCTTGAACCTTCATAACTTGCATTCTGGGAATTCGATGGAGGCGTACAATATCTTTCCAGAAAGCTCTTTCCAAGAGCTACATCATGACATGGGATTTGACCTTTTCCCAATCCGGGAAGATGGTTTCATGACCAAATCTTCAAGTCTTCGCAATCAGTTCGTAGAGCTGTCTGGCATAGTTTTCACTCGGGAATGCTGCAATAACTCTTCATAACCCTTTTTGCAGTTGTATTGGGGTAATTGACATTGACTTGTCAAAATGGTTGTTTTACCTTTCCAGGGGTTATCTCTAGGGTTGGCGGGCTTTCGGCTGTCCCCGAGGTTTGATCATAGCTGATCCTATTTTTTCCTCAAGGTTATCTCTGGGGATTGATTTGATGCTTTAGGGTTATCTTCGAAATTTGATTTGATATCCCGGGGATGTCTCCAGGGTTCTGGCTTGATGATTTCTCAGTGCTGTTGTCGGGGGTCTAATTTGATGATTTTGAATTCCAAGGTTATCTTTGGGAGATAAAAGACGATTATGCCCTCCTGCTTGGTTAGTAACAAGAATGCAAAATTTTGAGTGTCTACACTACACTCTTAGTCCTGTTTGGAAAAAGGATAAAGTGCTTGTTGATTGGTAAGTTATAATTCATACTCCCGCATGCAGTCATTTCCAAGTAGTAGACGGGGAGTTCTATCAAGAGGAGATGTTACATAGACATCCTATAATAAATGTGGAAGACAACGATGAACTAATCCACTTAGAGGGTGGAGATGAACCTGATGAATTGGATCTTGAGTCAGTACCTGTGCCATATTACATTGATACTAAGGAGGAAGAGTTACTAACTGACACTGATACTGAATCTAAAAAAGATGATGGTTATGAATCTCTAATACATATAAAAAATGATTCTGACTCAGATAGCGATTTTCATTAAAATGTATGTTTAGTTTTACTTGTATTGCATACAATTACATATATATATATATATATATATATATATATATATATATATATATATATATATATATATATGTTCTCTATATCATTGTCATATTTATATACCTTTCATTTATAGTTGTCGTAATTAACTATTTCATACAATTACCTGTACTATTATCATTTTATTGGTATATGTATTATCATATAACTTATAATAACATCCTGAATTTTTTATTTATAGATATCTTCTGAAGAAACGCAAAAAAAAAAATGCGGCTTGGGTTGGGGGCCTAATCATGTCCCGAAGGCCCCGGCTAATACGAATAATCAGATTCTTATACAGATTAAACCTCCTATGAATAGTACGTACGTTATCTAGCTATTATATATAAGTATTTTATATTACCATTATTTTAGATATATACTAATGTAAATTTCTTTCAATATTATAATAACATTACTTATCTTTAATGTTAATTGTTATATATTGTAGTGATTTTCAAGATAGTAAGATTGTGAAGTGCATTTCACAATTATACTTACAGAACTGGCATACGCTAGTTATTATGTGGGCGAGCACACCTCTCGCCTAAAGGGATATAGTTTAGGGTAAATTTCAGGTATATTTTTTTAATTTTGACAGTTATTTAATATAATTAATGAACTAATATTGTTTAGTAGTGTTAAATTATATTAATATCACCGTTTTAATATTATTATTGTTGTTTTATTTGTAAAAAATATAGATGGGACATCGTGGATGCATCAATTATTCAGACACTGTTCTGGTAAAAGTGCGACATCTGGACAAGAGATAATTTGAACAAGGAATGACAAAACACCTTACATAATACAGAGATCGACCATCCAGGAAAGGGTGAGCAATATATGAATGAGTATAGCCCCTGGTGATGTGCGTAACCCATATGGACTGAGTTGTGTGACTAGTGGAGAGCTGAGAGATTGGTAAAGAGACACATGACTACCGCATCGAGTAGAGCCTCGGGTGCACTTGAAGACGACAAGGCAAAAGGCACCTATAGGGGCGGCAATATATTACAGTTACAGCATATTGCTGCCAGGGTACGTATGAATGATGAAGTTTTGGTTTTTCTTATGTTTACAGTCATGGTTTGTAGAATATCATATGTTTACATATTAATATGAGAGCATGTTTTGTAAGAGGCTCAGTCTCAAGGTCATTGTAAGACCCCGAATTTTATGAAATAAAAGTATTCAATTTTTCTTATAATTACTATTCAGTAAATGGTTAAATTGATAAATGTTAAAGTTAAGGGTGATATATGATTTTTTTTTTTCAAAATACACAAGTGGTTATAAAATAATCATTGTTGTCGGGAAATATTCGTTTGGTCGTGGAATATTCTTTCTGTCGGAGAATATTCGTACGACGGCGCAGCTATTTGTGGGCCCCATAACGAATAACTGTCGGATGAAGAAAACTACAAATTTGAGTTTTTACAAATAACGACGTAGTTGTTACCGTTAACACTGTTAGAATACCCGGTGGTTAAAATACAGTAATACGCGTTATTGCACAGTAGCACACGGTATTGCACAGTATTTTTGAAATTATTGATTCTTACGTAAGAAGGCACTACTCAATAATTGTTACAGTAATTACTGTTCAGTATTTTATTTTATTGATTCAATAATTGTTGCATTGATATTTTATATTATTGTTGTTCAATAATTATCACTGCACAGTATTTCCCATTATCAGATCAATAATTCATATTATTTGAATAAAACATTATTGGCAATGACTAGAAAGTTCTGTCTAAGGAGAGGTTTGGTCATCTAATTGCGCGCCAGTAAGGAGAAATTCTTATTGGAAAGCCCCCTCTTTCCTGGGAACGGCCTGGTTGTCATAAATGTGATTCTGTAATATTATTTGTGAATAATTAATTATTGATTCATATGATAAAGAAATATTTATTTTATGTGGATATAAACGAGGGATATATTTTTGTGGTTAAAAATGAAGGAGTTAATGTTGAAGTTTTTATCAGTATTTTTGTCGGAATGGAGGTATTAAAAATCAGGGTTTTTGAGATATTTTGCGGGGGTTATAATTTTTAATCCGACCGTTGGATCGTGGTAATTTTTGGATATGTTATACATATATAAGTTGAGTATATGTCCACAAATTTTGAACCGTTAAAAATGAACGTATGATTTGTTATGAATTTTACGAGATGACTGGTTCAGAAATTGTTGAATTTTCGGAGTTTATCATTTTGGTGGAAAATTCTAGAATTGGTGGGCCCCACTTGTGGTTGGTGAAGAAATGTGCTGAATTATATTTCAAATGTGGTGGGTGGGAATAGTAGCAGGTAAAGCCATCAGGTTGCAGGTCAAACCTACCAAAATTTTCCTATAAATAGAGGGCTAAGTTAGAATTGAAAATCACACCAGAAACATAAGTTTTCTCTCTTTCTCTCTCTATATTATGAAGCATATTTTGTGAGTTTTTAGATACTTGGTGAGTTGCTATTCATCAGTGCAAGTTTTCTTCAGCATCATATCCGATATCCAGTCAGAAGTACTGCTCTTTTGAGGTAAGGGATAGTAAGGGATTTTAAGGGTTGTTATGATTTTCAGTTTCGTAATTTTTCTGAACTTCAAAAATTCTGGAAAAATTTGAAATGATATTTTGATGAGTTTTATTGATTGTGTCCAAAAATGGTGATTTTTGGATGTATAGATTGAGAGTTATGAATTTTATGAGAAAAGACTATTTTAAAAGTAACCGCTTATAATTCCTTGTGGTTAACTCCAAAATTGATGAAATTTTTATTGGGAGTACATGTATATGATAGAAGTATACTCTGTAAATTTCAGAATTTTTAGACAAAAGTACAATTTTTGATAAATGTCTAAATATTCGGCTATTTTGGCCATATGAAAAATAGTAAATGACTTTTAAAAATTCTGAGAAAAATATATGTTCACTATGGGACTATATTATGCTAAATCTCAGAAAAGAAATATTTTTGGAACTGATTTGGTATTTTTCATGAAAATGGTCTAGTTATGAGTAAATGAATTAAATATGTTTTGTGAAGAAAGAAAATTGGAAAATAGGATTTTATGGCTTGAGAATCCTATATGAGGTATATGCAGATTTTTGATGAGGGTTTTGGTTATTGATGATGAAATTGTAAGAGTTGGCATTTTATGATGATTAAATGCATTAATTAGTAAAGTGTAAACAATTAAAATAAATTGTTTATAAATTTAAGTAATGTTATTCTTTCAATATCATTATACCGAAATATTGGTATAAATTTTATTGTAGAATTTCTATCTTTTGTGTCAGGGTTACTATTCATGAGTTACGAATATTACTCTTGAGATTAAAACTATATGTTGATCATATTATTTTTATCATCATATATAACATTTTTATAACCCTGATGTTGAAATTCTCTTTCACTGGAGTGTAAAGATGGGTAGATTATTGGTATGATCATGACTAGGGTTCTCTTTGGCCTGTAGTGCAAAGTTGAATTGTGACTGGTATGATCATGACCATTGAATTTATAATTGAATATCTTAAGCTTAAGTGCAAAGGTGAATTGATCAACATGGTTATAATTATTGTTTATATAAATTCTGAAATGATTATATATTTCTTTGAGATATGAATATATTTGGCCTGTAGTGCAAATATGAATTGTTGATGAATATCTTTGGCCTGTAGTGCAAAGATGAACTGTTGTTGAATATCTTTGGCCCGTAGTGCAAAGATGAACTGTTGTTGAATATCTTTGGCCCGTAGTGCAAAGATGGTTTGTTGATGAATATCTTTGGCCGTAGTGCAAAGATGAATTTATTAGTATGATTATGAACAGGAAATGTGATTTGGTATAACCATGATCTTTGATGTTTCAGGTAAAGACAGGTGATGAAAATATTCTTCGTCCTGGGTGCGAAGAAAAATTTAGAGTCACAATTATGATTATGAGTTATTCATATGATTGTGGAAAGGAACTGTTGAGTGATGTTACATGGATAAAACATTGTTGGTGGATTTTTAACATGGAGAAGATAATAGACTTTATAGTCTATTTGACTCTTCTAATGGATTGCTCGTTCCGCTGCAACTATGGTTGAAATTTTTATCATTTACCATATGTTCTAAATCTCTGATTTATTGTTGATGAAGGCTATTGATAATTGAATTATCTTTAGTCATGATATTCTTTACTGAGCTAGTTGTGCTCACCCTTTTGCTTCACAATTCCTTTCAGGTAATAAGAGTGTAGCTGGGTCGAGCGGGGGTAACAAGGGAATAGAACGGTGGTCATCATTTAGTAGTTATATTTGGTGAAGAAAATAGGGTGAGGCGAACCCAACGTTGGAAGGGTGTTTTGTCACTATCATACAAGATGTCTAATGACATACAACCTCGTGTCATCATAAGACAGGGTTGTGCTCATCCACTTGCTGAGTATATCTATGGGCACTACCTATATAATCTTGGTGTTTGTTTGAAGTATAATTCTCAATTAGAGACAGTGGAGATAATGATAAGTCAAGAGAAGACTCACCATTGGGAAGAATATGATAGTAATCTTCTCGTTTTTCTTTGGGGTCTATTGGGTCAACCAAGGATAATTCTGTGGCCATATGATATCTATCATAACCTAGACGCGTGGCCTCCCATGTACGAAGGTTTCCTTGAGCACTTCCCAAAGATTCTAATTTCTAAAACAGTTTTTGACTATACCTTTATGTAAGGTGTTATTGTGAGGTGATGTCCACGGTTGGAACATGAGTCACATTTGGTATATATTTGTATCCAAACTCACAGCATATGTGTTGTTGTATTTTGCACGACAATTGTTGTAATAAAGTTGTAGTTGTTTTCTGTACCATGTATTTGACGACTCAGAATGGGTTGGGTGGAATGGACCTATTTTGGGGTTGTCACAGGTGGTATCAGAGCTTGGGGATATGATCTCTGGCGGAGATCGGGGAATACAACTAGGAGGGGAGAGATGAGTAAATCCTTCGCTAGTGTGTCCTACCTAAGCTTATTTGTTGGTCAGTCATAATATCGGGATATTATGTGATATGTTAATTTGTTAAATTAACACTTGTTTTGAAGCTGTATTCTAGAATGTTATTTGAAATACAGGAGATGAGCAATGGAGAAATTATGATGACAGAGAAGATGGAATTTGAAATGAAAGGAAGGTATTCTCAACTCTTTGAAATACCAGGTACGTAAATTTCGGGGACGAAATTTCATAAGGAGGGGAGATTGTAAGACCCCGAATTTTATGAAATAAAAGTATTCAATTTTTCTTATAATTACTATTCAGTAAATGGTTAAATTGATAAATGTTAAAGTTAAGGGTGATATATGATTTTTTTTTTCAAAATACACAAGTGGTTATAAAATAATCATTGTTGTCGGGAAATATTCGTTTGGTCGTGGAATATTCTTTCTGTCAGGGAATATTCGTACGACGGCGCAGCTATTTGTGGGCCCCATAACGAATAACTGTCGGATGAAGAAAACGACAAATTTGAGTTTTTACAAATAACGGCGTAGTTGTTACCGTTAACACTGTTGGAATACCCGGTGGTTAAAATACAGTAATACGCGTTATTGCACAGTAGCACACGGTATTGCACAGTATTTTTGAAATTATTGATTCTTACGTAAGAAGGCACTACTCAATAATTGTTACAGTAATTACTGTTCAATATTTTATTTTATTGATTCAATAATTGTTGCGTTGATATTTTATATTATTGTTGTTCAATAATTGTTGCTGCACAGTATTTCCCATTATCAGATCAATAATTCATATTATTTGAATAAAACATTATTGGCAATGTCTAGAAAGTTCTGTCTAAGGAGAGGTTTGGTCATCTAATTGCGCGCCAGTAAGGAGAAATTCTTATTGGAAAGCCCCCTCTTTCCTGGGAACGGCCTGGTTGTCATAAATGTGATTCTGTAATATTATTTGTGAATAATTAATTATTGATTCATATGATAAAGAAATATTTATTTTATGTGGATATAAATGAGGGATATATTTTTGTGGTTAAAAATGAAGGAGTTAATGTTGAAGTTTTTATCAGTATTTTTGTCGGAATGGAGGTATTAAAAATCAGGGTTTTTGAGATATTTTGCGGGGGTTATAATTTTTAATCCGACCGTTGGATCGTGGTAATTTTTGGATATGTTATACATATATAAGTTGAGTATATGTCCACAAATTTTGAACCGTTAAAAATGAACGTATGATTTGTTATGAATTTTACGAGATGACTGGTTCAGAAATTGTTGAATTTTCGGAGTTTATCATTTTGGTGGAAAATTCTAGAATTGGTGGGCCCCACTTGTGGTTGGTGAAGAAATGTGCTGAATTATATTTCAAATGTGGTGGGTGGGAATAGTAGCAGGTAAAGCCATCAGGTTGCAGGTCAAACCTACCAAAATTTTCCTATAAATAGAGGGCTAAGTTAGAATTGAAAATCACACCAGAAACATAAGTTTTCTCTCTTTCTCTCTCTATATTATGAAGCATATTTTGTGAGTTTTTAGATACTTGGTGAGTTGCTATTCATCAGTGCAAGTTTTCTTCAGCATCATATCCGATATCCAGTCAGAAGTACTGCTCTTTTGAGGTAAGGGATAGTAAGGGATTTTAAGGGTTGTTATGATTTTCAGTTTCGTAATTTTTCTGAACTTCAAAAATTCTGGAAAAATTTGAAATGATATTTTGATGAGTTTTATTGATTGTGTCCAAAAATGGTGATTTTTGGATGTATAGATTGAGAGTTATGAATTTTATGAGAAAAGACTATTTTAAAAGTAACCGCTTATAATTCCTTGTGGTTAACTCCAAAATTGATGAAATTTTTATTGGGAGTACATGTATATGATAGAAGTATACTCTGTAAATTTCAGAATTTTTAGACAAAAGTACAATTTTTGATAAATGTCTAAATATTCGGCTATTTTGGCCATATGAAAAATAGTAAATGACTTTTAAAAATTCTGAGAAAAATATATGTTCACTATGGGACTATATTATGCTAAATCCCAGAAAAGAAATATTTTTGGAACTGATTTGGTATTTTTCATGAAAATGGTCTAGTTATGAGTAAATGAATTAAATATGTTTTGTGAAGAAAGAAAATTGGAAAATAGGATTTTATGGCTTGAGAATCCTATATGAGGTATATGCAGATTTTTGATGAGGGTTTTGGTTATTGATGATGAAATTGTAAGAGTTGGCATTTTATGATGATTAAATGCATTAATTAGTAAAGTGTAAACAATTAAAATAAATTGTTTATAAATTTAAGTAATGTTATTCTTTCAATATCATTATACCGAAATATTGGTATAAATTTTATTGTAGAATTTCTATCTTTTGTGTCAGGGTTACTATTCATGAGTTACGAATATTACTCTTGAGATTAAAACTATATGTTGATCATATTATTTTTATCATCATATATAACATTTTTATAACCCTGATGTTGAAATTCTCTTTCACTGGAGTGTAAAGATGGATAGATTATTGGTATGATCATGACTAGGGTTCTCTTTGGCCTGTAGTGCAAAGTTGAATTGTGACTGGTATGATCATGACCATTGAATTTATAATTGAATATCTTAAGCTTAAGTGCAAAGGTGAATTGATCAACATGGTTATAATTATTGTTTATATAAATTCTGAAATGATTATATATTTCTTTGAGATATGAATATATTTGGCCTGTAGTGCAAATATGAATTGTTGATGAATATCTTTGGCCGTAGTGCAAAGATGAACTGTTGTTGAATATCTTTGGCCGTAGTGCAAAGATGAACTGTTGTTGAATATCTTTGGCCCGTAGTGCAAAGATGGTTTGTTGATGAATATCTTTGGCCGTAGTGCAAAGATGAATTTATTAGTATGATTATGAACAGGAAATGTGATTTGGTATAACCATGATCTTTGATGTTTCAGGTAAAGACAGGTGATGAAAATATTCTTCGTCCTGGGTGCGAAGAAAAATTTAGAGTCACAATTATGATTATGAGTTATTCATATGATTGTGGAAAGGAACTGTTGAGTGATGTTACATGGATAAAACATTGTTGGTGGATTTTTAACATGGAGAAGATAATAGACTTTATAGTCTATTTGACTCTTCTAATGGATTGCTGTTCCGCTGCAACTATGGTTGAAATTTTTATCATTTACCATATGTTCTAAATCTCTGATTTATTGTTGATGAAGGCTATTGATAATTGAATTATCTTTAGTCATGATATTCTTTACTGAGCTAGTTGTGCTCACCCTTTTGCTTCACAATTCCTTTCAGGTAATAAGAGTGTAGCTGGGTCGAGCGGGGGTAACAAGGGAATAGAACGGTGGTCATCATTTAGTAGTTATATTTGGTGAAGAAAATAGGGTGAGGCGAACCCAACGTTGGAAGGGTGTTTTGTCACTATCATACAAGATGTCTAATGACATACAACCTCGTGTCATCATAAGACAAGGTTGTGCTCATCCACTTGCTGAGTATATCTATGGGCACTACCTATATAATCTTGGTGTTTGTTTGAAGTATAATTCTCAATTAGAGACAGTGGAGATAATGATAAGTCAAGAGAAGACTCACCATTGGGAAGAATATGATAGTAATCTTCTCGTTTTTCTTTGGGGTCTATTGGGTCAACCAAGGATAATTCTGTGGCCATATGATATCTATCATAACCTAGACGCGTGGCCTCCCATGTACGAAGGTTTCCTTGAGCACTTTCCAAAGATTCTAATTTCTAAAACAGTTTTTGACTATACCTTTATGTAAGGTGTTATTGTGAGGTGATGTCCACGGTTGGAACATGAGTCACATTTGGTATATATTTGTATCCAAACTCACAGCATATGGGTTGTTGTATTTTGCACGATAATTGTTGTAATAAAGTTGTAGTTATTTTCTGTACCATGTATTTGACGACTCAGAATGGGTTGGGTGGAATGGACCTATTTTGGGGTTGTCACAGTCAGCCTATCTATTAGTTGGATGTGTATGTGGCCACCCGCGATGGTCTGCCTGAGGCTGTCCAGATAGTGGTGATTAGTTTTTATAACTTTGATATGTTTTTTTATAAATTTTTATGTCATTCATAAGCATTTTATACTTATTTTTAACTATTTAATTGTTAACCTGCTAACAAAACACTTATAAGAGCTTAATGAACGAGCATTATTCTTAAGGCACTCCACGTCTGCCGATTGATCAAGAATTGTGGGAGAGGGCATCGATTGTGAAGAAGAACTACACCATAGGCCAAAGACAATGACGACGCCTGACCATTAGTGGCATATGCAGCTCTGCTACACAGTCTACATAGTCATCGGGTCATTCAACCTATCATACTCCTACTGACTGTGTGAAATTGATCTGTCGAGATCGTGGTCTTCTTCGTATACTGGGCGGGCATCTGTAGCCTTTGCGTCTTGATGAGTTAACAGATATAGCGGCAATAGCACGACATTAGGATGGCGACGAGGTAATCTTAGTACTTATTCAAATTAATCACTTATATATATATATATATATATATATATATATATATATATATATATATATATATATATACACACACACACATATATATTGTTATGTCTTACTTCTGTTCAAATAATTCATATTGTTTAGTATTCCCTTACTTTGCTTTGCAGAAGTCATACTAGTATCAACATATATATTATATATGTAACATGTTTTATTCTTTTGTTAATTATAGGGTCATATTAATTTGGAAGATGATGCATAAAGAGCTAGGCTTGTTTTCTAAATATTTAAAGCCTTGTACTTTTATATTCATTCTTTAGACAATTGTATGTTACTTAAAGATAACATTTGTATATATTTCTTCAGGTTTATATAATTGTTTATTAATGTTTATATAGTTTATATTGTGTTGGTTTATGTGTTTGCATATGAATGAATGTTTATATATATTGTTTTGCATGTGTTGGGATACACTACAAAAAAATAGGGTATAGGCAACAAGACTTTTACCGACGACATAGACGCCTTCGCTAATGACCCCATTTTCGACAACACTACCGTCGATACTGACTGTTGTCGCCAATGGTATGCTCCCTCCAAATCTGATGTGGTGGTCAACAGTATGCCGTCGGGAAAGGTTTGAAGGGGAGTCGTTAATAACATTTCGCGCCATAATTTTACGGGGGAGGGAAATACATTGGCGACGAACTCTAGTGTTATTACGGACGACAATGTTATCGCTAATGGGTAATATCGACGGGGTCATTATCGATGGCAGGGCCGTCCAAAATTACTTTCTAATTTAAAGCCTTAGGGGTCGACGGCAGGGGCGAAATTTTATATACTCAATACAAATTTTTAGCGCGAACTCATTTCCCTCTCCCTCCTCCCAACGACGTCGAACTCACCAGTTACTGTCGCTGCACCCCCTCTTCACCGGTGGCACGCACAACTTATTTGGGCAAAGGCGTGGCTAGCTAACTGATTTGGGAGACTATGGCTAACTGATATGGAACAAATTTCTCTCTTTCCTTTGCAACTGTTCTTCAATCCTCTAATATTCAGCAGGTACGCTTTGTCTCTCCATCTTCGTGAAACTTATTATTGTTCATTGTTGTAAACTTGTGACTGTAAGAGAAACTCCCCTTTATGTTATATGTTTTTATTCTTTCCTCTTCTTGGGTTTGTATGCTGGTAGTACTCAAGTACTTATGTGTGTGACCTCACTAGCTTATGGGTTGGAATTTGGATATATTCTGCCATAGAAATTAAGATATAACTCCATTTCATCATTTTGGTTTGTAATTCTGTTATAGGATGTATTATAGTATGTATTCGACTATTATGCTTTGTTTTCTTTGTGTGCGCTTTAATTGGTGTGTGTTATATGTGGGAGAGATTATTTCCTTTTATCTGTTACGGGTTTGAAAATATAGTTTGATAATTCTAATTTCACACTTTACTGAGTTAGTTTCAATGTTCTCTAATTTTTAAACAAGTTCTTGTGTTTAGTAATAAGAACCTTTCGGGATATGTGAGCAGAATTTGCAAAGAAAAATTATGAAGAATCACAGCATGCAAGTAGAATAATTTTTGGAAAGTATATTTGGAAAGGTTTGTGTGCATAATATAGAACAATTGGGTGTGTTTAATTAGAATTTGATTTGGAGATAAGCGTTTAGGTGTAACTTGTCAAAACTTCTCAACTCTGTGTCTTATTCGCAACTTTGGGCCTCCTTCTTACCCTTGTCTATGTAGTTCTATCGGGCAGCTATGGTTTTATTCATGTTTCTGCGGTTTGTTCTGTTAAATTGTTGTTGCAGCAACATGAATAAAGAACATGCTTTGATAGCTTTAGTAAAAAATAAATATTATTTATATCTTGGGTGAATAAGTTGTAAGTAATTTCTAAGGAAGGATGAAACAGTTCTAGTTGAAGACTTTAAAATTAAAATCATGAGCCAACTGATGGCTAAAACCAAACACTTATCTGAGAACACATGCAACATATGTTAAGGAAGTATGTAGCTATTAGTTAGTGGGTATTTGCAATGAATGTTTACGAAAACTTGTTTATAATCTGATGGTTCTAAAAGTAATACTCTACGTGACTATATATCAAATTACTAATGTTTGCAATTTTCAGTTGTTGGTTTTCTTTTTGCTTGGATTGGGCTAAGTTTCATACTTTAGATTTATGTATTACCAAAAAAAGAAGAAAACATTAAAGTTTGTGAACCAAAGCTTCTTAGATTGTAAACTTTTGTGCCTGCAAATTTATCTTTTATTTAGTGGATTGACCGGATTACCTAAATTTTTTAATCTCCTAATTTGTAAGTTTTTCTTCCAATGTACCTATCAATTAATTGATAATCTAGTCATGTGGAAAATATTGGTCTATTTTTCCTTGGTGTATGTTGATAAGTTTTTTTTCTATTAAAAGTATGTTGTTGTGTTTTTTTAACCCTTTACTAGATGTGACTTGGTTGTTGGGATTCACTATTTTGGCATGTTGGGGGTCTTATGCTAACTATATAGGTTATTTTTTTAGTGTGTTTAGCAGCTTGGGTTGGAAAGAAAATGAAAGGATTTGAACAATTTCGAGAAAACATGAAATTCCTTTTTGTTCTAGGAAAAGAGTGAAATTGTATATGTGCATATTTTCATATAGTTTAGGAAGCTTATAAACCCTTTTGAGATTCACTTAGTATGAGTGAATCTCAAATAGTCTCTGTTTTGGGATTGTTCTTGTATGCTTTGCTCTTACTTAGGTCGGTGTTAACAACTTGAGCACGTCTTTAAATTTTGAGAATTTTTGGTCACTATATATATTTTTAATAGTTTGTAGTAGTGCAATTATGATGGTATACATTATATTATTCTATTAATTAAGGTGCAAAATTATTGTGATTACAAATGTCTTATAATTTTCTGTTGATTTCTTTATAGTTATATACATATGGCCTGTCTACCACACGACGATCATGGTGGGTGTGCTGGTAGTACAAGTTGTGGGGGCCAGGAGGTAGTGGGGCTGATGACCAGGGCGAATCTTCAAGTATAATTACATGTTAAATGTTTTTACATCTTACTGTTTTTTATATAGTATTGTCATTATATTCGTTTATATAAAGTTATTCACATATTACAGTGCATACAGCATAGGCCTCCGTGGGGACTAGTACGTGGCTTGCTAGGGAATCCCCCCAGACGCCTTATATATGTCGCGTCGGGAGTAACATGTAATTTTATAATGTGTGTAGCATTTAACATTTGTTTTACATGAAAACCTGCTTGTATATATACTTTAGAATTTTTAAATGTATTAATTTTAATTACAGTATCCTTGACGTGACTCCAAGGAACACGTTGCTTGGGATCGTGCGCAACCGATTCTTAAGCTCGTGAATGAGATGGGCAGATGTGGATGACCGCACATGCCAGTTGATTGTAAATGAGTTTCGGGTAAGATGTCATTCAAATGTTAGTTTTCTATGCCATTTGCATGTTATTGTTAATCCTTGACATGTAGATTTATATTTTCTACTAATATTGTAATGTGCAATGTGCAGATATATTACCGATTTGAATACGGTCCAGAAGCCCATGGCATGACCATTATTCGAGTATATTTAGAAATGAACTGACACAAGTTGGTCCACGACGAAGAAGAAGGCCCAGAGCAAGATGGTCGATAGACAGACAATTAGAGATGTCTGGCGAGATTTCATCGGTGTTGCAGTGTGGAAGAAAATGTGCAATATTTGGGAAGGCTTTGCTTTTTAGAAGATGTAGACACAGCGTATAGCAGTCCGACGATAGAGTTGTCTGCCACACTGCACGGGGTCTCAGTCGTATGATCTTTTCAAGGAGAGACTATAGGATACTCTTAAGCGCCCACCTTCCCGATTAGTGTTTTGGTGGCACACCCACCAGAAAAAAGGTGATGGTGGTTATATCTCACCTGGGATAGAGGGCATGTGTGACGCCCCCAAAATAGGTCTACATAACCAATTTTGAGTCGCCAAATACATGGTACAGAATCCAAATATAAACTTACTATTTATAAATATTAAATTGTCGTGCAAATACGACAAAACATAAGTTGCGAACAAACATTGTCTCAAAGACAATATCCAAACTCAAATAAAGTCCTTATTACAATTATTGCCACACTATTTTACAAAATATTGAGGACTACTATAATAACTATCTTGGATCATTACTCCACTACTCGACTAGTCCCAGCTACATTCTCGCCCCCTGAGAAGAATAATAGAACGAAAAGGAAAAAGGTAAGCTCAACTAGCCCAGTAAGAATATTATAACTAAGATAATGTAGAACAAATTAGCTTTAGTCCTCAACAGGGAAAAAATCTAATAGAATACAATAGACAACAAGTTTTACATTAATAACTGCAGCGAAAATAGCAATCCATTACAAGAGTCAAGTAGAGCATGATGTCTACTATCTTCTATGATTTAAAAGTCCATCATCAATATTTTATCCGTGTAACACTAATCAATAATTACTTCTAATCAATGAATTATCTATGCACTACGGGCTAAAGATAATCGTTTGTATCACCAGTGGTCATGATCACGCTAAACACCTGTCCATCTATGCACTACAGGCTAAAGAATTCTTTCACCATAAACCTTTATCTATAATATTAAAGGTCATAATTATACCAATACACAATTTCTGGTCATAATCATAACAATCAACAGTCCATCTATGCACTATAGGTCAAAGATGACTTTCAGCACATTATAAGCATGAGGATGATGACAATGATATAAAGAATCAATCAAGTGAGATCAATGAAAAATATTAAAAATTTATAATTTAATTTATCTAGAGTTCAAGAATGTCCAAATTGTCAACATGATCACCAATTGTGGAGTAAAATTCAAGAATAAAATTCATGTATTAAAAATAATTTGGACATAAAAGAAACTAATTTTGTCATGAATAGTACCCCGTGAATAGTACTCTGAATGAATAGTACCCTGAGTGAATAGTACTCTGTGAATAGTACTCTGAATGAAAATATTAAAATTTATTAAGAAAGTTCATACCAATATTCCAATGAAATGATATTAGATGAAGCGAAAACTATTAAGGATATTCTACAAATTTTAGAGATTTTCACCACTTAACAATAAGGTTATGGAAACAAAGAATAAATTTGTACCATAAATGGAGAAAAATATGAAAGAAAGTGATATCCCTTGACGAATACAAAAGAAATGTTATCCCATATGAGTATGAAAAAATATACGAAACTGAAAATGGATTTTCATCCGTTATGCAGTAATCCGCGTAAACAGATCATTTTCACAACTTAATAAAGAATGAATACGAAGGGTTATTCACCAGGTATGCCGTAATCTACGTAGACATGTTATTCCCACAGATTAATAAATAATGAATACGAAGAGTTATTCACCAGGCATGCGGTAATCTGCATAGACATGTAATTCCCACAAATTAATAAGGAATGGATACGAAAGGTTATTCACTAGGCATACGGTAATCCGTGTAAATAGGTTATTCCCATAGATTAATAAGAATAGAATGACAACCCTTATGAGTATGAAGAAAATAACATCCTTTACTTTAATAAAAGACTAGATACTGCACTAGTGTAGTAGCAGAACTTTGTGTTGTTGGTGTGAGCTTGCTTCTCGGATACTCTTCTTCTTTCTCTCTTATTCTCTCTCTATAGTTTCTCTCTCCATAGCTTTAGTGAGTTGGTGAGAATGAAGGAAGAAATGAGCTTCTATTTATTTAAGAATTCTAACTTGGCCTTTGCAATGAGAAGAGGCAAGTGGCTTGACACCTGGTAATATGAAAAGGCAAGTGGCTTGACGCCTGTAATGTGAAAAGGAAAGTGGTTTGACGTCTGGTAAAGGTAAATACTACTGGCAAAAATGACTCTTAGATGATGACCTATGGGTCCCATAGAATAAACCAAACTTACAACAAACGTCTCATGACAAACCTCTCTATTTATATAAAAAAATTGAATAAATATTTACCACAATTCACTTATCTTCAATCAATACATTTTTAATCTTTTAACAATTATTCATCATTAATATTATAACTCACAATATTGACAAGCAGATCGTTTCCAGGAAAGAGGGGGCTTTTCGATAAGAATTTCTCCTTATTGGCGCGCAATTAAATAACCTAACCACTTTCCTCGACAGAACTTTCTAGATATTGTCAATAATGCAAATAATAATATGAATAACTGTGTCGTATCAATTTTTGATTTAATAATTTAAAATATTGTGCAGATGATACTGTGATAATAATTGAATCAATAATATGAGATACTATGCAGCAACTACTGTGACAATTATTGAATGAAATTGAGTGAATTCTTATGTAAGTATCAATAATTAGAGATACTGTGCAATACCTTGTGCTATTGTGCAACAACGCGTATTACTGTACTTTCATCACCTTATAT
The DNA here is from genome assembly GCA_016801055.1 of Panax notoginseng. Taxonomy (NCBI): domain Eukaryota; kingdom Viridiplantae; phylum Streptophyta; class Magnoliopsida; order Apiales; family Araliaceae; genus Panax; species Panax notoginseng. Next base: position 44,592,135 of record CM029019.1, on the reverse strand, counting down.
TTCAACAGTTTAATGGTAAAAGATTTGCCGTTATTTTTATAAAAAGGTTAATTCTGTTGCTTTTTATATCCGACAGTTATTCCGTTGTGGGTGTCGACGTCAGGATTTTTATTTTTCCCTTTTCAGTTCTTATCTTTTGGTGTTCTCATGTTAAGCGAGATTTATTTGAAAAAATAAGCTGTGAAAAAGTTCTACATGTATATGTCGACGATTGGATTGTAAGAGTCGCCAGTTGGTATTTTTAAATGGTTGCACCAACTCAACCGAGAAAAGGTTTGCACATAGACCTAGTGATGTGACACTGTGTAACTGGTCTGTGAAACCGAGATTCGTTAAGGTCTGGGGGCTTGATTATGTGGAGGGAAGGTGTTAGGCAGCCCCCGACATCCGTGGTAACACGGTGACCGCCACTTTTCAATTTAAACTTTTATCCGAATGTATGTGTGTGTGTGGGTCTATGTGCAATTATCTGGAAGTAGAGATACGCCTCGTTTACACCTATATACAAAGGGTTTGAATTTTGTATAAAAGTTCAATTCTAACGAAATATAGCAGTGATGTTTTGGAAAGCAGGTTTATCAAATCCTTATGCTCAATAGTAATTGAGGCCTTTGATACTTTCATTTTATTATGTGTTCGGCTTGATTGCTTTTATTATTTTGGAGATGCGAAGCATCTTCGAGAAAATAAGATACATAGCAATGCCGAACTCCTTGTGGGCATAAAAGTCATCTAAGAAAATTCAGACACCGTGAATAATTTACAAGCTAGCTGCAGCTGAAAATGTGCATAACGGGAATCGAATCTAGATTCAAAAACTGAATTTGTGATCACATGATTCCAAGGCTCACATGATGATGCAATATGTACAAAAGCTGTAAACAGTTATATATATATATATATATATATATATATATATATATATATATATATATATAGCTATAAATATATATGTATATATGAACAATCAACTGCCACGAAGTAAACTCCATGCAGGATGTGAAATGTATATATATATATATATATATATATATAGAGAGAGATATAGAGTCCGGATCCAGTCAGGAATCCCGGACTTTACCAAAATACGGACCCATTTTTTTCTGCTTTCTTTTTTTAAAATAATTACATTTTTTTAATATTTTATGGAACTGAAATTTTTACATAATCCGGTGCATTTACTGCTTTTATACATATATATATATATATATATATATATATATATATATATATATATATATATATATATATGTATGTATAAAAGCAGTAATCGACGATCCGAGCATAAGCAAACAACACGACCCTCAACGTGAATAATTGTGTGTGACTGAAAGTGGAGAAAGGCTTTAAGAATTCTGAGATGTCTTACAGTGGGCTGCCAAGATGACTTCAGATAGCTTTAAATGAATGAATACTCGGTTTCCATCGGTTAAATATAGCAAAACACAAGCTCTAAGGTGTTTGGAAAGAGAAAGCACTCAGTTTAAAGTGTGTACAAAGCAAAATGGACAAGGCTTTTTCGCCTTTTCTCTTCTTAAAACGGCCACCCCAAGCCCTCTATTTATAGAGGAGGGAGCTGCAGGTGTACCTACGGCAGCCACAGATGTACCTGCGGCTACTCGGGGTGCCCAGGGCATTATGGGCCCACCGTCTCGAAGTACGTGCACGTATACAACACGTTTGTCCGCTTGAACCTTCTTAACTTTTAATCTGGGCATCTGATTGAGGTATATAATACCTTTCTGGAATGTTGTTGTCTAGAGTTACACAATGACATAGGATAAAAGGTTGTACGAAGCCAGGAAGATGGGCCCATGACCCGATCTTCAATTCTTTAAATTCTATCTGGTGTGCTATCTTGTGTAGTAGTCACTCGGGATTTTAGCTATGGTTCATGTAGGACATTTCTGTGTAGAATATAGTATGAAATGACGTTGAGATGGCATGAATGTGGAATTGAGGTGGAAAATGATGATTTTACCCCTCACCAGGGTTATCTCTGGTTCTGGGCTGATTTAGCAGTCGTTGCTCATGGTTATCTTTGAGATTAGGCTGCTGTAAGTACTGAATGTCCTCAGGGTTGTCTCTGAGGTGTTCTTGACCTCCCGATGTTATCTTCGAGGTTGGGATTGAGTGCCTCGGGATTATCTCCGTGGTTGAAGCTGACTTCTGGGAATTAAAACAGACTTTTCCAGGGTTATCTACGGAATTGAAACTGCCTTCCTCGAGGTTGTCTCCAAGTTTAAAATTGTATCTCCTGGGGTTGTCTCTGAGACTGGAACTGAATATCTCAAGGTTATCTTCGAGATGAAAAATTGAGTATCCCGAGGTTGTCTCAGAGATTTAGCTGATTTGACTTCCAAGGTTATCTCCGGAAGACGATTTTACCCTCCTGCAAGGTTAGTAATAGGAATGCACAATTTTGAGTGTCTATAGAAGCCCCTCTTTATCATATTCATTTAATGTAATGGCATGGATAAGATAAAAAATACTAGACACTTGAAATGTGACAAGATAGTCATGATATAATGTAATACAGTATAATGCAAATGTATGATGAATGTAGTTTGTTGGACCATTTTCCAATGGGATGTGATGACCATCTGTTCTCGCTCTTTGGGGACTGGATTTATCACCGATTATCTTGATGAACTGCTTGGATGTTTACTCTAAAGCTCCCAGGAACTTTCAGGATGTTGACATTGGGGTTATCACCAAAGTCCTTAATCCTTGGTACAGACTTTCCACCATAGATGTTCCTATCATATACAAGAGACTCTGGGGGAATGAGTTTTGGTCTAATGAAGATTTGTATAACAGATTCCATCATCGATCCTCCCCGATGAGGATGGCTTTCCCTGGTTTGTATCACCAGGTTTTTCTCGTGTTCTGTCGGAGTTACTGCTAACAGTTTGTGTTGTCAGGGCTGCCTGACCTTCATTGAAATGTACTTCAATGGATACCATCACCGGACCATCTCCGATGCTTCGCTGAGTTTAATTGACAACGACTGACTTTGTCAAGGTTACTTGACCTTCGCTGAAATGTGCTTTAACGGTTGAGATCATCGGAACACCTCCGATGCTTTGTTGGATTTACTTACCAATGGCTGAAGAATGTCAAGGTTTTTGACCTTCATTGAAATATACTTCAACGGCTGAGATCATCTGAACACCTCCGATGCTTCGCTGGATTTACTTGACAACGGCTGAAAAATGTCAAGGTTTCTTGACCTTCATTGAAATGTACTTCAATGGCTGAGATCAAAGCAACACCTCTGATGCTTTACTGGATTTACTTACCAACGACTAAAGAACGTCAAGGTTGCTTGACCTTCATTGAAATGTACTTCAACGGCTGAGATCATCAGAACACCTCCGATGTTTTCCTGGATTTACTTACCAACAGCTGAAGAACGTTAAGGTTGCTTGACCTTTGTTTAAGTGTACTTCAACGGCCGATGTTGTATGAAGTTTCTGTTGGGGAGTATTTCTCTTTTGATTTCCCATGTACAGGTTAAGAGTGTTGACTGACCACAGATGTTTGCCCTTGTTTTGACAGTTTTGGCCCTATGAGAGGCTCTCATGTCTGCGTCCCATTAGCATGTTAGGTTTAGACACCTACCCACGAGGATAGCGATGTCATCACTCCATGTTGGCAGAGGTTACTGTAGCTGAGGGTTTCACCCATTGTCGCCTACAGTTGGAGTTATTGACATCCGATGTAATTACTTGGGTTCCCTATTCTAGGGAACATTTGACAGTTAGCTTTGAGGATGGATTCCCAACTGGTGTCGAGCATGTGATGTCCACCTGTCGGATTCTTCTCTTCATAGATGGAGGATGGAAACTCTTTTTGGGAGAGCGTGCTATCAGGAGTACCACATGAGAGATCCGTATGCCAATATATCCTACTACCAGGCATTATTAGCCTGTGTCATAGTCGCCTGTCAGTGATATCCCATTGATGGGAGTTGACGGCTTTACTTTGTCAGAGGGTCCATTCATTCAGGAGGTATTCTACCACTAGTGGCCCCCTCGTACCATCGAAGCCCAGACCCGCACCACTCAGTTCGTGGGGGATATGGTTCCTGGGTTCGTGATGATGATGGATTGGATGGCCTTCATCCGAGATCCTACTCATTTGATGCAGATTGATAGCTTGACCCTATAGTTAGACTGGACACATATTTTCATCTAGTATTTGGGTAGAGATCCTTCCGAGGCGGATACTTTTGATCCTTTTAGCTCAGGGGCTGGCCCTTCAGGTGACCCATATGGTTTTGTCGGTGCAGATCCTCCATTGTATAGGCCTGACATCCCTCTTGGCAGAGATCCAGTGACTCAGGAGGAGTTACATCAGATGGACAAGATAGATGATATAGACATCAACACCATTGACTTCTTCTGATGTATTTCTCGCTATATCTTTTGATAGGCCTCTGTTAGATACTGGGTGGTTGTGCCCCATTCTCATTATATCTTTTGATAGGCCTCTATTAGTTATTAGGCGGTTGTGCCCCATTTTCCTGTATTTTTCAGCTGTATAGAGATGATGTATTAGATGATGATGTACTTATGAATGTATATATACTATTTTCCATTCCCTACATCATATTACCATCTATTATTTGTCATGAATGTATTATGTTATGCATATGTATGTCCAGAGATGTTCAGCATTGACCCCTGGATGGTCTTATGATACGACCCACACAAATTTCTTCCTCGACAGTTAGCCGCATTGATCACACCCTTCAGTATTGGTAGTCTCATGTTTGAAATCATGGTACGATAGTTTGTCACCTCTAGATCAAGTGACTGTAGATTAGCTATTGCATCACTCCATGACCCTCTTGATGTTCCAGGTTCCTGTGGGTTTTGTAGAGGGCATACTGGAGCACTGGGTACCAGAGAGGCAGGTTTTCTGATTTGAGACCCAGGAGTTAACTCCCACCTTAGAAGAGTATGAGCGTCTGACGACCTTGCCATTGGATAGGCCTTGCGCTCAGATGGCTATCGGTAATATGAGCCGATAGTTTATGACCCTCACTGGGTTGAGGCGTAGAGCAGCCCAAGATGAGATCAGCTCCAGGCATGTAGTGTCCCAGCATTTTCTGATAGACAGATTTGGCTCATTGGATAGTTATGCACAGCACTTCGGGGATTTCACCACGTCAAAGGATTAGTGGCGTGTTACCAGAGTAGATGTACTCATGATGTGTGTAGTGGCCTATATGTACATGCCACTATACATGGATTATTTGGACATCGGTGTAGTTATGGCAGTGAGGGCTCTCAGGGAGGGACATATTATTGTACCGATGATTGTGTTAGAGACATTGAGGTTAGCCACATATTGCCACATATTCTACAGGGGTATTCACAGGCAGCTCGGTCTTGCTGTATGTATGGTTCATATCACACTTGAGACCAATTGGCACCTTCTGACGCCATGGGTATTACTTTTCCCATGAGATAGCCATGTCTTACTCCTTTCAGCCGACGGAGTGTATAGTCGCTGCATCTTGGTCGGTGTTTCTAGCAGAGATCGAGTATCCATTTGACATTTTGCTATGTTCAGGGCTTAGCTCTCCCTACAGCTTCATTACTTATGCATCTGGCATGGATTATCTGCCTCTAGCTGGTTTGAGGGGCATGACCATGTATCACCCACTGGTTGTGATGGCACAGTTTGACCAGTTTCAGGATGTTCATCCTTTTGAGGGGGCATTGGGTCAGCATTTGTCTTCTCGACATTTATCAGCAGAGGATAGATCTAGGGTGTACGCCTGTTGGGCTCAGTGTGAGAGGGCTGAGTTTTTCGTTAGCCATCGAGCCGTTCTACAGAGTATTTTTTATGAATGGAGACAGAGATTACATCGACCGGGGTTGTATCCACCATGCCGGGGATTAATTTTGACAGTGGGGAGCCCATGGAGGATGCTGATTCTCCCACTTAGGAGGAGCTATTTCTTTGGTTGACAGCAGCTCTTATTGATTCCCCTAGTTTGACTGCTACTGTGACCCCGCATTCGGTAGAGTATTTAGAGCAGAGTCTGCATTTGATGACATTTGAGCGAGATCAGACTAGAGCCATGATATCGACTATTTTTACTGGGAGAGATGTCGCTCTAGTAGTGAGAGATGATGCCTTAGCTCGTAGAGACACCACTATTGCTAAGCGAGATGAGGCTAGATCATCTAGAGATGTCGCTCTTGTTGAGCGTATCTGCCCGAGATGCCGCTATTACAGGTAGCACTGCATTGAAGTCTTACATTACTGGTATCATTGCAGAGATGAGCACTTATATTGATGAGCATAGTGTCACTATGCAGTTGGCTGTGGATCTATTGGCTCGTGTAGATACCCTTGGGCAGGAGCTTACAACGTTACCCCCTTCCTCTGAGAGGGATGCTATGTTGGATTTGATAGCGCGCATATACATTGATTTATAGTTGGGCTTGTATTTTCTTGCACAGACTAGCTTAGCCATTTTTATCATGTATAGTACATATTATATATATCAAACAGTATTATATATGGTAGGGAAATATATTTTGATTCACTTCCCTTTTAGTTATGCCTTGTTACTTGCTTGATATTTGCCTGTTTCTCCAGGGTTTGTGATCTGGATGTATTCTGAACTCCCCCTTGATGGATGGACATTGAGATGTCTCAGGATCTTTCAGAATGGATCGTTAATCTGTGTATATTCCCTACCATATTTAGTGTCTTGGGACTGGTGTATGAAGAGGAGTGTGGCTTTCCTCTATGAGGTTGACCGCACCACAGATGGTCGCCGGTACTCCTTTGTATGGGGGAGCCCAGGTAGTTCCATCTCTTATGGATTGGTGTTTCTCTTTGAGGACTCAACCGTAGCTTAGATGGTCGCCTATTCTCCCATTTATGTAGAGAGACTAGGTAGTTCCATCTCTTTGGTCTGAAGCCGATGATGTATGGTTTGAAGGATAATCCCAGTACCGGTGACAAGTTTTTACGTTTTTGTAGGGGTTAGACCAAACCATGAATGGTTGCCTACGTACTCCCAGTGATGAGGTGAGATCAGGCTTGCGTAGTTTGAACTATGTGTAAAGGTTTCAAGTTGTATATGGTAAAGTGGGTGTAGAGATGTGTTTGTTTTTGTTTTGTGGTGAGACCGGACCATAAAGATGGTTGCCCATATACTCCCGTGTATTCGGGAGATTAGATCTGTGTAGTTCGCCCCATGTACAGGATAGACTGCAGACAAAAAGTTTGATCCCTGGTGGGACAAACTGAAAGTGTGAAAAGTTTTATCCCTGGTTGGACAAAACTGAAGGTGTGAAAGGTTTAATCCCTGTTGGGATAACCTGAGTTGAATGATGGATCTAATGATCCGAAACCAGGCTGCTGGTTAGAAGATGTGTTTGTCCCTGATGGGGCAAACAGATGTGAAGAAAGGTTGTATGTAGAGAAATGATTTTGAAAACCTAAACTGACTGGGGATCTGGTGATCCAAACCTATGATGCTTGTTTGCTGGTAACTTCAGACCTAGTACCGTTTTACGATGTCTAAATTGATGAGTTGTGAAAATTCATCGCCATCCATTTCTTGTAAACTGAGGGCACCTCCTGTCAATACCTCCTTGACAACAAACGGGCCTTCCCAGTGTGGGGTGAATTTTCCTTTTGATTGGTCTTGGTTGTCAAGAATTTTCTTCAAGACCAAATCATTCTCCTTGAATTGTCGTAGCCGGACTTTATTGTTATAGGATCTAGCGATCCTCTGTTGGTATAACTGACCATGGAAGATGGCAGCGGCTCGCCTTTCATCTATTAGAGATAATTGGTGATACCTATCTTGCAACCATTGGTCTTCATCCAGATGAGCTGCTATCCACACTCTGAGGGATTCCATTTCCACTTCTATGGGGAGCACTGTTTCTATGCCATAGGTTAATGAGTAGGGGGTTTCTCCAGTGGAAGTGCGCATTGATGTTCTATAGGCTAATAGAGTCAGAGGCAATAAGTCAGACCATCCTTTGTGATTGGCAGACATCTTTTGCATGATCTTTTTGATATTCTTATTAGCCTCTTTAACAGCACCATTTATCTTTGGACGATAGATGACGAAGCTGAGATGTTTGATGTGGAATTTACTGCATAACTCCTCCACCATTTGATTGTTGAGGTTTTTGGAATTGTCTGACATAATCACCTCTGGTTGTCCATACCGATAAATGACATTGTTTCTGATGAAACCAATGATAACTTCTTTAGTAATCCTGGGGAAGGAGGCTGCTTCTACCCACTTTGTGAAGTAGTCGATCATGGTGAAGATAAATCGATGACCATTACTGGCTTTGGGCTCGATGGGACCGATCACGTCCATTCCCTACATTGAGAAGGGCCAGGATGAACTCATATTGTGGAGCTCCCTTGGAGGGGCGTCGATAGCATTCCCATGAATTTGGCATTGGTAACATCTCTTGACGTGATCATCATAGTCAGTAATGCCCTGTTCTTAGGATTTTCTTGACAAGTAGAGGGCCACTCATGTGTGGGCCACATTTCATCCATAAGCCCCTGAGCTTGGTCTTTGTCCAAACATCTGAGAAGACCTAGTCCTGCATCTCTTTTGTAAAGTGTGTCTCCGCTTAGGTAAAATTTCATAGCCATTCGATGAATCTGCTTTCTTTCAGCCTGACTCACCTCAGTGGGTGTAGATCCATCTCGCATATACTCCTTGATATGCTGATACCAAGGGTGTTGATGGGAGGTAGTTCATCTGATACTTCTCCAATGTAGTTTCCGTAGGCTGGAGCCTTTTGTTGGGAAAAGGTGATGCTTGGCATGTCTTCCTTGCTAAGTATGTTGATGAAAAAGGCCAAAGTTGCTAGTGCATCCGCAAAGTCATTCATATTCTGAGGAATGTGGAGGAAGGATATTTCGTCAAACTCTGAAGCCATTTGTATAGCCTACCGATGGTAATACAACAAATGTAGCTCTTTAGTGTAATAGATCCATATGGTTTGTTTGATTACGAATTTAGAATCTCCAAAGACAGTTAACCATCTAATGCCCATTGATTGGGCTAGTTTCAACCCCATGATACAGCCTTTATATTCAGCTGTGTTGTTGGTGCTGTCAAACTGTAATTTGACGGCGACGGGATGCTGCTCCCTCGTAATGGATAATAAAATGGCTCCAGCTCCAGAACCTTCCATGTTTACAGCTCCATCAAAATACATCCTCAATGATTGGTGTGTATCATCCTGACGGTTGCTAAACTGTCATTACCCCTTCATTGAGGAAGTATATTTCCAAAGGGTTGAAATCCCATGTAGGTGCGTGTCGACATCGGTATTTTTATTTGTCCCTTTTTGTTACCTGTTCTTTTGTGCTCTCATTTTAGGTGAGATTTGTTTGAAAAAACAAGTGAAAAGGTCCGACATGTATAATGTCGACGATTGGACTATAAGAGTCGCCAGTTCGTTTTTTAACTGGTTGTACCAACACAACCGAGAAAAGGTTTGTACATTGACCCAGTGATGTGATACTGCTAAACGGGTCGGTGAAACCGAGATTCAATTAGGGTCCGGGGACTTGCTTATGCGAAAGGAAGGTGTTAGGCACCCCCCGACATCCGTGTTATCACGGTGACCGCCACTTTTCAAGAAACTATTATATGAATGTGTGTGTGTGTGTGTGTGTGTGGGTCAATGTGCTGTTATTTGAAAGTAGTGTTATGCCTCGTTTGTACCTATATACATAGGGTTTGAATTTGTATAGAAATTCAGTTTTAAACAAGATATAGCAGTGATGTTTTAAAAGAGGTTTTTCAAACCCTGTGCTCAATAATAATTGAGGCCTATGATACTTTCATTTTATTCATTATTCGGCTTGGTTGATTTTATTTTACAGATGTGAGGCATCTGTATGCAAATAATGTACAAAAAGGTGCTGAATTCCTCGTGGGTATGAAAACCATCTGATGAAATCCAAACATCACAGATAAATTTACAAGCTACTTACAGCTGAAAAGGTCCATCACGGGAACTGAATCTAGATTCAGTGGACTGAATCTGTGATCACATGACTCCTAGGCTCACATGATGCCGCAGTTGATATAAACGCAGCAAGCAAGTATATATATAAAAGCTGTAAATATATATACAGACATGATCACCGACTACGAAGCACCTCCATGGGGGATCAGAAATGAAAATAAAGCTGTAAAAGCGATCAACCGCCACTGAGGGAACTCCAGGCGGGACGAAATGTACAGAAAGCAGTAAAAACAGTCAACCACCACGAAGTAAACTCCTGGTGGGACAAAATGTATATATATATATATATATATATATATATATATATATATATATTAAAGCAATAAACGTACCGGATGTAAAATTCAGGCTCATCGAACATAGTTCGACACACAGTATATATATATATATATATATATATATATATATATATATATATATATATATATATATACGAAAGCATTTAAACGCACCAGACATAAGTCTAGGCTCATCGAACAGAGTTCGACACACAGTTTATATATATAAGTATATATATACAAAAGCAAGTAAACGCTCCAGACCGAAGTCTAGGCTCAATTGAGGCATAACTCGATAATGTTAGTCCATATATATATATATATATATATATATATATATATATATATATATATATATATATATATATATTGAAATAAAATAACGGACCGAAGTTCGGGCAAACACATGCAACACGACTCTCAACGTAAAGAAGGGTGTGTGCAAGTGTGGAGAGAAAGGCTTGAAAATGTGTAAGAAGGCTTACAGTGGGCTGCCAAAGAAGACTTCAATAACTTTAAAGTAGATAAACACTAGCTTCCGCCGATACAAAAGTAGCTATATGTGAGCTCACAAGTGTTTAAAATGAGAAAACACTCAGTTTGGAGTGTGTATGGAGCAAATTGGACAGGGCTTCGTTGCCTTTTCTCCTTCTAAAATGGCCACCCCAAGTCCTCTATTTATAGAGGGTGGAGCCACAGGTGTACCAGAGGCTGCCAGGGGTGCCCCGGGCTTCGCGGGTCCCACCTTCTCGAAGTACATACACGTAGGCAACGTGATGTCTGCTCGAACTTTTAGAATTGCAATCCGGTCATCCGATTGAGGTATATAGGACCTATTTCAGACTGCTGTTGTTGAGAGTTAAGCAATGACATGGGATTAGAGGTTGTACGAAGTCATGAAGATGGGTCGATGCCCTCCGATCTTCAGCTTCAAATTCTATCCGTTATCCTCCGCAATAGTCACTCGGGATTAGTTCTTCTGAGTTTTTGTGGGACATTGATGTGTAGAAATGTATGTTTGAAATATTGAGACGGCGTGATATGGCGTCATGGTGGCAAGATGATAACTTTTCCCCTCACCGGGGTTATCTCCGATTTGGGCTGATAAAGCAGACGTTGCTCAGGGTTATTGCTGAGATTGGACTGCTGCAAATGTTGAAGGTCCTCAGTGTCATCTCTGAGGTGTGCCTGTCTTGTACTGAGTGCCTCGGTGTGAGCGCTGAGGTTGAAGCTGATGGCATGCATTTGAAACAAGCATTTATGGGGTTATCTCCGGAATTGTCACTGCCTTCCTTGTGGTTATCTCCAAGGTTGGAATTTGCTATTCCTAGTATAGGGACTGAGACGGAACATCTCAACCGGGATGAATCGGTATTCTCCAGTTTGTGTTTCGGTATTGGATCTGCATGCCTCGTGGTTATCTCTGAGGTTAGAATTGTTACTCCCGGTGTGTGTTCCGGGGTTGAGCTATTACTCCCAGTGTGTGTTATGGGGTTGAGCTGTTCCTCCCGGTGGTATCCAGAATGGATATGAACCGTCTTTCAGGGTTTCCTCTTAAAAGATGAATATGTGCTCCTGTGATGTCAGTAACAGATAGGCAGAAAATTTTGAGTGTCTACAGATGCCCCTCTTTATCATATTCATGCAATGCAATGCATGGATAGGATAAAGAATCCAAGACACTTGAAATATAATATGAAGCAAATGTATGATGCATGTGTATGGGGTTGTTGCCCAACATGCTGAGGATGATTGCTATCTCCCTATAGCTTCTACTGGGGATTTGGCAATGATGACCAAATTGGATGTGCGATTCAAATCTCTGAGGATGTTGACGATGGGATTATCACCAAAGTTCTGAATCCTTGATACAGACTTGATTCTGAAGTAGTGCCTCTTATGTGTAAGAGATCTGTGGGGATAAAGATTTGTCTGTTTGGGGATGTGTATAACATATTCTGACATCAATCCTCCATGATGACGTTTCCCTCTCCTAGTTTGTATTGCCAGAGTACGTCAATGTTCTGTTGGTTTTACTGCCAACATCAAATGTTATTAGGGCATGTCCGACCTTCGTTGGCATGTGAACCAACAGTTTACCACGCGTTGTAACCCCCGCCAGGGATACATTTGATCCTCTATTGATGTGTAGATCAACGAATGAACTCCCTGCTGGGGATAAATGCCAAGGCTGCTTGGACTTTGTTGATGTGTGTATCAACTAATAAAATCATCGGATGATTTCTGATGCGACGTTGGATTAACTTGCCAACGGCTAAGTGATGTCAAGGTTGCTTCATATGCATTGTAACCCCCACCGAGGTTATGTACTTCGACATATGTACCGTATTGTGACCCCCGCTGGGGTTGTTGTGGCAAAGTAGGATGACGATCCTGAATGAGAGAAATTGGACCTGTGTGAGATATTGCTGAGCATGACTTGTATCGTCTGAAATCACCGGTATAGTGTACCCTATGGTTTGGTAAATACCAATGAATAATGTGAAGACCCACGGTTCAAACAGGATTGTAAGCTATTCTGCTCAATCGCGTAGCATATTTTTTTCCTGATTTGGCATTTTCAGCTTGTGAGAACTCATTTGCAACTCGAACTGGACCGAGCCGGAGGGGTGGGACCCACATAGGGGTGCAGCAGGTACACCTACTGCAGTCGCAGATGGACTTGCGGCCAACCATAAATCTTAAAGACCAGCAGGTTGCTTTCATAAGTCATTTTCAACTTGCGCCGCGAAGGAGATATGAGAGCTCTTCTTCAGATCCGCTGAGTTTGGACATCTTTCTGCAAAATCTGTTATCGTACAAGTGTTCTACACTATCCTGGTAACGTATGCATGTACTTTTTCCAGTTTTTATCCGTTAGAAAATGATTTATCATATGAAATGCATCTAAACACATAGTAGTGATTATATATGCTCAAATGATTTGATAAAAAATATTCAACATAGTAAATGTTAGTATTAAACCATGCTGAACATAATGATGTGACAAAATTTGACTTTTGAGACAGTCAAATTGGCTCCCTTTTATGCTATGTTTATCCTATCCGAGGACATTTGAGCACAAGGTAAAAAGGCAAAGTATTCCTAGCATTGAGGTTAACCTTATATGTTAATAATTTTGCACATAGTATGTATATGACTGTGGGCAAGTGCGCTACTGAATGGCCACCTAGTCATGCCTATGTGTATGTGGATAGTCCTATTTATAGAGGAGACTATGGCAAAATTTTCCTAAAATGTAGGAATTGTGTTAGTCATGGATTTTTAATTCTACTGTGGATGTATGTTAAAATAATGCATACATACAGATAGTCATTAAATGCATTTTGAAAAGCTCCAGGTTAGAAGATACCGCACCCTTTCTGAGGTGATTTGGAGACTTGTTGTCCAGATATTATGGATTCGGATCACCAGAGTAGTTCCCATAGGACCACTTCTGGTGTATAGAGGAGGGCTTCTGAAGTGCCTCGACCCCGTTCTGTTAGACAGCCTCGCAGGTCGGTGGAGGCGGTGATACGTCCAGTCCAGGTTGATGTGCCGGACGTCGAGGACGAGGAGGAGGATGTTTCGGTTGCGAACCCCGTTCCTGCTGTGCATTTTCCCTGTAGGGACCTCCCGAGTATTCAGGTAGCAAACCCAGAGCTTCTGGGTGACTTGAGTTGACACCCCTCGATGTATTTGCATGCTAACGAGGTATGACGTCAGAACTTGATCTTCCTTCTTTCCTATTTGTGAGGAGTAAAAGGATTTAATGTTGATCTGTATTTCATGCAGGTTCCTGGATTTACACAGCCTCGAGGGAACTGGTTTAGTATACACTCCATGTACCAGGCGCTTCATCCTGACTATAGAGCGATTGTGCATGACTGGGGTTTTGGAGCATTTTTTTCCATCCTTCCCCTTTGATGTCCCTAGGGTTACCTCAGGGCATTGTCTAAGCGGTGGTTTCACAAGACTCAGTCACTCCATTTGCTAGACTGTGAGGTGATGATGACGCCATTGGATTGGCAACTTATCACAGGTATGGAGTTTGGAGGGGCGTCAGTGCCTTGCATGATGGATATTACCCTGACTACCGTCAGATCCTTGTTAGGAGTTTCGACGGAGGTGCTCAAGGGCAGGACTGTCCGTTCGGGTCCTTTGAGCGTAGATGCTATGAATGGGCTATTGAGCGAGCCCATACCAGCTGATGTCAGAGTCAGGGATCGCATTCTTTGGCGATTGTTCCTGATGATCATTAGGGACTGCTTCATAGTAGATAACTTCTCTACGATGTTGTTCGCTTTGATCAGCGCCACTAGGCATGTGGACCGTATTGGAGAGTATGATTGGGGTTCCTATACCTTTGCCTATTTCCTCAAGGGCATGCATATGCGCTCACACGGCTTGATCGAGGCTTGGTTAGGATTTTACCCATTTCTGCTGGTAAGTATTTCTCTTTTCATTTACCGTGTATTGGTTAAGAGTGTTAACTGACAGCAGATGTTTGCCTTTGTGTTGGCAATTTTGGGCCTATGAGAGCCTCCTATGTTTATGTTCAGTGAGTGTGCTAGGATAAATTACCTACCCACAAGGACGGCGATGACATCATTCCATACTGGCGGAGGTCCCTGTAGCTGAGGGTTTCACTCACTGCCGTTTGCAGCTAGAGTTGTTGACAGCTGGCATTATCACATGGATTCCTTATTCTGGGGAACATTTAGCCATCAGATTTGAGGATGGATACCCGACTGGTGTTGAGTACGTGATTTCCACCCGAAGAGTTCCTCTCTTCACGGATGGAGGATGGGAGCTCTATCTAGGAGAGCGTGCTATTAGGAGCACCACAGGGGAGATCTGTATACCGATCTTGCCTCCTACCAGGCGTTATTGGCCTGTGCCGCAGTCACCCGTCATTGATATCCCATTGTTGGGTGTTGACAATTTTGCATTATCAGAGAGTCCTTGCACTCAGGATGTATTCCAGTGCTGGTGGATCCCTCGTACTATTGGAGCCCAGACCCGTGCCACTCAGTTCATGGGGGATATGGTTCCAGGATCTGTGATGATAATGGATTGGTTAGCCTGTGTCCGAGATCCGACTCATGTGACACAAATTGACAGTTTGACCTGGCAGTTGGACCAGGCACATATTTTTATCCGATATTTGGGTAGAGATCCGGCAGAGGTAGATTCGTTTGATCCTTCCAGCATAGGAGCTAGCCCCTCAGGTGACCCATTTGATTTTGTCGGCGCAGATCCTTCTTTGTATCTGCCTGATATCCCTGTTGATAGAGATACAGTAACTCAGGAGGAGTTACATCAGGTGGACAGGATTGATGATGTGGACATCGACACCATTGTCTTCTTCTGATTTGTATTCTCGTTTATCTCTTTTGATAGGCCTCTGTTAGCTGTTGGGTGTCTGTGCCCCATTCTCGCTATATCTTTTGATAGGCCTCTATTAGTAGTAGGGCGTTTGTGCCTTATTTCCCTGTATTTGTAGTTGTACAGAGATGATGTATTAGATGATGATATACTTAGGAATGTATGCACAGTTTTCTATTCTCTATATCATATTGCCATCTATTATCTTTAATGCATGTATCATGTTATGCATATGTATGTGTGTCCAGAGATATTTAGCATTGACCCCTGAATGGTCTTATGACACGGCCCGTGCAGATGTCTTCTTCGACAGTTAGCCGTATTGATCATACCCCACTATTATTGGTAGTATCTGGTATGCGATCGTGGTATGATAGTATGTCACCATCAGACAGGGTGACCATAGATCATTTGTTGCAGCATACTCTGACCCTGTTGATGTTTCAGGTTCCCACAGGATTCGTGGATGGCATATTGGAGCACTGGGTATCAGAGAGGCAGGTTTTTCGATTTGGGACCCAGGAGTTGACTCCCACTCTGGAGGAGTATGCACGGTTGACTATGCTGTCGCTGGACAGACCTTGCGTGCATATGGCTTTGGGGGACATGAGTCAGCGGTTCATGACCCTCACTGGACTGAGGCGTAGAGTGGTGCAGGATGAGCTTACATCTGGCCACGTTATATCCCAGCATTTTCTGTTTGACAGATTTGGATCTGAGGATAGTTATAGACAACATTCTGGGGATTTCAGCACACCGAAGGATCATTGCCACATAGCCAGGGTAGATGTACTGCTATTGTGCGTACTGTCATATGTCTACATGCCACTATATTTGGATGAGTTAGATAAAGGAGTTATCATGGCAATGAGAGCTCTAAGGGAGGGTCGTACCATCATTCCTATGATTATAGTCGAGACATTGAGGTCAGCTACATACTGCTTCACTTATCCAACAGAAGTATTTACGGGCAGTTTGGTCATGCTATACGTGTGGTTTATATCACACCTGAGATCGATTGGCACTTTCAGACGGCATGGGTATTGCTTCACCCATGATATAGCCATGACATATTCATTTCAGCCTGCGGAGTGTACGGATGCTGCATCTTGGTTTGCTTTCTTAGCTAATATTGTAGACCCGTTTAGTATACTACCGTGCTCAGGGCTCAGCTCACCTTACAGCTTTATTACTCATGCTCCGGGCATGGATTACATCCCTCTGGCTGGTTTGAGGGGCATGACTGCTTACCATCCACTGGCCGTGATGTCACAGTTTGACCAGTTTCAGGATTTTCATCCTTTTGAGGGAGCGCTGGGCCAGCGTTTAGCTTCTCGCTATCTTTCAACAGAGGACTGATCCCGTGTGTATACATGTTGGGATCAGCGCGAGATAGCTGCTTTCTCCATTAGTCATCCAGGTTATTCTGTAGAGTATTCCGCATAGATGGAGACAGAGACTGCTTTGGTTGCGGTTGTATCCACATTACCGAGTATTGATTCAGATGGTGGAGAGCCCATGGAGGACATTGATTCTCATACCGAGGAGGAGTCATCTACTGGGTTGCCAGTATTTCCTTTAGATTCTCCCAGTACTAGCACTATCGTGATTCAGTATTCAGCACAGTACTTTGAGTAGCTTCTTCATCTGATGACCTTTGAGAGAGATCAGGCTAGAGCGTTAATGTTGACAGCTATTGATGGGAGAGACGCAGCCCGTTTAGAGAGGGGCGAGGCATTAGCTCATATAGATGTCACTGTTGTTGAACGGGATGAGGCCAGATCAGCCAGAGAAGCAGTGATAGTTGAGCGGGATAGTGCCATATCTGCCCGGGATGTAGCCGTCATAGATAGTACTGCAGTGAGGTCCCTTACCCCTGCCATGATCACAGAGATGTGCACATATATTGATGAGCACATGGTCACCATGCAGATGGCAACAGATCTGTTGGGTCGTGTGGATATCCTCTTACAGGAGAGCACATCCTTATCCCATTCTTCTGAGAGAGATGCCATGTTGGGCTTGTTAGCTCGCATATACACCGATTTGTAGATGGGCTTGTATTTTCCTGCACAGACTAGCTTAGCCATTTTGTCATGTACAGTTTACATTATGTATATCAAACAGCATTATATATAGTAGGGAAATATATTTTTGATCACATCCCTTTTAGATATGTTCTGATATCTGATTGATATTTTGCCTGCTTCTTTAGGTCTTGTTATCTTGATGTATTCTGAATTCCTCCTTACTAGATGGACATTAAGTTTTCTCTGGATAGCTCAGAATAGATCAAGGATCTGTGTGTATCCCTACCATCTTTCGGTGTCTTGGTACTAGTTTCTGTATGGAAATGTGGAGAGGGTTGTGTCTTTCCTCTCTGAGATTGACCGCACCACAGATGGTCGCCAGTACCCCTATTTAGGAGGAGCCTAGTTAATTCCATCTCTTATGGATTGGTGTTGCTCTTCAAGGTACAACTGCAGCTTAGATGGTTGCCGAATCTCCTATTCACGAGGAGAGGTTGGGTAATTCCATCCCTTTGGTTTGAAGCCAATGAAATGTGGTAGATTGAAGTTTAATCCCAGTACCAGTTGACAATTATTTGTGTTGTGGTAGGGGGTTAGACCGAACCATAAATGGCTGCCTATGTACTCCTATTGAAGAGGAGATCAAGTCTGCGTAGTTCGAACCTGGTGTAAGAGGTTCAATGCTGTTTATGACAGGCAGATGGGTGTAGAAGCTTTATTGATGAAAAAGGTTATAGAAGTGTTTTTGTGGTTTTAGTTTTTTGTAGAGAAGGGTAGAAATGTTTTTATTATTTTTTGTTTATTGCGACCGGGCCATATAGAATATGGTTACCTACATACTTCCGTGTATCAAGGAGATCAGGTCGACGTAGTTCACCCCTCAGGGTGAGTTGAAAAACGTAATCCATGTGCAGGATAAACTGCGGGGAGGAAAGATTAATCCCATGTACAGGTCAAATTGTGGGGAAGAAAGTTTAATCCCATATGCAAGATAGACTGTGGGGAAGAGAAAGTTTGATCCTAAGTTGAGGACAAACTGCAGGTATGAGAAGTTTGATCCCATGTATGGGTTGCCAAACTGCAAAATTGAGAGGTTCAATCTGTAGTGGGATGACCTAAGTTGTATGAGCGCAGTGAGGCTAGGCTGCTGGCTTAAAGAGTATGTTTCCCGGAGGGGCAAAGTGTGGACAAGAGTTGTATATGGTAAAGGGTTAAAGAACCGGAATGACTGATGATCTGATGATCCAACACCAGGATGTTTGCTTGATGATAACTTTAGACGTAGTACCGTTTCACGGTATCCGAGTTAATGAGTTGTGGAAATTTATCGTCGTCCATTTCCTGCAATCTAAGAGCGCCTCTTGTCAATACCTCCTTGACAACAAACAGGCCTTCCCAGTTAGGAGCAAATTTTCCCTTAGATTGATCTTGGTTGTCAATGATCTTCTTCATAACCAAGTCATGTTTTTTAAATTGCCGTAGCCGGACTTTTCTGTTGTAGGATCGAGCGATCCTTTGTTGATATAATTGACCATGGAAGATAGCCCTGGTTCTCCTTTCGTCTATTAGAGACAATTGGTGATACCTGTCTTGTACCCATTGATCTTCATCCAGCTGAGTGATGAGTATGAAATATGTTATATTTTTATTCCTTAATACTTAATCTTTTGTATTTATTTTGTGCCTAAATAAACTCATTATTCTTATATTTTTATTTCAGGTACAATTGAAGGGGTTTTATAATTTTGGAAATAAATTGGAGGAGGTTTGCGGGATTCCTAGCAAATCAAGGATTCAACAATTAGTATCATAAATGGATTTGAATTCACGCGACAATGAGTTTAAGCACATGGCAATTGTGGGATTTAATTCCAATTTCAAATCTGAATTTTGGATTCTAGAATATTAGTTTTTTACAATTCTATTGTAATTAGGATTTCTTTTAGACTAAGATTTATTTCCAAATCGAATTCTATTTCTTTATGGAAATTAGTGTAATCTGTAATTCCTTTTAGGATTTGAATTTCTACTTCCAATAGTATTTAGGACTTTGTCTAGCACTATAAATAGAGGATGAGAGTCATGGTGTTATTCATTCAATTATCAACTATCATCTATTGGAGTGTAGACTTAAGAGCATGTCAGGCTAGTTCTTTTCATTTAGTTCTAAAGGGAGGTGAATCCTTGTTACAAGTAATTGATTAATTGAATATTATTATTTATTCCTTCTTGTGTGAAATTTCTTCTGATAATCTATTTTCATTGATTGCATACTAATTGATCTAATTAATTTAATATGGCTAATTGAATTAGTTTGATCGTTATCATATGCTAGATTAAGATTGATATTACGTGTAATTGATATCTGTCTTCATCACAAGTAGCAACTTGGTAATAATAATTGTGGACAAGCTTTTGTTTATTGCTAAGATTATCAGAAAACAAGTTAAACAAATCGAGCTTATGTGTTTGTTGCTTGGATTAGCCTAATTCTCTATTTCTTAATGCTTCTATCATATTAAATCTAAAGAGCTTGTTCTAGGTTGTATGCTAGTTAGAATCTGGTGGAGAGCTTGTTTCATACAGTGATAATCTAAGGAGAATTTTGGATAGCAGAGCTTATTGTTATCTAGGGCTAATAGTTTCATTGAAGGAAAAAAATAATAATAACTTGATTAATTGATTGTTGTACTTGGTGAAACTGAACTGCAGAACTGAAGTTTTTACATATTTGGTCAAATCATTAAGTTTTGTTCTCTTAGTTTAAAAATAATTTTCAAAAAACCCCATCTTTATTTTCTGTTGAAATAGTAGAATAATTCTAAAACAACTTTACTCTCTATGGGATCGATCCTTACTTGCTACTGTGCTAATTATTATAAATTGTGAAGTGAAAGTGAGGTTAATTTAGGAGTGTCAACGACAGCTCCCATTGAGCATCCAACAACACTCTGAGGGATTCCATTTCTACTTCTATGGGAAGTACTGCTTCCATCCCATAGGTTAATGCGTAGGAGGTTACCCCAGTTGAAGTGCGCATTAATGTTCTGTAGGCCGACAGAGTAAGAGGCAATAAGTCAGGCCATCCTTTATGATTGGCGGACATCTTTTGCATAATCTTCTTGATGTTTTTATTAGCCGCTTCAACAGCACCATTCATCTTTGGACGGTAGATGACGGAGTTAAGGTGTGTTTGATGTAGAATTTACTGCATAGTTCCTCCATCATTTTGTTGTTGAGGTTCTTAACATTGTCTGATACAATTACCTCTGGTTGTCCGTATCGACAAATGACATTATTTTTGATGAAAGCAATGATGACTTCTTTAGTAACCCTAGGGAAGGAGGCTGCTTCTACCCACTTGGTAAAGTAGTCGATCATAGTGAAGATGAATCGATGTCCATTACTGGCTTTGGGCTCGATGGGCCCAATCACGTCCATTCCCCACATTGAGAAGGGCTAAGGTGAACTCATATTGTGGAGCTCCCGTGGAGGGGCGTGGATAACATTCCCATGAATTTGGCATTGATAACATCTCCTGACGTGGTCATAGCAATCAGCCTTGAGAGATAGCCAATAATGTCCTGTCCTGAGGATCTTCTTGACAAGGATGTGGCCACTCATGTGTGGGCCACAGACTCCACCATGGATCTCATCCATGAGTCTCTGAGCTTGGTCTTTATCCAGGCATCTGAGGAGACCTAGACTTGCATCTCTCTTGTAGAGTGCATCTCTGCTCAGGTAGAATTTCATAGCAAGTTGATGAATCTGCCTTTGTTCAGTCAGGCTCGCCTCAGCGGGTGTAGATCCATCTCATAGGTACTCCTTGATATGCTGATACCAAGGTTGTTGGATGGGAGGTAGCTCATCGGATACTTCTCCAACATAGTTCCCATAGGCTGGTGCCTTTTGTAGGGCTAATGTGACGTTTGGCATGTGTTCCTTGTCAAGTATGTGCATCAAGGAGGCCAAAGTTACTAATGCGTCTGCAAAGTCATTCCTATTACGAGGAATGTGTATAAAGGAGATTTCTTCGAACTCCGAAGCCATCTATAAAACTTGCCGATGGTAAGGCAGCAATCGTAAATCGTAACTCTTTGGTTTGATAGATTCATGTGGATTGTTTAATTACCAACTCTGAATCCCCAAAGACAGTTAACCGTCTGATACCCATTGAACGGGCAAGTTTTAGCCCCATGATATAGCCTTCATACTTAGCTGTGTTGTTGGTGCTGATAAATTGTAATTTGAAGGCGGCGGGATACTGCTCCCCCGTATCGAATACTAGAACTGCTCCAGCTCCAGAACCTTCCGTATTAACAGCTCCATCAAAATACATCTTCCATGTTTGGCGTGTATCGTATTGATGGTGTTGATGAACTGTCATTACCCCTTCATCGGGGAAGTAGGTTTCCAAGGGTTTGAAATCCCCTGAAGGAGTGGCGGCCAGTTGATCTGTAATTCCTTAACCTTTAATGGACTTTTGAGTCACGTAGACAATGTCAAATTGTTGCAGAATCAACTGTCATCAGGACAACCGACAATTCAGTATGGGTTTACTGAACACATACTTGAGAGGATCCACATTGGATATGAGATGGGTTGTGTGCCCATAGAGGTAATGTTGTAACCTCATGGAAGCCCATGCTAAAGCACAACAAGTCATCTCAATCAGAGTGTACTTGTGTTCACTGCTGCTGAATCTTTTACTAAGGTAATATATAGCTTGCTCTCGGCCTCTATCATCTTTCTGTCCCAGCATCCAGCCCATGGCATTGTCACTGATGGACAGGTACATGAACAGGGGAACATCATCCCTGGGTGGTACCAAAATAGGAGCTTTGACCAGCTACTCTTTGATGGTAAGGAAGGCATTCTGCCACTCATCATTCCATTTCATGGAGGAGTTCTTCCTTAACAGCTTGAAAATAGGTTCACAGGTTGCTGTGAGTTGAGAAATGAATCGGCTAATGAAGTTGATTCTTCCCAAAAATTCCCGTATTTCCTTCTCTGTCTGAGGAATGGGCATTTTCGTGATGGCCTAGATTTTGGTAGGATCCAGCTCAATTCCTTTAAGGCTGACTAGGAATCCTAGCAACTTGCCTGATTTAATGCCAAAGGTGCACTTGGCTGGATTCAACTTCAAGTTATACTTACACAACCTGTTGAATAGCTTTCTGAGATGGTCTAAGTGTTCCTCCTCCTTTTGGGACTTGACAATGATGTCATCCATGTAGATCTCGATCTCCTTGTGCATTAAGTCATGGAAAAGGGCCATCATAGCTCTCTGATAGGTAGCTCCGGCATTGATGAGGCCGAATGACAACTGTCTGTAGCAAAAGGTTCTCCAAGGCGTGATGAAAGAAGTTTTCTCACGATCTTCCTCAGTAACCATGATATGATGGTACACCGTAAAGCAATCAGCGAAGGAGTACATGCTATATTGCGCAGTATTGTCAATGAGAATGTGGATAAAGGGTACGGGAAAGCTATCTTTAAGGCAAGCTTTATTCAGATCCCTATAATCCAGGAAGACTCGTACCTTTCCTCCAGGCTTAGGCACGGGAACGATGTTAGATATCCATTCAAGATATGTGGACACCGTGATAATGCCAGCTTGAAATTGTTTCACAATTTCTTCTTTCACCTTTACACTCCATTCAGGTTTTAATCGCCTGAGCTTCTGCTTGACTGGCTTGAATCCCTCTTTAATGGGAATGCGATGAAGAAAAATGTCAGTGGACAAACCCACCATGTATTCATGAGACCATGCAAACACATCTTGGAATTGGGTTAATAGCATAACCATGTCATTCCGTTGGTTTGGGGTAAGGTCTGAACTAATCTTGATTAACTTAGGGTTTTCTAAGGTTCCAAGATTGAAGGAGGTGGTTTGATCAAGGTTGGGTTTAGGCTTGTCTTCGACCCATTCTTTGATCTCTGAAGGCACCTCAATGAACCTCCGTCTACTAAGACTCCAGCTAGCATATATCCGGAGGACAAGACCGTAATGTGTAATGGCTTGCAATGACCGGTCCCTTCGGGTGGTATGTCATCATCAGTGAAGGATATCACATTGTTGTTGAAAATGTGATCAACCAAATGTTGAAACTTTTCCACATCCACTGATTTTGGCAAGTAGGCTTCTTCCAAAACCTTTAGCAGAATCTTCTTGTGATCCTCGGAAGTTAAAACCAAGTCTAGTATTGAAATTTGATGTGGAGCTTTTCTTAAGCTTAAAACCACCTTGGCTTCATTATGACCCATGGCACAGAGGATTTTTTCAATCTTCTCCATGGTAATCTTCCCCTTTGATTTAATGGTAGACTTCATCACCCGTTGGGGAAGATACAGTGGATTCTCCTTCGACACTGCAGCAGTTGTATGCGAGGTAGATCCTTCAGCTTCTCCATAATTCCAAGGAACTTTCTATAAGTTGACAACATGATATTGTGGTCAGAAGGGTAAATTAATTGGCTCTGGAGCAGCCACTTTCAAAGGATTGTTGCTTCCTCTAAGTTGAATGGTAGTTATAGGGCGTGGCTTGACAATGCCATCAGCCTCAGTGGAGACAACTGCTACCAATCCCTTCCATTTAGTAGGACAGGTATTCTCACTTCCACGTAGCACAGTATCATCGTCCGCTAGTTGCAGGACACCGCTATCAATGAGATTTTGGATAAGGTGGCGGAGTGCCCAACATTCTTCTGTGTTGTGACCGCGAGAATGGGAGTGATATTGACATACTTCATCAGAATTAAACCGTCCTAAACGGGGATTGATTGGAGGTAGAGGGAAGTGATTCTTCCTTCATTGATTAGCATTTAAAGGATTTCATCCATAGATTGGCCCAGATATGTAAATTCCCTTCTGTTGGCAAAATCCCGATGAGCTTTGGCATTCGCTCTCCTTACCACTTTGTCCTCCATCGTTTCACTGTCTGGAGGTGACGAGGGAATATTCATGACAAGAGGAAGGAGACTAGCATGCTCCTGGCTAATTAATTGGTGTGTGACTTGATATTGGTATGTCACTAGTTCTGCCAATTGCTCGATTTGCTTGCACAGAGCTTTCATTTTTCGTTCCATTGAGAACTGGAACTTGGCATAATCCCATTTATCAACATCGTCTTTGATGATCTGGGATGCTTCACCGTTAGAATTGGAACTTTGTTCAGTGCTCCAATTAATCATGTTGACTTCTTCCTCTTTGTGTGGACGAAGAGGGTTGTCTTGAACGTGAGGTTGATCGAGTTTGGTGACCACGATCTCACCGTTGTCTATCAGGTCTTGGATCTTATGCTTCAAAGCCCAACAATCTTGAGTATCATGTCCAGGTGCCCCGGCATGATAAGCACATTTTTGAGTAGCATTAAAACCCCTACCATTAGGGCTGGCTGGTGGAAGAAGATGAGTGATTTTCTTCTGCGTGGTCAGAAGAGTGAGAATATTCTCGAGAGAGTCCCCTATGGGTGTGAACACTCGAGGGCGTTTGACTTCTCCACCTTTTGGTACTAGAGGGTTTGAAGACTGTGCTTGAAAGGGAGAGTAATTTCTCCTCTGGATAGACATATTTTGATTGCCTTTTTGACCTTGTAGTATCAGGGAAACATCATCTCCTTTCTTTTTATGGACCCTCCGGAGGTTGTTTCCATAATTTTCAGATTGGATGTGTTCATCAACAACTTTAAGGGCAGCTAGGTCTTGAATCTTTTCTGACTTCAATCCCATCTCAGCCATCTCCCCATGTTTGATCATTTCAGAAAATGGTTTACGGATGCCAGCTAAGACTCTCTCATAGAAAGGAGCTTCTTGTATGTCGATAAAGGTCATAACCATCTCTGACTCTGTCATAGAAGGAATAACTTGAGCAGCAAGGCGCCTCCACCTTTGAGCATACTCTCTGAAAGACTCGTTGGACTATTTCTTGACCTTGGTAATCTGGTATCGGTCAGGAGCCATCTGAGACTGAAAACTGTATTGTGTGAGGAAGGCATGAGCTAGCACTTCCCAGCTATGGATCTTTGAGTTGTCTAATCTGGTATATCATGAACGAGCTTCTCCAGTCAGACTTTTTTGGAATAGCTGCATTCTGAGCTTCTCTTCCTCTGCATAAGATCCGAGTTCTCCAATGAATACTTTAAAATGTGTATAAGGATCTCCTAACCCATCATACTTTTCAAAGTCAGGAGTGTTAAATTTTTCTGGATAATGAACACCAGGGAATATAAAAAGATCGGCATATGACACACTCCCGTGTGCTCCAATTCCTTTGATAGCGTGAAGGGTTTCTTCCATTTGAAGAACTTTCTTTCTGATGTCACCGGTGTCTGGATCTTTTGTAAGATGGGCAGTATCATGACTTTTGTTGGTTGTATTCAACTGCAGTTCAGGTACTGTAATGGCTTTATCAGGACCTTTGGTTCCTCCTTATGTAAAGGATTCAGCATGTACGAGTATTTTTGGACCCTGCGTAGATAGATGTAGTTCTTTAAGCAGAACATCTAAGTCTGTAATTTGTTTAGTTAATCCGTCGAATTCTTCATGAGAAACTGGATTAGACTGGTCAGATGAAGACATGATTGGTTGTAGGCCTGCGGCCTTTTTGGACTTTGACCGGGTAATAGGTCCGAATGCTTCCCTGTAACAAAACTAGCATAGTTTAGTTTTAGGGATGGTGTAAATGTTAACATGCTATGTAATGTGTCCGTTTTAGGAAATTTTGTCCTGCAAAACGGATGTTAGCTGTTTGTAATACATGATAACATGTTAATGTAATTATGTACATGCACATATTTCCTCATATTTCTCATTACATGGAGATGAATATGGAATGTAAATTACAAGTAATTGTTTTTACAAGTAATTTAAAATGAGAAAGCATGAAGAGACTTTCCTCCGCGTTTGGTTTATCAGAGGCTGACCTATCTTAGGTTACTCTCGCGGCTTTTCGGCATGAAGGTTCCCAAATCATCGCAATTTACTCGACGAGAAGTTAATTCGGTCTTTCAACTGGAGCGAATTTGGGTGGTGCCTTTCCTGAGCCTCGGGAAATTAGTCTTCCCACGAGTCCAGTAATCAAACACCGACAGGATAGCCTCCTGATGGAGGGACCACACATCATACATTCACATACATTGCGTCTCAGCATATATGAAAATGATGACATGTACGAAGCACTAATATCACATGCAGATATAGTGTAAAACATTAATCGCAGTAAAGATATGCATTCGTACACATTCATCATAAATGTAAATGCAACTTCCACACACAAGCATATAATAGTTTTGAAAAGCTTGTAATAGCGGCATAAGTCCTCTTACTGGTGTCCCCAGCAGAGTCGCCACCTGTCGACGTCGGGATTTCTATTTGTCCCTTTTCGTTACCTGTTCTTTTGTGTTCTCATTTTAGGTGAGATTTGTTTGAAAAAACAAGTGAAAAAGGTCCGACATGTATAATGTCAACAATTGGACTATAAGAGTCACCAGTTGGTTTTTTAACAGGTTGTACCAACACAACCGAGAAAAGGTTTGCACATTGACCCAGTGATGTGACACTGCTAAACGGGTCGATGAAACCGAGATTCAATTAGGGCCCGGGGACTTGTTTATGCAGAGGGAAGGTTTTAGGCACCCCCCGACATCCGTGTTACCACGGTGACCTCCACTTTTCAAGAAACTATTATATGAATGTGTGTGTGTGTATGGGTCAATGTGCTGTTATTTAGAAGTAGTGCTATGCCTCGTTTGCACCTATATACATAGGGTTTGAATTTGTATAGAAATTCTGTTTTAAACAAGATATAGCAGTGATGTTTTAAAAGAGGTTTTTCAAACCATGTGCTCAATAGTAATTGAGGCCTTTGATACTTCCATTTTATTCATTATTCGGCTTGGTTGATTTTATTTTACAGATGCGAGGCATCTGTATGCAAATAATGTACAAAAAGGTGCTGAATTTCTCGTGGGTATTGTTGGGTAGAATCTAATTATGCACATCACGCAAGTATACGTGATCAACAAGCAATAAAGTGATAAGTTGAGTATCGTTCCCACAGATAATTATTTAACAAAAATCACCAAGTACTAACCCGTAACCAACTCATTCTTATTTAAACGAATGAATTTCAAATTATATAAATTAAACTACTCTTAAATTCTACTAGTTAAATTAAGATAGCGGAGATTTAAGATCTCAACTTCACTTATTGTTTCATTTAAGTTAACACACTTCTCCTCAATTATTCTCTATCCTGAATTGTTAATCAAGAACACTAAAGCAGATAAAACCACTTCTCGATGCATAATACCCATATTAACGTCAATCCATAATTAAGATAGAAATCCGTTAAACACCTTAATCAACTAACCCACTATATCTCTATGTAAATTACAATTGAAGAAGGTTGAAGAATAAGTTCTCTATCCGATTACATGCGGTGTCAAGCATATCTCTACCTTAACACTCATCAAGTTTAAGCTACTAACAAAATCCTGAACACATGCTATCATGATAATATCTAAATCAATACTTCATCTCTCGAGTTCATATAGATTATCACGGTAATTGATGGCCAATCAATTAAACAATTAAGTCCAAATCACAATAGACAATCCTCACAGTAGAACATAATAATTGATAGCGAAGCATATTAAAATAAACTACATAATAAGATCCATTGTAATCTCAAACAAAGAATTAGTTCATTAAATTAAAAATAAGAATCCACACTTGAAATAACATAAAAAGGTAAAAATAAGAGTAGAGTAAAGAATAAATCTGTTGTCAGCAAATCTCCATCTTCCTCAAGCTCCTGCTCTTGATCTTCAATGGTCTTCAAGTTGCTTCAATCTCCAAATCTAATTAGAACTAGTGTTTTGATCTAATTTACTCTAATCTAATCTAATGGAATCTTATTTCTCCTCTAATCTCCCCCCTAATCATTGTTATTCCCCTCCTTTTATAAGCCTTTTTACATGTCTTTTAGTCCTCTTAGAAGTCCTTGAGTCAATTAGATCGAAACAATCATTCCCGAACTCAAATTTGGCCAAAAAACGTCTTTTCTACGCGTACCCCCTCCCCGACGGGGGTTTAGGCTTGCACAGGGCCCGCCCTGGCGGGGGTCCTTACTGTCTAGCAGCTGCTATGCCCGCCCCGGCGGGCTTCATTTTCTATCACAGCGTCCTCTGGTAAAACGGCCATAACGTTTGATCCAGGAGGAGTTACGGGGTCTGCCACCTATCAAATCGAAGATATCGACGAGCTCTACAACTTTCATTCTTTGAGGATTTAGAAATTCTAGCCGGATGAACGCTGAAATCGGGATGGAAGTGACTACTATGAAAATGGCTAACCAAAATAGCGAAGTTCGACGTCCGTTGGTACACAGATCATAACTCTTGCATCCGAACTCCGATTGGAATGATTCAAGATGTTTCGAAAAGTTATGAAGACACTCTACAATGTAAGCTAAGTTCCAAACCAACAACATGAAGTAAACATGAAAGCCCAAATGATGTTCGGATTGTTTTTCTTTGCAGTTTCTTTGCATTTTCCTTGCTTTTCCTTACCAATAGTCGCTCACACCGCTCCCAAACGTATAACCTACAAAACGAACACAAAAGTCATGAAAAGTAACTAAGACACATGAATATAAGCAACTAATTCAAGTAAAAGGTACCTGATAAGTGGATATAAAATTCATTTATCAAATACCCCAAAACTTAAACATTTGCTTGTTCTCAAGCGAAAACAAAAAACAACAATGCTATGCAATGCAACTAATCTACATGCCTACGAATCCAGCAGTAATGACAGAAACAAGTCTATTCAACCAGCCTTAGAGAAATCAAGTAAACATTATAATACATTATATCAAAACTCATCAGTAACTTCCGAATCAATCATCAAATCTTAAACTGTTATCACTAATATACTTACGTGTTGTGTGTAATTAGATTCTACCCAACAAGTTGGGTAGAATCTAATTACGCACAAGACGTAAGTATACGTGGTCAACAAGTAATAAAGTGATAAGTTGAGTATCATTCCCACAGAGAATTATTTAATAAAAATCACCAAGTACTAATCCGTAACCAACTCAATCTTATTTAAATGAATGAATTTCAATTTTTAAGTAAACTAATTCTAATTACCACTAGTTAAATTAAGATTATGGAGATTTAAGATCACAACTTCACTTATTGCTGCATTTGATCTATCTGGTTCTGCATATTTTGAATTAACCGCTCTTGATTCTGAATTGATCGCTCTTGATTAATCCTCCACTCCTCATTTGATGCTACGAACTTGGACCACAATTCCTGTGACACCCCCAAATCCGGGTACTTCGATTCCACGGGATTTGGTGTTCACTGTACAAATATCATCTATCTATCTGCCCATAATAAATGCAAAACATGCAATAGATAGAAATAAACTTCTCCTTAAAAGGATTACAACATTCGAATAAAAATAATAATAATACAATCCCAGGTTTAAACTAACCTTAAAACATATGTGCGGAATTCTAAACAATTAAGTATTAACAACATCATAACTCAAGTCTTAAACAAATACATCAGTTAATAAATAACAGTTCTTCAACACTTGCTAACTTTGCCCTTGCCCTTACTAGTCGAAGGTTCATCACTTCTTTCATTCTTAACTGCAATGTTATTATATAGCAAGAGTGAGCACAAATGCCCACAAGTATAATAATGAAACAACAAGATAATAACATGCGAATAATCAAAGACATTTGAATACAAGCTCAACTTTTGAATCAAGAATAAATAACAAGAATCAAAAGAATTCTGAGGGTCATAAGACCTTGAACTATGTCCTAGGTTAACAAGGGTTATACTTGAAACCTTTAACAGTCATAAGACTATGGACCTTCTTCTCGTACTTAGGGGGATCAGCCATTAGTACCATACTGTGCACAATATCTTAACGCTAAAGCGTAAATAATCCCCTATACAGGGTTGTTCATCTCAGTTTGACATTCGAGTCCGCACCAAAGGAAGTTTGGTTTGGATAATTCTTCAAGGGTTCTAAAATTTAGAACGCTCATCAACTAAAGACTAGTTGAATCAATAAGGTTCACTAGTCTAATAAGGTTCAACAATAATTGATATTTGATTTGAATAAAAATCTCAAAAGTATACAATAGGACAATTATTGTATAACTGAATCATGCTTTGGAAAGATAATTAATCTTTAATATCATGCTTGAACTTGAATAATAACAAGGATAATTTATTCAAGGTAAATAATAGACTTGATCAATAATGACAAGTAGGGTTAGGGAAACTTGCTTGACATAAAAGTAACGTTTAAGTTTAAATAAACTTGCTCAATAGAATGGAGTTAGGGATAGGATACTTGCCTCGTGCGTAGATTACACTTTAACTAAGCACGTTCTTTGAATTAAATCCTACATACCATTCATATACACAATACCAGTTAATTATAAATTAACTAATCAATATAAACTCATTCTCGTTGTCTACTTTAATTATTGACTACACTTAGTCAATTTATCTCATTATCACATAATTAATACTTCATGAATGACAATATATTTATGTATTCAACAATTAAATCCACATGTAATTATGTTATTTACATGTTAAACATCAATTTTAATATCACATTATATCTCTAACATGTTTACATGTTCATTACATTAATCCACTAACATATTGTTAGACTTAAATATTTTTAATATCTCATTTCTGGAGTTTCGGGGGAGTGGCGCTGCGGCGCCACTATTGAACTAAGGTTTCATGCTGCGGCGCGGTGGCGCTGTGGTCGGGCCCTTGGCGCTGCGGTGCTGTGGTGGCGTGGCTCGAATCATGGCGCTACGGCACGTTGGCGCTGCGGCGTGGGAAATGAACTGGTAGCAGACGCTGCGGCGCGGCATACCAGACACAGAAATGGCTGTTCGCGAAAAATCGCAGAACATGCCAATTTCTCCCAATTTCTTATTTTCTACTCAGAATTAGACATACCCACAAGTTATAGTTCATGTATAATCATAACCCAACATATATAAAGTGATTTTAACCATTTAAAACACTTAATCACAGAATTAAATCATGTAAAATGGGTTGTTCTTGATGTTCTTGAAGTTTTTGAACAAAAACTTATAATTTAACACTACGGATTCGTTATAACACTGAATCCGTTCGTTTAAGGCTTGATCTCTTCGTATTAACATGCTCAATAATATAAGGGTGTAAAATTTAGAGATAAAATATGATCAATACATCAATTATTACGTATAAGGCCATATGGCCATATCACGTACTCTGTTTATTTTGAAAAATTATATACTACGTAATTTCCTGAAACTGATACTATGGTTTACACAATATATATAATTAAACACGATTTGATACATATTAAGCCATACATAAAATTATAATCATCTCATATCTCCCAAATACAGAGATTTACAGAAACATATGAAAGCCAATTTATGAAAACCAAAAGACGTAATTGTAGAAATTGGGTTTGGAGAGAATTACCCAAGCGTAGTGTGGATTTTAGTAAGAGATGAATTCCTCTCAATCACTGACTCACAATCCTCTTCAACAATTATCAGATTCTCTCTAACTAGTTTTATCAGACTAAAGCAATAATGAAAATGAAAAGAATAAAAGACGTATGAATAAATAAAAGATCAAACTGACGCGCATCATGGTCAGTTGCCCATAATGGGTTAACTGGCCATAACTCCTCTAAGGCCACGTTTGGCTAGCAACTAGGCTCCAAAACTCTTTATTTTAATAAACCTTTTATCATATAGTTTGAAAATGTCACACCCAATTCATAAAATAAACTCATATCTTATTTAATTTAATATAAATAAAATAATTTCTCATAATTTCACATAGTCACATAATTAATTATCTCATAAATAAATAAATCTCTAATTAATAATTAAATTAAAATACCAATATGCTTATTAAATATTTCTTTTAATACAATAAGCTCACATAATCACATACTTTGATAATAAAAATTCTTTACATTAATTTAATAAATGAAACACATATAATTAAATTAATCTACCACAATTGCATCAATTAATTATTTAATCTAATAATTAAATCATCGAAAAATATTTATTTAATTCAATAAATATTAATTTATAAAAATTCTCGTTCGTCACAATTCCTCCAACCTTGAATTATCTATCTCAGCTTTGGAATACATGTATTGAGGATCATGAGTTGAAGTGGTGATGAGTTGTTCCATATGGTGCTGAAAATTGTGGCTCGATATTTCTTAACTCATCATCCTTTCCTCTTGGTTTGCTATGACCTTTAACAGTAATTCCTCCAACTTTGACTTTTCTTCTTTTAATGGAGGTTGATATGAGAATTCCGGCATGTATGTTGGATTTGGAGTAGAGTATTGGTCTTGATAGTTGTAGATCCATGAAGAATCCAGGTGATACCCCCAAACTTGATGATAATTAGCATATTTATAATCGTTGAGGTATGCACCACCATGTTGTCCCCGCCCAAAACTAACGGTGCATCGATGACTCGGATGATTACCAGCACAATAATTGCAAGTAACTGCTATCCTTTGATTACGTTGGGCTGCGACAACGTCCAACTTCCTCGAAAGTATCTCAAGCTGCGCTGATAATGCAGAAAATGCATTGAGACCATCAATCCTCGCTTCCCTTGGTTGAGTGATGTTTGTGTATGGCCATTGATGCGCAAAGTCATCCATGGTACATGAAAAGAGAAAAATATAAGAAGAGAATTAAAAATAAAATTAAAAATGTTTAAATTAAGACTAATTTGATTGAAATTAATATTGGTAAAAAATATTAAACTAATTCCCCGGCAACGGCGCCAAAAACTTGTTGGGTAGAATCTAATTACGCACAACATTCAAGTATATGTGGTCAACAAGTAATAAAGTGATAAGTTGAGTATCGTTCCCACAGATAATTATTTAACAAAAATCACCAAGTACTAACCCGTAACCAACTCAATCTTATTTAAACGAATGAATTTCAAATTATATAAATTAAACTACTCTTAAATTCCACTAGTTAAATTAAGATAATGGAGATTTAAGATCACAACTTCACTTATTGTTTCATTTATGTTAACACACTTCTCAACAATTATTCTCTATCCTGAATTGTTAATCAAGAATACTAAAGCAGATAAAACCACCTCTCGATGCATAATACCCATATTAACGTCAATCCACAATTAAGATAGAAATCCGTTAAACACCTTAATCAACTAACCCACTATATCTCTATGTGAATTACAATTGAAGAAGGTTGAATAATAAGTTCTCTATCCAATTACATGTGGTGTCAAGCATATCTCTACCTTAACACTCATCAAGTTTAAGTTACTAACAAAATCCTAAACATATGCTATCATGATAAGATCAAAATCAATACTTCATCTCTCGAGTTCATATAGATTATCATGGTAATTGATGGCCAATCAATTAAACAATTAAGTCCAAATCACAATAGATAATCCTCACAGTAGAACATAATAATTGATAGCGAAGCATAATAAAATAAACTACACAATAAGATCCATTGTAATCTCAAACAAAGAATTAGTTTATTAAATTAAAACTAAGAATCCACACTTGAAATAACATAAAAAGATAAAAATAAGAGTAGAGTAAAGAATAAATATGTTGTCAACAAATCTCCATCTTCTTCAAGCTCCTGCTCTTGATCTTCAATGGTCTTCAAGTTGCTTCAATATCCAAATCTAATTAGAACTAGTGTTTTGATCTAATTTACTCTAATATAATCTAATAGAATCTTATTTCTCCTCTAATCTCCCCCCTAATCCTTGTTATTCCCCTCCTTTTATAAGCCTTTTTACATGTCTTTAAGTCCTCTTAGAAGTCCTTGAGTCAATTAGATCGAAGCAATCCTTCTCGAACTCAAATTTGGCCAAAAAACGTCTTTTCTACGCGTACCCCCGCCCCGGCGGGGGTTTAGGCTTGCACAGGGCCCGCCCCGGCGGGGTTCCTTACTGTCTAGCAGCTGCTATGCCCGCCTCGGCGGGGGTTTTACTAAGGAAAAGCCCGCCCCAGCGGGCTTCATTTTCTGTCACAGCGTCCTCTCGTAAAACGGCCATAACTTTTGATCCGGGAGGTGTTACGGGGCCTGCGACGAAGATATCGACGAGTTCTACAACTTTCATTCTTTAAGGATTCAGAAATTCTGCCCGGATGAAGGTTGAAATTGGGCTGGAAGTGACTGCTATGAAAATGGCTAACCAAAACAGCTAAGTTCGACGTCCGTTAGTACAAAGATCATAACTCTTGCATCCGAACTCCGATTGGAATGATTCAAGATGTTTCGAAAAGCTACGAAGACACTCTACAATGTAAGCTAAGTTCCAAACCAACAATATGAAGTTAACATGAAAGCCCAAATGATGTCCGGATTGCTTTTCTTTGCATTTTTCTTGTTTTTCCTTGCCAATAGTCGCTCACACCGCTCCTAAACGTATAACCCACAAAATGAACACAAAATACATGAAAAGTAATTAAGACACATGAATAGAAGCAACTAATTCAAGTAAAAGATACCGGATAAGTGGATATAAAATCCACTTATCAAGTATGAAAACCATCTGAGGAAATCCAAACATCACAGATAAATTTACAAGCTGCTTACAGCTGAAAAGGTCCATCACGGGAACCGAATCTAGATTCAATGGACTGAATTTGCGATCACATAATTCGAGGCTCACATGATGTCACAGTTGATATAAACGCAGTAAGCAGGTATATATATAAAAGCTGTAAATATATATATACGAAGCACCTCCATGGGAGATCAGAAATGTAAATAAAGCTATAAAAGCAATCAACCGCTACGAAGGGAACTCCAGGCGGGACGAAATGTACAAAAAACAGTAAAAACAGTCAACCACCACAAAGTAAACTCCAGGTGGGACGAAATGTATATATATATATATATATATATTAATACTTTGTATATATATATATATATATATATATATATATATATATATTAAAGCAGTAAACGCACCGGATGTAAAATCCAGGCTCATCGAACATAGTTTGACACACAGCTCATATATATATATATATATATATATATATATATATATATATATATATATATGAAAGCATTTAAACGCACCAGACATAAGTCTAGGCTCATCGAACAGAGTTCGACACACAGTTTATATATATAAGTATATATATACAAAAGCATGTAAACGCTCCAGACCGAAGTCTAGTCTCAATCGAGGTATAACTCGATAATGTTTGTCCATATATATAAATATATATATATATATATATATATGTATATACAAACTGAAATAAAACCATGGACCGAAGTCCGGGCAAACACACGCAACACGACTCTCAACGTAAAGAAGGGTGTGTGAAAGTGTGGAGAGAAAGGCTTGAAAATGTGTAAGAAGGCTTACAGTGGGTTGCCAAAGAAGACTTCAATAACTTTAAGTAGATAAACACTGGCTTCCGTAGATACAAAAGTAGCTATATGTGAGCTCACAAGTGTTTAAAATGAGAAAGCGCTCAGTTTGGGGTGTGTATGGAGCAAATTGGACAGGGATTTCTCGCCTTTTCTCCTTGTAAAATGGCCACCCCAAGCCCTCTATTTATAGAGGGTGGAGCCGCAGGTATACCAGAGGCTGCTCGGGATGCCCCGGGCTTCTCGGGTCCTGCCGTCTCGAAGTACGTGCATGTAGGCAACGTGATGTTCGCTTGAACTTTCAAAATTGCAATTCGGGCATCCGATTGAGGTATATAGGACCTATTTCGGACCACCGTTGTTGAGAGTTACGTAATGACATGGGATTAGAGGTTGTACGAAGTCATGAAGATGGGGCGATGCACTTCGGTCTTCAGCTTCAAATTCTATCCATTATCATGCGCAATAATCACTCGGGATTGGTTCTTCTGAGCTTTGTGGGACATTGATGTGTAGAAATGTATGTCTAAAATGTTGAAACGGCGTGATGTGACGTCATGGTGGCAAGATAATGACTTTGCCCCTCACCGGGGTTATCTCCGATTTGGGCTGATAAAGTAGACGTTGCTCAGGATTATTGTTGAGATTGGACTGCTACAAATGTTAAAGGTCCTCCGTGTCATCTCTGAGGTGTGCCTGTCTTGTATTGAGTGCCTCGGTGTGAGCGCCGAGGTTGAAGCTAATGGCATGCATTTGAAACAAGCATTTTTGGGGTTATCTCCGAAACTGCCACTGCCTTCCTTGGGGTTATCTCCAAGGTTAGAATCTGTTATTCCCAGTGTTGAAACTGAGACGAAACATCTCGGGGTTATCTCTGGGATGAATCGGTCTTCTCCAGTTTGTGTTCCGGTATTGGATCTGCATGCCTCGGGGTTATCTCCGAGGTTGGAATTGTTGCTCCTGATGTGTGTTCTGGGGTTGAGCTGTTACTCTCAGTGTGTGTTCTGGGTTAAGCTGTTCCTCCCGGTGGTATCCGGAATGGATATGAACTGTCTTTCAGGGTTTCCTCTTAAAAGACGAATCTGCGCTCCTGTGATGTCAGTAACAGATAGGCATAAAAAATTTGAGTGTCTACAGTGCGGCCACAAGTTGATCCGTAATTCCTTGACCCTTGGTAGACTTTTGAGTCTCATAGACAATGTGAAGTTGTTGTAGAATCAACTGTCATTTGGACAGTCGTCAATTTAACATGGATTTGATAAACACGTACTTGAGTGGATCCATGCGGGATATGGATGGTTTGTGTGACCATGGAGATAATGATGTAATCTCATGGAAACCCATGCTAAAGCATAACAAGTTTTCACAATCAGCGTGTACTTGTATTCACTACTGTTGAATCTTTTGCTGAGGTAATAGATAGCTCTTTCTTGGCCTCTATTGTCTTTCTATCCCAACATGCAGCCCATGGTATTGTCATTGATGAATAGGTACATGAACAGGGGAACACCATCCCTAGGAGGTACCAAAATAGTAGCTTTGATTAGCTGCTCTTTAATTGTAAAGAAGGCTTTCTAACACTCATCATTCCATTTCATGGAGGAATTCTTCCTTAGCAACTTACAGATAGGCTCACAGGTTGCTGTGAGTTGGGAGATGAATCGACTGATAAAGTTGATTCTTCCCAAAAATTCCCATATTTCATTCTCTATCTGAGGTATGGGCATTTCTGTAATGGCCTAGATTTTTGTAGGATCCAGCTCAATCCCTTTGTGGCTGACTAGGAATCCTAGCAACTTGCTTGATTTAACACCAAAGGCGCACTTGGCTGGATTTAACTTTAAGTTGTACTTACGCAACCTGTTGAAGAGCTTTTTGAGATGATCTAGTTGGTCTTCCTCCCTTCGGGACTTGACAATGATGTCATCCACGTAGATTTCTATCTCTTTGTGCATTAGATCGTGGAATAGAGCCATCATGGCTCACTGATAGGTAGCTCCGGCATTGATGAGGCTGAATGACAACCGTCTGTAGCAAAAGGTTCCCTAAGGAGTGATAAATGCAGTTTTCTCACGATCCTCTTCAGCAACCCTAATTTGATGGTACCCTGTAATGCAGCCCACAAAAGAGTACATGTCATACAGAGTTGTATTGTCAATAAGTATGTCGATAAATGGCACGGGAAAGCTATCTTTCAGACAAGCTTTGTCCAGATCCTTGTAGTCCACTCAAACTCGTACCTTCTCTCCAGGTTTAGGCACGGGGACTATGTTGGATAGCCACTCGGGGTATGTTGACACCATGATGATGTCGGCTTGAAATTGTTTCACAATTTCTTCTTTAACTTTTAAACTCGACTCAAGTTTTAATCGCCTGAGCTTCTGCCTGACTGGCTTAAATCCCACTTTAATGGGGAGGTGATGAATGACAATGTCAGTGGACGAATCGACCATGTCTTCGTGAGACCATGCAAACACATCCTGGAATTGAGTCAATAGGATAAACATGTCATTCCTTTGGTTTGGAGTAAGGTTCTTACTAATCTGGATTTGTTTGGGGTTTTCTGAGATTCCCAGGTTAAAAGAGGTGGTTTGATCAAGATTTGGCTTGGGTTTGTCTTCGAACCATTCTTTGACCTCCTGAGGTATCTCATAGTCCTCTTGTAATTCCATCAAGTCTGAGTCCAACTTTGCATCAAAGTTACAGTCCTTATGGAGAATAGGCACCTCATCAGCAAGTTTAGGCACATCTAACTTTAGAGTCCTGAAACAAAATGCTTTCACTTAATATATGAAATTGTTCAATCATACAAAGTGTTAGCATGAAATGACAAAAATAGCTACTAATACTGTACATCAAAAGTAAACAGTTATTGTTATCTACAGGGCAGAGGGAGTTTCTGCCCTTTTTGCCCTTGTCGAAAAATGCAAGGAGTGCTGCTCCAATTACCAAGGGTTAAGTTCCGGTGGACGGCTGTGATGAAGGGGGTATTGTCGTCCTCCTTCTCCTAAATGATGACCATAATGTCTGGATAATCATCATCCGGAATGTCTTTGTTCATACCCTCCATATGGACTAAGATGCGTATGTTTGATAACCGCCTTGCAATGTCTTGTTTACGTTTTTGATCCTTTTCATCCACTTCTGGGTCTAGAATCATGACTTCCTTTCCTTTAACCGGTATCGGCTTAGGAAATAACATAGCTACCACATGGTCAGGAACCTTTAATGAAGGCCGTAGAGGCTCATGCTCTATAAGTTTAGGCAATTGCCTTGAAGATGAAGGAACCTGCTTGTGCTTGTGAGGGTTCCTGTGATTGGACCCATGAGAATAGCCTAGTCCGACCGTCCCTGTTTAACTGGGAATTTGAATTGGGCGCTTGATGCCCTAATGATCCTTTCCTAACCCTTGTCTAGGTTGACCACCCAAGGATATCATCTCTTGGCTTGTCGCCATTACCTCGGTAGAAATTCTGGGTATCAGAGGTAGCACCCGAATGGATTGATAGTGAGTGTTGCTCACCTTAAAGGCCTGGAAGCTAACAGGCTCAACTTCTACATTGAAACTGATGATTGGTATGTCACCTTATACAGGACATTCTAGCTCAGCATTAACAGTGACCAGGCTATTGTTAATGATGTATTTAAGCTGCTGATTAAGAGTGGAAGGGATGGCTCCAGCCATGTGAATCCACAGTCTCCCCAAAAGTAGGATGTATCCTGTAGCTATTTTGAGCACATGAAAGGATACGCAGAATGTATGTGGACCAATCCCCACGGGTAGTTCAATCTCTCCGATAACATTTCATCAGGATCCATCAAAAGCTTTGATAATTGTATGGCTATTTCGGATCCTGTTGAGATTGATATTCATTTTCTCGAAGGTGGTGTATGGGTAGATGTTTAAGGATGATCCCCCATCTATCAGAACTCCACCCACCATATATCTAGAGGACATAACCGCTATGTGCAACTATTTGTAATAACCTATCCCTTCGAAAGGTATGTCATCATCAGTGAAGGATATCACATTACTGTTGAAGATGTGATCAACAAAATGATAGAACTTTCCAACATCCAATGATTTTGGCAAGTGGGCTTCTTCTAAAACTCTCAGTAAGACCTTTCGATGATCCTCTGAGGAGAAAACCAAGTCAAGTATAGAAATCTATTGTGGAGCTTCTTTCAAGCTTAAAACCACCTTAGTTTCATTGTGTCCCATAGTACGAAGGAATTCTTCAATCTTCTCCATGGAAACTTTCCCCTTTGACTTGGTGGTAGGCTTCATCACCCATTGGGGAAGATACAGTGGATTTTCTTTCAACACTGTAGCAGCTATATTGGATGTGTATCCTTCAGTCTCTCCATAATTCTATGACACTTTTTGTAGGCTGACAATAGGATACTATGGCCTGAATGGAAATATGATTGGCTTTGGTGCAACCACTTTCAAAGCATTTGTAACACCTTTGAGTTGAATAGGTTAAATTACAAGTGGTGTGGCAGCTAAGTCTCCCTCGGAGGATATAACTGCTACGGCTTCCTTCCATTTGGTAGGAAATATGTCCCCACTCTCAAGTAATACAGCGTCATTATCTGCCATCTGCCGGACACCGCTGTCAATTAGGTTTTAAATAAGATGGCGTAGTGCCAAACATTTTTCAATGCTATGACCGCGAGAGTGGGAGTGGTATTGACATACTCCATTAGAATCATACTTTCTTGAGTGTGGGATGATTGAAGGTAGCAGAGTTGTGATTCTTCCCTTATTGATCAGCATCTGCAATATCTCTTCCATCGATTGGCCTAAATAGGTGAATTCCCTTTTGTTGGCGAAGTCCCGACGGGCTTTGGTTTTTGCTCTTTTTACAATTTTATCCTCCAATGTTTCACTATCTGGAGCAAGTGGTGGGGTACTTGGAATAAGAGAAATGAGGCTAGCCTGCTCCTGACTGAATAATTGATGTGTGACTTGGTGTTGATGAACCACCAGTTCTAGGAATTGATTGACTTGCTCGCCAAGAGCCTTCATTTTCTGTTCCATCATAAAATGGAACTGTGCATAATCCCATCGGTCAGCATTATCCTTGCTGGTTTGGGATGAACCACCCACATAGAAGGAGCTCTGTCCACTTCTCCAGTTAATCATGTTAACCTCCTCTTCCTTGTGTTGAGGAAGAAGGTTGTCTTGAACGTGAGCCTGGTCAGGTTTGGTCACCACAATCTCACCATTGTTAATTAAATCCTGGATTTTATGCTAAAGGGCCCAACAATCCTGCGTATCATGGCCTGGCGCTCCAGCATGGTAAGCACATGTTTTGCTTGCATTAAAACCCTTCCCACACGGATTGGCTGGTAGAAGAAGATGAGTAATTTTCTTCTGAGCTGTCAGAAGTTTGAGAATGCTGTCGAGTGAGTCCCCTAAGGGTGTGAACACTCGGGTACGTCTGACTTGTCCACTTTTTGGAAATGGAAGGTTTAAAGAATGAGCTTGAAAAGGGGAATAGTTTCTCCTCTGAATATGCATGTTCTGATTGCCGTTTTGTCCTTGTAGTATCAAGAAAACATCCTCCTCTTTCTTCTTATGGACCCTCCGGGGGTTGTTTCCATAACTTCCAGACTGGATGTGCTCAGCTACAGCTTTTAAAGCGGCAAGGTCTTGAATCTTCCCAAATTTTAATCCTATCTCAGCCACTTCTCCGTGTTTGATCATTTCAGGGAATGGCTTGCATATGCCAGCTAAGACCCTCTCATAAAAGGGAGCTTCTTGAATGTCTTCGAAGGTCATCACCATTTCAGACTCAATCATAGATGGAATAACTTGAGCAGCCAAACGCCTCCATTTTTGGGCATACTCTCTAAAAGACTCATTGACTTGTTTCTTGACCTTAGTAATTTGATATCAGTCTGGAGCCATCTGAGTTTGGAAACTATACTGACTGAGAAAAGCATGGGCTAACTCCTCCCAGCTATGAAACTTGGAGTTATTTAATCTAGTGTACCATGCTCTGGCTTCTTCAGTCAGACTTTTTTGAAATAGCTGTATTCTGAGCTTTTCACCCTCGGCATAAGATCTGAGCTCTCCAATGAATACCTTTAAATGAGTGTACAGATCTCCCAATCCATCATATTTTTCAAAATCAAGAGTTTTGAATTTTTTCGGATAGTGAACCCCGGGGAAGATACAAAGGTTTGAATATGAAACACTCCCCTGTGCTCCAATCCCTTTGATAGGTCGAATGGTCTCTTCCATTTGTAAAACTTTCTTCCTAATATCACTGGTGTCTTGATCTTCTTTTTGATGGGTAATTTCAGGGGTTTTGTTGGTTTTGTCCAACTGAAACTCAGGTACTGGAACTTCTTTGTTCGGACCTTGGGTTCCTTCATGTGCAAAGGATTCTGTATGTATGGGTATTTGTGGACCCTGAGTGGACTTGTGTAGTTCTTTGAGCAGAACAGCCAACTCTATAATTTGGTTGCTTAATCCTTCGAACTCCTCACGAGAGACAGGAGTAGGATTAGACTGGCCAGATGTAGTCATGCTTGGCTGTAGGCTTAGTGCCTTTTTGGACTTTGAACGGGTAACAGGACCAATTGTTTCCCTACAAAAAGACTTATGTAGTTTAGTCCTGAGGGAATGTTAATATGTTACATGCTATATAATGTGTCTGTTTAGGAGTATTCCTATAAAACGGATGTCAGTTGTTTTAATGACAAGATTGCATGACATGTTTTGATATAAAAAGGGAATGCATGTACACATATTCCTTTATTTTTTTCTTTACATTGAGATTGACATGGAAATGAAATTACAAGTGTCGACGTCGGGATTTTTATTTGTCCCTTTTCTGTTCTTGTTCTTTTGTGTTCTCATGTTATGTGAGATTTGTTTGAAAAAACAAGTGAAAAGGTCTAACATGTATAATGTCGACGATTAGACTATAAGAGTCGCCAATTGGTTTTTTAACTGGTTGTACCAACACAACTGAGAAAAGGTTTGCACATTGACCAAGTGATGTGACACTACTAAACGGGTCTGTGAAACCGAGATTCATTAGGGTCCGGGGACTTGCTTATGCAGAGGGAATGTGTTAGGCACCCCCCGACATCCGTGTTCCCACGGTGACCGCCACTTTTCAAGAAACTGTTATATGAATGTGTGTGTATGGGGGTTAATGTGCTGTTATTTGGAAGTAGTGTTATGCCTCGTTCGCACCTATATACATAGGGTTTGAATTTGTATAAAAATTCAGTTTTAACAAGATATAGTAGTGATGTTTTGAAAGAGGTTTTTCAAACGCTGTGTTTAATAGTAATTAAGGCCTTTGATACTTCCATTTTATTAAATGTCCGGCTTGATTACTTTTATTTTCGAGATGCGAAGCATCTTTGAGAAAATAATGTACAAAGCAGTGCCGAACTCTTCATGGGTATGAAAACCATCGAAGGAAATTCGAACACCGGGAATAAGTTTACAAGCTGCTTAAAGCTGAAAAGGTTCATCACGGGAACTGAATCTAGATTCAGTGGACTGAATCTGTGATCACATTATTCCTAGGCTCACATGATGCTGCAATTGATATAAACGCAGTAAGCAGGTATATATACATATATATGAAAGCTGTAAATATATATATACAGACATGATCGACCACCACGAAGTACCTCCATGGGTGATCAAAAATATAAATAAAGTTATAAAAGCGATCAACCGCCAAGGACGAAACTCCAGGCGGGACGAAATGTACAGAAAGCTGTAAAAAGGGTCAACCACCACGAAGTAAACTCCAGGCGGGACGAAATGTGTGTGTGTGTATATATATATATATATATATATATATATAAGTGTGTAAACGCACCGGATATAAAAATCCAGGCTCATCGGACAAAGTCCAACAACAGTTAATAGATATAAGTATATATATATTAAAGCAGTAAACGCACCGGATGTAAAATCTAGGCTCATCGAACAAAGTTCATATATATATATATATATATATATATATATATATATATATATATATATATATATACGAAAGATATTAAACGCTCCAGACATAAGTCTAGGCTCAATCGAGGCATAACTCGATAATGTTAGTCCATATATATATAAAAGTATATATATACAAACTGAAAGGAAACCATGGACCGAAGTCCGAGCCTACACACGCAACACGACTCTCAACGTGAAAAATAGTGTGTGCAAAGATGAGGAGAAAGGCTTTAAAGTGTGTAAGAAGGCTTACAATGGGCTGCCAAAGAAGACTTCAATAACTTGAAATGGATGAACACTCGGCTCCCGCCGGTAAAAAGTAGCTATATATGAGCTTACAAGTGTTTAAAATGAGAAAGCACTCAGTTTAGGGTGTGTACAGAGCAAATTTGACAGGGCTTTCTCGCCTTTTCTTCTTGCAAAATGGCCACCCCAAGCCCTCTATTTATAGAGGAGGGAGCCGCAGGTGTACCTGCAGCTGCCCGGGGTGTCCCGGGCTTCGCAGGTCCCATCGTCCCGAAGTACATGAACACATG
This sequence comes from Panax notoginseng, assembly GCA_016801055.1. Lineage (NCBI taxonomy): Eukaryota > Viridiplantae > Streptophyta > Magnoliopsida > Apiales > Araliaceae > Panax > Panax notoginseng. Next base: position 44,547,369 of record CM029019.1, on the reverse strand, counting down.
CAACGTGATGTCCACTTGAACTTTTAGAATTGCAATCTGGGCATCCGAATGAGGTATGTAAGACTTATTTCGGACCGCCGTTGTCGAGAGTTACGCAATGACATGGGATTAGAGGTTGTACGAAGTCAGGAAGATGGGACGATGCCCTCCGGTCTTCAAGCTTCAAATTCTATCCGTTACCCTGTGTAATAGTCACTCGAGATTGGTTTTCCTTTGCTCTTGTGGGACATTGTTGTGTAGAAATGTATGTCTAAAATGTTGAGATGGCGTGATGTGGCGTCAAGGTGGTAAGATGGTGACTTTGCCCCTCATCGGGGCTATCTCCAGTTTGGATTGATAAAGCAGAAGTTGCTCAGGGTTATCTTTGAGATTGGACTACTGTAAGTGTTGAAGGTCCTCAGTGTCATCTCTGAGGTGTGTCTGTCTTCCTGGTATTATTGTCAGGTCTTGTACTGAGTGCCTCGGTGTAAGCGCTGAGGTTGAAGCTGATTGCATGCATTTTAAACAAGCATTTTCGGGGTTATCTTTGGAACTGCAACTGCCTTCCTTGGGGTTATCTCCATGGTTAGAATTTGTTATTCCCAGTGTTGGGACTTAGACTGAATATCTCGGGGTTATCTCCGGGATGAATCAGCCTTCTCCGGTGGAATTTTTGGTATTGAAATAGCAGGCCTCGAGGTTATCGCCGAGGTTGGAACTGTTACTCCCGGTGTGTGTTCCGGGGTTGAGACTGAACTTTTGGTAGTATTCGGACTGGATGTGAGCTGTCTTCTAGGGTTATCTCTGAAAGATGAATCTACCCTACTGCAATGTCAGTAACAGGTGTGTAGAAAATTTCAAGTGTTTACAGATGCCCCTCTTTATCATATTCATGCAATGCAATGGCATGGATAGGATAAAGAATCATAGACACTTGAAATGCAACAAGATAAACATGATGCTATATGGAGCAACATGATGCAAGTGTATGTTTTATATGGATGATGTATATGGACGATGTATATGGATTGATTTTCCACATGCTGGGGATGATTGCCGGCTCCCCGTTGCTTCTACCGATGATGGTAATGACGGCAAGCTTGGATGTATGATCCAAACCTATTAGGATGTTGACGTTGGGGCTATCACCAAAGTCCTTAATCCTGGAAACAGACTTTACTCCAAAGAGATCTGTGGGGATAAAACTTTGTCTATTTGAGAATGTGTATAACATATTCCATCATCGATCCTCCCCGATGATGTTGATCCTCCCTGGTTTGTATCGCCAGGACATATCAATGTTCTGTTGGATTTACTGCCAATAGTATGTGTTGTCAGGGCTACCCGACCTTCGTTGACATGTGAACCAACAGTTGACCATGCGTTATAACCCCCGCTGGGGATTTAATTGATCCTCTACTGACGTGTATATCAACAGATGAACTCCCTGCTGGGGATGCATGCCAAGGCTGCTTGGCCTTTGTTGATGTGTGCATCAGCTGATAAACTCATCGGATGGTTTCTGATGCGACGTTGGGTTGACCTGCCAATGGTTGAACTGACGTCAATGTTGTTTGACTTTTGTTGACATGTACATCAACGGAAAGTATACATTGTAACCCCCGTCAGGGATCTTTTGGATCATCGCTGATGTGTGTATCAGCAGAATATGCGTTGTAACCCCCGTCGGGGATCTGTTGGATCATCGCTGATGTGTGTATTAGCAGAATATGGGTTGTAACCCCCGTCGGGGATCTTTTGGATCATCATTGGTGTGTGTATCAACGGAACATGTGTTGTAACCCCCGCTGGGGATCTGCTTGTGGATAGATAACCATGCGTTGTAACCCCCGTCGGCGATCTGTTGGAGATTAGGGCAATGACCCCTGAATTGACGGCATTGGACCTCTGTCCGGTATTGCCGAATGTGATCTGCAACGACTTGGATCATCGGTATAGTATACCCTGTGTTCGGGCGAATACCAATGAATGATATGAAAGCCACAGTCAGGCCCAAAAAAATCAGGATTTCAGGCTATTCCGCTCAATTGCGTAGCGTTTTTATCCTTGATTTGGCCTTTTCAGCATGTGAAAACTCCTTTGCAACTCAAATTGGACCGAGTCGAAGGTGTGGGACCCACATAGGGGTGCTGCAGGTACACCTACAGCAACCCCAGGTGGACCTCCGGTCAGCCGTGGCTACTAAATGCCTATAGGTTGCTTTCATAAGTCATTTTCAAGTTGCGCCACGAAGAAAATCTGAGAGCTCTTCTTCAGAACTACTGAGTTCAGACGTCTTTTTGCAAATTCTGTCACCGTACAAGTGTTCTACACTGTCTTGGTAACGTATGCATGTACTCTTTTCCAGTTTTTATCTGTTAGAAAATGACTTATCACATAAAATGCATCTAAGCACATAGTAGTGATTATGTATGCTCAAATAACCTGATAAAAAATATTTAACATAGTAAATGTCAGTATTAAACCATGTTGAACATAATGATGTGAAAAATTTTAACTTTTAAAATAGTCAAATTGGCACCTTTTTTCTGTTATTTCTTTCCTATTTGAGGACAAATGAGCAAAGGTGAAAAAGTAAAGTAATCCTGGTAATTAGGCTACCCTTATGGATTGATGACTTTAATTTTTTAATGCAAATAGTATTTATATGACTGTGGGCAGGTGTGCTACTGAATGGCCACCTAGTCATGCCTATGTGCATGTGGATAGTCCTATTTATAGAGGAAACTATGACAAAAAATTTTAAAATGTCAGCATTGAGTAGTCATGCATATTTAACTCTACTGTAGACGTATGTTAAAATAATGCATGCATGTATATAGTCATTAAATGTATTTTGAAAAGCTCCAGGTTAGAAGATACCACACCCCTTCTGAGGTGATTTAGAGACTTATTGTCCAGATATTATGGATTTTGATCAGCTGAGTAGTTCCCGCAAGACCACTTCTGGTGTACGGAGGAGGGCTTCTGAAGTGCCTCGACCCCGTTCCATTAGACAGCCTCGTCAGTTGGTGGAGGTGGTGATACGTTCAGTCCGGGTTGATGTACCAGACGTCGATGATGAGGAGGATGTTTTGGTTACGGACCCCGTTCCTGATGTGCATGTTCCCCGTAGGGACCTCCCGAGTATTCAGGTGGCAAACCCAGAGCTTCTGGGTGATTTGAGTAGACATCCCTCGATGTATTTGCACGCCAACAAGGTATAAAGTTTAGATCTTAATCTTCCTTCTTTCCTATTGATGAGGAGTAAAGGATTCTGATGTCGATCTGTATTTTGCAGGTTCCCGACTTTACACAGCCTCGAGGGAACTGGTTCAGCATTCACTCCATGTACCAGGCTCTGCATCCTGAATATAGAGCGATTGTGCATGACTGGGGATTTGGAGCATTGTTTTCCATCCTTCCCCGCCGTTGTCCTCAGGGCTTTGTCTGAGCACTGGTTTCACCAGACTTAGTCTCTCCATTTAGTGGACTGTGAGGTGATGATGATGCCAATGGATTGGTGGTTTATCATAGGTATGGAGTTGGGAAGGGCGATAGTGCCTTACAAGGCAGATATTACCCCTACTGCCGTCAGATCCTTATTAGGAGTTCCGACGGAGGTGCTCAAGGGCAGGACTGTCGGTACGGGTCCTTTAAGCATAGATGCTATAAGTGGGCTATTGAGTGAGCCCATACCAACTGATGTCAGAGTCAGGGATCGCATTCTTCGGCGATTATTCCTGATGATCATTAGGGGCTACTTCATAGCAAATAACGCTTCTACGGTGTCGTTTGCTTTGATCAGCGCCACGCGACATGTGGACCGTATAGGAGAGTATGATTGGGGGTCCTACACCTTTACCTATTTCCTCAGGGGCATGCGTATACGCTCGCAGGGCTTGACCGAGGCTTGGTTAGGATTTTATCCATTTCTGCTGGTAAGTATTTTTCTTGTCATTTACCATGTACATGTTAAGAGTGTTAACTGACAGCAGATGTTTGCCTTTGTGTTAGTAGTTTTGGGCCTATGAGAAGCTCTCACGTTTACATCATGTGAGTGTATTAGGATTAGATACCTACACACGAGGACGACGATGGCATCATTCCATACTAGCGGAGGTCCCTGTAGCTGAGGGTTTCACTCATTATCGCCTGCAGTTGGAGTTATTGACAGCAGATGTCATCACATGGATTCCATATTCTGGGGAGCACTTGACCACTGAATTTGAGGATGGGTACCCGACTGGTGTTGAGTACGTGATTTCCACCCGTAGGGTTCCTCTCTTCATAGATGGAGGATGAGAGCTCTATTTAGGAGAGCGTGCTATTAGGAGCACCACAGGAGAGATCCGTATATCGATCTTGCCTCATGCCAGGCGTTATTGGCCTGTGTCACAGTCACCCGTCATTGATATCTCATTGTTGGGTGTTGACGGTTTTGCATTGTCAGAGGGTCCTTGCACTCAGGATGTATTCCAGCATTAGTGGATCCCTCGTACCATTGGAGCCCAGACCCGCGCCACTCAGTTCATGGGGGATATGATTCTAAGATCTGTGATGATGATGGATTAGCTAGCCTGTGTCCGAGATCCGACTCATGTGGCACAGATTGACAGCTTGACCCAGCGACTGGACCGGGCAAATTTCTTTATTCGGCATTTGGGCAGAGATCCGGCAGAGGAAGATTCGTTTGATCCTTCCAGCGTAGGAGCTGGCCCCTCAGATGACCCTTTTGGCTTTTCCGACGCAGATCCTCCTTTATATAGGCCTGACATCCCTGTTGATAGAGATCCAGTGACTCAAGAGGAGTTACATCAGGTGGACAGGATTGATGATGTAGATATTGACACCATTGTCTTCTTCTGATGTGTATTCTCGTTATCTCTTTTGATAGGCCTCTGTTAGCTATTGGGTGCCTCTATTAGTAGTAGGGCATCTGTGCCCCATTTCCCTGTATTTTTAGTTGTACAGAGATGATGTATATAGATGATGATATACTTAGGAATGTATGTACAGTTTTTCATTCCCTATATCATATTGCCATCTATTATCTGTTATGCATGTATCATGTTATGCAAATGTATATATGTCCAGAGATATTCAGCATTAACCCCTGGATGGTATAATGATACGACCCACACAGATGTCTTCTTCGACAGTCAGCAGCATAGATCACACCCTGCCATTATTGTTGGCATCCCGCCTGAGATACTGGTATGATAGTATGTCACCCTAAGATAGGGTGACTGTAGATCAGCTGTTGCAGCATACCATGACCCTTTTGATGTTTCAGGTTCCAGCAGGACTGGTGGAGGGCATGTTGGAGCACTAGGTACCGGACAGACAGGTTTTCCGATTTGGGACCCAGGTACTTGAAACCCGAACTCGGTGCTTTACGATACCATTTCTATGAGCATAATAATACTAAATTAATAACAATAATATAAAAATCAAATTTAATTTACATAATTATCAGAGTCTAGCTCCCAAGTACGTAACCTTTAAACATTCATTACAACCCGTGATAGATAATATATATATATATATATATATATATATATATATATATATATATATATATCATAATTGTCTTAATATTAATATCATACTATTACACAAGATAACATTTGCATTCAATCAGCAACCTTTCCCTTTCCCTTGGTCTTAGCAGAGCTCTATGGTCGATCACACTTAGCTGAAAACATTTAAATTAAGCAAGGATGAGCATTTGAGTGCCCAGCAAGCAATAACAATTATATATATATAAGCTAAAAGAATTTAAATGTTTTTTTTATAATACCCTTCTACAACGATTTAATAGTTGTGAAGTAATCTGTACCAATGATAATAATATATCAATTCTATACCATATTTTTGAAACTACGTACTGACTATAAATAAGGTTAAGGTGACATACTATGAACATTATTTTCATTTTTGAAAAGGTTAAACAGAAATTCATCTGCAAACCGTCATAACTTACGGGCACGGGGGTGATCAGCCCGTTGTACCCTGCATTGATTAATACTACACGCAAGAACGAGGGTATCGTTCACTCTGTCCACCTTGGGCGCATAAAAGTTTTCCCGTATAGGGATTTTCATACTTGTATGGGTTCCAAATCAAAGGTTTTATCTTGTCTCAACAATAATCTATAATTCAACATATATATATATATATATATATATATATATATATATATATATATATATATATATATATACAGGTAATTAACAAAGGTATATCAATATGTGATTAAATATAATGATTATCCAAGTGGGGACACTTGTATAACCATTTACAGAAATTAACGAACAGAATATATATATATATATATATATATATATATATATATATATATATATATATATATATATATATATATCTGAATTACCATATACTAACATGTTGATAAGCAATGAGCGTATATAATATAAGGTTAATAATTTGTACAGTAATAATATAATTCGTAAATATTCTTACTCATGTCCATTGCATAAAGAAAATACAAAGGTAAGATACTTGCCTGAAAAGCTGCTTACAGTTTGTAATTTAGATTTATCGCTTATCTCACGACCTATCATTAATCAGATCATTCGTTCGATTAGAACAATATACTATAACACATAACACTGCTTATTGCAGTTAGCACATACCCTAATCACATTGGCACATAGGTTTAACAACCATTGAATCACAAATAAACACTTATCTAATCAAACTATTTAAGTCCAGATCAATTTCTGAAACATGTCGGTCTACCGACAGCTTTATCGGGTAATTATCGAGTCTAAGACTCTATTCTGTAACTCAATATCTGTATGTATCAATCATATTATTTTTAAATGACTTATAATAATAATTTTTAAACATTTATTATTATTTATCATGAATTTTCAAACCTCGGAATCATTATTAAATGATTTAAATACTAACTAATTCTATTGTCATTAATATCTAATTAATATTAAACTATTAATGAAATCATTTTCAAAATGTTAAAGTTATGTATAATAACTTAAAATACTTTTAAAGTATTAATATTACCCTTAAATGATTTTTAAAACATTTAAAATTATTTTTAAATAATTATCATTAATATTAAAGTATTAATGTTTTATTTATCAAAATATTAAAAGTCATTAACTATAACTTAAAATATTTTTAATTCATTTATATCCCTTTTACATGATTTTTAAATTAATAAAACTATTTATTTAATATAATTATTAAATAAATTTAATATCATTAATACTAACTTAATAATCATTAATATTTAATTATTAATGAAATTATTCTTTAAATATTAAAAGTTATGTCACTACAAAAAAATAGAACTTCAGCAACAACCGATTTTCGTTGCTAAAGGTGCCAAATTTCGTTGCTAAAAGTTTTTGGCAACGACTTTACTGTCGTTGCGCAATGAGCGTTGCTAATTTTTCCGCAACGAACGTATTTTTTTCGTTTCCAAAAGTAATACATTTTGCAACAAAATTTGGCTATCGTACAGATACATCGATCCTTTAGCAACAAAATGTATTGTTGCAGAATAATTAAAATTTCGTTGCTAACAACTCCATTTCGTTGCAAAAGCCTGCTAATTGGCAACGAAATGAACTCTTTTTTTTTTTGCAACGACCATACATTTTCGTTGCAATTGACTCCATTTTGCAACGACATTTTTCGTTGCAGTAAATTATGAAAATTGTTGCCTAACCTTGCTTTCGTTGTGGAATGTAAACTTTTTAGCAACGATTTTCGTTGCTGATTATATTATTTGGTAACGACATTATGCTGAATCAGCAACGAAAATATTTGTTGCTGGTTATTTTTCAATAGCAACGAAAGTCATCGATTAGCAACGACATTATATGTTGTCGTTTCTTTATATGTGCAACGAAAGTTGATATGATTTGCAACGATAAAAAAATGTTGCCTTTTATTTTAGTATTAGCAACAATATCCTCTCCGTTGTTATTAAGTTAATTTTTCATTGCCAAATATTATATTTTTAATGCCATTAGCAACGAAAATTTGTTGCTAAATATATAAAAAATTGTTGCTATATTAAGACTTGTTCAATGCTTTGGTAACGAATTATATTGTTGCCAAATCAAAATTTGACATTCTTTTTGTGTACCTGACTGACTCAATGTCCCCATAGCAAATAATGGCAAAAATACAAAAAACTAAAATATTATTAACTTGATAAAATCATCCACTACATAATCATTCATTATCTTTACAATTAACCATCTAAAGCTATCACAGTTCTTCTATCAAACTATATATCTACATATATAGAGAGTACACTTCATAATTTCGTCCCTTGTCTTCCGTAAACGTAGCACGAAAATTTGATACCCAGTATTGTAAAGCAGGTCGTAGAAGCAGTCTTCCTGCACATATTTAAAAATAATTACAAGTCAGGAAAATGAAGCAAATAGGTCGCCAGAGGCACTTAGTGTCAAAATCAATACACAAAGACAATAGAGTTGCTACATGGTACAATGTCAAGGCTTGGCTCCTATTTCATAATACTCACTACTACAAAATCGACCATAGCGACATCATTTAAAATCATTCACATTACAACATTACAATATAATAGTTGAATAATTCATCCCATTTTTAGATGATTATTATTATTATAGTTAGGAAAACACCATCTGTTGTCGAGAGAGAAGAGAGTTGATATATACCAGCTGTGGTGAGTCGAGAATTTAGATTACTTCTACCTGGAGTTCATGAGGCATAAAGCTCGATAATCAACACCAGAGTTCAGTTTGATCACAACTGGTCGCCCACTAATAGATATGAGAAAATCAGCAGGTGTTTTGTGGTCGCTGACCCTTTCTCTCCTGTTCCACTCATCTCTTTGTCCTTGCTCTTCAAATCCTTTGGCAAACGATGGAATATGATTAGTAACATGTTTCATTACCAAAATAATATTAGCAACATATCAGTGGCTGACAAAGGAACAAAGTATAAAAAAAATTATCACTAATTACTTGAACAAAAAAATTGTCAAATGACAATTGACACTTGTATAGAACATCTTAAATTAAAACCAAATTGCACAAAAAAATTATTAAGCCAAGCCAAAAGTGTTGCCTTGAATTCATACCGAAATTACCAAAAGAACAAAGACAAAGCAAAATGCTACAAGACAACAAATGTAATAAGCAAAATGCTATAAGGCCTAAACATGCTTATGCAACTCACAAAGTACCAGAAAACATATGTAATAATATGAAGTCCTTTCTTAGTGAAAGAAATTCAATAAAATATAATCATAAGAATTGTAGTTTTTCCTTTATGTAAAACATCCAACTTCTTCCTCTAGAAGTTCTTCAAAAACATTACCCAAAATCATGACAAAAGAGTGAAAAAACAATTGAAGAAACATTTAAATTAAAAATATAAATATAAACTAAAAACTAAACTCATTGCCAGGCAGTTGCAGTACCAGGTGGAATGATATCAACTCCTGTTGCAACATGCATTGGAGGTTCAACTGCACCATCCCATCCATCACTAGTAATTGGCGCTGCAATTAACATGATGAAGAAACAAATGTCAAGGAAAAAAAATTGGATGTTTGGTTGACAAATGATGCACTAGACTCTAGAGTACCATAATTGTTAAATTTGAATAATTGAATGATATGAAACATAAAAAAAATAAACCAGAAAATAGAAACATGAATGAGGGAAGGTTAATTTATTTCAAAAAAAATTAATAATCAAGTGGGTTTAATTTTCATCGACAGTGTTGAACTATATTGAGCATTATCATTTTTTTCACTGGATCAGAATCATATGATTTGATTCACCATACAATTCATGATTCGCGACTCTGGTTTTTTTATTCACGATTCAACAACTATGATTTCTGCACAACAAATGGATTTTTTTTGCAAGTGTGGTAAGAAGATGATGCAATAATATAATCTCACCGGCATCAGGTGTCCAAGTAACACCAGGAACTGCTGGAATGGCAGGAGAAATCCCTTTGTCATTACATTTGGAATCAGTAATCTGGTTAGGCCACTGATCAGTACCACCAATTGCAGCAGTAGAATAATCTGCATAGTTTTCTACAGCAGCATCCTCTTCTTGTTTTCCCTTGGACTCTTCGGGCTCTCTGTAGAAAAACAAGTCAACCTGCAAAAAACAAATAAGAAATTAATTGGAACTTCAGCTGAATCAGCTTCTGCAAGCAGGCAAGTGTGTAGACCTGATAGATTATTGAAAAGATAAACTACATCCTATCAGTAATGATATGATGAGGAAAAAAAAAGCTTCACCACACTTGGTCACTTACCATCACCTCCCACTAGTGTCCTTGATTTATGACGCTGCGCATCTGAAGAACCATTCTTGCTAACAACCAGAAGAGGCAACCAATGCTGTGCTTCCCCTTGTTATTAGCAGGAACTTCTAGAGGAAGAAGTTGGATGTTTTACATAAAGGAAAATAAAATATGTTTTACATACAGGATACACAGCAGGTAAATAAAGGAAAGAGCAAAACCCACATAACATAGCCACAGACCAACATAAAAAATCTCAGCAATTTAAGTAATAGATACTGATATAAATACATATAACATTACACAATTAAACTGAACTCTGGTGTTGATTATCCAGCTGTGGTGTTGATAACGCTAGACCCTCTCAGTTGACTTGACCCACTAGTTATAATATTAAACATATAATATGTATGTGTACTATAACACACTAACACACATACATACTAATACGTCTCTAGAAAATCTAGTACTTGACTCAATGTTGTTATTTTGGTTGTCATGGGAGAAGGAAGTGAATACAAATCAAACTGTTATTCTCAACATGATTTAAAATCAAATCATAACCAAATTTTGTATAGGATATGAATTATGAGGAACTTACCCGTTAGCTTGTTTTTTAATTCCATCCCACCCAAATCTGTAACTTCTTTAAGTGCTGCTCTCCACCTTTTGACGATGTCCATTAATTCTTTCCTCCGCTCCTCATCAGTTTCAGACGTGTTTTGCTCTTGGTATCTAGCAAATGAATCTCTGAAACTCCCCAACTATTTTCTAACATCAGAGGGCTCCACATCATAGAAGACTGGTATAACTACATGTCCAGAGCCACTCATGCTAGTTGAATGAATATTCACAATTAGATGAAAATTCAAGAGTGGGGCCAAAACAAATTGAAACTAAATTGAGCAAGTTTTCAGTATGAATGAGGATTTAAGCATATTTCTATGTGAAAGTAAACCTTACATGTACAAAAGTTTGAAGATTTATGTATTCCACAATGTCTTTTAACATTTTCTTTCTAAAACAATCTGATGGGACGCAATTTATTTGACATGTCATATAACATTGAATGTTAGTTTTAAGTTGTTGCAATTCTAGATCCACCGTTCAAACCTTACAAGAAATATGACGCCATAAACAGTCAAGTACCATCCTTACAAGTTTATCAAAAGCAGGCTGTGAAGGCCCCAAACACTGAATAGCACAAATATTGAGAACATGTTATCCATCCATATGCAAACAAAGTCTTGTCCCACAAAATTTAACAAATCAACTCTCTTTCAGTTATACAATAGCTGCACCTTCACCCCTCTGATGGTTCTAGTTCAGTTTGACATTATGAAAAAGGGGGGACGAATAAGTATATTTATCAACTTCATCATTACATAAACTGTTTAAGAGATGAATCGGTTCGGGAAAACGTTAAGGCTGAGACTAATGTTGTACATAGCATCCAAGCATGTTGCAGAGAAGCAAGTTTGATGAATGGTTAGAAATGTTAACAGGTATGGGACCATATGCATACTCAAAGAAAATAGATCGATCATCTAGGGACAAGTAACCTTCTTTTTATTTAGCTCAAGGCACAAGTACATACCGTTTCCAAACATCTTACTGAGACTCTTTTCTTGGTAAGGTCGTGGTTGTGCTTGAGGCTTCAACTCCATGTCAAGCTCAGGATTGACCTATCTTATTAAATATAAATTAAAAAAAAGCTTATTATTAACCTGCAGTAGCCAACGAGAATTTCACAAAGAAACAAGATCCTCTAAAGTAGCAGTGGTGTTCCTCTACTCAAGATCACTCATTTTATAACCCTTTAACATCCTAGTTATTAAGAAAAAATCTTTAACATTCCCAAACAGGGTTCATTAAGGAAGAGACAAACCTAAATTCAACCAAAGATAAAACCAAAGTATTGCATCGACTTACCTGAGCAGGATCAATCTCAAATGAGTGAGCTTCTTTCTCTTCAGCTGCAGTAGCCAATTGTGCTTCATTTAGCAACTCCTAATGCCTACCTTCAATTTCACCCAATGACTTGCTAATTGTAAATCCATCATTTCCCTGCATCCCCTAATAATAAAAATATTTGCGGCCCCCAAAATCATCTCAATATAAGAAATTGAGAACAACATTCCCATAGATGAATTGACTAAAGAAAATAACAAGGAAAATAAAAAATTACACACTGGATACTTACAAGATGCTTGAGAATAGACATTAGAATAGATGTATATTCTACCATTAGTGCATTACTAAATATACCTTTTTGCTATAGAAGATTTCAACCAAGGCCTCTTTTAATACCTGTTCCAAAAATGCATAGGCATACACTGATCATATCTGAATTTTAAAGAGTAAAACCAGTGAATCTGTAATATGTTATTACCTCTTGCTTGTCTGGAAGCTTATCTCCATTTAGCAAAACTAGATTAAGACTCCCAAATTGATCATAATATGACAGGTCAATCTGCTCAACATTTTCACCAACACAGGCAATTAGAAGGAAGACGAAGTTCAGTTTTACAGGCAGGATTGAAAAAAGATTTAGATTTTAGACTTGTGAAAAATCAACACCAACTCACTGAGAGATCTATAACATTGGGGCAGAAGCAACATTTTAATACTTTAAGAAAATGTTTGGATGGAGGATTCAAACTAGGGATTTTGCTTTGTCAGCGGATATCAAATTTCAATTTTATATCTTCATTTGGGTGTAATGAAGGATTTTTAAAATGTCTGATTAATAAATGTGGGAATCAGAATCTAAAGGAATCAAAATTTGTTCAAATAACACCTCAAAATTTATCATTCAAATAACAACCCTGTTAATCTTTCTCTTTTTTGTTTTTTATTTCCCAACTCACCACCACCATCATGCCATTTCCACCAAAATTGTTACAGTCCACCACCAACATCAACACACACCACAATAACCATCGCCAAGGCCACCATCGTCACCATGACCAGTACCACTACTAATACAACCACTTGAGGATTCCAATAATTACAATTCTTCATCCAAATAAACTCTGATTATAGCCAAACAATACCTAAAATTGCATCAGAGACAATCTACCATCTAATTTTCTTGAACCTACGGTAGCAGAAGAGGGAGACTGACCTGTGCAGGAGTAAGGGTTTGGTCATCCTCCTCCATCCTCCTCGCAAAAAAATCCTCCTTTCCGTGGCCGAAGCCTCCAATTACGCGCGCGTATAAATTTAGACCTTGACAGAACACCTCCGCCCCATCCACCGCTCCTAAAATCCCCCAGACCGATTCCGCCTCCCATCAGATGCAGATCTAAACCCTCCGTCATCGAAATTATCCCAAGTATATAGCCCATCTTCTGTTTCTGGTTCTTGCACTTGTCGACACAATTATAAAAAATAGCAGAGAATGTAGAAATTAGGGCTTGACTCGGTATGAGAGATTTAGGCTCTTGTATAAGATATTAAGGGTATGAGAGATTTAGGCTCTTGACTAGAACTTAGTTGATTCCTAAGGAGAGAGGAGAAACCCGGATAGGCAGAGAAGAAACCTAGCTAACCCATCTCCTCTCTAATTGAAACATCGAATTTTGGCTAAGGAAGAGAGGTTAAACCCAATTGATCTCTATTATATGCTTTCCAGACCACGCACGAACACAACTCAGCAGTCTGTTCCAAAAAAAAAAGTTTTATAATATTTTATATGTAAAATTATTATTTTAAAAATTAAAGATAAATCTAAATTTAAATTTTAGAATATTATAAATTAATTATAATAAATTGAAATATAACTCTTTTGTAGAACCAATATTAATTACATTATAATTTTAATTGTAGTATATTATAAATTAAAGAACATCAATATTTTTTTACGTTTATTCTCTGTCATCGGCGTTGTTGAAAATGAAGGAGTATATAAGACTTCAGCTATAAAAAAATAAAAATAACAATTCTAACGCCAATTAAAGTGACGGTGTATCTTCCTCTTCTTTTTTACAAATTCATTTTTTTAAAAAAAATTAAATAAAATAAGGATAAAATTGATATTACATTAATATGGGTCAAACTAACTTATTAATATGTGAGTTATTAATTATTGAATATAAGTTATTAATATATATATATATATATATATATATATATATATATATATATATATATATATATGAGATTTCATCCGTGGCAAACGTTTGCCTTGAGTACTGTTCAGCAAATGAGATCGTAGCCGTTGATCAGTACAATGTAAGGTCACGATTAATTTTAGTAAAGCCCCTGCCGCTACAGCCTGTAGCGGCAGTCACTCAATTTCAAAAATAGTGCTAAGTAATATTAAATACGTGCCAAATTACCGAATATCCTCTCCTTGGATTTTTGAAACCCCTGCCGCTACAGGCTCATGCGGCATGGCATTTTGTTTGGTCATAAAGCAAGACTAATACTAATAGGCTTCAATATATATTAGTCTAGTCATTCTTTAGTCATTCTTATTAATAATAATAATAATTAATAATAGTAATAATGATAATTACTAATAGTAATAATAATAACAATTACTAATAGTAATAATAATAAAAATAATAATAATAATAATAATAATAATAACAATTACTAATAGTAATAATAGTAATAGTAATAATAATATACTTTAGTCATTCTTATTAATAACTATTACTAATTATTATTAATAAGAATGACTAAAGTATATTATTATTATAATTATTAACATTATTATTATTATTATTATTACTATTATGACTATTAGTAATTGTTATTATTATTATTATAATGTTAATAATAATAAAAATAATAATAATAATAATAATAATAATAATAATGTTAATAATTATAATAATAATATACTTTAGTCATTCTTATTAATAATAATTAGTAATAGTAATATTAGTAATAATAACAAGAATTACTAATAGTAATAATAATAATTATCATTATTACTATTAATAATAATAATAATAATAATAATAATAATAATTATTATTATTATTATTATTATTATTATTATTATTATTATTATTATTATTAATAAGAATGACTAAAGTATATTATTATTACTATTACTATTATTACTATTAGTAATTGTTATTATTATTATTATTATTATTATTATTATTATTATTATTATTATTATTATTAGTAATTGTTATTATTATTATTATTATTAGTAATTGTTATTATTATTATTATTATTATTATTATTATTATTACTATTAGTAATTATCATTATTACTATTATTAATTATTATTATTATTATTAATAAGAATGACTAAAGAATGACTAGACTAATATATATTGAAGCCTATTAGTATTAGTCTTTCTTTATGACCAAACAAAATGTCCTGCCGCATGAGCCTGTAGCGGCAGGGGTTTCAAAAATTCAAGGAGGGGATATTCGGTAATTTGGCACGTATTTAATATAACTTAGCACTATTTTTGAAATTGAGTGACTACCGCTACAGGCTGTAGCGGCAGGGGCTTTACTAAAATTAATTGTGGTCTTACATTGTACTGATCAACGGCTACGATCTAGTTTGTTGAACAGTACTCCAGGCAAACGTTTGCCACGGATGAAATCCCAATATATATATATATATATATATATATATATATTGGTTTCAATCCATGGCAACCGATTGTTAGGAGTATTATTCTAACAACCATCATCTCCATCATTTTCTATCATTGATCAATATAATTAATGACTGAGATTGAAAAAAATAAAAGTCTTTTATATATTAGCGGTAAGACTTTTATTTTTTTCAATTTCAGCCATTAATTATATTGATCAATGATGGAAAACGGTGGAGATGATGAATTTTAGTATTTTGATTAAATGATGTAAATATGATGTATGTAACGACCCCAAAATAGGTCCATTCCGCCCAACCCATTCTGAGTCGTCAAATACATGGTACAGAAAATAACTACAACTTTATTACAACAATTGTCGTGCAAAATACAACAACACATATGCTGTGAGTTTGGATACAAATATATACCAAATGTGACTCATGTTCCAACCGTAGACATCACCTCACAATAACACCTTACATAAAGGTATAGTCAAAAACTGTTTTAGAAATTAGAATCTTTGGGAAGTGCTCAAGGAAACCTTCGTACATGGGAGGCCATGCGTCTAGGTTATGATAGATATCATATGGCCACAGAATTATCCTTGGTTGACCCAATAGACCCCAAAGAAAAACGAGAAGATTACTATCATATTCTTCCCAATGGTGAGTCTTCTCTTGACTTATCATTATCTCCACTGTATCTAACTGAGAATTATACTTTAAACAAACACCAAGATTATATAGGTAGTGCTTGTAGATATACTCGGCAAGCGGATGTGCATAATCATGTCTTATGATGACACGAGGTTGTATGTCGTTAGACATCTTGTATGATACTGGCAAAACACCCTTCCAACGTTGGGTTCGCCTCACCCTATTTTCTTCACCAAATATAACTACTAAATGATGACCACCGTTCTATTCCCTTGTTACCCTCGCTCGACCCAGCTACACTCTTATTACCTGAAAGGAATTGTGAAGCAAAAGGGTGAGCACAACTAGCTCAGTAAAGAATATCATGACTAAAGATAATTCAATTATCAATAGCCTTCATCAACAATAAATCAGAGATTTAGAACATATGGTAAATGATAAAAATTTCAACCATAGTTGCAGCGAAACGAGCAATCCATTAGAAGAGTCAAATAGACTATAAAGTCTATTATCTTCTCCATGTTAAAAATCCATCAACAATGTTTTATCCCTGTAACATCAATCAACAATTCTGGTCCACAATCATATGAATAACTCATAATCATAATTGTGACTATAAATTTTTCTTCGCACCCAGGACGAAGAATATTTTCATCACCTGTCTTTACCTGAAACATCAAAGATCATGGTTATACCAAATCACAGTTCCTGTTTATAATCATACTAACAAATCCATCTTTGCACTACGGCCCAAAGATATTCATCAACAAATCATCTTTGCACTACGGGCCAAAGATATTCAACAACAGTTCATCTTTGCACTACAGGCCAAAGATATTCATCAACAGGCCATCTTTGCACTACATGCCAAAGATATTCATCAACAATTCATATTTGCACTACAGGCCAAATATATTCATATCTCAAAGAAATATATAATCATTTCAGAATTTATATAAACAATAATTATAACCATGTTGATCAATTCACCTTTGCACTTAAGCTTAAGATATTCAATTATAAATTCAATGGTCATGATCATACCAGTCACAATTCAACTTTGCACTACAGGCCAAAGAGAACCCTAGTCATGATCATACCAATAATCTACCCATCTTTACACTCCAGTGAAAGAGAATTTCAACATCAGGGTTATAAAAATGTTATATATGATGATAAAAATAATATGATCAACATATAGTTTTAATCTCAAGAGTAATATTCGTAACTCATGAATAGTAACCCCGACACAAAAGATAGAAATTCTACAATAAAATTCATACCAATATTTCGGTATAATAATATTGAAAGAATAACATTACTTAAATTTATAAACAATTTATTTTAATTGTTTACACTTTACTAATTAATGCATTTAATCATCATAAAATGCCAACTCTTACAATTTCATCATCAATAACCAAAACCCTCATCAAAAATCTGCATATACCTCATATAGGATTCTCAAGCCATAAAATCCTATTTTCCAATTTTCTTTCTTCACAAAACATATTTAATTCATTTACTCATAACTAAACTATTTTCATGAAAAATACCAAATCAGTTCCAAAAATATTTCTTTTCTGGGATTTAGCATAATATAGTCCCATAGTGAACATATATTTTTCTCAGAATTTTTAAAAGTCATTTACTATTTTTCATATGGCCAAAATAGCCGAATATTTAGACATTTATCAAAAATTGTACTTTTGTCTAAAAATTCTGAAATTTACAGAGTATACTTCTATCATATACATGTACTCCCAATAAAAATTTCATCAATTTTGGAGTTAACCACAAGGAATTATAAGCGGTTACTTTTAAAATAGTCTTTTCTCATAAAATTCATAACTCTCAATCTATACATCCAAAAATCACCATTTTTGGACACAATCAATAAAACTCATCAAAATATCATTTCAAATTTTTCCATAATTTTTGAAGATCAGAAAAATTACGAAACTGAAAATCATAACAACCCTTAAAATCCATTACTATCCCTTACAATCCCTTACTATCCCTTACCTCAAAAGAGCAGTACTTCTGACTGGATATCGGATATGATGCTGAAGGAAACTTGCACTGATGAATAGTAACTCACCAAGTATCTAAAAACTCACAAAATATGCTTCATAATATAGAGAGAGAAAGAGAGAAAGCTTATGTTTCTGGTGTGATTTTCAATTCTAACTTAGCCCTCTATTTATAGAAAAATTTTGGTAGGTTTGACCTGCAACCTGATGGTTTTACCTGCTACTATTCCCACCCACCACATTTGAAATATAATTCAGCACATTTCTTCACCAACCACAAGTGGAGCCCACCAATTCTAGAATTTTCCATCAAAATGATAAACTCCGAAAATTCAACAATTTCTGAACCAGTCATCTTGTAAAATTCATAATAAATCATACGTTCATTTTTAACGGTTCAAAATTTGTGGGCATATACTCAACTTATATATGTATAACATATCCAAAAATTACCACGATCCAACGGTCGGATTAAAAATTATAACCCCCGCAAAATATCTCAAAAACTCTAATTTGATTTTCAATACCTCCGTTCCGACAAAAATACAGATAAAACACCTCAACATTAACTCCTTCATTTTTAACCACAAAAATATATTCCTCATTTATATCCACATAAAATAAATATTTCCTTATCATATGAATCAATAATTAATTATTCACAAATAATATTATAGAATCACATTTATGACAACCAGGCCGTTCCCAGGAAAGAGGGGGCTTTCCAATAAGGATTTCTCCTTACTGGCGCGCAATTAGATGACCAAACCTCTCCTTAGACAGAACTTTCTAGACATTGTCAATAATGCTATCTAATAATACTATTCAAATAATATGAATTATTGATCTGATAATGGGAAATACTGTGCAGCAACAATTATTGAACAACAATAATACAAAATTTTAACGTAGCAATTATTGAATCAATAAAATAAAATATTGAACAGTAATTACTGTAACAATTATTGAGTAGTGCCTTCTTACGTAAGAATCAATAATTTCAAAAATACTATGTAATACCGTGTGCTACTGTGCAATAACGCGTATTACTGTATTTTAACCACCGGGTATTCCAACAGTTTTAACGGTAATAACTACGCCGTTATTTGTAAAAACTCAAATTTGTCGTTTTCTTCACCCGACAGTTATTCTGTTATGGGGCCCACAAATGGCTGCGCCGTCGTACGAATATTCCCCGACAGAAAGAATATTCCATGACCAAACGAATATTCCCCGACAACAATGATTATTTTATAACCACTTGCTTATTTTTAAAAAAAATTCACATTTCACCCATAACTTTAAACTTTTATCAATTTAACCATTTACTGAATAATAATTATAAGAAAAAAATTGAATACTTTTATTTCATAAAATTCGGGGTCTTACAATGTAAATATGTAAGAGTCCTTCTATGGGGATATTTTTTTAGTGACATTTCTAGTGACATTTTTTTTTTGCTTTTTTTTTTTGTAGTACCTCCCAAAAAATATATAATATTTATTCCAACTGGAATTTTTGTAAAAAATAGTATTTTATGTGTAATTTAGATACATACAAGAAACAGAGCTTGTACAGTTTGTACAATCCTGTTTCTTGTATGTATCCAAATTATACCTAAAATACTATTTTTTATAAAAAATTTAATTGAAATAAATACTATACATTTTTTTGGAGGTACTACAAAAAAACCCCCAAAAAAATCAAAATAAAAATAAAAATGTCACTAAAAAATGTCCCCCTAGACTTATTGAATATGTAAATATGGTAATATGTTATGTTATGATTTTAATGACGTAAATATGTTATGATTTTACTATTTTAATGATATAATTTGAATTTTTGTTCTTTTGATTAATTAACAAAATAATTTGAATTTTAGTATTTTTTTTGAATTTTAGTATTTTTTGATTTAATTTTTTTTTAGTATTTTAGTATTTTTTTTAATTAGTATTTGATGTAAATATGTAATTAGTATTTTTAGTGTTGGCTAACTGACTTTATAATTAAAAAATCCTTATAGCTTAGTTGGTTTGAGTATTTGTTTAAGGAGAGTGGGAGGTCTAGAGTTCAATTCTCAAGGAGGACATTATTTTATTTTATTTTTTAAAAAGCCTAGACTTTTTTATTATTAGTACTACTATAATTATTGTAATAATTATTACTATAATTATTGTAATAATTATTATTATAATTATAATAATAATAATAATTACTAATAATAATAGTAATATGAATAATAATAGTAATTATAATAATGATTAATAATAACAATAATAGTAGTTATAATAATAGTAATAGTAATAATAACAATTATAATAATTATTATAATTATAATTATAATTATAATAATAATAATAATAATAATAATAATAATAATAATAATTATTATTATTATTATTATTATTATTATTATTATTATTATTATTATTATTATTATTATTATTATTATTATTATTATTGTAGTATATAACTTCTTCAGATTATATTAATGATATGTAGTGAAGGAGAAGAAATGAATATATGGGGGAAATTTCATATTTTGATATAAATATTAATCCTTGCAAGGTATTAAAATATAACTTGTGTTGCTCCAGTGGTCAAATGACCAAAGTTCCAAATAATAGGTCACAGGTTCGAATATGTTTTGTATTTGGACATAATTTTTAAATACTAAATACGAATATTTTTTGATAATTCTCCGAATACCGAATATAGTTTTACAAAAACATGCTTATTGGGATTATCTTAATTTAAGGCAACATTTTAATAGTCGTTGCAAAAAGTTGTATAAGATATGCAACGAAAATAAAAATTATTGCCAATGAATGTGGTCCATATTAGGTAACGAAATATAGCAACAAAAAAACTTTCGTTGCCCACCATGAGGAGAAATCAAGTGGTTAAAATTTTTGCAATGAATTTCTAACGAATTTTGTTTCCAAATTTTGTAACGACTTATAAATTTCGTTGTAAAAAGTGAAAGCCTGATACAATCTGCAACGAATGACAAGTTTCGTTGCTAAACATACACTTTTAGCAATGACTTATAAAGTTGTTGCTTGAAAAATCGTTGCTAAAGCCCCATTTTTAGCAACAAAAAAACTTTCGTTGCCCACGATAACGGGATATCATGTGGCCGAAAATTTTGCAACGAATTTCTAACGAAATTTTTTCTCGCCAATGAATTAGCAACGAAATTTTGCAACAACTTATAAATTTCGTTGCAAAAAGTGAAAGCCTGACACAATCTGCAACGAATGATAAATTTCGTTGCTAAACATATACTTTTAGCAAGGACTTATAAAGTCGTTGCCCGAAAAATCGTTGCTAAAGGCCCATTTTTTTGTAGTGTGTTTTATAACTTAAAATATCTTTAAACACTTTATTTTCATTTAAAATGATTTTTTTACAATATTAAAATCATTTTTAAACTAAATTATTTAATACAATTATTAAATAACCTTAATATCATTAATAATTAATTAATTAATAAAATTTATATTCAAATATTAAAAGTTATATTTTATAACTTAAAATATTTTTAAATACCTTATTATTATTTAAAATGATTTTTAATCTAATAAAATTATTTTTAATTAATTTATTTAATTCATTTAGTAAATAAATTAATTACCATTAAAATCAATTTATTAATGAAATTTATCACAAAATATTAAAAGTCATTAAAAATAACTTAAAATATTTTCTTAAATCATAATATAATTTTAAATGATTTTTCAAATATTAAAATCATTTTTAACTAATTTATTTAATATTATAATTAAATAAATTTAATACTTTTAATATTTGAAAAATATTAAATATTTATGAAATATATTTAAAATAATTAAAAACTAATTTTTGGAATTTGAAATAATTTTTAATAATTTATTTTGTATCTTTAATAATTAAAAACTATTTTTTTTCTATTTATGAAATATAACTTAGTGTGTATTGTGTTTCTAGGCATGATGTTAGTCAGAGCATGTAGTGCTAGTGTAGTACTACAAGTATTAATCAAGTTCTGGTTCAGATTACAACATACAAGCAAGATATAGAAGCTCAAACTATCTGTCAGACCTGTTCTTCGTTTTCTGGGTTACCTAGAAAACAAGAACAGCTCGACTGATCACTTTTGGGCTTCCACAACTTGCTTTTAGTGTTATGTTTTTTGTGATCTAAAAGTTTCAGGTTGTAGCTAGCATTTAGGACAACATTTCTATTACAACACATAAACAAAACAACAACATAATACCAAGATCTTGTCTGGTCAAACGTTGTCAGAAACCACGCTCATGGACTTTCTGGGTTACCCAGAAAGTTCATCTGTGGACTTTCTGCCTAGTTTGACCATCCTCCAAATCTCATACATTTGTGATAAAAGCTATCTAAGGGTATTAACCTGTAGTATAACTACCATACTATAACTTTAATGCAACAAAAGAACCAAAACATACACACACTGACAGATCTGGTCGAATCAAAACGTTGTCAGGCTGGTTCTGGGCTGTTTCTGGGTTACCCAGAAACGTCCGGTCATGGCCGGTCAACGCCTTTTGACCTTAAATATCATGCAATCTGGACTATATCAAAGACTGATTCTTGTTCTAGATAAAAGACCACATGGCAGACTACACATATCAACTTAAAAACGACACAAATCATAAACGAGTAAGGACTTATGGCCACTGACATTCATTGTCAGACCACAGAACCAAGTTTTTCCAGATTTTTGAAAAACACAAATCCGAGCTTCTAAATGTTATGGATCCAACATTTAGCAACCCAGATCGTCAAAATGGACTACAACCAACATATTTTAACAATAAAAACTAACATCTAACACATAATCTATGGACAGAAATTATGCTAGGGTTTTTATACCTTGATGATCAATCTTTTAATTTCTGGCTTCTGTTATGTTATAGTTGATCGTGGGGCTTTGATTTAGGACTGATATACTTGAATATTTCGGAGGTTAGAGAGAGAGAGAGAGAGAGAGCTTAGTTTGAGAGTTGGGCAAAATGTAAGTAACAAATGAATTATTTCTCTCTCCAATCTATATATAAGCAAGCTAGATGCATGGAATGGCTGATGTATATTGCTTGTTGCTGTTATTTTGAGCACATGGGGTGGTTGAAGTGGTTCACCCACTCAACCTATTGTCAAAACCTATATGTTAGCCAAAATAATACACTAGGGACAAAATGGTCATTTGTATTTTCCATTTAATGTCATAATTGGAACTTGTCCAACCCTTAGGGTTTAACCCTAAGGTTTAGCACAAATTATAGGATTTAGCAATTAGGGTTTGCATAAAAATAAATAAAATTAAATAAATTTTAGTTTCTTAAATTTTTAAAATTAGGGTTTCCTAATTATGATTAATTATCTGATTACCTTATACAGTAACATTAGGGTTTAGATCATATAATTATCATTAATCTTGCTAAAATAGCAATTAGAGTTTAAGATTTTGATAATTAGGGTTATCGATTATAATTAGTTTTTTTTCTAATTATCAAATTAGGGTTTAAAATTTTAGGGTTTCCAAAATTAGTAATTGAAATTATAAAACTTGCTAATTAATCACATTAACACAATTACAACCAATCTCGAACTCTAATTTAAATTTCAAATTAGGGTTCCTCATTTCTAAAAATTATTTAGGGTTTCTAGATTATAATTAGGGTTTACCTAATTAATCAAATCATTATAATATACATCATAAAACATATAACACCGTTATAACAGTCTTAAACTCACAGTTGATTTTCAAATTAGGGTTTCTCCCAGTAAAATTAGGGTTTAACCAATTAATATTAGGGTTTTAAAATTAAACACCATAATTGACCAATCATCATCAATACGTATATACAGTACATATTTATAACACTGAAAAATTAAAATATAATTAATATTATATTATTATTCTCATACCTTGACAATAATTCAAAATCAGGGTTTGGATTTTATATCTAATTTATTCTTCCTATTTAACCTTAATAATTAAGGTAAAATAATTAACTTAATAGCCTGTACTAAAATTCATATAATAAAATAATTATTATAATTATTCTAAAAATCACTTCATATATTATTTAAATAATATATGATTACATTTTTATGAAAAATAATTAATAAAAATATTTCTACTATAAAATTAATTATTATAAGAATGTACTTTATAATAATCAATAATTCTAAAATAAAATTATTTGTAAATATTTTTGTAATAAATATATTTTTATTTACCACATAAATACACATACACATTATCTTGTACAAAACCTCATCCTTAAAAAAAAAAAAATTATACGCAAAATTTCGGATTTATTTATATAGAAAATATCGGGTTGTTACATTCAGCCCCCCTTATAAAGATTCCGTCCCCGGAATCACCGTTTAAAAACCTATACATACACGGTTACATAGCATACACAATTATCGCAAGTAGATCTTGATCAACGTTGATCGAACTGATCTTTAACTATTCACATAAAGCTTGTCTTTCTGATTAAACGGAAAAATTGGTTTCTAAAAGAACTCAAATTCCTCGTCAAAATTTCTTTATAAAATAATTTACTATATATTGGAAAATCAAGCATAATAAAATAAAAGTTATACGAATAATACCTGGAATTGCATTTCCAGCTGCTGCCGTATCCTGGACTGTTATGTTGTAGACTCTTGCTGTTGATTTTGTTGGTTTGTTTGACGAAGTCGGTCCGGTGATTGCTAAAGTTCCGCTTCCAGTGCCCGTGTTCACACTACTTGCCTCTGTCCTCCTCTTCGGACAATCTTTCACCCTGTGCTCAGTCGATCCGCATAGAAAACATCCACTGTTCATCCTAGGATTGGGGCAGTTGGGAGAGATATGGCCCTCCTGCCCGCACTTGTAGCACACGAACTTCCCCTTCAGACATTCCTCTGAGTGGTTCTTTCCACATGTTTTACACGGCACCACCTGCTTCTTAACACCTCCATCCTAGCTTGCATACTAGGTGAATTTTTTTTTTCAAAAAATAGTGTTTTGAATCTATCCCATGTGATTACACATTCTCCTGCCCTTGCCTGATTTGCTTCCCACCAAAAGTTTGCCTCACCCTTCATTATGTAGGTGGCAAAAGCGGTCTTTTGCCCCTCAGCTACCCTAGCTATCACGAATGCCTTCTCAATCTCTTTGACCCAAGTTTGGGCTTCAACAGGGTCAGTGGTACCTTTGAATTCTGGTGGTCCAACAGCTTTGAAATCTTTAAAGTTCGCCAAGCGGTTGTCTAGCTGGTTCCCTGAGGCTGGAAATCCTTGTTGCATAGCCTGAGCTATCATATTTGCGAAGTTCTGCATTGGGTCTGCTTGTTGTTATCCTCCTACGTTGTTGACAGATTCTTCTGCCCTTTGATTTCGAGTTCGACGTCTTGGCGACATTATCTGATTAAATAAAATCATAAATTTAACTTACATTCTAAACCTTATCATATAAGTTTAATATTCTAAACTTGTTTTATTTCTCAAACTTAGATTCATATTCATTCAATGAATATTTTACATAGCATATCATATAATGCTTTAAACATCAGTCATCCTTTTGTGACTACAAAGTCGGGATTTACAGTCTGAACTTAATACGAAAGCTGGAAACATTACATTACACAGACATACTTATCATATATATTACATTAAACACACCTATACAACAAAACCTATACTACCTATTTATTACACCTCTTCCTTGGACAACCTTTCGCTCGATCACCTTCCATCCCACATATAAAATATGCTCCTAGTTTAAAGTCGGGACAATTATGAGAGTATGCCCCTCATGTCTGCAAATGTAACATATTATTTTCCCTCTCTTTTTATCAGGTTTTCCTAAGTCATGCTCCTCTATCTTTCTTTTCCCCTTCTTGCTCGGAGCTGCACACGAAGTGTTGCTTGTGGCTCCTATCTGATCAATTTGGATTTTAAGCTTATCTTGTTCTTCCATTGTTTCTATTAACGCCTGACGCAACTGACAGTTCAACAGCTTTTCTATTTCTCACAGCCTTTCTAGAGAAGAAACCTTGTTCCTCAGATCCTGCACCTTCTTTGATGCTTGGTCAGCTTCAACTTTAGTGTCTGAATCACTATCTGTCAGCTCCACCATCTCCGGATCTTGTATGACATTTTCTATGATAACCACATCATCTGAGTTGTTTTCATCGTGAGCCTCTATTTCAGCTATTGGCTTCGATATCACCTTGGGTGTATGGGTTTGATTCTTCTTCATGCTATATGCATATAACAAGCCTTTTCCACCAGACATCTACACACATAAATTATCCTGATTAGCATATAGTATATACACACAGCAAATAAGAGTTTTATATAAGTTATCTTTTATTTTGTTTGACGATGAATTTAGTCAATTCATCTCTTGTTAAACTCTATATGAGTTATTTATATTTTCAATGTTTCCCTCTGTTCTAAGGTTATAGCCTAAGGTTTTTAACCCTAAGCTCTAATACCAACCTGTAATGCCCTCAAATCCAGGTACTTGAAATTCGAACTCGGTGCTTTACGATACCATTTCTATGAGCGGAATAATACTAACAATAATAACAATAATATAAAAATCAAATTTAATTTACATAATTATCAAAGTCTAGCTCCCAAGTACGTAACCTTTAAACATTCATTACAACCCATGATAGATAATATATATATCATAATTGTCTTAATATTAATATCAAACTATTACACAAGATAACATTTGCATTCAATCAGCAACCTTTCCCTTTCCCTTGGTCTTAGCAGAGCTCTCTGGTCGTTCACACTTAGCTGAAAACATTTAAATTAAGAAAGGATGAGCATTTGAGTGCCCAGCAAGTAATAACAATTATATATATATATATATATATATATATATATATATATATATATATATATATATAAGCTAAAAGAATTTAAATATTTTCTTTATACTACCCTTCTACAACGATTCAATAGTTGTGAAGTAATCTGTACCAATGATAATAATATATCAATTCTATACCATATTTTTGAAACTACATACTGACTATAAATAAAGTTAAGGTGACATACTATGAACATTATTTTTATTTTCGAAAAGGTTAAACAGAAATTCATCTGCAAACCATCATAACTTACGGGCACGGGGGTGATTAGCCCGTTGTACCCTGCATTGATCAATACTACATGCAAGAACGAGGGTATCGTTCACTCTGTCCGCCTTGGGCGCATAAAAGTTTTCCCGTGTAGGGATGTTCATACTTATCTGGGTTCCAAATCAAAGGTTTTATCTTGTCTCAACAATAATCTATAATTCAACGTGTATATATATATATATATATATATATATATATATATATATATATATATATATATATATATATATATATATATATATACGGTATATATATATATACGGGTAATTGACAAAGGTATATCAACATGTGATTAAATGCAATGATTATCCAAGTGGGGACACTTGTATAACCATTTACAGAAATTAACGAACAGAATATATATATCTGAATTACCATATACTAACATGTTGATAAGCAATGAGCGTATATAATATAAGGTTAATAATTTGTACAGTAATAATATAATTCGTAAATATTCTTACTCATGTCCATTGCATAAAGAAAATGCAAAGGTAAGATACTTGTGTAAGACCCCGAATTTTATGAAATAAAAGTATTCAATTTTTCTTATAATTACTATTCAGTAAATGGTTAAATTGATAAATGTTAAAGTTAAGGGTGATATATGAATTTTTTTTTTCAAAATACACAAGTGGTTATAAAATATTCATTGTTGTCGGGGAATATTCGTTTGGTCGTGGAATATTCTTTTTATCGGGAAATATTCGTACGATGGCGCAGCCATTTGTGGGCCCCATAACAGAATAACTGTCGGATGAAGAAAATGACAAATTTGAGTTTTTACAAATAACGGCGTAGTTGTTACCGTTAACACTGTTGGAATACCCGGTGGTTAAAATACAGTAATACGCGTTATTGCACAATAGCACACGGTATTGCACAATATTTTTGAAATTATTGATTCTTACGTAAGAAGGCACTACTCAATAATTGTTACAGTAATTACTGTTCAATATTTTATTTTATTGATTCAATAATTGCTACGTTAAAATTTTATATTATTGTTGTTCAATAATTGTCACTGCACAGTATTTTCCATTATCAGATCAATAATTCATATTATTTGAATAATATTATTAGATAACATTATTGGCAATGTCTAGAAAGTTCTGTCTAAGGAGAGGTTTGGTCACTTAATTGCGTGCCAGTAAGGAGAAATTCTTATTGGAAAGCCCCCTCTTTCTTGGGAACGGTCTGGTTGTCATAAATGTGATTCTGTAATATTATTTATGAATAATTAATTATTGATTCATATGATAAGAAAATATTTATTTTATGTGGATATAAATGAGGGATATATTTTTGTGGTTAAAAATGAAGGAGTTAATGTTGAGGTGTTTTATCTGTATTTTTGTCGGAACAGAGGTATTGAAAATCAAATTAGGGTTTTTGAGATATTTTGTGAGTGTTATAATTTTTAATCCGACCGTTGGATCGTGGTAATTTTTTGATATGTTATACATATATAAGTTGAGTATATGTCCACAAATTTTGAACCGTTAAAAATGAACGTATGATTTATTATGAATTTTACGAGATAACTAGTTCAGAAATTGTTGAATTTTTAGAGTTTATCATTTTGGTGGAAAATTCTAGAATTGGTGGGCCCCACTCTTGGTTGGTGAAGAAATGTGCTGAGATTTTTATTCAAATGTGGTAGGCTTGAATAGTAGTAGGTAAAGCCATCAGGTTGCAGGTTAAGTCTACTTCGGCGTGCTAACATTTTCCTATAAATAGAGGGCTAAGTTAGAATTGAAAATCACACCAGAAACATAAGCTTTCTCTCTTTCTCTCTCTATATTATGAAGCATATTTTGTGAGTATTTAGCTACTTTGAGAGTTGCTATTCAGTCCAAGTTTCCTTCGGCTTTGCATTCCAGTCATAAATACTGCACTTTTGAGGTAAGGAATAGTAAGGGATTTTAAGGATTGTTATATTTTTCAGTTCGTAATTCTTCTGACCTTCAGAAAATTCTGAAAAAATTTGAAATAATATTTTGATGAGTTTTATTGATAGTGTCCAAAAATGGTGATTTTTGGATGTATAGATTAAGAGTTATGAATTTTACGGGAAAAGACTATTTTAAAAGTAATCGCTTATAACTCCATGTGGTTAACTCCAAAATTGATAAAAATTTTATTGGAAGTATATCTATATAATATCAGTGTACTCTGTGAATTTCAGAACTTTTGGATAAAAGTACAATTTATGATAAATGTCTAAATATTCGGCGGTTTTGGCCATATGAAAAATAGTAAATGAGTTTTAAAAATTCTGAAAAAAATATATGTTCAATATGGGACTATATTCTGCTAAATCCCAGAAAAAAATATTTTTGGAACTGATTTGGTATTTTTCATAAAAATGGACTAGTTATGAGTAAATGAATTAAATATGTTATGTGAACTAAAAAAATTGGAAAATATGATTTTATGGCTTAAAAATCATATATGAGTTATATGCAGATTTTTGATGAGGGTTTTGGTTATTGGTAATGAAATCTTAAGAGTTGGCATTTTATGATGATTAAATGCATTAATTAGTAAAGTATAAACAATTTAAATAAATTGTTTATAAGCTTAAGAAATATTATTCTTTCAATATCATTATACCGAAATATTAGTATGAATTTTATTGTGGAATTTTTATCTTTTTCATGTCGAGTTACTATTCATGAATTACTATTCACGAGTTACTATTCACGACAAAATCTATTTTTTTTCAAACCAAATTATAGTTGATTTATAAATATTACTCTTGAGATTAAAACTATATGTTGATCATATTATTTTTATTATCATAGATAACATTTTTATAACCCTAATGATGATATTTCTCTTTGACTTGAGTGTAAAGATGGGTAGATTGTTGGTATGATCATGGCTATGGGTTCTCTTTGGCCAGTAGTGCAAAGTTGAATTGTTGACTGGTATAATCATGACCATTGAATTTATAATTGAATATCTTTAGCTTAAGTGCAAAGGTGAATTGATCAACATGGTTATAATTATTGTTTATATAATTCTGAAATGATTATATATTTCTTTGAGATATTAATATATTTGGCCTATAGTGCAAAGATGAATTGTTGATGAATATCTTTGGCCTGTAGTGCGAAGATGAACTGTTGTTGAATATCTTTGGCCCGTAGTGCAAAGATGGTTTGTTGATGAATATCTTTGGCCGTAGTGCGAAGATGGATTTATTAGCATGATTATGAACAGGAACTGTGATTTGGTGTAACCATGATCTTTGATGTTTCAGGTAAAGACAGGTGATGAAAATATTCTTCGTCCTGGGTGCGAAGAAAAATTTAGAATCACAATTATGATTATGAGTTATTCATATGATTGTGGAAAGGAACTGTTGAGTGATGTTACAGGGATAAAACATTGTTGGTGGATTTTTAGCATGGAGAAGATAATAGACTTTATGGTCTATTTGACTGTTCTAATGGATTGCTCGTTCCGCTGCAACTATGGTTGAAAATTTTTATCATCTACCATATGTTCTAAATCTCTGATTTATTACTGATGAAGACTATTGATAATTTATTTATCTTTAGTCATGATATTCTTTACTGGGCTAGTTGTGCTCACCCTTCTGTTCACAATTCCTTTCAGGTAATAAGAGTGTAGTTGGGTCTAGCAGGGGTAACAGGGGAATAGAACGGTGGTCATCATTTAGGAGTTATATTTGGTGAATAATCTAGGGTGAGGCGAACCCAGCGTTGGAAGGGTGTTTTGCCACTATCATACAAGATGTCTAATGACATACAACCTCGTGTCATCATAAGACAGGATTGTGCTCATCCACTTGCTGAGTATCTTTACGAGCACTACCTATATAATCTTGGTGTTTGTTTGAAGTATAATTTTCAATTAGAGACAGTGGAGATAATGATATGTCAAGAGAAGACTCACCATTGGGAAGAATATGATAGTAAATTTCTCGTTTTTCTTTGGGGTCTATTGGGTCAACCAAGGATAATTCTGTGGCCATATGATATCTATCATAACCTAGACGCATGACCTCCCATGTACGAAGGTTTCCTTGAGCACTTCCCAAAGATTCTAATTTCTAAAACAGTTTTTGACTATACCTTTATGTAAGGTGTCATTGTGACGTGCTATCCAAGGTTGGGATAAGAGTCACAGTTGGTATATATTTGTATCCAAACTCACAGCATATATGTTCTTGTGTTTTACACAACAATTGTTGTAATAAAGTTGTAGTTATTTTCTGTACCATGTATTTGGCGACTCAGAATGGGTTGGATGGAATGAACCTGTTTTGGGGTCGTTACAACTTGCCTGAAGCGCTGCTTACAGTTTGTAATTTAGATTTATCGCTTATCTCATGACCTATCATTAATCAGATCATTCGTTCGATTAGAACAATATACTATAACACATAACACTGCTTATTGCAGTTAGCACATACCCTAATCACATTGGCACATAGGTTTAACAAGCATTGAATCACAAATAATCACTTATCTAATCAAATTATTTTAGTCCAGATCAATTTCTGAAACATGTCGGTCTACCGACAGCTTTATCGGGTAATTATCGAGTCTAAGACTCTATTCTGTAACTCAATATCTGTATGTATCAATCATATTATTTTTAAATGACTTATAATAATAATTTTTAAACATTTATTATTATTTATCATGAATTTTCAAACCTCGGAATCATTATTAAATGATTTAAATACTAACTAATTCTATTGTCATTAATATCTAATTAATATTAAACTATTAATGAAATCATTTTCAAAATGTTAAAGTTATGTATAATAACTTAAAATACTTTTAAAGTATTAATATTACCCTTAAATGATTTTTAAAACATTTAAAATTATTTTTAAATAATTATCATTAATATTAAAGTATTAATGTTTTATTTATCAAAATATTAAAAGTCATTAATTATAACTTAAAATATTTTTAATTCATTTATATCCCTTTTACATGATTTTGAAATTAATAAAACTATTTATAAACTATTTATTTAATATAATTATTAAATAAATTTAATATCATTAATACTAACTTAATAATCATTAATATTTAATTATTAATGAAATTATTCTTTAAATATTAAAAGTTATGTTTTATAACTTAAAATATCTTTAAACACTTTAGTTTCATTTAAAATGATTTTTTTACAATATTAAAATCATTTTTAAACTAAATTATTTAATACAATTATTAAATTACCTTAATATCATTAATAATAATTAATTAATAAAATTTATATTTAAATATTAAAAGTTATATTTTATAACTTAAAATATTTTTAAATACATTATTATTATTTAAAATAATTTTTAATCTAATAAAATCATTTTTAATTAATTTATTTAATTCATTTAGTAAATAAATTAATTACCATTAATATCAATTTATTAATGAAATTTATCACAAAATATTAAAAGTCATTAAAAATAACTTAAAATATTTTCTTATATTATAATATAATTTTAAATGATTTTTCAAATATTAAAATCATTTTTAACTAATTTATTTAATATTATAATTAAATAAATTTAATACTTTTAATATTCTAAAAATATTAAATATTTATGAAATATATTTAAAATAAATAAAAACTAATTTTTGAAATTTAAAATAATTTTTAATAATTTATTTTGTATTTTTAATAATTAAAAACTTTTTTTTTTCTATTTATTAACTATTTTCCGGAAAATAATAAATTATCTGTCGCTAAAGGCCACCTATAGCGACAGAACCGTCGCTATAGGTGTTCTTCATGTTCTTGGCCAAACCCAGAAAATGCATGGCAGTGACCAAGTAGGCAGGTTTGTCCAATTATAACTTAGTGTGTGTTGTGTTTCTGGGCATGATGTTAGTCAGAGCTTGTAGTGCTAGTGTAGTACTACAAGTATTAATCAAGTTCTGGGTCAGATTACAACATACAAGCAAGATATGGAAGCTCAAACTATCTGGCAGACCTGTTCTTCGTTTTCTGGGTTACCCAGAAAACAAGAACAGCTCGACTGATCACTTTTGGGCTTCCACAACTTGCTTTTAGTGTTATGGTTTTTGTGATCTAAAAGTTCCAGGTTGTAGCTAGCATGTACGACAACATTTCTATTACAACACATAAA
The DNA here is from genome assembly GCA_016801055.1 of Panax notoginseng. NCBI lineage: Eukaryota > Viridiplantae > Streptophyta > Magnoliopsida > Apiales > Araliaceae > Panax > Panax notoginseng. Next base: position 44,513,494 of record CM029019.1, on the reverse strand, counting down.
CAAAATAAAAACATAATACCAAGATCTTGTCTGGTCAAACGTTGTCAGAAACCACGCTCATGGAGTTTCTGGGTTACCCAGAAAGTTCATCCGTGGACTTTCTGCCTAGTTTGACCATCCTCCAAATCTCATACGTTTGTGATAAAAGCTATCTAAGAGTATTAACCTGTAGTATAACTACCATACTATAACTTTAATGCAACAAAAGAACCAAAACATACACACACTAATAGATCTGGTCGAATCAAAACGTTGTCAGGCCGGTTCTGGGCTATTTCTGGGTTACCCAGAAACGCCCGGTAATGCCCGGTCAACGCCTTTTGACCTTAAATATCATGTAATCTGGACTATATCAAAGACTGATTCTTGTTCCAGATAAAAGACCACATGTCAGACTACACATATCAACTTAAAAACGACACAAATCATAAACGAGTAAGGATCTGTGGCCACTGACATTCATTGTCAGACCACAGAACCAAGTTTTTCCAAATTTTTGAAAAACACAAATCCGAGCTTCTAAATGTTATGGATCCAACATTTAGCAACCCAGATCGTCAAAATGGACTACAACCAACATATTTTAACAATAAAAACTAACATCTAACACATAATCTATGGATAGAAATAATGCTAGGGTTTTTATACCTTGATGATCAATATTTTAATTTATGGCTTCTGTTGTGTTATGGTTGATCGTGAGGCTTTGATTTAGGACTGATATACTTGAATATTTCGGAAGTTAGAGAGAGAGAGAGAGAGAGCTTAGTTTGAGAGTTGGGCAAAATATAAGTAACAAATGAATTATTTCTCTCTCCTATCTATATATAAGCAAGCTAGATGCATGGAATGGCTGATGTATATTGCTTGTTGATGTTATTTTGAGCACATGGGGTGGTTGAAGTGGTTCACCCACTCAACCTATTGTCAAAACCTACATGTTAGCCAAAATAATACACTAGGGACAAAATGGTCATTTGTATTTTCCATTTAATGTCATAATTGGAACTTGTCCAACCCTTAGGGTTTAACCCTAAGGTTTAGCACAAATTATAGGATTTAGCAATTAGGGTTTGCATAAAAATAAATAAAATTAAATAAATTTTAGTTTCTTAAATTTTTAAAATTAGGGTTTCCTAATTATGATTAATTATCTAATTACCTTATACAGTAACATTAGGGTTTAGATCATATAATTATCATTAACCTTGCTAAAATAGCAATTAGGGTTTAAGATTTTGATAATTAGGGTTACCGATTATAATTAGTTTTTTTCTCTAATTATCAAATTAGGGTTTAAAATTTTTGGGTTTCCAAAATTAGCAATTGAAATTATAAAACTTGCTAATTAATCACATTAACACAATTACAACCAATCTCGAACTCTAATTTAAATTTTAAATTAGGGTTCCTCATTTCCAAAAATTATTTAAGGTTTCTAGATTATAATTAGGGTTTACCTAATTAATCAAATCATTATAATATACATCATAAAACATATAACACCGTTATAATAGTCTTAAACTCACATGTGATTTTCAAATTAGGGTTTTCCCCAGTAAAATTAGGGTTTAACCAATTAATATTAGGGTTTTGAAATTAAACACCATAATTGACCAATCATCATCAATACGTACATACAGTACATATTTATAACACTGAAAAATCAAAATATAATTAATATTATATTATTATTCTCATATCTTGACAATAATCCAAAATTTGGGTTTGGATTCTATATCTGATTTATTCTTCCTATTTAACCTTAATAATTAAGGTAAAATAATTAACTTAATAGCATGTACTAAAATTCATATAATAAAATAATTATTATAATTATTTTAAAAATCACTTCATATATTATTTAAATAATATATGATTATATTTTTATAGAAAATAATTAATAAAAATATTTCTACTATAAAATTAATTATTATAAGAATGTACTTTATAATAATGAATAATTCTAAAATAAAATTATTTGTAAATATTTATATAATAAATATATTTTTATTTACCACATAAATACACATACACATTATCTTGTACAAATCCTCATCCTTAAATAAATAAATAAAAATTTATACGCAAAATTTCGGATTTATTTATATAGAAAATATCGGGTTGTTACATTGACTCTGACTTTGGAGGTGTATGCACGTTTGACAATGCTGCCACTTGACAGGCCTTGTGTGCATATGACCATTGGTGACATAAGACATCAGTTTATGACTCTCACCGGGCTGAGGCGGAGAGTTGTGCAGGATGAGATCACATCCGACCATGTGATATCCCAGCATTTTCTGATTGACAGATTTGGCAATAAGGACAGCTATACTCGGTATTCTGGGGATTTTACCATACCAGAGGACCAGTGGCATTTGGCCGGAGTGGATGCATTGATGATGTGTGTATTATCATACGTGTACATGCCACGATACATGGACGAGTTGGACATCGACTTTATTATGGCAGTGAGAGCTCTCAGGGAGGGTCGCACCATTATTCCGATGATCATGGTAGAGACACTGAGGTCAGCCACATTATGCAGGACTTACCCTACAGGGGTATTCACAAGCAGTTCAGTCATGCTGTATGTGTGGTTTATGTCACACTTGAAACCGATTGGCACATTCAGATGACACGGGTATTGTTTCACCCATGAGATAGCTATGTCGTATTCCTTCCAGCTTACGGAGTGTACAGATCCTCCATCTTGGTCCATTTTCTTAGCTGGGATTGTAGATCCGTTCACTATCTTGTCGTGTTCAAGGCTCAGTTCACCCTACAATTTCATCACTCATGCTCCGGGCATAGATTATCTCCCTCTAGCTGGTTTGAGGGGCATGACTACCTACCACCCACTGGCCATGATGTCGCAGTTTGACCAGTTCCAGGACTTTCATCCTTTTGATGGGGCATTAGGTCAGCGATTAGCTTCTCGCCATCTATCAGCAGAGGACCGATCCCGTGTGTATGTTTATTGGGATCAACATGAGATAGTTGCTTTTTCTATTAGCCATCCAGGTTATTCGCTAGAGTATTCTGCGTGGATGGAGACAGAGACTTCATCAGCTGCGGTAGCAGCCACAGTGCCGAGCATTACTTCAGATGGTGGAGAGCCCATGGAGGACATTGATTCTCACACCGAGGAGGAGCCATTTGCTGGGTTGCCAGCAGCTCTCTTAGATTCTCCCAGTACTAGCACTGTCGTGATTCAGCATTCAACACAGTACTTTGAACAGAGTCTTCATCTGATGACCTTTAAGAGAGATCAGGCTAGAGCCCTGATGTTGACAGCTCTTGATGGGAGAGACGCAGCTCTGTTAGAGAGGGATGAGGCATTAGCTCGCATAGATGTCGCTGTTGTTGAGCGGGATGAGGCCAGATCAGCCAAAGATGCAGTGATAGTTGAGCAGGATAGAGCCATATATGCTCAGGATGTAGCCATCATAGATAGTACTATAGTGAGGTCCCTTACCACTGTCATACTTGTCGAGATGAGTGCATATATCGATGAGCATCATGTCACCATACAGATGGCCTCGGGCTTGCTGACTCGTGCAGATATCCTTGTACAGGAGACCACAACATTACCTCCTTCTCCTGAGAGAGATGCTATGTTAGATCTGCTAGCTCGTATGTATACCGATCTGTAGATAACCTTGTATTTTCCTGCACATACTAGCTTAGCCATTTTGTCATGTACAATTTACATTGTGTATATCAAACAGTATTATATATAGTAGGGAAATATATTTTTGATCACTTCCCTTTTAGATATGCTTGAATACTTGCTTGATATTTGCCTACTTCTTCAGGGCTTGTGATCTTGATGTATTCTGACCTCCTCTTTGCTGGATGGACATTGAGTTGTCTCTGGATAGTTCAGAATGGATCATGGATCTGTGTATATCCCTACCATCTTTGGTGTCTTGGGACTAGTTTCTATATGGAAATGTGGAGAGGAGTGTGGCTTTCCTCTCCGAGATTGACCATACCACAGATGGTCGCCAGTACTCCTATTTAGGATGAGACTAGTTAATTCCATCTCTTATGGATTGGTGTTGCTCTTTGAGGTACAACCGCAGCTTAGATGGTCGCCGAATCTCCTATTTAGGAGGAGTTCAGGTAATTCCATCCCTTTGGTCTGAAGCCAATGAAATGTGATGGATTGAAGTTTGATCCCAGTACGGTTGACAAGTATTTGTGTTTTGGTAGGGGGTTAGATCGAACCATGAATGGCTGCCTACGTACTCCTATTGAAGAAGAGATCAAGTCTGCGTAGTTCGAATCTGGTGTAAGAGGTTCAACGCTGTTTATGGCAGAAAAGGGTGTAGGAATATTTTTGTTTTTTTTTGTTTTTGTAAGGAAAAAGGTGTAGAAGTGTTTTTGTTGTTTTTGTTTTATTGTGACCAGACCATATAAAATATGGTTGCCTACGTACTCCTGTGTATCAAGGAGATCAGGTCGACATAGTTCGCCCCTCAGGACGAGTTGAAAAGGGTGATCCCATGTGCAGGGTAAACTGCGGGGAAGAAAGATTAATCCCATGTACAGGTCAAACTGTGGGGAAGAAAGTTTAATCCCATGTGCAAGATAAACTACGGGGAAGAGAAAGTTTGATCCTAGGTTGAGGATAAACTACAAATGTGAAAAGTTTGATCCCATGTTTGGGGGGACAAACTGTAAACGCGAGAGATTCAATCCCTAGTAGGATGACCAAAGTTGTAAGAGCGCAGTGAAGCCAGGCTGCTGGCTTAAAAAGTATGTTTCCCTGAGGGGCAAAGTGCGAAAAAGAGTTGTATGTGGTAAAGGGTTAAAGAACCGGAATGACTGGTGATCTGATAATCCAATACCAGGATATTTGTTTGATGGTAACTTCAGACATAGTACCGTTTCACGGTGTCCGAGTTGATGAGTTGTAGAAATTCATCGCTATCCATTTCCTGCAATCTGAGTGCACCTCCTGTCAATACCTCCTTCACAATAAATGGGCCTTCCCAGTTAGGAGCGAATTTTCCCTTAGAATGATCTTGGTTGTCGATGATCTTCTTCAAAACCAAATTATGTTGTTTAAACTACCGTAGCCGAACTTTTCTGTTGTAGGATCTGGTGATCCTTTGTTGATATAACTGACCATGGAGGATAGCCGCGGTTCAACTTTCATCTATTAGAGACAATTGGTGATACCTGTCTTGTACCCATTGTCTTCATCTAGTTGAGCATCTATCAACACTCTGAGGGATTCCATTTCTACTTCTATGGGGAGTACTGCTTCCATCCCATAGGTTGATGCATAGGGGGTTGCCCCAGTTGAAGTACGCATTGATGTTCTGTAGGCTAACAGAGTAAGAGGCAATAGGTTAGGCTATCCTTTGTGGTTGGCGGACATCTTTTGCATGATCTTCTTGATATTTTTGTTAGCCGCTTCAATAGCACCATTCATCTTTGGATGGTAGATGACAGAGTTAAGGTGTTTAATGTGGAATTTACTGCATAACTCCTCCATCATTTTGTTGTTGAGGTTCTTAGCATTGTCTGATACAATCACCTTTGGTTGTCCATATCGACAAATGACATTATTTTTGATGAAAGCAATGATGACTTCTTTAGTAACCCTGGGGAAGGAGGCTACTTCTACCCACTTGGTAAAGTAGTCGATCATAGTGAAGATAAAGCGATGTCCATTACTGGCTTTAGGCTTGATGGGCCCGATTACGTCCATTCCCCACATTGAGAAGGGCCAAGGCGAACTCATATTGTGGAGCTCCCGTGGAGGGGCGTGGATAGTATTCCCATGAATTTGGCACTGATAACATCTCTTGATGTGGTCATTGCAGTCAGCCTTGAGAGAAAGTCAGTAATGTCCTATTCTGAGGATCTTCTTTACAAGTAAAGGGCCGCTCATGTGTGGGCCACATACTCTACCATGGACCTCATCCATGAGTCTCTGAGCTTGATCCTTATCCAGGCATCTGAGGAGACCTAGTCCTTCATCTCTCTTGTAGAGTGCATCTTCGCTCAGGTAGAATTTCATAGCCAGTCGATGAATCCGCCTTTGTTCATTCAGGCTCGCCTCAGCGGGTGTAGATCCATCTCGCAAGTACTCCTTGATATGCTGATACCAAGGTTGTTGGATGGGAGGTAGCTCATCCGATACTTCTCCAACATAGTTCCCATAGGCCGGTGCCTTTTGCAGGGCTAATGTGACGCTTGGCATGTGTTCCTTGTCAGGTATGTGAATCAAGGAGGCCAAAGTTGCTAATACGTCTGCGAAGCCATTCCTATTATGAGGAATGTGTAGAAATGAGATCTTTTCGAACTCCGAAGCCATCTGTAAAACTTACCGATGGTAAGGTAGTAAATGTAGCTCTTTGGTTTGATAGATTCCCGTGGATTGTTTGACTACCAACTCTGAATCCCCAAAGACCGTTAACCGCCTGATGCCCATTGAATGGGCAAGTTTTAGACCCATGATACAGCCTTCGTACTCAGCTGTGTTGTTGGTGCTGACAAACTGCAATTTGTCGACGACGGGATATTGCTCCCCCGTACCGGATACTAGAACAGCTCCAGCTCCAGAACCTTCCATATTAACAGCTCCATCAAAATATATGTTCCATGTTTGACGTGTATCGTACTGATGGTGTTGCAGAATTATCATTACCCCTTCATCGGGGAAGTAACTTTCCAAGGGTTTAAAATCCCCTGAATGTGCGGCGGCCAATTAATTCGCGATTCCTTGACCTTTAATGGACTTTTGTGTCATGTAAACAATGTCAAATTGTTGCAGAATCAACTACCATTTGGACAGCCGACAATTTAGTATGGGCTTACTGAACACATACTTGAGAGGATCCACGCGGGATATAAGATGGGTTGTGTGCCCATGGAGGTAATGTTATAACCTCATGGCAGCCCATGCTAAAGCATAACAAGTCTTCTCAATCAGAGTATACTTGTGTACACTGCTGCTGAATCTTTTGCTGAGGTAATAGACAGCTCGTTCTCGGCCTCTATCGTGTTTCTGACCCAAAATGCAGCCCATGGCATTGTCACTTATAGACAGGTACATGAACAGGGGAACATCATCTCTGGGTGGTACCAAAATAGGAGCTTTAACTAGTTGATCTTTGATTGTAAGGAAGGCCTTCTGGCACTCATCATTCCATTTTATGGAGGAATTCTTCCTTAGCAACTTGCAGATAGGCTCACAGGTTGCTGTGAGTTGAGAAATGAACCTATTAATGAAGTTGACTCTTCCCAAAAATCCCTGTATTGCCTTCTCTGTTTGAGGAATGGGCATTTTAGTAATGGCCTGGATTTTGGTGGGATCCAGCTCAATCCCTTTGTGGCTGACTAGAAATCCTAGCAACTTGCCTGATTTAACGCTAAAGGCGCACTTGGCTGGATTCAACTTCAAATTATATTTACGCAACCTGTTGAAAAGCTTTTTGAGATGGTCTAAGTGGTCTTGCTCCCTTCGGGATTTGACAATGATGTCATCCATGTAGATCTCTATCTTCTTGTGCATTAAGTCGTGGAAAAGAGCCCATCATATCTCTCTAATAGGTAGCTCTGACATTGATGAGGCCGAACAACAACCGTCTATAGCAAAAGGTTCCCCAAGGTATGATGAATGCAATTTTCTCACGATCCTCTTCAGCAACCATGATCTGATGGTACCCTACAAAGCAATCAGCGAAGGAATACATGCCGTATTGAGCAGTATTGTCAATGAGAATGTGGATAAATGGCACGAGAAAGCTATCTTTAATGCAAGCTTTATTCAGATCTTGATAATCCACGCAAACTCACACCTTTTCTTCAGGCTTAGGCACGGGAACGATGTTGGATATCCATTCAGGATAGGTGGACACCATGATAATACCAGCTTAAAATTGTTTCATAATTTCTTCTTTCACCTTTAAACTCCATTCATGTTTTAATCGCCTGAGTTTCGGCTTGACTGACTTGAATCCCTCTTTGATGGGAAGGCGATGAAGGACAATATCAATGGACAAACCCATCATGTCTTCATGAGACCATGCAAACACATCCTGGAATTGGGTTAGTAGCGTAACCATGTCATTCCTCTGGTTTGGGGTAAGGTCTGAACCAATCTGGATTAACTTAGGGTTTTCTAAGGTTCCGAGATTGAAAGAGGTGGTTTGATCAAGTTTGGGTTTAGGTTTATCTTCGACCCATTCTTTGATCTCCGGAGGCACCTCAATGTCCTATTGTATTTCTATCAAGTCTGAGTCCAACTTTTCATCAAAGTTACAATCCTTATAGAAAAGAGGCATCTTATCAGCAAGTACATGCACATCTAAGTTTAGAGTCTTGAAACAAAACATTCTTTCACTTAATATATATGAAACTGTTTAATCATACAAAGTGTTAGCATGTACGAACAAGACAACTGCTAATACTGTACATAAAAGTAAGCAGTTATGATATTTACAGGGCAGAAAGAAGTCCTGCCCATTTTACCCTTGTCGACCAATGCAAGGAGTGCTGCTCCAATTGGCAAGGGCAAAGTCCAGGTGGATAGAAGTGATGGAGGGGTTGTCATCGTCCTCCTTCTCCCGAATGATGACCATTATGTTTGGGCAATCATCGTCTGGGGTGTATCTATTTGTATGTTGATCATGGACAATGATGCGTATGCCTGACATCATTCAGACGATGTCTTGTTTGGTTCTTCGTTCCTCTTCTTCCACCTTGGGATCTGGAACAAAGACTTCCTTATCCTTTACCGGTATCGGTTTAGGAAATAACATAGCCATTATGTTGGCTGGCACCTTTACCGGAGTTTGTACAAACTCTGGATTTACAGGTGGAGATAATCGTCGTGTGGCTGACGTTGAAGGAATCTGCTTATGCTTATGTGGATTCCTATGACTAGAAATGGCAGAATAGCCTAGTCCGGCTGTCCCAGTTTGACTGGACACTTGGATTGGGTGCTTAATACTCTGATGCTCTTTACCCAGCCCTTGTCCTGGCTGGTGTCCCAATGACATCATTTCTTGAGTAGCTGTCATAACTTCGGTAGAAATCTTGGGTACGGGAAATGGCATCCAAATATAATGGTATTGAGTGTTGCTTACTTCCAAAGCATGAAAACTGACTGGCTCAACATCGAAATTGACATTGATGAGTGGAAGGTCACCATGTTGAGGACATTCTGGTTCAACGTTGACTGTGACTAGGCTATTGTTGATAATGTATTTAAGTTGCTGATGAAGAGTGGAGGGGACTGTCCCGGCCATATGAATCCACGGTCTCCCTAGGAGCAGGTTGTATCCTGTATCTATTTTGAGCACGTGAAAAGATACACAAAATATATGGTGACCAATCTCAATTGGCAGCTCAATCTCTCCGACTGAATTCCGACAGGATCCATTAAAAGTTTTGATGATTGTATGGCTACTTCGGATCCGCTTGAGATTGACATTCATCTTTAGTAATGTAGTATAAGGACATATATTCAAAGACAAACCTCCATCTATCAAGACTCTAGCTAAAATGTATCCAGAGGACAAAACCGCAATGTGCAACGGCTTGCAATGACCGGTCTCTTCGGGTGGTATATCATCATCAGTGAAAGAGATCACATTGTTGTTGAAAATGTGATCAACCAGATGTTGAAATTTTTCCACATCCACTGATTTCGACAAGTAGGCTTCTTCTAAAACCTTTAGTAGAATCTTCCGGTGATCCTCGAAAGTTAAAACCAAGTCTAATATTGAAATTTGATGTGGAGCTTCTCTTAAGCTTAGAACCACCTTGGCTTCATTATGACCCATAGCACGGAGGAATTTATCAATCTTCTCCATGGGAATTTTCCCCTTTGATTTAATAGCAGGCTTCATCACCCGTTGGGGAAGATACAGTGGATTTTCCTTCGACACTACAGCAGTTGTATGAGATGTGGATCCTTCAGCTTCTCCATAATTCCAGGGAACTTTCTGTAAGTTGACAATAGGATATTGTGGTCGGAATGGTAGGTTGATTAGCTCTGGAGCAGCCACTTTCAAAGGATTGTTAATTCATTTGAGTTGAATTATGAATGGTTTAACAGTCCTATCAGCCTCAGTGGATATAACTGCTACGAGTCCTTTCCATTTGGTAGGATAAATATTTTCACTCTCAAATAGCATGGTATCGTTGTTTGCCAGTTGCAGGACACCACTATCGATTAGATTCTGAATAAGGTGGCGGAGTGCCTAGCATTCTTCCGTGCTGTGATCGCGAGAATGGGAGTGACATTGACATACTCCATCAGGATTGAACCGTCCTGAACGGGGATTAATTGGAGGTAGAAGGGATGTGATTCTTCCTTCATTGATTAGCATCTAAAGTATCTCCTCCATAGGTTGGCCCAGGTATATAAATTCCCTTCTATTGGCAAAATCTCGACGGGCTTTGGCAGTTGCTCTCTTCGTCACTTTGTCCTCTAATGTTTCATGGTTTGAAGGTGATGAGGGAGTATTCATAACCAAGGGAAGGAGACTAGCATGCTCCTGGCTAATTAATTGGCGTGTGACTTGATGCTGATAGGTCACCAATTCGGCCAATTGCTCAATTTGCTTACACAGAGCTTTAATCTTCCATTCCATTTTAAACTAGAACTTTGCATAATCCCACTTATCAACATCGTCTTTGATGATCTGAGATGCTTCACAGTTAAAATTGGAACTATGTCCATTGCTCCAATTAATCATGTTGACCTCTTCCTCTTTGTGTGGAGGAAGAGGGTTGTCTTGCATGTGAGGTTGATCTGGTTTGGTAACCACGATCTCACCGTTGTCTATTAAATCTTGGATCTTGTGTTTCAAGGCCCAACAATCTTGAGTATCATGTCCAGGTGCGCTGGCATGATAAGCACATTTTCGACCAGCATTGAAACCCTCCCATTAGGGCTGGCTGGTGGAAGAAGATGCGTGATTTTCTTTTGAGTTGTCAGAAGAGTGAGAATGTTCTCGAGTGAATCCCTTAAGGGTGTGAACACTCGAGGGCGTTTGACTTCTCCACCTTTTGGCATTGGAGGGTTTGAAGACTGTGCTTGAAAAGGAATGTAATTTCTCTGTTGGATAGGCATATTCTGATTGCCTTTCTGACCCTGTAGTATCAGGAAAACATCCTCCTCTTTCTTTTTGTGTACCCTCCAGGGATTGTTTCCATAATTTTCGGATTGTATGTGCTCAACAACAGCTTTGAGAGCGGCTAGGTCTTAAATCTTTCCTGACTTCAATCCCATCTTAGCCATTTCTCCATGTTTGATCATTTCAGAAAATGGTTTACCAATGCCAGCTAAGACTCTTTCATAGAAAGGAGCTTCTTGTATGTCGATAAAGGTCATAACCATTTCTGACTCTATCATAGAAGGAATCACTTGAGCAGCAAGGCGCCTCCACCTTTGAGCATATTCTCTGAAAGACTCATTGGACTATTTCTTGACCTTGGTAATCTGATATCAATCAGGAGCCATCAGAGACTGGAAACTGTATTGTGTGAGGAAGTCATGAGCTAGTTTTTCCCAGCTATGGATCTTTGAATTGTCTAATCTGGTTTACCATAAATGGGATTATCCAGTCAGACTCTTTTGGAACAGCTGCATTCTGAGCTTCTCTTCCTCTGCATAAGATCCAAGTTCTCCAATGAACACCTTCAAATGGGTGTAAGGATCTCCTAACCCGTCATACTTTTTGAAGTCAAAAGTTTTGAACTTCTCTAGATAATGAACACCAGGGAATATGCAAAGATCGACATAGGAGACACTCCCGTGTGCTCTAATTCCTTTGATAGAACGAAGGGTTTCTTCCATTTAAAGAACTTTCTTTCTGATGTCACCGGTGTCTGGATCTCCTGTGAGATGGGCGGCATTATGACTTTTGTTGGTCGTATCCAAATGCATTTCAGGTACTGTAATGGCTTTATCAGAACCTTGGGTTCCTCCTTGTGTAGAGGATTCAGCATGTACAGGTATCTTCGTACCCTGAGTAGATTGATGTAGTTCTTTAAGCAGAACAGCCAAATCTGTAATTTGCCTAATTATTCTGTCAAATTCTTCGCAAGAAACTGGATTAGATTGGTCAGATGAAGACATGATTGGCTGTAGGCCCGTGGCCTTTTTGGACTTTGACCGGGTATAATAGGTCCGAATGCTTCCCTGCGACAAAACTTGCATAGTTTAGTTTTAGGGATTGTGTAAATGTTTATATGCTATGTGACATGTCCGTTTTAGGATTATGATCCTGCAAAACGAATGTTAGATGTTCGTAATACAGGATAGCATGTTAATTTAAATATGTATATGCACATATTTCTTTATATTTCTCATTAAATGGAGATGAATATGGAATGTAAATTACAAGTAATTGACTTTACAAGTAATTTGAATTGAGAAAGCATGAAGAGACTTTCCTTCGCGTTTGGTTTATCAGAGGCTGACCTATCTTAGGTTTCTCTCGCGGCTTTTTGGCATGAAGGTTCCCAAATCATCGCAATTTACTCAACGGGAAGTTAATCTGGTCTTTCAACTGGAGCGAATTTGGGTGGTACCTTTCCTGAGCCTCGTTGGAATTTGTCTTCTTACGAGTCCAGTAATCAAACACCGACAGGATAGCCTCCTGGTGGAGGAACCACACAGCATACATTCACATACAACCTGTCTCACCGTTTATGAAAATGATGACATGTGCGAAGCACTAATATCACAGATAGATATATTGCAGTGCAGTAAAAAAGAAATGCATTCGTACACATTCATCATAAATGTATATACAACATCCACATACAAGCATATAACGGTTTTGAAAAGATTTTAATAGCGGCTTAAGTCCTCTTACTGGTGTCCCCAGCAGAGTCGCCACCTGTCGACGTCGGGATTTTTGTTTGTCCCTTTTCTGTTCTTGTTCTTTTGTGTTCTCATGTTATGTGAGATTAGTTTGAAAAAATAAGTGAAAAAGGTCCAACATGTATAATGTCGACGATTGGACTATAAGAGTCGCCAATTGGTTTTTTAACTGGTTGTACCAACACAACCAAAAAAGGTTTAAACGTTGACCTAGTGATGTGACACTGCTAAACGGGTCTATGAAATCGAGATTCATTAGGGTCCGGGGACTTGCTTATGTGGAGGGAAGGTGTTAGGCACCCCCCGACATCCGTGTTGCCACGGTGATCGTCACTTTTTAAGAAACAATTATATGAATGTGTGTGTGTGTGTGGGTCATTGTGCAGTTATTTGGAAGTAGTGCTATGCCTCGTTCGCACCTATATACATAGGGTTTGAATTTGTATAAAAATTCAGTTTTAACAAGATATAGCAGTGATGTTTTGAAAGTGGTTTTTCAAACCCTGTGCTCAATAGTAATTGAGGCCTTTGATACTTCCATTTTATTACATGTCCGGCTTGATTACTTTTATTTTGGAGATGCGAAGCATCTTTGAAAAAATAATGTACAAAGCAGTGCCGAACTCCTCATGGGTATGGAAACCATCAGAGGAAATTCGAACACCGGGAATAATTTTACAAGCTGCTTACAGCTGAAAAGGTCCATCACGGGAACCGAATCTAGATTCAGTGGACTGAATCTGTGATCACATGATTCCTAGGCTCACATGATGCCGCAATTGATATAAACGCAGTAAGCAAGTATATATATATAAAAGCGGTATATATATATATACAGACATGATCGACCACCACGAAGCACCTCCATGGGGGATCGAAAATATAAATAAAGCTGTAAAAGTGATTAACCGCCATGGAGGAAACTCCAGGCGGGACGAAATGTACAGGAAGTTGTAAAAACGGTCAACCGCGCACCACGAAGTAAACTCCAGGCGGGACAAAATATAAATATATATATATATATATATATATATATATATATATATAAGCGTGTAAACGCACCGGATATAAAATCCAGGCTCATCGGACAAAGTCCAACAACAGTTAATATATATAAGTATATATAAATTAAAGCAGTAAGCACACCGGATGTAAAATCCAGGCTCATCGAACAAAGTTCGACACACAGTTCATATATATAAGTATATATATATATATATATATATATATATATATATATATATATAGAGTCCGGATCTTAAGCTCATCCCTTATCCAACTCACCCGAGCTCACCCCCCTTAGCGATGGATCCGATGACGGTTCGGTCATACAATCGTCGTCTATATTTTTAGCGAAGGACAACATATAGCATCACTAAAAGTATAGACGGCGGTTGTATGATTGAACCGACGCCGGGTCCGTCGCTAAAGGGGGGGTGAGCTCGGGTGAGTTGGATAAGGGGTGAGCTTAAAATTCGGATCGTATATATATATACGAAATCATTTAAAAGCACCAGACATAAGTCTAGGCTCATCGAACAGAGTTCGACACACAGTTCATATATGTAATTTTATATATATACGAAAGCCATTAAACGCTCCAGACATAAGTCTAGGCTCAATCGAGGCATAACTTGATAATGTTAGTCCATATATGAATATATATATATATATATATATATATATATATATATATATATAAGTATATATATACAAACTGAAAGGAAACCACGGACCGAAGTCCGGACCTACACACGTAACACGACTCTCAACGTGAAGAATAGTGTGTGCAAAGATGAAAAGAAAGGCTTTAAAGTGTGTAAGAAGGCTTACAGTGGGCTACCAAAGAAGACTTCAATAACTTGAAATGGCTGAACACTCGGCTCCTACCAATAAAAAGTAACTATATATGAGCTTACAAGTGTTTAAAATGAGAAAACACTTAGTTTAGGGTGTGTACAGAGCAAATTGGACAGGGCTTCCTCGCCTTTTCTTCTTGCAAAATGGCCACCCCAAGCCCTCTATTTATAGAGGGGGGAGTCGCAGGTGTACTTGCGGCTGCCCGGGGTGCCCCGGGCTTAGCGGGTCCCGTCGTCTCGAAGTACGTGCACGCATGCAACATGATGTCAGCTCGAACTTTTAGAATTGCAATTCGGGCATCCGACTGAGGTATGTAAGACCTATTTTGGACCGCCGTTGTCGAGAGTTATGCAATGACATGGGATTAGAGGTTGTACGAAGTCAGGAAGATGGGACGATGCCCTCCGGTCTTCGAGCTTCAAATTATATCCGTTACCATACGTAATAGTCACTCGGGATTGGTTTTCCTTGGCTCTTGTGGGACATTTTTGTGTGGAAATGTATGTCTGAAATGTTGAGACGGCATGATGTGGCGTCAAGGTGGCAAGATGACGACTTTGCCTCTCACCGGGGTTATCTCCAGTTTGGGCTGATAAAGTAGACGTTGCTCAGGGTTATCTCTGAGATTGGACTGCTGCAAGTGTTGAAGGTCCTCAATATCATTTCTGAGGTGTGTCTGTCTTCCTGGTGCTATTGCCAGGTCTTGTACTGAGTGCCTCGGTGTAAGCGCTAAGGTTAAAGCTAATTGCATGCAATTGAAACAAGCATTTCTGGGGTTATCTCTGGAACTGCAACTACCTTCCTTGGGGTTATCTCCAAGGTTGGAATCAACTATTCCCAGTGTTGGGACTGAGACTGAATATCTCAGGGTTATCTCCGGGATGAATCGGTCATCTCCGGTGGAATTTCTGGTATTAAAACTACAGTCCTCGGGGTTATCACTGAGGTTAGAACTGTTACTCAGGTGTGTGTTCCGGGGTTGAGACTGAACTTTCGGTAGTATCCGGACTGGATATGAGCTGTCTTCCAGGGTTATCTCTGAAAGTTGAATCTGCCCTCCTGCAATGTCAGTAACAGGTGTGCAAAAAAATTTCGAGTGTCTACAACAAGTATTTGAAATTATAAGTAATTAAAATGGGAAGGTATGAAGAGACTTCCCTCCGCGTTTAGTTTATCAGAGGATGACCTATCCTAGGCTATTCTCGCGGCTTTTCGGTATGCATGAAGGTTCCCAGATCATCGCAATTTACTCGACGGGAAGTTAATTTGATCTTTCAACTGAAGCGAATCTGGGTTATGCCTTTCTTGAGCCTCGTTGGAATTAGTCTCCCTACGAGTTCAGTAATTAAACACCGACAGGATAGCCTCCTGGTGGAGGGATCACACAGCACATTCGCATACAATGCATCTCACCGTATGAAAATGATGACATGTGCGAAGCACTAATATCACAGGCAGACATAGTGCGAAGCACTAAGTGCAGTAAGAAAAATGCATTCGTACATATTTATTCAATGTAAATGCAACATCCACAAACAAGCAGATAAATGTTTTGAAAAATTTAATAGCGGTTTAAGCCCTCTTACTGGATGTCCCCAGCAGAGTCGCCACATGTCGATGTCGAGATTTTTATTTGTCCCTTTTCTGTTCTTGTCTTTTGGTGTTCTTGTGTTAGGTGAGATTTGTTTGAAAAAATAAGTTGTGAAAAAGTCCGACATGTATATGTCGACGATTGGACTGTAAGAGTCACCAGTTGGTATTTTTAAATGGTTGCACCAACTCAATCGAGAAAAGGTTTGCACATAGACCTAGTGATGTGACACTGTGTAACTGCTCTGTGAAATCAAGATTCGTTAGGGTCTAGGGGCTTGATTATACGGAGGGAAGGTGTTAGGCACCCCCTGACATCCGTGGTAACACGGTGACTTCCACTTTTTAATTTAAACTTTTATCTGAATGTATGTGTGTGTGGTCTATGTGCAATTATCTGGAAGTAGTGCTATGCCTCGTTTGCACCTATATACAAAGGGTTTGAATTTTGTATAAAAGTTCAATTTTAACGAAATATAGCAGTGATGTTTTGGAAAATACGTTTGTCAAACCCTTATGCTCAATAGTAATTGAGGCATTTGATACTTCTATTTTATTATGTGTTCGACTTGATTTCTTTTATTATTTTTGAGATGCGAAGCATCTTCGAGAAAATAAGATACATAGCAATACCTGTGACACCCCCAAATCCGGGTACTTCATTCCCACAGGATCTGGTGTTCACTTTATACAAACATTCATTTCTAACTACCCATTCATGATAAAATTGAATAATAAACCTTCCCATAAAGGATTACAATAATAAAAATCTCTCAGGTTATCTAACCTTTAAATATAATCATTTAAATGCAGAAATTAACTAAACTTCATTACATAATTCAAATAAAGTCTAACAATAAAATGTAAACATAATTATTACAAGTCTTCAATACTTGTTCATCTTTCCCTTTCCTTTACTGGTGCTAGGTACATCGACCTTCTCAACTTTAGCTATAATAGTTATATAAGCAAGAGTGAGCAAACAACGCTCACTTGAAATGAAATTGAATAAAAATTTACATCAACTGCCAAATAATAAGCTTAATAGAACTGAACAATATGCTCTATTAACATTCTGAAACATATCACTGAGGGTCTAATGACCACAAACCATGTCCATAGTTATAAGTAATCTTTCAACTTAAACTTTAACAGTAATAAGACTATAAGGACTCCACGTACTTAGGGGGATCAGCCTTTCGTACAATGTATTGTGTGTAAGACCCCGAATTTTATGAAATAAAAGTATTCAATTTTCTTATAATTACTATTCAGTAAATGGTTAAATTGATAAAAGTTTAAAGTTATGGGTAAAATATGAATTTTTTTCAAAATAAGCAGGTGGTTATAAAATAATCATTGTTGTCGGGGAATATTCGTTTGGTCGTGGAATATTCTTTCTGTCGGGGAATATTCGTACGACGGCGCAGCTATTTGTGGGCCCCATAACGAATAACTGTCGGGTGAAGAAAACGACAAATTTGAGTTTTTACAAATAACGGCGTAGTTGTTACCGTTAACACTGTTGGAATACCCGGTGGTTAAAATACAGTAATACGCGTTATTGCACAGTAGCACACGGTATTGCATAGTATTTTTGAAATTATTGATTCTTACGTAAGAAGGCACTACTCAATAATTGTTACAGTAATTACTGTTCAATATTTTATTTTATTGATTCAATAATTGCTGCGTTGATATTTTATATTATTGTTGTTTCAATAATTGTTGCTGCACAGTATTTTCTATTATCAGGTCAATAATTCATATTATTTGAATAATATTATTAGATAGCATTATTGGCAATGTCTAGAAAGTTCTGTCTAAGGAGAGATTTGGTCACCTAATTGCGCGCTAGTAAGGAGAAATCCTTATTGGAAAGCCCCCTCTTTCCTGGGAACGGCCTGGTTGTCATAAATGTGATTCTGTAATATTATTTGGGAATAATTAATTATTGATTCATATGATAAGGAAATATTTATTTTATGTGGATATAAACGAGGGATATATTTTTGTGGTTAAAAATAAAGGAGTTAATGTTGAGGTTTTTATTCGTATTTTTGTCGGAATGAAGGTATTAAAAATTAGAGTTTTTGAGATATTTTGCGGGGGTTATAATTTTTAATCCGACCGTTGGATCGTGGTAATTTTTGGATATGTTATACATATATAAGTTGAGTATATGCCCACAAATTTTGAACCGTTAAAAATGAACGTATGATTTATTATGAATTTTACAAGATGACTGGTTCAGAAATTGTTGAATTTTCGGAGTTTATCATTTTGATGAAAAATTTTAGAATTGGCGGGCTCCACTTGTGGTTGGTTAAGAAATGTGCTGAATTATATTTCAAATGTGGTGGGTGGGAATAGTAGCAGGTAAAGCCATCAGGTTGCAGGTCAAGCCTACTAAAATTTTCCTATAAATAGAGGGCTAAGTTAGAATTGAAAATCACACCAGAAACATAAGCTTTCTCTCTTTCTCTCTCTATATTATGAAGCATATTTTGTGAGTATTTAGATACTTTGAGAGTTGCTATTCAGTGCAAGTTTCCTTCGGCTTTGCATACCGATCAGAAGTACTGCTCTTTTGAGGTAAGGGATAGTAAGGGATTGTAAGGGATAGTAAGGGATTTTAAGGGTTGTTATGTTTTTCAGTTTCGTAATTTTTCTGACCTTCAGAAAATTCTGGAAAAATTTGAAATGATATTTTGATGAGTTTTATTGATTGTGTCCAAAAATGGTGATTTTTGGATGTATAGATTGAGAGTTATGAATTTTATGAGAAAAGACTATTTTAAAAGTAACCGCTTATAATTCCTTGTGGTTAACTCCAAAATTGATGAAATTTTTATTGAAAGTACATGTATATGATAGAAGTATACTCTGTAAATTTCAGAATTTTTGGACAAAAGTACAATTTTTGATAAATGTCTAAATATTCGGCTGTTTTGGCCATATGAAAAATAGTAAATGACTTTTAAAAATTCTGAGAAAAATATATGTTCACTATGGGACTATATTATGCTAAATCCCAAAAAAGAAATATTTTTGGAACTGATTTGGTATTTTTCATGAAAATGGTCTAGTTATGAGTAAATGAATTAAATATGTTTTGTGAAGTAAGAAAATTGGAAAATAGGATTTTATGACTTGAGAATCCTATATGAGGTATATCCAGATTTTTGATGAGGGTTTTTGGTTATTGGTGATGAAATTTTATGAGTTTGACATTTTAGGATGATTAAATACATTATTAGTAAAGTGTAAACAATTTAAATAAATTGTTTATAAGTTTAAGAAATATTATTATTTCAATATCATTATACCGAAATATTGGTGTGGATTTTATTGTGGAATTTCTACCTTTTTGTGTCAGGATTACTATTCATGAGTTACTATTCACGAGTTACTATTCATGAGTTACTATTCACAAGTTACTATTCACGATAAAATTGGTTTCTTTTTCTAACCAAATTATAGTTGATTTATGAATATTACTCTTGAGATTAAATCTATATGTTGATCATATTATTTTTATTATCATATATAACATTTTTATAACCCTGATGTTGAAATTCTCTTTCACTTGAGTGTAAAGATGGGTAGATTATTGGTATGATCATGACTTTGGGTTCTCTTTGGCCAGTAGTGCAAAGTTAAATTGTTGACTGGTATGATCATGACCATTGAATTTATAAGTGAATATCTTTAGCTTAAGTGCAAAGGTGAATTGATCAACATGGTTATAATTATTGTTTATATAAATTCTGAAATGATTATATATTTCTTTGAGATATTAATATATTTGGCCTGTAGTGCAAATATGAATTGTTGATGAATATCTTTGGCCTGTAGTGCAAAGATGAATTGTTGATGAATATCTTTGGCCTGTAGTGCAAAGATGAATTGTTGATGAATATCTTTGGCCTGTAGTGCAAAGATGAATTGTTGATGAATATCTTTGGCCCGTAGTGCAAAGATGACATGTTGTTGAATATCTTTGGCCAGTAGTGCAAAGATGAACAGGTGTTGAGATGAACATGACCAACTGGCACAAATGAATATCTTTGGCTGTAGTGCAAAGATGAAGTTATTGGTATGATTATGAACATGAACTGTGATTTGGTATAACCATGATCTTTGATGTTTCAGGTAAAGACAGGTGATGAAAATATTCTTCGTCCTGGGTGCGAAGAAAAATTTAGAGTCACAATTATGATTATGAGTTATTCATATGATTGTGGAAAGGAACTGTTGAGTGATGTTACATGGATAAAATATTGTTGGTGGATTTTTAACATGGAGGAGATAATAGACTTTATGGTCTATTTGTCTCTTCTAATGGATTGCTCGTTCCGCTGCAACTATGGTTGAAATTTTTATCATTTACCATATGTTCTAAATCTCTGATTTATTATTGATGAAGGCTATTGATAATTTAATTATCTTTAGTCATGATATTCTTTACTGAGCTAGTTGTGCTCACCCTTTTGCTTCATAATTCCTTTCAGGTAATAAGAGTGTAGCTGGGTCGAGCGAGGGTAACGGAGAAATAGAACGGTGGTCTCTAGCTGTGGATGTTCTCCCGAAGTAGTATAGAAAAGTTCATTTAGTAGTTTTATTTGGTGAATCCAATAGGGTAAGGTGTACCCAACGTTGGAAGGGTGGTTTGCCACTATCATACAAGATGTCTAACGACATACAACCTCATGTCATCATAAGACATGATTGTGCACATCCGCTTGTCGAGTATATCTACAAGCACTACCTATATAATCTTGGTGTTTGTTTAAAGTATAATTCTCAGTTAGATACAGTGGAGATAATGATAAGTCAAGAGAAGACTCACCATTGGGAAGAATATGATAGTAATCTTCTCGTTTTTCTTTGGGGTCTATTGGGTCAACCAAGGATAATTCTGTGGCCATATGATATCTATCATAACCTAGACGCATGGCCTCCCATGTACGAAGGTTTCCTTGAGCACTTCCCAAAGATTCTAGTTTCTAAAACAGTTTTTGACTGTACCTTTATGTAAGGTACCTTTGTGAGGTGATGATACATGATGGTGTCCAATGTCACATTTGGTATATATTTGTATCCAAACTCACATCATATGTGTTGTTTTATTTTGCACAACAATTGTTGTAATAAAGTTGTAGTTGTTTTCTGTACCATGTATTTGACGACTCAGAATGGGTTGGATGGAATGGACCTATTTTGGGGTTGTCACAGGTGGTATCAGAGCTTAGGGATATGATCTCTGGCGGAGATCGGAGAATATAACTAGGAGGGGAGAGATGAGTAATTCCTTCGCTAGTGTGTCCTACCTAAGCTTATTTGTTGGTCAGTCATAATATCAGGATATTATGTGATATGTTAATTTGTTAAATTAACCCTTGTTTTGAAGCTGTATTCTAGAATGATATTTGAAATACAGGAGATGAGCAATGGAGAAATTATGATGACAAGGAAGATGGAATCTGAAATGAAAGCAATGTATTCTCAACTCTTTGAAATACCAGGTACGTAAATTTCGGGGACGAAATTTCATAAGGAGGGGAGATTGTAAGACCCCGAATTTTATGAAATAAAAGTATTCAATTTTCTTATAATTACTATTCAGTAAATGGTTAAATTGATAAAAGTTTAAAGTTATGGGTAAAATATGAATTTTTTTCAAAATAAGCAGGTGGTTATAAAATAATCATTATTGTCGGGGAATATTCGTTTGGTCGTGAAATATTCTTTCTGTCGGGGAATATTCGTACGACGTCGCAGCTATTTGTGGGCCCCATAACGAATAACTGTCGGGTGAAGAAAACGACAAATTTGAGTTTTTACAAATAACGGCGTAGTTGTTACCGTTAACACTGTTTGAATACCCGGTGGTTAAAATACAGTAATACGCGTTATTGCACAGTAGCACACGGTATTGCATAGTATTTTTGAAATTATTGATTCTTACGTAAGAAGGCACTACTCAATAATTGTTACAGTAATTACTGTTCAATATTTTATTTTATTGATTCAATAATTGCTACGTTGATATTTTATATTATTGTTGTTTCAATAATTGTTGCTGCACAGTATTTTCTATTATCAGGTCAATACTTGTTGTAATAAAGTTGTAGTTGTTTTCTGTACCATGTATTTGACGACTCAGAATGGGTTGGATGGAATGGACCTATTTTGGGGTTGTCACATTGTGCAAAAATATTTCAACACTAAGCGTAAACCCCTAATAATAGGGTTGTTCATCTCAGTATTTAGAATACAAGTCCGCCCTAAAGTAAGTTTGGTTTGGATATGACTCAAGGTAATTTGAAATTCAACGGACATCAACTAAGGACTATTTGAATAAAAAGGTAATAACACTATGTTATGGAATAATCATAACTGAATCGACATTGTAAATTTAAGATCATGCTTTAAGAATAATCTAATACCATAAACGTTGAATAATCATAACATACTTGCTTTGAACAACACTAAACTAAGGTTAAAATCTTAAAATTGAATATTAAGCCTGCTTAACAAATAATAAATTGAACGATAAAACTTGTTCAACATTAATAGATGAGAATATATAAACTAGCAGGCTAGATAACAAGTTAAAGACAAGAATAACTTGCTTAACATAAGAATAATGCGAATATTCAATAATAATATTAGATGTGGAATCATCAACAATAACTATCCACTAACGTACTTGGAAGATAACAACTCGAGATTGAGTTTAGAAAACTTGCATCATTATAAACAATCTAGATACAAGAAACTTGTTCAACAAAAATAAACTTGCACAACGAAGTATAGAGTTAGAAAACTTGCCTTGCTTGTAGGCTAAACCGTTATAATCCGAATCACAATTATCTTATATACATGTCATCATGACATAATCAATCATTACCCATACTCCACATCACGTATGGTTTGATTTATAAATCACTTAATCAAATTACATCAATAAATAATAACAACACTCGTTAAGTATTAATAACATGTTCGTTCTTATCATTATAATACCAAAATAATATTGCATATTTAACAATCATCATTTTACATTATATTAACATTTACAGACTTTTGTGCACAACAAAAGTCGTTTCTGGACTTTCTGCTAAGTGGCGCTGCGGCGCCACAGTTTGAACTGTGGGTCGCGCAGCGGCCGAAAGTGGCGCTTCGGTGCGAGAATTATGCCAGACTGCGGTGCGAAGTGTGGCGCTGACTTCGGTGCTGCGGCGCGGGTTGCTGGGTTGCGGCTCTTACTTTGGCGCTGAGGCGCCAAAACTTACAGAACCAACACACGAAGAACAGAACAACTAAATTTTTGTCTATAACTTAATTTCTAACACTAAGTCATCATGTATAATATACATAAATTACTCGTACACATTACTCAACTTGCATATATTAATTTAATACAACTTAAGAAAATAAATTCCTTGAAAGTAGTGTTTTAAAACCAAAACTCCATGTTCGATATTTCTTGACACAGTGGCACTGTAAATCCTAATAACAAACCAATTTGATTCCTTTAAATTATGTTCTCTGTATTTCTTACCGAATTAACAAATTCGAAGTTCATTTTTACATTAGTTCACAAACAAACAATTGCAGACAATTACATTATATCAACTTTGATACTTACAAACCACGTTTATACATGTGTTCACTGTCAAACAAATTCCTTTTCTTGCCCACTTAATTTAGCATACAATCTTTATCACTACATAAAATCCTATAATTTAATTGTATAACAGAAATTACAGAAATTTGGAATTTACATCAAGCATAAAACTCGTGAACATAGAAACTAAAACTCACGTAGTTAAAACATATATATATATATATATATATATATATATATATATATATATATATATATATATATATATATATATATATATATATATATATACGGTAAGGATCAAGAGCATCCACCTTAAAGAGCAACCAGAGCATCCACCTCAAAACGACGTAGTTTTGGAGAGACGCGGTGACATTTTTATAAATACGTGAGGGACGCGGTGGCATTTTTGTAAATATAATGCCACCGCGTATTTACAAAAATGTCACCGCGTCCCTCCAAAACTACGTCGTTTTGATAAGTTGATGTTATTTAAGGCCTGGTTGCTCTTTAAGGTGGATGCTCTTGAACCTTATCGTGTGTGTGTGTATATATATATATATATATATATATATATATATATATATATATATATATATATATATATATATATATAATAAGGTTATGATCATACCTTTTTGTTGCTTAAGAAATCGTTGTTAATAGCAGACAATTCCCTCACCAGCCTTTCTCAAACTCTGACAAGTCTCTCTCAAAACTCTCTGAGAACTCTTTTCTTTCTTCTTTTAGTTTAGCAAATAATTCAAAGACGTAAAACTGATAACCAAGCCAATTAACAATATGCGTATAACAAAAAAAAAACCAACGTACGATTTTAAAACGTCTAAAACTGACGCTACACTTAATACACTAATAAGTTATCAGTTACCCAAAAATTATTATATATTATTTATATTTTTTTTATTTAATTTATTTTATTCATAATTCAAAATTCAAAAGAAATCTAAAAGTCATAAGGCTTTGTTTGTCAAAACCATTTAAAAATTAAACACTTAATATATATAAGTCTTGTTTGGCAAAACTACATTAAATTCCTTTAACTTATTTTAATAACTCCTTATAATATAGTTATTTATCACACTTTTATTTAATAAATTAAATAAAACATTATAATAATTTATTTAATCACTATAAACTCTCTAACTTAATTATCAAATTAAATTAGAATATTATCTCATCAAAATAATAAATTTTCTTAACTCATTAATTATTTATTTAACAAATAATTAACCAAATCAAATCAAATCCAATTAAACAAATATTTATTCAATAATAAACACATCAAACAAATATTTATTCAACAATAAACACATCTATTAAATATTTATATAATTCAATAAATATTTAAAATTACAATTAAAATTCTGAATTGTTACAATACCGTACTCCTTGTGGGCATAAAAGCCATCTAAGGAAATTCAGACACCATGAATAATTTACAAGCTGACTGTAGCTGAAAATGTCCATCACGGGAACCGAATCTAGATTCAGAAACTGAATATGTGATCACATGATTCCTAGGCTCACATGATGATGTAATACGTACAAAAGCTGTAAACAGTTATATATATATATATATATATATATATATATATATATATATATATATATATATATATATGTGTGTGTGTGTGTGTGTGTGTGTGTGTGTGTGTGTTTGTGTGTGTGTGTGGAGATCACTTCGTGGCCATTTATGTGTGTGTGTGTGTGTGCATATATATAAAAGCAGTAAATGGCCATGAAGTGATCTCCAGGCCTTATATATATATATATATATATATATATATATATATATATATATATATATATATATATTTGTGTGTGTGTGTGTGCATATATACATATAAAAATAATTAAATGGCCACGAAGTGATCTCCAGGCCTGACACAAATATATATATATATATATATATATTATATATATATATATATATATAAGTAATAAAAGTCACGGATCGACGATCTGGCCATACGCACACAACACGGCTCTCGACGTGTCACGACTACACAACGACTTAACACATTTCTTAAAGTCGTATTTGACTTTTTAAATTAGGGTTTATCAAAGTAATACTAGGATTTTGTAATAATGTACCATAATTAACCAACCATTATCAGTCCACACATATATAGTACATATTTATAGCGTTGAAATAAAATAATATTATATTATTATTCTCATCCCTTGATCAAAATCTAAAATTAGGGTTTGAATTCCATATCTGATTTATCATGCATATATAACATTATTAATTAAGTTAAAATAATTAACTTAATTAATCTAACATAAATTCATATAATAAAATAAAATAATTATAATAATCATTCTATAATCATTTCATATATTATTTAAATAATATATTATCATATTTTTATGGAAGATAAATAATAAAAATATTTTTACGACAAAATTAATTATAAAAATATTATTTATAATGGTCAATAATTCTTTTAAAAATTTATTTGAAATTATTCATGTAATAAATAAATTTTTTTATCACATATGTACATATACTTTACCTGGCTCCCACCTTTATAAATAAGTAAAAAAAATTTATACGCAAAATTTCTTATTTATTTATATAGAAAATACCGGGTTATTACATTCATCCTCCCTTATAAAGATTTCGTCCCCGGAATCACCATTTTAAAACTTATACATATAAGGGTACATAGCATACATAATCATTTCAAGTAGATCTCGATCCGGTTCGATCGAACTTATCTTTAATTATTTAGCAAAAAGCTTGTCTATCTGATTAAACAGAAAATTAATTTCTAATAGAACTCAAATTCCTCCTTTAAAATTTCTTTATAAAATAATTTGCTATATATAGGTAAAATCATATATAATAAAATAAAAGTTATATGAATAATACCTGGAGTTACATTTCCAGCTGCCATGGTATCCTGGACTGTAAGACCCCGAATTTTATGAAATAAAAGTATTCAATTTTTCTATTTAGTAAATGGTTAAATTGATAACAAGTTAAAGTTAAGGGTAATATATGAAATTTTTCAAAATACGCAAGTGTTATAAAATACTCATTCTTGTCGGGGAATATTCGTTTGGTCGTGGAATATTCTTTCTGCCGGGGAATATTTGTACGACGGCGCAGCCAGTTGTGGGCCCCATAATAGAATAATTGTCGGATGAAGAAAACGATAAATTTGAGTTTTTATAAATAACGGCGTAGTTGTTACCGTTAACACTGTTGGAATACCCAAAGTTTAAAATACAGTAATATGCGTAGTTGCACAGTAGCACACGGTATTGCACAATATTGTTAAATTATTGATCCTTACGTAAGAAGGCACTACTCAATAATTATTACAGTAATTACTGTTCAATATTTTATTTTATTGATTCAATAATTGCTGCGTTGATATTTTATATTATTGTTGTTTCAATAATTATCACTGCACGGTATTTCCCATTATCAGATCAATAATTCATATTATTTGAATAATATTATTAGATAGCATTATTGGCAATGTCTAGAAAGTTCTGTCTAAGGAGAGGTTTGGTCATCTAATTGTGCGCCAGTAAGGAGAAATCCTTATTGAAAAGCCCTCTCTTTCCTGGGAACTGTCTGGTTGTCATTATTGTGATTCTGTAATATTATTTGTAAATAATTAATTATTGATATATATGATAATGAAATATTTATTTGATGTGGTTATAAATGAAGGAATTAATGTTGAGGTATTTTATCAGTATTTTGTCGGATTGGAGGTATTAAAAGATCCAATCAATATTCTTACAGCTTTATTGTGTGAGTTATAATTTTTAATCTGACCGTTGGATCATTGTGATTTTTGGATATGTTATACATATATAAGTTGAGTATATGTTCACAAATTTTGAACCGTTAAAAATGAGCGAATGATTTGTTATGAATTTTAAGAGGTGACTGATTCGGAAATTAGGTTTATAAATGATTTTGGTGAAAAATTCTAAAAATGGGTGGGCCTCATTTTTGATTGTTGGGGAAGATGGCTGATTTTTGGTGGGTGGAATAGTAGCAGGTAAATCCATCAGGTAGCAGGTCAAGTCTGCTTCGGTGTGCTAATATTTTCCTATAAATAGAGGGCTGTCGACGTCAGGATTTTCAGTTGTCCCTTTCCGTTACTTGTTCTTTGGTGTTCTCATTTTAGGTGAGATTTGTTTGAAAAAATAAGTGAAAAAGGTCCGACATGTGTAATGTCGACGATGGACTGTTAAGAGTCGCCAGTTAGTTTTTTAAATGGTTGTACCAACACAACCGAGAAAAGGTTTGCACATTGACCTAGTGATGTGACAATGCTATACGGGTCGGTGAAACTGAGATTCATTTAGGGTCCGGGGACTTGGTTATGCGAGGGAAGGTGTTAGGCACCCCCCGACATCCGTGTTACCACGGTGACTGCCTCTTTTCAAGAAACTATTATCTGAATGTGTGTGTGTGTGTGTGTATGTATGTGAGTCAATGTGCTGTTATTTGAAAGTGGTACGAGGCCTCGTTCGCACCTATATACGCAGGGTTTGAATTTATGTAAAAATTCAATTTTAGCAAGATATGGCAATGATGTTTTATAAAAGAGGTTTTTTCAAACCCTGTCGCTCAATAGTAATTGAGGCCTTTTGCACTCCCATTTTATTAAATGCGCGGCTTGGTTGATTTTATTTGACGGTTGCGAAGCATCCGTACGAAAATAATGTACAAAATAATGCCGACTTCCTCGTGGGTATGGAAACCATCTGAGAAAATTCAGACACAGTAGAATAATTTACAAGCTACTTACAGCTAAAAATGTCCATCACGGGAACCGAATCTAGATCCAATGGGATGAATCTGTGATCACATGATTCTTAGGCTCACACGATACCGCAATTTGTATGAAAGCAGTAAGCAGGTATATATATAAAAGTCGTAAATATATATATATATATATATATATATATATATATATATATATATATATATATATATATATATATATATATATACAGACATGATCACCAACCACGAAGAACCTCCATGGGGGATCAAAAATGTAAAGAAAGCTGTTAAAAGCCATCAACCGCCACGGAGAAAACTCCAGGCGGGACAAAACGTAGATAAAGCTGTAAAAACGGTCAACCACCACGAAGTAAACTCCAAGTGGGACGAAATGTAAATATATATATATATATATATATATATATATATATATATATATATAAAAGCATGTAAACGCACTGGATATAAAATCCAGGCTCACCGAACAGAGTTCGATAGCAGTTCATATACATAAGTATATATATATATATATAAAAGCGAATAAACGCACCGGATGTAAAATCCAGGCTCATCGAACGGAGTTCGACCACAGTTCATATGAAACGAGACGTGGCTGAATATGTTGGGAAGTGTCAACGAGCTAGTGGTTTGTTGCAACAGTTAGACATTCCAGTTTGGAAGTGGGAGGATATCACGATGGATTTTGTGACTGGTTTGCCGAAGACTTTCAGGAAGAATGATGCCATTTGGGTAGTGGTGGACCGACTGACCAAATCGGCACACTTTTTGGCTATCCGTGAGGGTTACTCAGTGGATAGGTTTGCACATATCTTTCAGCAGGAGATTGTTAGACTTCACGGTACTCTGGTGTCTATTGTTTCAGATAGGGACCCACGGTTCACTTCACGGTTCTGGAAGGGGTTTCAACGAGCTTGGGGTACTCGGCTCAACTTCAGTACTTCTTTTCATTCGCAAACTGATGGGCAATCTGAAAGGACTATTCAGACGTTGGAGGACATGTTGAGGTCTTGTGCACTTGAGTGGTCGGGTAATTGGGATGATTACTTGAGCCTAGTTGAGTTTGCTTAAAACAACAGCTGGCATGCATGTGTTGGGATGGCTCCGTTTGAGGCACTGTATGGTAGAAAGTGTCGGGCACCAACTTGTTGGGATGAAGTTGGCGAAAGGGCCATAGAAGGGCCTGAGTTAGTTCAAATCACTACGGAGAAGGTAGCAATGGCTAAGGAGAAATTGAAGTCGGCTCGATCACGGCAGAAGTGTTATGCTGATAAGCATAGGAGGACTTTAGAGTTTGAACCTGGTGAGCATGTGTTTCTAAAAGTTTCTCCTTGGAAGGGCATTCGGCGATTCGGGTTGAAAGGAAAGCTTAGTCCACGTTATATCGGCCCATTTGAGATTTTGGAGAGGGTTGGTGCGGTTGCATATCGGTTAGCTTTGCCTCCACAGCTAGCTCATGTGCACAATGTATTTCATGTGTCGGTGTTGAGGAGTTATCATTATCATCCGTTGCATGTGGTGCAATATCCGTTTGATAAGATTCGGGAAGATCTCACTTGTGAGGAGAAAGCTGAAGCGATTTTGGATCGTCAGGAAAGGATTATGAGGAGGAAGACTATTCCGTTTGTTAAGGTTCTGTAGAGGAACCATTCGGAGCGAGAAGCCACTTGGGAGCTTGAGGAGTCTATTCGAGCGGAATATCCACATCTTTTTGATAATTAGGTACGTTCTATTCTTTTGATTCCGGGGACGGAATTCTTTTAAGGGGTAAGTGATGTAATATCCGAAAAATAATAACAATAATAATAATATTAAATAATAAAAATTTCCTTGTTTTAAAACAATAAACGTACCAAACCGAAGTTTAGGCTCATCGAACAAAGTCCGACACACAGTTAATATATATAAGTATATATATATTAAAGCAATAAACGCTCCAGACCGAAGTCTATGCTCAACCGAGGCATAACTCGGTAATGTTAGTCAATATATATATATATATATATATATATATATATATATATATATATATATATATATATATATATATATAGACTAAAATGAAACCACGGACCGAAGTCCGAGCAAAAGCAAGCAACACGACTCTCAACGTGTAGAAGGGTGTGTGCAAAGATGAAGAGAAAGACTCGAAAGTGTGTGAGAAGGTTTACAGCTGACTGCTAGAAAAGGCTTCTATATCTTTAGAGTGGATAAACACTGGCTTTTGTAGGTACAAAAGAGGGCTGTATATGAGCTCACAGGTGTTTAAAGTGGAAAAATACACTGTATGGCATGTGTAGAGCGAATTCTATAGGGTTTCCTCGTCTTTTTTCTCTTCAAAATCAGCACCCCAAGCCTCTTATTTATAGGCAAAAGGTGTCGCAGGTGTACCTGCGGCTCAGTCGCAAGTGTACCAGAGGCGGGTTGGGTCGGCCCGGTTTGGTCGGGTCAGGTCGTCTCGAAGTACGTACACGCGGGCACTATAATGTCCACTCGGTTTTTTTGAAGTGCAATCTGGGCATCCGTTTGAGGTATACAAGACCTATTTCGGACCGCCGTTGTCGAGAGTTTGTACGATGGCATGGGATTAGAGTTTGTACGAAGTCTTTGAAGATGGGACGGTTCTCTCCGGTGTTCAAGCTTCAACTTTCATCCGTTACCCCGCACAATAGCAACTCGGGATTGGTTAGCCTTATGGGCCATTGTTGCGTAGATGTGTTGAGACGACTTGGCATGGCATCGTGTTGGTCAGATGACGATGTTGTCCCTTACCGGTATTATTGCCGGGTTGGGTCGATAAAGCAGACGTTGCTCAGCTTCGCTGGGATTGGACTACTGCAATTGGTTGAAAGTCCTCATTGTCATCTTTGAGGTGTGTCTGTCTTCCCGATGTCATCCCCGGACTGATACAGTGTATCTCGTTGTGAGCGCTGATATTGAAGATGGTTGCACTTGTAACAAGCATTTTCGGGGTTAATGCCGAAATTACTTTCCTTGGGACTATCACCAAGGTTAGAGGCTATTCCCATGTTTAGGGCTGAGACTAGATACCTCGGGGTTATCTCTGAGATTAATCGGTCTTCTCCGGTGTGTGTTTCGGTATTGATCTGCATGCCTCGGGGTTCTCCAAGATTGGAACGGTTACTCCCAGATTGCGATCTGGGGTTGATGCTGAACTTCCGGTAGTATCCGTTATGGTTGTGGATTGTCTTTCAAGGTTCTCTCATAAAAGACGAATCTGCCTTCCTGTAATGTTAGTGTCAGTAGTACAGAAAATTTTGAGTGTCTACAGATGCCCCTCTTTATCATACTCATGCATGGCGATGCATGGGTAGGATAAAGAATCCTAGACACTTGAAACGTAATAAGACGAACATGGTACTATGGATAGCAATATGATGTAGATGTATGATGCATGTGTACGGGGTTGTAGCCCAACACGCTGAGGATAATTGTTGGCTCCTTGTTGCTTCAACCGGGGATTGGCAATGATGACCAGATTTGATGTATAATCTGAGTCTGTCAGGATGTTGATGTTGGAGTTATCATCAATTTCCTGGATACGGACTGGATCCTACAGAGGTACCTCTTATGTGTAAGAGATCTGTGGGGATAAAGCTTGATCTGTTTGAGGATGTGTATAACATATTCCATCATCCATCCTCCTTGATGACAATCTCCTAGTTTGTATTGTCAGGACATGTCAGGGTTCTGTTGGAGTTACTGCCAACAGCAAATACTGTCAGGGATGCCTGACCTTCGTTGACGTGTATTTCACCGATATGTGAATCAACAGCTGAAAAATCTTGTGGGATATACTGTCAAGGTTACTTGACTTCCACTGTTGTGTAGACCAACGGAACATTGCGTTGTGACCCCCAGCCGGGGAATATGGGTAATCGGGTGGTAAGAACCCCGAATGGCTCCAGAGCTCTGATAGGTTTAACCCTCTATCGGCTGGAATGATGTTAAGGCTGCTTGACCTTCGTTGATATATGTGTCAACGGCTTGAATGTACGTGGTAATCCCCTGCCATGAATTCACGTTGCAAACCCTCGGGAGATCTACTGGGGACGTATGCATTGATCGAACAACTGTGTATGCTCTGATGGGTTTACTTGCCATCAGCTGAGATAATGTCAAGGCTGCTTGACCTTTGTTGATTTATGTGTCAACAGTTGAACACACGTTGTAACCCCCGCCGGGGATCTACGTTGTCACCCCCGTCGGGGACTCACGTTGTAACCCCCGTCGGGGACTCACGTTGTAACCCCTATCGAGGACTCACGTTATCGGAGATCTAGGTTGACAAGGATGATGATCCTGAGAAAGCGGCATTGAACCTGTGTACGGTATTGCCAAGCTTGACTGAGATCATTTGAGATTACTGGTATAGTGTACCCTATGTGTGGGCGAATACCAATGCGTGATATACCGATTGAAAGTCTCATCAGAGAAGACCAGGATCGTATGCAGTTTTGCTCAATCGCGTGGTGTTTTTATTCTCGATTTGACCTTTTTAATTCGTAAGACCTCCTTTGAAACTCGAACTGGACCGAGCCGGAGGGATGGGACCCACATGGGGGCGCCACAAGTGTACCTACTGCAGTCGCAGATAGGCCTGCGGCCATGCATGGATCATATATCCATCAGCCATCAGCATTCACAAGTCACTTTCAACTTGTTTCACTTAGAGAAAATCGCGAGCCATCTTCAGATCTACTGAGTTTGGGCTGCTTTCTGCAAATTCTGTCACCGTGCAAGTGTTCCACATTATCCTGGTAATGTATTCCTGTATTTTCTCTAGTTTCTGTCCGTTAGATTGTGAGTTATCGCACGAAATGCATCTAAACACATAGTAGTGGTTATGTATGCACAAATGACTTGATAAAAAATATTCAACATAGTAAATGTTAGTATTAAACCATGCTGAACATAATGATGTGAAAAAATTTGACTTTTGGGAAAGTCAAATTGGCACATTTTTCTGCTATTTTTTGTCCTATTTGAGGTCCAATGAGCAAAAGGTAGAAAGGCAAAATACCCCTAGCATTGAGGTTGGCCTTATGCATGATGCTTTTGATTTTTAATGCATATATTGTATATATGACTTTGGGGCAGGTGTGCTACTGAATGGTCACCTAAACATGCCTGAGTGCATGTGGATAGCCCTATTTTCAAAGGGGACTATAGCAAAAAATTTCAAAAGGTAGGCATTGGGTAGTCATGCATTTTAACTCTATTGTTTGTTAAAGTTAATGCATGCATGCATATAATCATAAATGCATTAGAGAAAGCTCCAGGTAAGGAAATATCACACCCTTTCTAAGGTGATTTGGAGACTTATTGTCCAGATATTATGGATCTAGATCAGCCAAGCAGTTCCTATAGGATCGCTTCTGGCGTACGGCGGAGGGCTTCTGAAGTGCCTCGTCCCCGTTCTGTCAGACAACCTCGTCGGTTGGTGGAGGCTGTGATCCGTCATGTCCAGGCAGATGTTCCGGACGTTGAGGAAGAGGAGGTGGATATTGAGGACCCCGCTTCTGCTGCACCTATCCCTCATAGGGAGCTTCCAAGCATTCAGGTGGAAAACCCAGAGTTACTGGGTGATTTGGGTAGACATCCATCGATGTACTTACTTGCTAACGAGGTATGGCGTTAGACTTTGCTTTTCCTTCTTTCATATTGATGAGGACGAAAAGGTTCTGACGTAGATTTACATTTCATACAGGTTCCAGGTTTTACACAGCCTCGAAGGAACTGGTGTAGCATCCACTCCATGTACCAGACGCTTCATCCTGATTATAGAGCAGTAGTGCATGAGTGGGGATTTGGGGCATTCTTCTCCATCCTTCTACGTCGTTGTCCCTGGGGTTACCTTAGGGCATTGTCTGAGCAGTGGTTTCACCAGACTCAGTCACTCCACCTGCTGGATTGCAAGGTGATGATGACGCCGATGGATTGGCGATTTATCACCGGCGTGGAGTTTGGAGGGGAGCCAGTGCCTTGCATGGCGAATATTACCCCTACTACCGTCAGATCCTTGTTAAGAGTTCCGGCGGCGGCGCTCAAAGGCAGGACCGTCCGTTTAGGTCCTTTGAGCGTGGATGCTGTGAGCGGGCTATTAAGTGAGCCCATGCCTGATGATGTCAGGATCAGGGATCGCGTTCTGCGGCGCTTGTTCTTGATGATCATTCGAGGCTGCTTCATAGCAGATAACTCTTCCACGATATCTTTTGCTTTGGTCAACGCTACGCGTGACATGGACCGTATTGGAGAGTACGATTGGGGCTCCTATACCTTTGCCTATTTCCTCCAGGGCATGCGTATGCGCTCACAGGGTTTGACCGAGGCTTGGCTAGGATTTACCCGTTTCTGCTTGTGAGTATTTCTCTTATCTTTTCCCATTTATAGGTTAAGAGTGTTTACTGATAACAGATGTCTTGCCATTGTGTTGGCAGTTTTGGGCATATGAGAGGCTTCCCTGTTTGCGTCCTGTGAGTGTGTTAGGTTTAGATACCTATCCACGAGGACGAAGATGGCATCATTCGATTCTGCCCGAGGTCCCTGTAGTGGAGGGATTCACTCATTGTCGTATATAGCTGGAGTTGCTGAAGGCCGACAGCATCACCTGGCTTCCCTATTCTGGGGAACACTTGACAATGGGTTTTGAGGATAGATACCCGACTAGGGTCGAGTATTTGATTCCCACTAGGAGAGTTCCACTCTTCACAGATGGCGGTTGGAAGCTCTATCTAGGAGAGCGTGCTATCAGGAGCATCATAGGGGAGATTCGTATACCGATCTTACCTCTTGTCAGGCGTCACTGGCATGTATCGCAGTCACCCGCCATTGATATCCAGTTGTTGGGTGTTAACGGATTTGCATTATCAGAGGGTCCATGTACTCAGGAGATATTCCAGCGTTGGTGGCTTCCTCGTACTATTGGAACCCAGTCTCGCGCCACACAGTTTATGGGGGACATGGTTCCTGGATCCTTGATGATAACGGATTGGATAGCTTGTGTCCGAGATCCGACTCATGTGGCCCAGATTGATAGCTTGACTCGTCAGTTAGATCAGGCACATATATTTATTCGGCACTTGGGCAGAGATCCAGCAGAGGCGGAGTCATTTGTTCCTTCCAGCTCAGGCGCTGGCCCCTCGGACGACCCATTTGGTTTTGCCGACGGAGATCCTCCTCTTTATAGGCCTGACATCCCTATTGATAAAGATCCAGTGACTCAGGAGGAGTTACATCAGGTGGACAGGATTGATGATGTGGATATCGACACCATTGTCTTCTTCTGATGTATTCTCGTTATATCTTTTGATAGGCCTCTATTAGATATTGGGTGGCTGTTCCCCATTCTCGCTATATCTTTTGATAGGCCTCTGTTAGTAGTAGGGCGTCTGTGCCCCATTTCTCTGTATTTGTAGCTATACAGAGCTGATGTATTAGATGATGATATACTTAGGAATGTATGCACAGTCTTTTCCATTCCCTATATCATATTGTCATCCATTATCTGTTATGCATGTATCATGTTATACATATGTATGTGTGTCCAGAGATATTCGGCATTGAGCCCTGGATGGTCTTATGACACGGCCTTCACAGATGTCTTCTTCGACAGTTAGCCGTATAGATCATACCCCACCGTCAGTGGTGGCATCGGGTATGCGATCGTGGTAAGATAGTATGTCACCACCAGACAGGGTGACCGTAGATATGTTACTGCAGCATACCATGACTCTTTTGGCATTTCAGGTTCCTGCAGGATTCGTAGATGGGATGCTAAAGCATTGGCGACCTGACAGGCAGATATTCCGCTTTGGCACCCATGAGTTGACTCCTACTCTGGAGGAGTATGCACGTTTGACGATGTTGCCTTTGGACAGACCTTGGGTTCATATTGCTCTGGGAGACATGAGTAGACGATTCATGACTCTCGCAGGATTGAGGCGCAGAGTTGTGCAGGATGAGGTGACATCTGGCCATGTGATCTCTCAGCGTTTTCTGTACGACAGATTTGGCTTAGAGGACAGTTACTTACGACATTCCAGGGATTTCACCGCACCGGAGGATCATTGGCGTCTAGCCAAAGTTGACGTACTGATGTTATGTGTACTATCATATGTGTACATGTCGCGGTATATAGATGAGATAGATATAGGCGTTATCATGGCCGTGAGAGCTCTCAGGGAGGGTCATACCATTGTGCCTATGATCTTGGCAGAGACTCTGCGGTCAGCATCCTACTGTAGTACTTATCCGTCAGGAGTGTTTACTGGGAGCTCAATCCTTCTGTATGTGTGGTTCATATCACACTTGAGACTGATTGGTACCCTTAGATGGCATGGATATTGGTTTACCCACGATGTGGCCATGTCATACTCCTTTTAGCCATCAGAGTGTATAGATGCTCAGTCCTGGTCCGCATTTTTGGCAGACATCAGAGACCCATTTAGCATATTGCTGTGCTCGGGGCTTAGCTCACCATACATCTTTATTACTCATGCTCTGGGCATGGATTTCCTCCCTCTGGCCAGCTTGAGGGGTGTGACAACTTATCACCCATTGGCCGTGATGTCGCAGTTCGACTAGTTTCAAGATTTTCATCCTTTCACAGGGGCGACAGGTCAGCGTTCAGCTGCCCGATACCTCTCAGCCGAGGATCGATCTCGTGTATACGCTTGTTGGGACCATCATGAGGGAGCTGCTTTTTCAGTGAGCAGTCCAGGTTATTCTGCAGAGTATTCTACCTGGATGGAGACGGAGGTTTTATCGGCTGCAGCAGTATCTGCAGTACCGGATAGCGACGCAGAGGGTGTGGAGCCTATGGAGGACATTGATACCCACTTCGAGGAGGAGCCCGCTGCTGGGTTGCCAGCATTTCTTCCGGATTCTCCTAGTACCAGCAATGTTGCGATTCAGCACTCGGCACAGTACTTAGAGCAGAGTCTTCAGCTGATGACCTTTGAGAGAGATCAGGTTCGATCTATGATGTCGACTGCTCTGGATGTGAGGGAGGCCGCTTTGTTGGAGAGAGATGAGGCCTTAGCTCGTAGGGATGCCGCTATTGTTGAGCGAGATGAGGCCAGATTGGCCAGAGATGTAGTGATAGTTGAGCGGGATAGTGCCATATCTACCCGGGATGTAGCCATCACAGACAGTACTGCAGCAAGGTCCCTTACCACTGACATAATCGCAGAGATGAGCGCATATATTGATGAGCATATAGTCATCATGCAGACGGCTTCTGATCTATTGGGTCATGTGGATACTCTCATACAGAAGACCACAGCTTTACCTCCTTCTTCTAAGAGGGATGTTATGTTGGGCTTGCTAGCTCGCGTGTATCCTGACTCATAGATTAGCTTGTACTTACCTGTACAGACTAGCCTAGCCATTTTGTCATGTGCAGTTTACATCATCTATATCAAACAGCATTATATATGACAGGGAAATATATTTTTGGATCACTTCCCTTTTAGATACACCTTGCTATTTGTTTGATATTTTGCATGCTGCTTCAGGGCTTGTGATCTTGATGTATTCTGAATTCCTCCTGGGTGGATGGACATTGAGTTGTCTCTGGATAGTTCAGAATGGATCATCGATCTGTGTATCCCTACCATCTTTTGGTGTCTTGGGACTGGTTTCTGTATAGAAATGTGGAGAGGAGTGTGGCTTTCCTCTCTGAGATTGACAGCACCATAGATGGTTGCCAGTACTTCTATTCAGGAGAAGCCTAGTTAATTCCATCTTTTATGGATTGGCGTTACTCTTCAAGGTATGACCGCAGCTTAGATGGTCGCCGAATCTCCTATTTGGGAGGAGAGGTTGGGTAATTCCATCCCTTTGGTCTGAAGCCGAATGAAACATAGTGGATTGATGTTTGATCCCAGTACCAACTGACAAGGGTTTGTGTTTTGGTAGGGGGTGAGACCGCACCATGAATGGCTGCCTACGTACTCCTATTGAAGAGGAGATCAGGTCTATGTAGTTCGAACCTGGTGTAAGAGGTTCAACGATGTATGTGGCAGAAATGGTGTAGGAATATTTTTGTTGTTTTTGTTTTATTGCAACCGGGCCATATTAAATGGTTGCCTACGTACTCCTATTGAAGAGGAGATCAGTTCGATGTAGTTCGCCCCTCAGGGCGAGAAGAGAAAGCGTAATCCCATGTGCAAGTCAGAGTGCGGGGATGAGAAAGTTTAATCCTAAGTTGAGGATAAACTGCAGAGGAAAAGTTTGATCCCAGGTATGGGTAGCCAAACTGTAAACGTAAGAGGTTCGATCCACGGTGGGATGACCTAAGTTGTATAAGCGCAAAGGAAAGCCAGGCTACTGGCTTGAAAAGTATGTTTCCCTAAGGGGCAAAATGCAGAAAAGTTGTATGTGGTAAATGGTTAAAAAACCGGAATGACTGGTGATCTGATGGTTTGACACCAGGGTGTTTGTGAGTTACTTCAGACAGTACCATTTCACAGCGTCTGAGTTGATGAGTTGTGGAAATTCATCACCGTCCATTTCTTACAATCTAAGAGCGCCTCCCGTTAATACTTCTTTAACAATAAATGGGCCTTCCCAGTTAGGAGCGAATTTTCCCTTAGATTGATCTTGGTTGTCCAGTATTTTCTTCAAAACCAAGTTATATTGTTTAAATTGTCGTAGCCGGACTTTTTTGTTGTAGGATCGGGAGATCCTTTGCTGATATAACTGACCATGGAAGATAGCCGCAGTTCGCCTTTCGTCTATTAGAGACAATTGGTGATACCTATCGTGTACCCATTGATCTTCGTCCGGCTGAGCGTCTATCAACACTCTGAGAGATTCCATCTCAACTTCTATGGGGAGCACTGCTTCCATCACATAGGTTAGTGCGTAGGGGGTTGCCCCAGTTAAAGTACGCATGGACGTTCTGTAGGCTAATAGAGTCAGAGGCAATACATCAGGCCAGTCTTTATGGTTGGCGGACATCTTTTGCATAATCTTCTTGATGTTTTTGTTAGCCGCTTCAATAGCACCGTTCATCTTTGGACGATAGATGACTGAGTTGAGATGTTTGATGTGGAATTTACTGCACAATTCCTCCATCATCTTATTGTTGAGGTTTTTGGCATTGTCTGACACAATCACCTCTGGTTGCCCATAATGACAAATATCATTGTTTCTGATGAAAGCAATGATGACTTCTTTAGTGACCCTGGGGAAGGAGGCTGCCTCTACCCACTTGGTGAAGTAGTCGATCATGGTGAATATAAACTGATGTCCATTACTGGCTTGAGGTTCAATGGGCCCGATAACGTCCATTTCCCATATTGAGAAGGGCCAAGGTGAACTCATATTATGGAGTTCCCGTGGAGGGGCGTGTATAGCATTCCCATGAATCTGGCACTGATAGCATCTTTTGACGTGGTCATGGCAATCAGCTTTGAGAGATAGCCAATAATGTCTCGTTTTGAGGATTTCTTGACAAGGAGGGGGCCACAGACTCCGCCATGGATTTCATCCATGAGCCTTTGGGCTTGATCTTTGTCTAAACACCGGAGGAGGCCTAATCCTGTATCTCTTTTGTAGAGCGCATCTCCACTCAGGTAGAATTTCATTACAAGTCGATGGATCTGCCTTTTCTCGGTCGGGCTCGCCTCAGCGGGTGTAGATCCATCTCTCAGATATTCCTTGATATGCTGATACCAAGGCTGTGGGATGAGAGGTAGCTCACCCGATACTTCTCCAACATAATTCTCGTAGGCTGGGGCCTTGTTCAGAGAAATTGTGGCAATTGCTCCTTGTCTGATATATGAACCAAGGAGGCCAAAGTTGCTAATGTGTCCGCAAAGTCATTCCTTATTACGAGGAACATGTAGAAAGGAGATTTCTTCGAACTCTAAAGCCATCTTTAAAACCTGCCGATGGTAAGGCAGCAAATGTAGTTCCTTGGTTTGATAGATTTCGGTGGATTGTCAGATTTCCAACTCTGAATCTCCAAGGACAGTTAACCGTCTGATGCCCATTGAACGGGCAAGTTTTAGCCCCATGAGACAGCCTTCATACTCAGCCGTATTATTGGCGCTGTCAAACTGTAATTTGACGGCGACGGGATACTGTTCCCCTTATCAGATACTAGAACTGTTCCAGCTCCAGAACCTTCCATATTAACAGCTCCATCAAAATACATCTTCCATGATTGGCGCGTATCATACTGATGGTGTTGCTGCACTGTCATTACTCCTTCATCAGGGAAATATGTTTCTAAGGGTTTGAAATCCCCTGAAGGTGCGGCGGCCAGTTGATCCGCGATTCCTTGACCTTTGATGGACTTTTGAGTCACATATATGATGTCAAATTGTTGTAGGATCAACTTCCATTTGGACAGCCGACAATTTAACATGGGTTTGTTGAACACGTACTTGAGAGGATCCACACAGGATATAAGATGAGTTGTGTGACCATGGAGGTAATGCTGTAACCTCATGGAAGCCCATGCTAAAGCACAACACGTCTTTTCGATCAGAGTGTACTTGTGTTCACTGTTGCTGAACCTTTTACTGAGGTAATAGATAGCTCGTTCTTGGCCTCTATCGTCCTTCTGCCCCAGCATGCAGCCCATAGCATTGTCACTTACGGACAGGTACATAAACAGGGGAACATCATCCTTGGGTGGTACCAACACAGGAGCTTTGACTAGCTATTTCTTGATTGTAAGGAAGGCATTCTGACACTCATCATTCCATTTCATGGAGGAGTTCTTCCTTAATAGTTTGAAGATTGGTTCACAGGTTGCTGTGAGTTGGGAGATGAACCTGCTAATGAAGTTGATTCTTCCCAAAAATCCCCATATTTCCTGTTCTGTCTGAGGAATGGGCATTTCCGTGATGGCTTGGATTTTGGCAGGATCCAGCTCAATTCCTTTGTGGCTGACTAGAAATCCTAGCAACTTGCCTGATTTAACGCCAAAGGCGCATTTGGCTGGATTCAACTTCAAGTTGTACTTACACAACCTGTTGAATAACTTTCTGAGATTGTCTATATGGTGATCCTCCTTCCGGGACTTGACAATGATGTCATCCACGTAGATCTCAATCTCTTTATGCATTAAGTCATGGAAAAGAGCCATCATAGCTCGTTGATAGGTAGCTCCGGCATTGATGAGGCCGAATGACAACCGTCTATAACAAAAAGTTCCCCAAGGAGTGATGAAGGCAGTCTTCTCACGATCTTCCTCGGCAACCATGATTTGATGATACCCCGCAAAGCAATCAGCAAAGGAGTACATGTCGTATTGCGCAGTATTGTCAATGAGAATGTGGATAAATGGCACGGGAAAGCTGTCTTTTAGGCAAGCTTTATTCAAGTCCCGGTAATCCATGCAAACTCGCACCTTCCCTCCAGGTTTAGGCACGGGCACGATATTGGATATCCACTCAGGATATGTAGACACCATGATGATGTCAGCCTGAAATTGTTTCATAATTTCCTCTTTCACCTTTAAACTCCACTCAGATTTCAATCGCCTGAGTTTCTGTTTGACTGGCTTAAATCCCTCTTCAATGGGAAGGCGATGAAGGATAATGTCAGTGGATAAACCCACCATGTCTTTATGAGACCATGCAAACACATCCTGGAATTGGGTTAATAGTGTAACCATGTCATTCCGTTGGTTTGGGGTAAGGTCTGAACCAATCTGAATTAACTTAGGGCTTTCTAAGGTTCCGAGATTGAAAGAAGTGGTTTGATCAAGGTTGGGTTTAAGTGTATCTTTGACCCATTCTTGAATTTCTGGAGGCACCTCAATGTCATTTTGTGTATCCATCAAGGCTGAATTCATCTCTACATCAAAGGTACAATCCCTGTGTAGGAGAGGCATCGTATCAGCAAGTACAGGCACATCTAAATTCAGAGTCCTGAAACAAAATATGCTTTCACTTAGTATATATGAAACGTGTTTGATCATACACAGTGTTAGCATATACTGACAAAATAAACTGCTAATCTTATACAGAAAAGTAAGCAGTTATTATATCTATAGGGCAGAAAGAACTTCTGCCCGCTTTACCCTTGACGACCAATGCAAGGAATGCTGTTCCAATTAGCAAGAGCAAAGTTCGGGTGAACCGCAGTGATGGAGGGACTGTCATCATCCTCCCTGTCCCGAATGATGGCCATTATGTCTGGGCAATCATCGTCTGGGGTGTATCGGTTGGTATGTTCATCATGGATGATGATACGCATGCCCGACATTATTCGGATAACATTCTCCTTGATTCTTCGCTCCTCTTCTTCGATTGTGGGATCTGGAATAACGATTTTGTTTTCCTCCACCGGTTTCGGCTTAGGAAATAATATAGCCATGACATTGGCTGGCACCTTTACAGGAGGTTGTACGGACTCAGCACTTGAAGGCGAAGATAAACGCCATATAGTTGAAGCTGAAGGAACTTGTGGATGTTTATGAGGGTTCCTGTGATTAGAGCTGGCCGAATAGCCTAGTCCAGCTGTTCCAGTGTGCTTGGTTAAGCGAATAGGGTACTGGATACCCTGACAATCTTTACCTAACCCTTGTCCTGGTTTATGACCCAACGACATCATTTCTTGAGTGGCTGACATCACTTCGGCAGAAATCTGGGGTTCGGGCAGTGGTGCTCCAATAGCATGGTATTGGGTATTGCTTATTTCTAAAGCATGAAAACTGACTGGTTCAACGTCCGCATTAGCATTGATGACCGGTAAATCCCTATGTTGAGGACACTCTGGTTCGGCATTGACCGTGACCAGGCTATTGTTGACAATATATTTTAATTATTGATGAAGGGCGGAGGGGACTGCCCCAACCATTTGGATCCATGGTCGTCTCAAGAGCAGGTTGTATCCCGACTCTATCTTGAGCACATGGAAGGATACGCAGAATGTATGAGGACCAATCTCAATTGGCAGCTCAATTACTCCAACCGAATTTCGGCGGGCTCCATCAAAAGCTTTGATGATAGTATGGCTACTTCGGATTCGATTAGGATTGATATTCATCTTCACCAAGGTAGCATATGGGCAGATATTTAGGGATGAGCCTCCATCTATCAGGACTCCAGCCACCATATATCCAGAGGACAAGACTGCGATGTGCAACGGTTTGCAATGACCGGTCCCTTCAGGCGGAATGTCATCATCAGTGAAGGATA
Source organism: Panax notoginseng (assembly GCA_016801055.1). NCBI lineage: Eukaryota > Viridiplantae > Streptophyta > Magnoliopsida > Apiales > Araliaceae > Panax > Panax notoginseng. The sequence goes on along the minus strand of CM029019.1, from coordinate 44,469,557 downwards.
TCACATTGTCGTTGCAAATGTGACCAACCAGATGTTGAAATTTTTCATCATCCACGGATGTCGGGAGATAGGCTTCTTCTAAAACCTTTAACAAGATCTTCCGGTGATTCTCGGAAGTGAGGACCAAGTCCAAAATTGATATCTGCTGTGGAGCTTCTTTCAAGCTTAAAACCACCGTAGCTTTGTTATGACCCATAGTGCGGAGGAATTTTTCAATCTTCTCCGTGGGTATTTTTCCCTTTGATTTGACGGCAGATTTCCTCATCCGTTGGGGAAAGTACAGTGGATTTTCTTTCGACACTGCAGAAGTGATATGTGAGGTGGATCCTTCACCTTCTCCATAATTCCACGGAACTTTATGCAAGCTAACAATAGGATATTGTGCTCTGCACGGCAAGTTGATTGGCTCGGGAGCGGCCACTTTCAAAGGATTGTTGCTTCCTTTGAGTTGAATTATTGGCATGACGAGTGATTGATCAGCTTCAGTAGATATGACAGCTACCACACTCTTCCATTTAGTGGGACCTGCATTCTCACTGGCGCGTAGCACAGTGTCGTCATCTGCCAGGTGCAGTACGCCACTGTCGATTAGGTTTTGAATAAGGTGGTGGAGTGCCTAGCATTCTTCTGTGCTGTGACCACGAGATTGGGAATGATATTGACATACTCTCTCAGAATTGTACCGTCCCGAACGGGGGTTGATTGGAGGTAGAAGGGAACTGATTCTTCCTTCATTGATTAACATATGAAAGATCTCCTCCATAAGTTGACCCAAATAGGTGAATTCCCTTTTGTTGGCGAAATCCCGACGGGCCTTAGTATTTGCTCTCTTCGTCACTTTGTCTTCCAGTATTTCATTTTCTGAAAGTGAAGAGGGAATATTCATGACAATGGGCAGGAGACTGGCATGCTTCTGGCTGATTAGCGGACGAGTCACTTGATGCTGATAAGTCACCAATTCCGCTAATTGCTCAATTTGTTTGTAGAGAGCTTTCATTTTTCGTTCCATTGTGAACTGGAACTTGGCATAATCCCATCTGTTATCACCGTCTTTGATGGTTTGGGAAGAATCACAGCTGAAGTTGGAACTCTGTCCACTGCTCTAATTAATCATGTTGACCTCTTCTTCTTTGTGTTGAGGAAGAGGGTTGTCTTAAATGTTAGGTTGATCTGGTTTAGTGACCACGATCTCACCGTTGTCTATCAGGTCTTGGATCTTATGTTTCAAGGCCCAACAATCCTGAGTATCATGTCCAGGTGCCCCGGCATGATAAGCACATTTTTGAGCAGCATTAAAACCCCTTCCATTTGGGTTGGCCGGTGGAAGTAGATGTGTAATCTTCTTTTGTGTTGTCAGAAGATTAAGGATATTCTCGAGGGTATCCCCTAAGGGTGTGAACACTCGAGGGCATTTGGCTTCTCCACCTTTTGGTATTGGAGGCTTTACAGACTGTGCTGGAAAGGGAGTATAGTTTCTCCTCTGAACAGGCATATTTTGACTGCCTTTTTGACCCTGTAGTATCAGGGAAACATCTTCCTCTTTCTTTTTATGGACCCTCCTGGGGTTGTTCCCATAATTTCCAAACTGGATGTGATCAGTAACAGCTTTGAGTGCAGCTAGGTCTTGAATCTTTCCAGATTTCAATCCCATCTCAGCCATCTCCCCATGTTTGACCATTTCAGAAAACGGTTTGCCGATGTCGGCTAAAACTCTCTCATAGAAGGGAGCTTCTTGTATGTCTATGAACGTCATGACCATTTCTAATTCGGTCATGGAAGGATTCACTTGGGCAGCCAGGCGTCTCCACCTCTGGGAATACTCTCTGAAAGACTCGTTAGACTATTTTTTGATCTTGGTAATTTGGTACCGATCAGGAACCATTTGAGTTTGAAAGTTGTATTGAGTGAGGAAGGCATGTGCTAGCTCTTCCCAGCTGTGGATTTTGGAGTTGTCTAATCTTGTGTACCATGAACGGGTTTCTCCAGTTAGACTCTTTTGGAATAATTGCATTCTGAGCTTTTCATCCTCTGCATAAGATCCAAGTTCTCCAATAAATACCTTTAAGTGTGTATAAGGATCTCCTAACCCGTCATATTTTTCAAAGTCAGGAGTTTTAAACTTGTCTGGATAATGAACACCAGGAAAAATACATAGATCAGCATATGAAACACTCCCGTGTGTTCCAATTCCTTTGATAGTGCGAAGGGTCTCTTCCATTTGGAGGACTTTCTTTTTGATGTCACCAGTATCTGGGTCTCCAGTGGGATGGGCAGCATCATGAGTTTTGTTGGTAATATCCAACTGTAGTTCAGGTATGGTAATGACCGAACTCCCTCCTTGGATGGAGGATTCCGTATGTACGGGTATTTTCTGACCATGTGTAGACTGGTGTAGTTCTTTGAGCAGAACAGCCAAATCTGCAATTTGTTTGCTTAATTCGTCGAATTCTTTGTGAGAAACTGGATTAAGTTCAGTCTGGTCGGATGACGACATTATTGACTGTAGGCATGTTGCCTTTTTAGATTTTGAACGGGTAGTAGGCCCGATTGACTCCCTGCGAAAGACTTGCATAGTTTAGTCCTTAGGGAAGGTGAATATTAATATGCAATGTGATGAGTCCACTTTAGGAATTTTATCCTGCAAAAACGGATGTCAGCTGTTTGTAGCATGTATGTATATGTGTACACATTCCTTCATATTTCTCATTACATGGAGATAGATATGTCATGAAATTGTGTAATTTAAAATGAGAGCATGAAGAGACTTTCCTCCGTTTTGGGTTTATCAGAGGCTGACCTATCTTAGATTACTCTCGCGGCTTTTTGGCATGAAGGTTCCCAAATCATCGCAATCTACTTGACGGGAAGTTAATCTGGTCTTTCAACTGGAGCGAATTTGGGTGGTGCCTTTCCTGAGCCTCGGAGAATCAGGCTTCTCATGAGTCTAGTAATTAAACACCGACGGGATAGCCTCCTGGTGGAGGGACCACACAACATACATTCACATACATCGCGTCTCACCGTATGAAATGATGACATGTGCGAAGCACTAATATCATGAACAGTTTATAGTGCGAGGCACTAACATCACAGGCAGTTTATAGTGTGAGGCACTAACATCACAGGCAATTTATAGTGTGAGGCACTAAATAAACAAGACATGCATTCGTACACATTCATCCAATGTAAATGCAACATCCATACACAAGCAGATAACAATTTTAAAAAGATTGAAATAGCGGCTTAAGTCCTCTTACTAGAGTCCCCAGCAGAGTCGCCACCTGTTGACGTCGGGATTTTTAGATGTCCCTTTCCGTTACTTGTTCTTTGGTGTTCTCATTTTAGGTGAGATTTGTTTGAAAAAACAAGTGAAAAAGGTCCAACATGTATAATGTCGACGATGGACTGTTAAGAGTCGCCAGTTGGTTTTTTAAATGGTTGTACCAACACAACTGAGAAAAGGTTTCCACATTGACCCAGTGATGTGGCACTGCTATACGGGTCGGTGAAACCGAGATTCATTTAGGGTCCGGGGACTTGGTTATGCAGGGGGAAGGTGTTAGGCACCCCCCGACATCCGTGTTACCACGGTGACCTCCTCTTTTCAAGAAACTATTATCTGAATGTCTGTGTGTGTGTGTGTATATGAGTCAATGTGCTGTTATTTGAAAGTGATACGAGGCCTCGTTCGCACCTATATACGCAGGGTTTGAATTTATGTAAAAATTCAATTTTAGCAAGATATGGCAATGATGTTTTATAAAAGAGGTTTTTTCAAACCCTGTCGCTCAATAGTAATTGAGGCCTTTTGTACTCCCATTTTATTAAATGCGCGGCTTGGTTGATTTTATTTGACGGCTGCGAAGCATCCGTACGAAAATAATGTACAAAATAATGTCGACTTCCTCGTGGGTATGGAAACCATCCGAGGAAATTCAGGCAACGCTGAATAATTTACAAGCTGCTTACAGCTGAAAAAGTCCATCACGGGAACCGAATCTAGATCCAATGGGATGAATCTGTGATCACATGATTCCTAGGCTCACACGATACCGCAATTTGTATGAAAGCAGTAAGCAGGTATATATATAAAAGCCGTAAATATATATATACAGACATGATCACCAACCACAAAGAACCTCCATGGGGGATCAGAAATGTAAAGAAAGCTGTTAAAAGCCATCAACCGCCACGGAGGAAACTCCAGGCGGAACAAAACGTAGATAAAACTGTAAAAACGGTCAACCACCACGAAGTAAACTCCAGGTGGGACGAAATGTAAATATATATATATATATATATATATATAAAAGCATGTAAACGCACCGGATATAAAATCCAGGCTCACCGAACAGAGTTCGATAGCGGTTCATATATATAAGTATATATATATATATATATATATATATATATATATATATATATATATATATATATATATATATATATGAAAGCAATTAAACGCACCAAACCGAAGTTTAGGCTCATCGAACAAAGTCCGACACACAGTTAATATATATAAGTATATATATATTAAAGCAATAAACGCACCAAACCGAAGTTTAGGCTCATCGAACAAAGTCCGACACACAGTAAATATATATAAGTATATATATATTAAAGCAATAAATGCTCCAGACCGAAGTCTAGGCTCAACCGAGGCATAACTCGGTAATGTTAGTCAATATATATGTAAATATATATACATATATATATATATATAGACTGAAATGAAACCACGGACCGAAGTCCGGGCAAAAGCAAGCAACATGACTCTCAACGTGTAGCAGGGTGTGTGCAAAGATGAAGAGAAAGACTCTAAAGTGTGTGAGAAGGCTTACAGCTAACTTCTAGAAAAGGCTTCTATATCTTTAGAGTGGGTAAACACTGGCTTTTGTAGGTACAAAAGAGGGCTGTATATGAGCTCACACGTGTTTAAAGTGGGAAAATACACTGTATGGCAAGTGTAGAGCGAATTCTACAGGGTTTCCCCGTCTTTTTTCTCTTCAAAATCAGCACCCCAAGCCTCTTATTTATAGGCAAAAGGTGCCGCAGGTGTACCAGAGGCGGGTTGGGTCGGCCCAGTTTGGTCGGGTCGTCTCGAAGTACGTGCACGCGGGCACTATAATGTCCACTCGATTTTTCTGAAGTGCAATCCGGGCATCCGTTTGAGGTATACAGGACCTATTTCGGACCGCCATTGTCGAGAGTTTGTACGATGGCATGGGATTAGGGTTTGTACGAAGTCTTTGAAGATGGGACGGTGCCCTCCGGTCTTCAAGCTTCAACTTTCATCAGTTACCCCGCACAATAGTAACTCGGGATTGGTTAGCCTTGTGGGCCATTGTTGCGTACATGTGTTGAGACGACTTGGCATGGCATCGTGTTGGTTAGATGACGATGTTGTCCCTTACCGGTGTTATTGCCAGGTTGGGTCGATAAAGCAGACATTGCTCAGCTTCGCTGGGATTGGACTACTGCAACTGGTTGAAAGTCCTCATTGTAATCTTTGAGGTGTGTTTGTCTTCCCGATGTCATCGCCGGGCTAATACAGTGTATCTCGTTGTGAGCGCCGAGATTGAAGCTGGTTGCACTTGTAACAAGCATTTCCGGGGTTAATGCCGAAATTGTTTTCCTTGGGGCTATCACCAAGGTTGGAGGCTATTCCCATGTTTAGGGCTGAGACTGGATACCTCGGGATTATCTCCGAGATTAATCGGTCTTCTCCAGTGTATGTTTCGGTATTGATCTGCATGCCTCGGGGTTCTCCAAGATTGGAACGATTACTCCCAGATTGCGATCTGGGGTTGATGCTGAACTTCCAGTAGTATCCGGTATGGTGGTGGATTGTCTTTCAGGGTTCTCTCATAAAAGACGAATCTGCCTTCCTGCAATGTTAATGTCAGTAGTACAGAAAATTTCGAGTGTCTACAAGGGCTAAGTTAGAATTAAAAATCACACCAGAATTCATAAGTTTTCTCTCTTTCTCTCTCTATATTATCGAGCGTATTTTGTGAGTATTTAGATACTTGGTGAGTTGCTATTCATCAGTGCAAGTTTCCTTCAGTGTCATTGTAGACACTCAAAATTTTCTGTACACCTGTCACTAACATTGCAGGAGAGCAGATTTGTCTTTTAAAAGGGAACCTTGAAAGAAGATCCATATCCATGCCGGATACTACCGGAAGTTCAGCATCAACCCCGGATTGCAATCTAGGAGTAATAATCTCGGAGATAACCCCGAGGCATGCAGGCACAATACCGGAACACACACCAGAGAAGACCGATTAATCTCGGAGATAACCCCAAGGTATCCAGTCTCAGTCCCAACCATGGGAATAGCCACTAGCCTTGGTGATAACCCCAAGGAATGCAATTTCGGCGATAACCCCAAAAATGCTTGTTACAAATACAACCAGCTTCAATCTTGGCACTCACAATGAGATCCACTATACCAGCCCGGCGATAACATCGGGAAGACAGACACACCTCAAAGATAACAATGAGGACCTTCAACAAATTGCAGCAGTCCGATCTCAGCGAAGCTGAGCAACGCCTGCTTTATCAGCCCAATCCGGCGATAACATCGGTGAGGGGCAACATCGTCATCTGACCGACACGATGTCACACCACATCGTCTCAACATAGCTACGCAACAATGTCCCACAAGACTAACCAATCTCGAGTGACTATTATGCGGGGTAACGGATGAAAGTTGAAGCTTGAAGACCGGAGGGCACTGTTCCATCTTCAATGACTTCGTACAAACTCTAATCCCATGCCATCATACAACTCTTGACAACGGCGGTCCGAAATAGGTCCTGTATACCTCAAACGGATGCCCAGATTGCACTTCTGAAAGTTTGAGTGGACATTACAGTGCCCGAGTGCACGTACTTCGAGACGACCCGAGTCGAAAAACCCGGGCCCACCCGAGTTGCCTCTGGTACACCAGCGGCTCTCCATCCTCTATAAATAGAGGGCTTGGGGTGGCCATGTTGTAAGAGAAAATGGCGAGGAAGCCCTACCCAATATGCTCTGTACTCACCCCATACTGAGTGCTTTCTCATTTTAAACACTTGTGAGCTCACATATAGCTTATTTTATACCATCAAAAGCCAGTGTTTATTCACTTTAAAGATATTGAAGTCTTCTTTGGCAGCCCACTGTAAGCCTTCTTTCATACTTTAAAGTTTTTCTCTTCATCTTTGCACACACCCTTCTACACGTTGAAAGTCGTGTTGCACACTTTTGCCCGGACTTCGGTCCGTGGTTTATTTTTAGTTTGTATATACATGTATATTTATATATATATATATGGATTAACATTATCGAGTTATGCCTCGATTGAGCCTAGACTTCGGTCTGGAGCGTTTAATTGCTTTTGTATATATATACATTTATATATATTAACTATGTGTCGAACTTTGTCCATGAGCCTAGACCTCGGTCTGGAGCGTTTATTTGCTTTAATATATATATACTTATATATATTATCTGTGGTCGAACTTTGTTCGATGAGCCTAGACCTCGGTCTGGAGCGTTTACATGCTTTAATATATATATAATTATATATATTATCTATGGTCGAACTCTGTTCGATGAGGCTGGATTTTACATCCGGAGCATTTACCTGCTTTAATATGATATATAATTATATATATTAACTGTGGTCGAACTCTGTTCGATGAGCCTAGATTTTACATCCGATGCGTTTATATGCTTTTATATATATATATATATATATATATATATATATATGTATCTCTACATTTCGTCCCACCTGGAGTTTACTTCGTGGTGGTTGACCGTTTTTACAGTTTTCTGTATATTTCGTCCCACCTGGAGTTTACTTCGTGGTGGTTGATCGTTTTTACAGCTTTCTTTACATTTCGTCCCGCCTGGAGTTTCCTCCGTGGCGGTTGATAGCTTTTACAGCTTTATTTATATTTTTGATCCCCCATGGAGGTGCTTCGTGGTTGGTGATCATGTATGTATATATTTACAGCTTTTATATATATACATGCTTACTGCGTTTATATCAATTGCGGCATCATGTGAGCCTAGGAATCATGTGATCACAGATTTAGTCATCTGAATCTAGATTCGGTTCCCGTGATGGACCTTTTCAACTATAAATAGCTTGTAAATATATCTGTGATGTTTGGATTCCCTCAGATGGTTTTCATACCCACGAGGAATTTAGCACCTTTTTGTAAAGTATTTTCGTACGGATGCTTCGCATCTGTCAAATAAAATCAATCCAGCCAAATACACAATAAAATGGGAGTGTAAAAGGTCTCAATTACTATTGAGCATCAGGGTTTGAAAGACCTCTTTTATAAAACATCACTGCCATATCTTGCTAAAATTGAATTTTTACATAAATTCAAACCCTGTGTATATAGGTGCGAACGAGGCCTCGCACTACTTCTAAATAACAGTACATTGACTCATACACACACATTCAGATAACAGTTTCTTGAAAAGAGGCGGTCACCGTGGTAACACGGATGTCGGGGGGTGCCTAACACCTTCCCTCCGCATAACCAAGTCCCCGGACCCTAATGAATCTCGGTTTCACCGACCCGTTTAGCAGTGTCATATCCCTGGGTCAATGTGCAAACCTTTTCTCGGTTGTGTTGGTACAACCAGTTAAAAAACCAACTGGCGACTCTTAACAGTCCATCGTCGACATTATACATGTCGGACCTTTTTCACTTGTTTTTTCAAACAAATCTCACCCAAAATGAGAACACCAAAGAACAAGTAACGGAAAGGGACAATTAAAAATCCCGACGTCGACAGGTGGCGACTCTGCTGGGGACTCCAGTAAGAGGACTTAAGCCGCTATTACAATTTTTTCAAAATTGTTATCTGTTTGTGTGTGGATGTTGCATTTACATTTTATGATGAATGTGTACGAATGCATTTCCTTACTTAGTAATTCGTACTATAAACTGCCTATGATCTTAGTGCTTCGCACTATAAACTGCTCATGATATTAGTGCTTCGCACCATATCTGCTTGTGATATTAGTGCCTCGCACATGTCATCATGTCATACGCTGAGACGCGATGTATGTGAATGTATGTTGTGTGGTCCCTCCACCAGGAGGCTATCCCGTCGGTGTTTGATTACTGGACTCGTGAGAAGACAAATTCTCCGAGGCTCAGGAAAGGCACCACCCAAATTCGCTCCAGTTGAAAGACCGGATTAACTTCCTGTCAAGTAGATTACGAAGATTTGGGAACCTTCATGCCAAAAAGCCGCGAGAGTAACCTAAGATAGGTCAGCCTCTGATAAACCCAAAACGGAGGAAAGTCTCTTCATGCTCTCATTTTAAATACTTGTAATTATCTTTCATATCTATCTCCATGTAATGAGAAATATGAAGAAATGTGTACACATGAATGCTATAAACAGCTGACATCCGTTTTGCAGGATAAAATTCCTAAACTGGACACATCGCATCGCATGTTATTATCCACCCTAAAAACTAAACTATTCAAGTCTTTTGCAGGGAATCAATCGGACCTATCACCCGTTCAAAGTCCAAAAAGGCAACAGGCCTACAGTCAATCATGTCGTCATCCGACCAGACTGAACTTAATCCAGTTTCTCGCAAAGAATTCGACGAATTAAGCAAACAGATTACAGATTTGGCTGTTCTACTAAAAGAATTACACTAGTCTACGTAGGGTCAGAAAATACCCGTACATGCTGAATCCTCCACACAAGGAGGAACCCAGGTCGTTACAATACCTGAACTGCAGTTGGATCCGACCAACAAAACTCATGATGCTGCCCATCCCACTGGAGACCTAGACACTAGTGACATCAAAAAGAAAGTCCTCCAAATGGAAGAGACCCTTCGCACTATCAAAGGAATTGGAACATACGGGAGTGTTTCATATGTTGATTTGTGTATTTTCCCTGGTATTCATTATCCAGAAAAGTTTAAGACTCCTGACTTTGAAAAATATGACGGGTTAGGAGATCCTTACACACATCTAAAGGTGTTTATTGGAGAACTTGGATCTTATCTAGCTGCCCAAGTTAGTCCTTCCATGACATAATCAGAGATGGTCATGATTTTCATAGACATACAAGAAGCACCTTTCTATGAAAGAGTTTTATCCAGCATCGGCAAACCATTTTCTGAAATGGTCAAACATGGGGAGATGGCTGAAATGGGATTGAAATTCAGAAAGATTCAAGACCTAGCTACACTCAAAGCGGTTGCTGATCACATCCAATCTGGAAAGAAGAGGATGTTTCCCTGATACTATATGGTCAAAAAGGCAATCAGAACATGCATATCCAGAGGAGAAATTACACTCCATTTCAAGCACAGTCTTCAAACCCTCCAGTACCAAAAGGTGGAGAAGCCAAATGACCTCGAGTATTCACACCCTTAGGGGACACCCTCGAGAACATTCTCAATCTTCTAACAACACAGAAGAAAATCACGCATCTTCTTCCACCAGCCAGCCCTAATGGTCGGGGTTTTAATGCTGCTCGGAAATGTGCTTATCATGCCGGGGCACCTGGACATGATACTCAGGATTGTTGGGCCTTAAAACACAAAATCCAAGACCTGATAGACAACGGGGAAATCGTGGTCACCAAACCCGATCAACCTCACGTTCAAGACAACCCTCTTTCTCAACACAAGGAAGAAGAGGTCAACATGATTAATTGGAGCAGTGGACAGAGTTCCAATTTCAGCTGTGAATCCTCCCAAACCCCCAAATATGTTGATGACAGATGGGATTATGCTAAGTTCCAATTCACAATGGAACGAAAGATGAAAGCTCTTTGTAAACAAATTAAGCAATTGGCGGAACTGGTGACTTATCAGCATCAAGTGACTCGTCAGCTAATCAGCCAGGAGCATGCCAGTCTCCTACCTATTGTCATGAATATTCCCTCTTCACTTTCAGAAAATGAAATGCTGGAAGACAAAGTAATGAAGAGAGTGAATGCTAAGGCCCGTTGGGATTTTGCCAACAAAAAAGAATTCACATATTTGGGCCAACCTATGGAGGAAATCCTTCATATGTTAATCAATGAAGGAAGGATTAGTTCCCTTCTACCTCCAATCAATCCTCGTTCGGGACGATACAACTCTGGTGGAATATGTCAATATCATTCTCAATCTCGCGGTCACAGCACAGAAGAATGTTGGGCACTCCGCCACCTTATTCAAAATTTAATCAACAGTGGCGTACTGCGTCTGGCAAATAACGACACTGTGTTACGGGCAAGTGAGATTTCGTGTCCTACTAAGCGGAAGAGTTTAGTAGCAGTCATATTCACTGAAAGTGATGGGGTTAACAAGTCAGTTGTCATGCTAGTAATTCAACTCAAGGGAATCAACAATCCTTTGAAAGTGGCCGCTCCCGAGCCAATCAACTTGCCGTGCAGAGCACAATATCCTATTGTTAGTTTGCGCGTAGTTCTGTGGATTTATGGAGAAGGTGAAGGATCCACCTCACATACAACTGTTGCAGTGTCGAAGGAAAATCCACTGTATCTTCCCCAACGGGTAATAAAGCCTGTCATCAAGTCTAAGGGGAAAGTACCCATTGAGAAGATTGAAAATTTCCTCCGCACTATGGGTCATAACGAAGCCAAGGTGGTTTTAAGCTTGAAAGAAGCTCCACAACAGATATCAATCTTGGAATTGGTCCTGACTTTCGAGAATCACCAGAAGGTCTTGTTAAAGGTTTTAGAAGAAGCCTATCTACCGACATCAGTTGATACGGAAATGTTTTAACATATAGTTGATCACATTTTCAACAACAATGTGATATCCTTCACTGATGATGATATACCGCCTGAAGGGACCGGTCATTGTAAACCGTTGCACATTACGGTCTTGTCCTCCGGATATATGGTACCAGGAGTTTTAATAGATGGAGTTCCTCTCTGAATATCTGCCCATACGCTACCTTGGTGAAGATGAATATCAATCCCAATCGAATTCGGAGTAGCCATACCATCATCAAAACTCGCCGTAACTCGGTCGGAGTAGTTGAGCTACCAATTGAGATTGGTCCTCATACATTCTGCTTATCTTTCCATGTTCTCAAGATAGATTCGGGATAAAACCTGCTCTTGGGATGACCATGGATTCATATGGCAGGGGCAGTCCCCTCCACTCTTCACCAACAGTTGAAATACATCATCAACAATAGCCTGGTCACAGTCAACGCTGAATCGGAGATTCCTCAGCACGGGGACATGCCGCTCATCAATGCTAATAAGGATGTTGAGCCAATTAGTTTTCATGCTTTGGAAATAAGCAATACCCAATACCATGCTATTGGAACGCCATTGCCCGAACCCCAGATTTCTGTCGAGGTAATGTCGGCCACGCAAGAAATGATGTCGTTGGGTCATAAATCGGGACAAAGGTTGGGTAAAGATTGCCAGGGTGTCAAATACCCTATTCGCTTAACCCAGTAAATTGGGACAACTAGACTAGGCTATTCCGCCAGATCTAGTCATAGGAATCCTCATAAGCATCAGCAGATTCCTGCAGCTTCAAACGTGCGGTGTTTAGCTTCGCCTTCAAGCTCTGAGTCCGCACAACCTCCCGTACAGGTGCCAGACAATATAATGGCAATGTTATTTCCCAAGCCGGTACCGGTGAAGGAGAAAGAAATCTTTGTTCCAGATCCCGTAATGGAGGAAGAGGAACAAAGAATCAAGCAAGACGTCATCAGGATCATGTCCGGCATACGCATCATCGTTCATGATGAGCATACCAATAGATATACCCCAGACGATGATTGCCCAGACGTAATGGCTATCATTCGGGACAGGGAAGATGATGATAATCCCTCTATCACTGTGGTTCACCCGGAATTTGTTCTTGCCAATTGGAACAGCATTCCTTGCATTGGTCGTCAAGGGTAAAGCGGGTAGAAACTCTTTCTGCCCTGTAGATATAATAACTGCTTACTTTTTAGTACAGTATTAGCAGTTTATTTTGCCAGTATATGCTAACACTGTGTATGATCAACACATTTCATATATACTAAGTGAAAGCATATTTTGTTACAAGACTCTGAATTTATATGTGCATGTATTTGCTGATACGGTGCCTCTTCTCCACAAGGATTGTACCTTTGATGTAGAGAAGAATTCAGCCTTGGTGGATATACCGGATGACATTGAGGTGCCTCCAGAAATTCAAGAATGGGTCAAAGACAAGCCCAAACCTAACCTTGATCAAACCACCCCTTTTAATCTCGGAACCTTAGAAAACTCTAAGTTAATCCAGATTGGTTCAGACCTTACCCTAAACCAACGGAATGACATGGTTATGCTACTAACCCAGTTCCAGGATGGTTTGCATGGTCTCATAAAGATATGGTGGGTTTGTCCACTGACATTGTCCTTCATCGCATTCCCATCAAAGAGGGATTCAAGTCAGTCAAGCAAAAGCTCAGACGATTGAAACCTAAATGGAGTTTAAAGGTGAAAGAAGAAATTGTGTAACAATTTCAAGCCAGCATCATAATGGTGTCTACGTATCCTGAGTGGATATCTAACATCGTGCCCGTACCTAAACCTGGAGGAAAGGTGCGAGTTTGCGTGGACTACCGGGACTTGAACAAAGCTTGCTTAAAGAATAGCTTTCCCGTGACACTTATCCACATTCTCATTGACAATACTGCGCAATACGACATGTACTCCTTTGTAGATTACTTTGCGAGGTATCATCAGATCATGGTTGCCGAGGAAGATCGTGAAAAAACTACTTTCATCACTCCTTGGGGAACTTTTTGCTATAGACAGTTGTCATTCGGCCTCATCAATGCTGGAGCTACCTATCAACGAGCTATGATGGCTCTTTTCCACGACTTAATGCATAAAGAGATTGAGATCTATGTGGATGACATTATTGTCAAATCCCGGAAGGAGGATGACCATATAGACCATCTCAGGAAATTGTTCAACAGGTTGCGTAAGTAGAACTTGAAGTTGAATCCCGCTAACTGCGCCTTTGGCGTTAAATTAGGCAAGTTGCTAGGATTTCTAGTCAGCCACAAAGGGATAGAGCTGGATCCTGCCAAAATCCAAGCCATCACTGAAATGCCCATTCCTCAGACAGAAAAGGAAATACGGAGATTTTTGGGAAGAATCAATTTCATTAGCAGATTTATCTCCCAACTCACAGCAACCTGTGAGCCAATCTTCAAGCTGTTAAGGAAAAACTCCTCCATGAAATGGAATGAGGAGTGCCAGAATGCCTTCCTTACAATCAAGAACCAGCTAATCAAAGCTCCCATCTTGGTACCGCCCAGGGATGATGTTCCCCTATTTATGTATCTGTCCGTAAGTGACAATGCCATGGGCTGCATGCTGGGACAGAAGAACGATAGAGGCCTAGAACGAGCTATCTATTACCTCAACAAAAGATTCAGCAGCAGTGAACACAAGTACACTCTGATCGAAAAGACGTGTTGTGCTTTAACATGGGCTGCCATGAGGTTACAACATTATCTCCATGGTCACACAACCTATTGTTAGAATATTTTATTCCTTATGTGGCCTCTAATATTTATATAATTATTGGGCTTACATATTATATTAATTTAATAACTTTATTTATGGGTTTGGTAATTAATTATGTGGCCTATAAATAATATTCCTAATAGTATTTGGCATAATGGGCCCTAGGGTTTCATAATCTTGAAGGACGATTTTGACCCTTAGTTATTATATAAATAAAACAGTTAGGGTTTGGTCCCAGTTGTCGTCTCAAGAATTTTATACACACCCATACATCCATCCTAAGATTGAGAGAGGCAATTGAAGACCTTCACCCTTAAGCGCAGCAGAAACGTGATACATACGAGATGACTTCTCTCAATTCATGTAAGTACTTATTATTATTATGATTAATTGATTCTATTTATTCTATGCAATAACACGTTCCTGTTTAATTTATCTAACATCTGGTATCAGAGCCATGATTACGTTATTGTGTAGAATAAATTATTAATGTTATTATGTTATAAATTTTAATGTCATAGAATAATTAAATCATGTTGTTTTGAATATATATATAAGTACGTTAATAACTGATTCCTTAAAATTGGTAAATGGGATTGTATTAAATTTTGCATCAATGTGGAAACATGATCTATGAAACGTACTTACGGAAGGTTATTCATTAACTGTTTCAACTTTCAAACCAAAAATTCATAAATATAATTGGTGATTGACCGGCTAGTCTGTCTGCGAAAATATATGTGGGAATTCCTAATGTTTTCAACATGGGCGATAACAAGGCTGTAAAGGTGTTTTACTTATTTATTGACCATACATACATTGGCCATAGTGACAATGTACTTTGTTGGTAGTATGATGCTAAAAGTAGACAAATTTATAGTATCATCTGCTAATTTGAAATGGCAAATTTACTCAAATTTTAATTATGCAAAAAGCAACATATTATATAAGTTAATATATATATATATATATATATATATATATATATATATATATATGCAGTATATTATATAAGTTCAACAGTGCATATATATGCATTGCTCATACACGTTTAACATATATATGTATTATGCATAAAATTTTATTGTTCATAATGTTATGCGTGAATAGGAATATGAATATTAAAATAATATATGTTAAATTTATTATTTATTATGTGGGGATAATATTATGATATTCTTATGCCTTCATGTATTCATGTTAAAATTAACGTGATTATTTTATAATCAATTCATGTTCATAATTATATATTTTAATTTAAAATTTTGAACATGATGTGATATATTATTAGGGCTTTTAAGTTGTTACATGTAAATTTTAAATAATGTTAATTTTCAAACTTGATTAATATGTTTAAAGAAAATTGAGTTTGATCATAATAATTTACGTGTATGCGTGACTCTTTTATTGTTAAAATTAATAATCAGCCCAACGGAGGATTATTAATTGAAACAATTAAAGATTAAGAAAAGTCACATAATGTTACACCTTCCCCCCGCATAACCAAGTCCCCGGACCCTAAATGAATCTCGGTTTCACCGACCCGTATAGCAGTGCCACATCACTGGGTCAATGTGAAAACCTTTTCTCGGTTGTGTTGGTACAACCAGTTAAAAAACTAACTGGCGACTCTTAACAGTCCATCGTCGACATTATACATGTCGGACCTTTTTCACTTGTTTTTTCAAACAAATCTCACCCAAAATGAGAACACCAAAGAACAAGTAACGGAAAGGGACAATTAAAAATCCCGACGTCGACAGGTGGCGACTCTGCTGAGGACTCCAGTAAGAGGACTTAAGCCGCTATTACAATTTTTTCAAAATTATTATCTGTTTGTGTGTGGATGTTGCATTTACATTTTATGATGAATGTGTACGAATGCATTTCCTTACTTAGTAATTCGTACTATAAACTGCCTGTGATCTTAGTGCTTCGCACTATAAACTGCTCATGATATTAGTGCTTCGCACCATATCTGCTTGTGATATTAGTGCCTCGCACATGTCATCATGTCATACGGTGAGACGCGATGTATGTGAATGTATGTTGTGTGGTCCCTCCACCAGGAGGCTATCCCGTTGGTGTTTGATTACTGGACTCGTGAGAAGACAAATTCTCCGAGGCTCAGGAAAGGCACCACCCAAATTCGCTCCAGTTGAAAGACCGGATTAACTTCCTGTCAAGTAGATTACGAAGATTTGGGAACCTTCATGCCAAAAAGCCGCGAGAGTAACCTAAGATAGGTCAGCCTCTGATAAACCCAAAATGGAGGAAAGTCTCTTCATGCTCTCATTTTAAATACTTGTAATTATCTTTCATATCTATCTCCATGTAATGAGAAATATGAAGAAATGTGTACACATGAATGCTATAAACAGCTGACATCCGTTTTGCAGGATAAAATTCCTAAACTGGACACATCGCATCGCATGTTATTATCCACCCTAAAAACTAAACTATTCAAGTCTTTTGCAGGGAATCAATCGGACCTATCACCCGTTCAAAGTCCAAAAAGGCAACAGGCCTACAGTCAATCATGTCGTCATCCGACCAGACTGAACTTAATCCAGTTTCTCGCAAAGAATTCGACGGATTAAGCAAACAGATTACAGATTTGGCTGTTCTACTAAAAGAATTACACTAGTCTACGTAGGGTCAGAAAATACCCGTACATGCTGAATCCTCCACACAAGGAGGAACCCAGGTCGTTACAATACCTGAACTGCAGTTGGATCCGACCAACAAAACTCATGATGCTGCCCATCCCACTGGAGACCTAGACACTAGTGACATCAAAAAGAAAGTCCTCCAAATGGAAGAGACCCTTCGCACTATCAAAGGAATTGGAACACACGGGAGTGTTTCATATGTTGATTTGTGTATTTTCCCTGGTATTCATTATCCAGAAAAGTTTAAGACTCCTGACTTTGAAAAATATGACGGGTTAGGAGATCCTTACACACATCTAAAGGTGTTTATTGGAGAACTTGGATCTTATCTAGCTGCCCAAGTTAGTCCTTCCATGACATAATCAGAGATGGTCATGATTTTCATAGACATACAAGAAGCACCTTTCTATGAAAGAGTTTTAGCCAGCATCGGCAAACCATTTTCTAAAATGGTCAAACATGGGGAGATGGCTGAAATGGGATTGAAATTCAGAAAGATTCAAGACCTAGCTACACTCAAAGCGGTTGCTGATCACATCCAATCTGGAAATTATAGGAACAACCCCCGGAGGTTCCATAAAAAGAAAGAAGAGGATGTTTCCCTGATACTATATGGTCAAAAAGGCAATCAGAACATGCCTATCCAGAGGAGAAATTACACTCTATTTCAAGCACAGTCTTCAAACCCTCCAGTACCAAAAGGTGGAGAAGCCAAATGACCTCGAGTATTCACACCCTTAGGGGACACCCTCGAGAACATTCTCAATCTTCTAACAACACAGAAGAAAATCACGCATCTTCTTCCACCAGCCAGCCCTAATGGTCGGGGTTTTAATGCTGCTCGGAAATGTGCTTATCATGCCGGGGCACCTGGACATGATACTCAGGATTGTTGGGCCTTAAAACATAAAATCCAAGACCTGATAGACAACGGGGAAATCGTGGTCACCAAACCCGATCAACCTCACGTTCAAGACAACCCTCTTTCTCAACACAAGGAAGAAGAGGTCAACATGATTAATTGGAGCAGTGGACAGAGTTCCAATTTCAGCTGTGAATCCTCCCAAACCCCCAAATATGTTGATGACAGATGGGATTATGCCAAGTTCCAATTCACAATGGAACGAAAGATGAAAGCTCTTTGTAAACAAATTAAGCAATTGGCAGAACTGGTGACTTATCAGCATCAAGTGACTCGTCAGCTAATCAGCCAGGAGCATGCCAGTCTCCTGCCTATTTTCATGAATATTCCCTCTTCACTTTCAGAAAATGAAATGCTGGAAGACAAAGTAATGAAGAGAGTGAATGCTAAGGCCCGTTGGGATTTTGCCAACAAAAAAGAATTCTCATATTTGGGCCAACCTATGGAGGAAATCCTTCATATGTTAATCAATGAAGGAAGGATTAGTTCCCTTCTACCTCCAATCAATCCTCGTTCGGGACGATACAACTCTGGTGGAATATGTCAATATCATTCTCAATCTCGCGGTCACAGCACAGAAGAATGTTGGGCACTCCGCCACCTTATTCAAAATTTAATCAACAGTGGCGTACTGCGTCTGGCAAATAACGACACTGTGTTACGGGCAAGTGAGATTTCGTGTCCTACTAAGCGGAAGAGTTTAGTAGCAGTCATATCCACTGAAAGTGATGGGGTTAACAAGTCAGTTGTCATGCCAGTAATTCAACTCAAGGGAATCAACAATCCTTTGAAAGTGGCCGCTCCCGAGCCAATCAACTTGCCGTGCAGAGCACAATATCCTATTGTTAGTTTGCGCGTAGTTCTGTGGATTTATGGAGAAGGTGAAGGGTCCACCTCACATACAACTGTTGCAGTGTCGAAGGAAAATCCACTGTATCTTCCCCAACGGGTAATAAAGCCTGTCATCAAGTCTAAGGGGAAAGTACCCATTGAGAAGATTGAAAATTTCCTCCGCACTATGGGTCATAACGAAGCCAAGGTGGTTTTAAGCTTGAAAGAAGCTCCACAACAGATATCAATCTTGGACTTGGTCCTGACTTCCGAGAATCACCAAAAGGTCTTGTTAAAGGTTTTAGAAGAAGCCTATCTACCGACATCAGTTGATACGGAAATGTTTTAACATATAGTTGATCACATTTTCAACAACAATGTGATATCCTTCACTGATGATGATATACCGCCTGAAGGGACCGGTCATTGTAAACCGTTGCACATTACGGTCTTGTCCTCCGGATATATGGTACCAGGAGTTTTAATAGATGGAGTTCCTCTCTGAATATCTGCCCATACGCTACCTTGGTGAAGATGAATATCAATCCCAATCGAATTCGGAGTAGCCATACCATCATCAAAGCTCGCCGTAACTCGGTCGGAGTAGTTGAGCTACCAATTGAGATTGGTCCTCATACATTCTGCTTATCTTTCCATGTTCTCAAGATAGATTCGGGATAAAACCTGCTCTTGGGATGACCATGGATTCATATGGCAGAGGCAGTCCCCTCCACTCTTCACCAACAGTTGAAATACATCATCAACAATAGCCTGGTCACAGTCAACGCTGAATCGGAGATTCCTCAGCACGGGGACATGCCGCTCATCAATGCTAATAAGGATGTTGAGCCAATTAGTTTTCATGCTTTGGAAATAAGCAATACCCAATACCATGCTATTGGAACGCCATTGCCCGAACCCCAGATTTCTGTCGAGGTAATGTCGGCCACGCAAGAAATGATGTCGTTGGGTCATAAATCGGGACAAAGGTTGGGTAAAGATTGCCAGGGTGTCAAATACCCTATTCGCTTAACCCAGTAAATTGGGACAACTAGACTAGGCTATTCCGCCAGATCTACTCATAGGAATCCTCATAAGCATCAGCAGATTCCTGCAGCTTCAAACGTGCGGTGTTTAGCTTCGCCTTCAAGCTCTGAGTCCGCACAACCTCCCGTACAGGTGCCAGACAATATAATGGCAATGTTATTTCCCAAGCCGGTACCGGTGAAGGAGAAAGAAATCTTTGTTCCAGATCCCGTAGTGGAGGAAGAGGAATAAAGAATCAAGCAAGACGTCATCAGGATCATGTCCGGCATACGCATCATCGTTCATGATGAGCATACCAATAGATATACCCCAGACGATGATTGCCCAGACGTAATGGCTATCATTCGGGACAGGGAAGATGATGATAATCCCTCTATCACTGTGGTTCACCCGGAATTTGTTCTTGCCAATTGGAACAGCATTCCTTGCATTGGTCGTCAAGGGTAAAGCGGACAGAAACTCTTTCTGCCCTGTAGATATAATAACTGCTTACTTTTTAGTACAGTATTAGCAGTTTATTTTGCCAGTATATGCTAACACTGTGTATGATCAACACATTTCATATATACTAAGTGAAAGCATATTTTGTTACAGGACTCTGAATTTAGATGTGCATGTATTTGCTGATACGGTGCCACTTCTCCACAAGGATTGTACCTTTGATGTAGAGAAGAATTCAGCCTTGGTGGATATACCGGATGACATTGAGGTGCCTCCAAAAATTCAAGAATGGGTCAAAGACAAGCCCAAACCTAACCTTGATCAAACCACCCCTTTTAATCTCGGAACCTTAGAAAACTCTAAGTTAATCCAGATTGGTTCAGACCTTACCCTAAACCAACGGAATGACATGGTTATGCTACTAACCCAGTTCCAGGATGGTTTGCATGGTCTCATAAAGATATGGTGGGTTTGTCCACTGACATTGTCCTTCATCGCATTCCCATCAAAGAGGGATTCAAGTCAGTCAAGCAAAAGCTCAGACGATTGAAACCTAAATGGAGTTTAAAGGTGAAAGAAGAAATTGTGTAACAATTTCAAGCCAGCATCATAATGGTGTCTACGTATCCTGAGTGGATATCTAACATCGTGCCCGTACCTAAACCTGGAGGAAAGGTGCGAGTTTGCGTGGACTACCGGGACTTGAACAAAGCTTGCTTAAAGAATAGCTTTCCCGTGACACTTATCCACATTCTCATTGACAATACTGCGCAATACGACATGTACTCCTTTGTAGATTACTTTGCAGGGTATCATCAGATCATGGTTGCCGAGGAAGATCGTGAAAAAACTACTTTCATCACTCCTTGGGGAACTTTTTGCTATAGACGGTTGTCATTCGGCCTCATCAATACTGGAGCTACCTATCAACGAGCTATGATGGCTCTTTTCCATGACTTAATGCATAAAGAGATTGAGATCTATGTGGATGACATTATTGTCAAATCCCGGAAGGAGGATGACCATATAGACCATCTCAGGAAATTGTTCAACAGGTTGCGTAAGTAGAAATTGAAGTTGAATCCTACTAACTGCGCCTTTGGCATTAAATTAGGCAAGTTGCTAGGATTTCTAGTCAGCCACAAAGGGATAGAGCTGGATCCTGCCAAAATCTAAGCCATCACTGAAATGCCCATTCCTCTGACAGAAAAGGAAATACGGGGATTTTTGGGAAGAATCAATTTCATTAGCAGATTTATCTCCCAACTCACAGCAACCTGTGAGCCAATCTTCAAGCTGTTAAGGAAGAACTCCTCCATGAAATGGAATGAGGAGTGCCAGAATGCCTTCCTTACAATCAAGAACCAGCTAATCAAAGCTCCCATCTTGGTACCGCCCAGGGATGATGTTCCCCTATTTATATATCTGTCCGTAAGTGAAAATGCCATGGGCTGCATGCTGGGACAGAAGAACGATAGAGGCCTAGAACGAGCTATCTATTACCTCAGCAAAAGATTCAGCAGCAGTGAACACAAGTACACTCTGATCGAAAAGACGTGTTGTGCTTTAACATGGGCTGCCATGAGGTTACAGCATTATCTCCATGGTCACACAACCTATTGTTAGAATATTTTATTCCTTATGTGGCCTCTACTATTTATATAATTATTGGGCTTACATATTGTATTAATTTAATAACTTTATTTATGGGTTTGGTAATTAATTATGTGGCCTATAAATAATATTCCTAATAGTATTTGGCATAATGGGCCCTAGGGTTTCATAATCTTGATGGACGATTTTGACCCTTAGTTATTATATAAATAAAACAGTTAGGGTTTGGTCCCAGTTGTCGTCTCAAGAATTTTATACACACCCATACATCCATCCTAAGATTGAGAGAGGCAATTGAAGACCTTCACCCTTAAGCGCAGCAGAAACGTGATACATACGAGATGACTTCTCTCAATTCATGTAAGTACTTATTATTATTATGATTAATTGATTCTATTTATTCTATGCAATAACACGTTCCTGTTTAATTTATCTAACATCTGGTATCAGAGCCATGATTACGTTATTGTGTAGAATAAATTATTAATGTTATTATGTTATAAATTTTAATGTCATAGAAAAATTAAATCATGTTGTTTTGAATATATATATAAGTACGTTAATAACTGATTCCTTAAAATTGGTAAATGGGATTGTATTAAATTTTGCATCAATGTGGAAACATGATCTATGAAACGTACCTACGGAAGGTTATTCATTAATTGTTTCAACTTTCAAACCAAAAATTCATAAATATAATTGGTGATTGACCGGCTAGTCTGTCTGCGAAAATATATGTGGGAACTCCTAATGTTTTCAACATGGGCGATAACAAGGCTGTAAAGGTGTTTTGCTTATTTATTGACCATACATACATTGACCATAGTGACAATGTACTTTGTTGGTAGTATGATGCTAAAAGTAGACAAATTTATAGTATCATCTGCTAATTTGAAATGGCAAATTTACTCAAATTTTAATTATGCAAAAAGCAACATATTTTATAAGTTAATATATATATATATATATATATATATATATATATATATATATATATATATATATATATATATATATATATATATATATGCAGTATATTATATAAGTTCAACAGTGCATATATATGCATTGCTCATACACGTTTAACATATATATGTATTATGCATAAAGTTTTATTGTTCATAATGTTATGCGTGAACAGGAATATGAATATTAAAATAATATATGTTAAATTTATTATTTATTATGTAGGGATAATATTATGATATTCTTATGCCTTCATGTATTCATGTTAAAATTAACGTGATTATTTTATAATCAATTCATGTTCATAATTATATATTTTAATTTAAAATTTTGAACATGATGTGATATATTATTAGGGCTTTTAAGTTGTTACATGTAAATTTTAAATAATGTTAATTTTCAAACTTGATTAATATGTTTAAAGAAAATTGAGTTTGATCATAATAATTTACGTGTATGCGTGACTCTTTTATTGTTAAAATTAATAATCAGCCCAACGGAGGATTATTAATTGAAACAATTAAAGATTAAGAAAAGTCACATAATGTTACATTTAATAAATGAATATTTTAATTTTACCCAGCGAAAAATTAGAATTAGAATTTTTTTTAAATGGAATTTTATTGCATAAGTAACATGTTTGTTTCGTTTTCTGCCCAACGGTGATGCGTGGATAAATGTGTTGTGCATTATTTTATGGGGATGTTATTAGTATATTATTAATTGGACCAATGAAAAATTAATAATTATGCACCAACATCTCATTAAAATCTATTTTTAGGTGTTGTAAATAGATTTTATATAACTAACTGATTGCCCTACAGTTGGTTTTTATTATGATTAATTATTGTTGTACATTGTGGATTTCTTTTAGTTTTTTGTAAGCATGCTTATGAGCTTGATTGTATTTCAGCATTGACTCCAACTAGTATTTCTGGGTATCTCTCTGGAATTGAAGCCTTGAATGGAACTAATTTTACTGTTTGGAAAGAGCAAGTGAAAATTGTTCTCGGCGTTATGGATTTGGACTATGCATTACGAGTTGATCATCCTGCTCCACTTACAGATACAAGCTCAATTGAGCAAAAATCTATTTATGAAAAGTGGGAGCGATCCAACCGCATGTCCCTTATGATTATGAAAAACTCTATCACGACAGCTATTCGAGGAGCCATTCCTGACTCTGAGAATGCTAAAGAGTACTTAACTTCAGTCGAGGAACAATTTAAGGGTTCTTCTAAAACTCATGCAAGTACCCTTATTTTGAAAATGCTCACTAGCAGGTATGATGGGGTTAGTGGAGTGCGCGAGCACATTATGATGATAAACGACATGGCCTTTAAATTAAAGGGTATGAACATGGCAATTTCTGAGGGTTTTCTTGTTCACTTCATTATGACTTCTCTTCCTGCACAGTTTGATCCATTTAAGATCAATTATAACACACAGAAAGAAAAATGGAAGATGAGTGAGTTAATTGCCATGTGCGTCCAAGAAGAAGAAAGGCTTAAGATTGAAAAACCTAATGTTGCTCATCTAACTACCACTAGATCTCATAAGAAGAAGGCTCATAAAATTGGCAAAGGTTTTAAGAATAAGGATAAGCAAATTTCTACCAAAACAAATAAGGCAAATCATTTGGGTAACAACTCTGAGGCAGGTCCTAAATGTCACTTCTGTAAGAAGCAAGGACATATTCAGAAAGAATGTCCTAAATTCAGAGAATGGTTTGAAAAGAAAGGTATATCGTCCTTCAATTATGTAACTTATGAATCCTTTCTAATTGATGTTCCTTCTAATACATGGTGGCTTGACACTGGTGCTATGGTTCACATTACTAATTCATTGCAGGGATTCCTTTCAAAGAAGACACCCCAAAAGGGGGAAAGAACCATTAACGTTGGCAATGGAGAATCTATACAAGTTGAAGCTGTAGGAACTCTTCCTTTAGTTTTGGAGAGTGGTTTCACCTTGTATTTATATGATACTCTTTATGTTCCCAGTATGACACGGAATTTAATTTATGTATCTAAACTTGACGTTGATGGATTTTCGTTTAAGTTTGGGAATAATAAAATAATTATTTATCATTACTCTCATGTTATTGGTTCTGGCTCTTTAGAGGGAAACTTCTATAAGATAAATTTGGATAATGTCTTTGCTGAATCCTTATTAACAATGAATGTGACAGAAAATACCTCTAAAAGTGGAACTAAGAGAAAACTAGATAATGAGAATTCTTCAAAATTGTGGCATAAACGCTTAGGCCATATTTCAAAAGACAGAATGCAACGTCTTGTAAAGGATGGAATTCTTCATTCACTAGATTTTTCTGATCTTGACCATTGTATTGAATGTATAAAAGGAAAATTTGTGAAAGGTAATAAGAAAGGAGCAACTAGAAGTAGTGCACTTCTTGAGGTGATTCACAGTGATATATGTGGACCATTTTCTTCAGGAATTGGTGGACACAAATCTTTCATTACGTTCATTGATGACTATTCTCGTTATACTTATGTGTACCTGATTAATGAAAAATCTGAATCACTAAATATGTTTAAAGTTTTCAAGGCTGAAGTTGAAAATCAACTTGAGCGAAAAATTAAAGTAGTGAGATCAGATAGAGGTGGGGAGTATTATGGTAAACACTCCGATACAGGTCATAGTCCTGGCCCATTTGCCTTATTTTGTCAAGAAAATGGAATCGTCACTCAGTATACAATGCCTGGTACACCGCAGCAGAATGGTGTAGCTGAGAGGCGAAATCGTACCCTTATGAATATGGTACGTAGTATGTTATGCAATTCTAGCTTACCTGTAATTTTGTGGACTGAGGCATTAAAGACAGCTGTTCATATTTTAAACCGGGTTCCTAACAAATATGTCCCTAACACTCCTTATGAAATTTGGACAGGTAGGAAACCTAGTTTAAAATACTTACGGGTGTGGGGTTGTCCAGCCGAGGCTAAGATTTTTAATCCACAAATAAAGAAACTTGACTCTAAAACCATTAGTTGTCATTTCATTGGATATCCTGAGAGATCTAAGGGTTTTCGATTTTATTGTCCCTCTCATACCACTAGAATTGTTGAAACTAGGCATGCAGAGTTTTTAGAGAATGGTGATTTAAGTGGGAGTGGTGATCCTAGAAAAATTAATCTTGAAGAAAACAGGTTTTATGTTTCTAATCCTGTAATTCAAGAAGGTGAGGCACAACCTCCTATTAAGGCGAATGATACCCCTGAGATAGCTGAGCCACCACCTAATGTTGAACCTAACATTATTGAAAATCATATTCCTGAAATTGTGCAGCCTTTACGAAGGTCCGAAAGACCTAGAAAGCCTATTAATTTTGATGATTTTATAACCTATCTTAATGAGATTGACTATGATTCAAGTAAGATTAATGATCCTATCTCCTATAAAGAAGCCATTATGAGTGCTCAATCAACTCAATGGCTTGAAGCCATGAATGATGAGTTAAAATCAATGGAGCTTAATAACGTTTGGGATCTTGAGGAATTACGAAAAGGTTTTAAACCTATTGGTTGTAAGTGGGTCTATAAGACCAAATTAGATCCTAAAGGGAACGTTGAAAGGTATAAAGCTCGATTGGTTGCTAAAGGTTTCACTCAAAAGGAAGGTGTGGATTATAATGAAACTTTCTCTCCAGTATCCAGGAAAGATTCATTTAGAATAGTCATGGCTTTAGTAGCTCATTATGATTTAGAGTTACATCAGATGGATGTTAAAAATGCATTCATTAATGGTAACTTGCATGAGAATGTCTATATGGCACAACCAGAAGGTTTTTTGGTTAAAGGCAAGGAACATATGGTATGTAGACTTAAGAAGTCCATATATGGGTTAAAACAAGATTCTCGACAATGGTATCTTAAGTTTCATGAGGTGATGAGTAATTTTGATTTTAAAAAAAATATAGTGGATCAATGCATATACTTGAAGGTCAGTGGGAGTAAATTTGTTATTCTTGTTTTGTATGTTGATGATATACTACTTGCAAGTTATAACTTAGACATGTTGCATGAGACCAAACGTTATCTTTCTGGAAATTTTGATATGAAGGATCTCGGTGAAGCCTCTTATGTTATAGGTATTGAAATCCATCGAGATAGGTCTCGTGTGATATTAGGATTGTCCCAAAGAGCTTATATTGACAAAGTTCTTAACAAATACAGCATGCAATATTGCTCCCCTACTGTCGCACCTATTGTTAAGGGTGACAAATTTGGCTTATATCAATGCCCTAAGAATCAACTTGAGCGTGATCAAATGAATCTTATTCCCTATGCTTTTGTGGTTGGGAGTCTTATGTACGCACAAGTTTGTACACGTCCAGATATAGCGTATGTAACTGGCATGCTTGGACGTTATCAGTCCAATCCAGGTTTGGACCACTGGAAAGCAGCCAAAAAGGTTTTACGCTACTTACAGGGTACTAAGGATTTTATGCTTACATTCAGAAAAACAGATAACCTTGAAGTTGTTGGTTATTCTGATTCTGATTTTGCTAAGTGTAAAGACGAAAAGAAATCTACATCAGGGTACATTTTTATGCTTTCAGGAGGCCCTATTTCGTGGAGAAGTCATAAGCAGGAGTTAACTACCACTTCTACAATGATGGCAGAATATGTGGCTTGTTATCATGCTACTTGTCACGCCGTATTGCTGAGGAATCTTATTTCAAGACTTAAGGTTGTAGATTCCATTTCAAGGCCATTGAAAGTATTTTGTGATAATGATTCTGCTATTAGTTTTTCCAATAGCACTAGTTCGAGTGGTGCTGGACTATACCTCGACACTAAGTACTTATTTGTCAGGGAAAGAGTTGAAGATCAAAGCGTTGTCATTAAGTATATTAGTACGCATGATATGTTAGCGGATCCACTTACGAAAGGCTTACCACCCAAGCTCTTTTTAGAGCATGATGCCGGCATGGGTTTAACTGGTAGTCTTAATTAGTGAGTTATTTTATGTAAGACAACAATTTTGAGCTCGTTGTCTTGAACTTCACTTTATGTTTATGGTTTGCTATTCTCTTTATTGTGCACACTTGAAATCTTGTGAGCAAACGGTACGGTTATGTTTTGGACCATATGAATGAGTTTAATCTATTACCACTTATGTAAACTCTATTCATACTTGTTATGCTTAATGTTAATCTTTGTTTTAATAAAAGTACTAATTGTGTAACTAATGGGGATCTTATGTTAATAGTGACACAAAGATTGTATTAATTCGCATTGCTGTTTTTATTTGAACAAGATGTAGATATAAAATTAATACTTGGCCAAATTAATGATAGTAAGCGTTATGTTTTGTATATAAATAGTATTTCGGCCAAGTGGGAGAATGTTAGAATATTTTATTCCTTATGTGGCATCTACTATTTATATAATTATTGGGCTTACATATTGTATTAATTTAATAACTTTATTTATGGGTTTGGTAATTAATTATGTGGCCTATAAATAATATTCCTAATAGTATTTGGCATAATGGGCCCTAGGGTTTCATAATCTTGATGGACGATTTTGACCCTTAGTTATTATATAAATAAAACAGTTAGGGTTTAGTCCCAGTTGTCGTCTCAAGAATTTTATACACACCCATACATCCATCCTAAGATTGAGAGAGGCAATTGAAGACGTTCACCCTTAAGCGCAGCGGAAACGTGATACATACGAAATGACTTCTCTCAATTCATGTAAGTACTTATTATTATTATGATTAATTGATTCTATTTATTCTATGCAATAACACGTTCCTGTTTAATTTATCCAACACCTATCTCATATCCCGCGTGGATCCTCTCAAGTACGTGTTCAGTAAACCCATACTGAATTATTGACTGTCCAAATGGCAGTTGATCCTACAAAAATTTGACATCGTATATATGACTCAAAAGTCCATCAAAGGTCAAGGAATTGCGGATCAACTGGCCGCCGCACCATCAGGGGATTTCAAACCCTTAGAGACATATTTTCCCGATGAATGAGTAATGACAATTCAGCAACACCATCAGTACGATACACGCCAAACGTGGAAGATGTATTTTGATGGAGCTGTTAATATGGAAGGTTTTGGAGCTGGAGCAGTTCTAGTATCTGATACGGGGGAGCAGTATCCCGTCGCCGTCAAATTACAGTTTGTCAGCACCAACAATATGACTGAGTATGAAGGCTGTCTTATGGGGCTAAAACTTGCCCATTCAATGGGCATCAGGCGGTTAACTGTCCTTGGAGATTAGGAGTTGGTAATCAGACAATCCACCAGAATTTATCAAACCAAGGAACTACATTTGCTGCCTTACCATCGGCAGGTTTTAAAGATGGCTTTGGTATTCGAAGAAATATCCTTTCTACACATTCCTCGTAATAGGAATGATTTCGCAGACGTCTTAGCAACTTTGGCATCCTTGATTCGCATATCAAACAAGGAACATTTGCCAAGCGTCACAATTTCCCTGCACACAGCCCCAGCCTACGGGAATTACGTTGGAGAAGTATCGGATGAGCTACCTCCCATCCAACATCCTTGGTATTAGCATATCAAGGAATATCTGCGAGATGGATCTACACCCGCTGAGGCGAGCCCGACTGAGAAAAGGCGGATCCACTGATTTGCTATGAAATTCTACCTGAGTGGAGATGCGCTCTACAAAAGAGATGCAGGATTAGGTCTCCTCAGATGTTTAGACAAAGATCAAGCCCAAAGGCTTATGGATGAAATCCATGGCGGAGTCTGTGGCCCCCACATGAGTGGCCCCCTCCTTGTTAAGAAAGTCCTCAGGACGGGACATTATTAGCTATCTCTCAGAGCTGATTGCAATGACCATGTCAAGAGATGCTATCAGTGCCAGATTCATGGGAATGCTATATACGCCCCTCCACGGGAACTTCACAATATGAGTTCACATTGGCCCTTCTCATTGTGGGGAATGGACGTTATCGGGCCCATTGCGCCTAAAGCCAGTAATGGTCATCGATTTATCTTCACCATAATCGACTACTTCACCAAGTGGGTAGAAGCAGCCTCCTTCTCCAGGGTTACTAAAGAAGTCATCATTGCTTTCATCAGAAACAATGTTATTTGTCGATATGGACAACCAGAGGTGATTGTGTCCGACAATGACAAGAACCTCAACAACAAAATGATGGGGGAATTATGCCGTAAATTCCACATCAAACATCTCAACTCAGTCATCTATCGTCTGAAGATGAATGGTGCTGTTGAAGCGGCTAACAAGAACATCAAGAAGAATATGCAAAAGATGTCCACCAATCACAAAAATTGGCCTGACCAATTGCCTCTGACTCTATTAGCCTACAGAACCTCAATGCGCACTTCCACTAGGGCAACCCCCTATGCCTTAACCTATGGGATGGAAGCAGTGCTCCCCATAGAAGTTGAGATGGAATCCCTCAGAGTATTGATAGACGCTCAGTTGGATGAAGACCAATAGGTACAAGATAGGTATCACCAATTGTCTCTAATAGACGAAAGGCGAACCGCGGATATCTTCCATGGTCATTTATATCAGCAAAGGATCGCCCGATCCTACAACAAAAAAGTCCGACTACGGCAATTCAGACAACATGACTTGGTTTTGAAGAAAATACTGGATAACCAAGATCAGTCTAAGGGAAAATTCGCTCCTAACTGGGAATGCCCGTTTATTGTCAAGGAAGTATTGACAGGAGGCGCTCTCAGATTGCAAGAAATGGACGGCGATGAATTTCCGCAACTCATCAACTCAGACGCCGTGAAATGGTACTATGTCTGAAGCTACCCTCAAGTAAGCATCCTGGTGGTAGACCATCAGGTCACCAGTCATTCTGGTTCTTTAAACCTTTACCACAAACAACTTTTCTACACTTTGCCCCTCAGGGAGACATACCTTTCAAGCCAGCAGCCTGGCTTTCTCCTTTGCGTTACTACAACTTAGGTCATCCCACCGTGGATTGAACCTCTTGCGTATACAGTTTGGCTACCCATACATGGGATCAAACTTTTCACTTGCAGTTTATCCTCAACCCAGGATTAAACTCTCTCCTCCCCGCACTCTGACCTGCACATGGGATTACGCTTTTCATCTCGCCCTGAGGGGCGAACTACGTCGACCTGATCTCTTCTTCAATAGGAGTACGTAGGCAACCATTTCATATGGCCCGGTCGCAATAAAACAAAAACAACAAAAACATTCCTACACCATTCCTGCCACATACTGCGTTGAACCTCTTACACCAGGTTCGAACTACGCAGACCTGATCTCCTCTTCAATAGGAGTACGTAGGCAGCCATTCATGGTGCAGTCTCACCCCCTACCAAAACACAAACCCTTGTCAATTGGTACTGGGATCATCCTTCAATCCACTACATTTCATTCGGCTTTAGACGAAAGGGATGGAATTACCTGAACTCCTCCCAAATAGGAGATTCGACGACCATCTAAGCAGCGGTTGTACCTCGAAGAGCAACACCAATCCATAAGAGATGGAATTAACTAGGCTTCTCCTAAATAGAAGTGATGGCGACCATCTGTGATACGGTCAATCTCAGAGAGGAAAGCCACACTCCTCTCCTCATTTTCATACAGAAACCAGTCCCAAGACATCGAGATATGGTAGGGATACATACAGATCGATGATCCATTTTGAACTATCCAGAGACAACTCAATGTCCATCCACCGAGAAGGAATTCAGAATACATCACAAGCCCTGAAGAAGCAGGCAAAATATCAAGCAAGCAGCAAGGCATATCTAAAAGGGAAGTGATCAAAAATATATTTCCTTGTCATATATATAATGATGTTTGATATACACAATGTAAACTGTACATGACAAAATGGCTAAGCTAGTCTGTGCAGGAAAATACAAGATTATCTACAAGTCAGGGTATATGCGAGCTAACAAGCCCAACATGGCATCCCTCTCAGAAGATGGAGGTAAATCTGTGGTCCCCTGTATGAGAATATCCATACGACTCAACATATCTATAGCCATCTGCATGATGACCATATGATCATCAATATATGTGATCATCTCTGCGATCATGCCAGTGGTAAGGGACCTCACTGCAATACTATCTGTGACGGCTACATCTCGGGCAGATATGGCGATATCCCGCTCAACTATCACTACATCTCTGGCTGATATAGCCTGACGGCGGCATCTCTACGAGCCAAGGCCTCGTCTCTCTCCAATAGAGCGGCCGCCCTCCCATCAAGAGCAGTCGACATCATAGATCGAATCTGATCTCTATCAAAGGTCATCAGATGAAGACTCTGCTCTAAGTACTGTGCCGAGTGCTGAATCACAACAGTACTGGTACTAGGAGAATCCGGAAGAAATGCTGGCAACCCAGCATTGGGCTCCTCTTCGATGTAGGTATCAATGTCTTCCATGGGCTCTACATCATCTAACTCGCTCTCCGGTACTGCAAATACTGCTACAGCCGATAAAATCTCTGTCTCCATCCACGCGGAATACTCTGCGGATTAACCAGGATGACTGACAGAAAAAGCCAGAATACTCTGCGGAATAACCAGGATGACTGACAGAAAAAGCCACTATCTCACGCTGATCCCAACAGGCGTATATCTGAGATCGGTCCTCTGCTGAGAGATACCGAGAAGCTGAACGCTGACCTGTCGCCCCCTCAAAAGGATGAAAATCCTGGAACTGGTCGAACTGCGACATCACGGCCAATGGGTGATAAGTGGTCACTCCCCTCAAACCAGCCAGAGGGAGATAGTCTATGCCCGGAGCATGAGTAATGAAGGTGTATGGTGAGCTAAGCCCCGAACACAGCAATATGCTGAATGGATCTCTGATATCTGCCAAGAATGTGGACCAGGACAGAGCATCTATACACTCTGATGGCTAAAAAGAGTATGACATAGCTACATCATGGGTAAAGCAGTACCCATGCCGTCTAAAAGTGTCAATCAGTCTCAAGTGTGACATGAACCACACATATAGCATGACTGAACTCCCAGTGAACACTCCTGTAGGATACTTGCAACAATATGATGCCGATCGCAGGGTCTCTGCTATAATCATAGGTACAATGGTACGACCCTCCCTGAGAGCTCTCACGGCCATGATAATGCCTATATCTATCTCATCCATATACCGCGGCATATACACATATGATAGTACACATAGCATCAATACGTCAACTCTGGCCAAGCGCCAATGAGCCTCATGTGTGGTGAAATCCCCGGAATGTCGTGAATAGCTATCCTTCAAGGCAAATCTGTTGTACAGAAAACGCTAGGATATCACGTGGCCAGATGTCAACTCATCCTGTACCACTCTATGCCTCAATCCTGTGAGAGTTATGAATCATCTGCTCATGTCTCCCAAAGCTAGATGCACGTAAGGTCTGTCTAGAGGCAGCATCGTCAATCGTGCATACTCCTCCAGAGTAGGAGTCAACTCATGGGTGCCAAATCGTAATACCTGCCTATCCTGTAGCAAATGCTCTATCATCCTGTCCACAAATCCTGCGGGAACCTAAAAAGTTAAAAAGGTCATGGTGTGCTGCAATAAATGATCTACAGTCACCCTGTCTGGTGGTGACATGCTGTCATACCACAATCTCATACCCGATGCCACCACTGACGGTGGGATATGACCTGCGGCACTCCCATGCGGGTCCCATCACTCCGGCTCGGTCCAGTTCGAGTTGCAAAGGAGTTCTTACAAGCTGAAAAGGCCAAACCCGGGATAAAAACGCTACGCGATTGAGCAGAATAGCCTGAAACCTTGGTTTTTCTGGATCCAACTGTGGCTTTTTTTTCATCCATTGGTATTCGCCCGAACATAGGGTTTACTATACCGATGATTCAAGTCTTTGCATACCACAGTCGGCAATACCGTACAGAGGTCTGATGCCACCAATGTAAGGTTGTTACCCCAATCTTTCCACACAAGAAATCCCCAACGGGGGTTACAACGTGAAATCCCCGGCGGGGGTTACAACGTATGCTCATCCGTTGACACACAAATCAACGAAGGTCAAGCAGCCTTAACATTATTACATCCGATAGCGATTTAAACCTATCAGAGCTCTGGAGCTATTCGAGGTTTCACACCCGACCGCTCAGATCCTCGGTGGGGGTCACAACGCAATGTTTCGGTGATCTACACGACATCAGAGGTCAAGCAGCCTTGACAGTATATCCTACAGGATTTTTTAGCCGTTGATGCACATGTTGGTGAAGTACACGTCAACGAAGGTCAGGCATCCCTGACAGCATTTGCTGTTGGCAGTAAAACCAACAGAATCTTGGCATATTCTGGCGATACTAACCAGGAGAGGTCAATGTCATCAAAGAGGATAGATGATGTAATATGTTATACACATCCTCAAACAGATCAAGCTTTATCCCCAGAGATCTCTTACACAAAAGAGGTACATTTGCAGGATCAAGTCATTATCCATGAAGTTGATGATAACTCCAACATCAACATCCTACCAGATTCAGATAACACATCAAATCTGGTCATCGTTGCCAATCGCCAATTAAAGCAACAGGGAGCCAGTAATCATCCCCAGCGTGTTGGGCTACAATTTCGTACACATGCGTCATGCATTTGCATCATGTTGCTATCCATAGTATCATGTTTATCTTGTTGCATTTCAAGTGTCTAGGATTCTTTATCCTACCCATGCATCGCCATGCATGAGTATGATAAAGAGGGGCATCTGTAGACACTCAAAATTTTCTGTACACCTGTCACTAACATTGCAGGAGAGCAGATTCATCTTTTAAGAGGGAACCCTAAAAGACGATCTATATCCATGCCGGATACTACCGGAAGTTCAGCATCAACCCCGGATCGTAATCTGGGAGTAATAATCTTGGAGACAACCCCGAGGCATTCAGATACAATACCGGAACACACACCGGAGAAGACCGATTAATCTCAGAGATAACCCCGAGGTATCCAGTCTCAGTCACAACCATGGGAATAGCCACTAACCTTGGTGATAACCCCAAGGAACGCAATTTCGGCGATAACCCCGAAAATGCTTATTACAAATACAACCAGCTTCAATCTCGGCGCTCACAACGAGATCCACTGTACCAGCCCGGCGATAACATCAGGAAGACAGACACACCTCAAAGATGACAATGAGGACCTTCAACAAATTGCAACAGTCCAATCTCAGCGAAGCTGAGCAACGCCTGCTTTATCAGCCCAATCCGGCGATAACACCGGTGAGGGGCAACATCGTTATCTGACCGACACGATGTCACACCACGTCGTCTCACCATAGCTACGCAACAATGTCCCACAAGACTAACCAATCCCGAGTAACTATAGTGCGGGGTAACGGATGAAAGTTGAAGCTTGAAGACCGAAGGGCACCGTCCCATCTTCAATGAATTCGTACAAACTCTAATCCCATGCCATCGTACAACTCTTGACAATGGCGGTCCAAAATAGGTCCCGTATACCTCAAACGGATGCCCGGATTGCACTTCTGAAAGTTCGAGTGAACATTACAGTGCCCGAGTGCACGTACTTTGAGACGACCCGAGCCGAAAAACCCGGGCCCACCCGAGTTTCCTCTGGTACACCTGCAGCTCTCCATCCTCTATAAATAGAGGGCTTGGGGTGGCCATTTTGTAAGAGAAAACAGCGAGGAAGCCCTGCCCAATTTGCTCTGTACTCACCCCATAGTGAGTGCTTTCTCATTTTAAATACTTGTGAACTCACATATAGCTTATTTTATACCAATAAAAGTTAGTGTTTATCCACTTTAAAGATATTGAAGTCTTCTTTGGCAGCCCACTGTAAGCCTTCTTTCACACTTTAAAGTTTTTCTCTTCATCTTTGCACACACCCTTCTACACATTGAAAGTTGTGTTACACACTTTTGCCCGGACTTCGGTCCGTGGTTTATTTTTAGTTTGTATATACATATATATTTATGTATATATTTATATATATGGACTAATATTATCGAGTTATGCCTCGATTGAGCCTAAACTTCGGTCTGGAGCGTTTAATTGCTTTTGTATATATATACATTTATATATATTAACTGTGTGTCGAACTTTGTTCGATGAGCCTAGACCTCGGTCTGGAGCGTTTATTTGCTTTAATATATGTGTACTTATATATATTATCTGTGGTCAAACTTTGTTCGATGAGCCTAGACCTCGGTCTGGAGCGTTTACATGCTTTAATATACATATAATTATATATATTATCTATGGTCGAACTCTGTTCGATGAGCCTAAATTTTACATCCGGAGCGTTTACCTGCTTTAATATATATATATATATATATATATATATATATATATATATATATATATTTCGTCCCACCTGGAGTTTACTTCGTGGTGGTTGACCGTTTTTACAGTTTTCTGTATATTTCGTCCCACCTGGAGTTTACTTCGTGGTGGTTGATCGTTTTTACAGCTTTTTTCACATTTCATCCCTCCTGGAGTTTCCTCCGTGGCGGTTGATAGCTTTTACAGCTTTATTTATATTTCTGATCCCCCATGGAGGTGCTTCGTGGTTGGTGATCATGTATGTATATATATATTTACAGCTTTTATATATATACCTGCTTACTGCGTTTATATCAATTGCAGCATCATGTGAGCCTAGGAATCATGTGATCACAGATTCAGTCCTCTGAATCTAGATTCGGTTCCCGTGATGGACCTTTTCAGTTGTAAGCAGCTTGTAAATATATCTGTGATGTTTGGATTCCCTCAGATGGTTTTCATATCCACGAGGAATTCAGCACCTTTTTGTAAAGTATTTTCGTACGGATGCTTCGCATCTGTCAAATAAAATCAATCCAGCCGAATACGGAATAAAATGGGAGTGTAAAAGGTCTCAATTACTATTGAGCATCAGGGTTTGAAAAACCTCTTTTATAAAACATCACTGCCATATCTTGCTAAAATTGAATTTTTACATAAATTCAAACCCTGTGTATATAGGTGCGAACGAGGCCTCGCACTACTTCCAAATAACAGCAGATTGACACACACATACATATTCAGATAATAGTTTCTTGAAAAGAGGCGGTCACCGTGGTAACACGGATGTCGGGGGGTGCCTAACACCTTCCCTCCGCATAACCAAGTCCCTGGACCCTAATGAATCTCGGT
This sequence comes from Panax notoginseng, assembly GCA_016801055.1. Taxonomy (NCBI): domain Eukaryota; kingdom Viridiplantae; phylum Streptophyta; class Magnoliopsida; order Apiales; family Araliaceae; genus Panax; species Panax notoginseng. The sequence goes on along the minus strand of CM029019.1, from coordinate 44,432,361 downwards.
TTCACCGACCCGTTTAGCAGTGTCACATCCTTGGGTCAATGTGCAAACCTTTTCTCGGTTGTGTTGGTACAACTAGTTAAAAAACCAACTGGCGACTCTTAACAGTCCATCGTCGATATTATACATGTCGGACCTTTTTCACTTGTTTTTTTAAACAAATCTCACCTAAAATGAGAACACCAAAGAACAAGTAACGGAAAGGGACAATTAAAAATCCCGACGTCGACAGTCATATCCGATATCCAATCAAAAATACTGTTCTTTTGAGGTAAGGGATAGTAAGGAATATTAAGGGATGTTATATTCTTCATAATAATGTTATTCTTTCAATATCATTATACTGAAATATTGGTATGGAATTTATTATGGAATTTTTACCTTTTTGAGTCGAGATTACTATTCACGTATACGGCACTATTCACGTACACGACACTATTCATATATATGACACTATTTACATATATGATATTATTTACGTATACAATACTATGTATGAATACGGAGTACTATTCATGAGTTACTATTCACAAGTTACTATTCATGAGTTACTATTCATGAGTTACTATTCATGAGTTACTATTCATGGGTACTATTCATGACAAAAATTAGTTTCTTTTTCTAACCAAATTATCATTGATTTGTGATTGTTGCTCTTGAAAATAAATGCAGTTGTTGATCATATTTTTTTTATTATCATATATAACATTTTTATAACCCTGATGTTGAATTTCTCATTCACTTGAGTGTAAAGATGGGTAAATTATTGGTATGATCGTGACTGAGGAATATCTTTGGCCTGTAGTGCAAAGATGAATTCTTAACTGGTATGATCATGACCATTGAATTTATAATTGAATATCTTTTGCTTAAGTGTAAAGATGAATTGATTAACATGGTTATAATTATTGTTTATATAAATTCTGAAATGATTATATATTTCTTAGAGATATTAATATCTTTGGCCTATAGTGCAAAGATGATCTGTTATTAAATATCTTTGGTCTGTAGTGCAAAGATGATCTATTGTTGAATATCTTTTGCCAGTAACGCAAAGATAAACCGTTGATGAATATCTTTGGCCCATAGTGCAAAGATGAATTTATTAGTATGATTATGAACAGGAACTGTGATTTGGTATAACCATGATCTTTGATGTTTCAGTTAAAGACATGTGATGAAAATTATCTTCGTCCTAGATGCGAAGAGGAATTTAGAATTATAATTATGATTATGAGTTATTCATATAATTATGGAAAGGAACTGTTGATTAATGTTACAGGGATAAAACATTGTTGGTGGACTTTTAATGTGGAGAAGATAATAGACTTTATGGTCTACTTGACTCTTCTAATTGATTGATCGTTCCGCTGCAACTATGGTTTAAAATTTTTATCATCTACCATATGTTCTAAATTTCTGATTTATTACTGTTGAAGGCTATGGATAATTTATTTATCTTTAGTCATGATATTCTTTACTGGGCTAGTTGTGCTCACCCTTTTGCTTCACAATTCTTTTCAGGTAATAAGAGTGTAGCTAGGTCGAGCGGGGGTAACAAGGGATAGAACGGTGGTCTCTAGCTGTGGAGTTCTTCCTTAGCAGTATAGAAAAGTTCATTTAGTAATTATATTTGGTGAATCCAATAGGGTAAGGCGTACCCAACATTGGAAGGGTGTTTTGCCACTATCATACAAGATGTCTAACGACATACAACCTCGTGTCATTATAAGACAGGGTTGTGCACATCCACTTGCTGATTATATTTACGAGTACTACCTATATAATCTTGGTGTTTTTTTGAAGTATATTTCACGATTAGAGACAGTGGAGATAATGATATGTCAAGAGAAGACTCACCATTGGAAAGAATATGATAGTAATCTTCTTGTTTTTCTTTGGGGTCTATTAGGTCAACCATGGATAATTCTGTGGACATATGATATCTATCATAACCTGGAAGCATGGCCTCCCATGTACGAGGGTTTCCTTGAGCACTTCCCAAAGATTCTAATTTTTAAAACAGTTTTTGACTATACCTTTATGTTGGTATCACTATGAGGTGATGTCCACTGATGGGATATTTGTCACATTACGGTTGGGACACGAGTCACAGTTGGTATATATTTATATCCAAACTCACAGCATATGTGTTGTTGTATTTTGTACGATAATTATTGTAATAAAGTTGTAGTTATTTTTCGTACCATATATTTGGCGACTCAGAATAGGTTGGGTGAAATGGACCTATTTTGGGGTTGTCACATTTAGTATCAGAGCTATAAGTAAAGAGCCCCGAGCCTCTCGCTGGTGACTTCCTGTTGATGGGGGATGCACCGAAGCCAGACAATCCGTAGGGGACGTCGTTCTGCGGTGGCAAACTGATAGGTACCCTGGTGAGGTGCTGACATAAGTTGGTGTCCAAAGTCATATTTGGTATCAGAGCTTAGGGATATGATCTCTGGCGGAGATCCGGGATTAAAACTAGGAGGGGAGAGACGAGTAAATCCTTCGCTAGTGTGTGTCCTACCTAAGCTGAATTTTCTTACATAAGTTGACAAATTGTGATATGTCAATTAACGTTTGTTTTGAATCTGTATTCTAGAATGATATCTGAAATACAGGAGATGAGCAATGGAGAAATCATGAGGACAGGGAAGATGAAATCTGAAATGAAAGCAAGGTATTCTCAACTCTTTGAAATACCAGGTACGTAAATTTCGGGGACGAAATTTCATAAGGAGAGAAGATTGTAAGACCCCGAATTTTATGAAATAAAAGTATTCAATTTTTCTAGTTAGTAAATGGTTAAATTGATAACAAGTTAAAGTTAAGGGTAATATATGAAATTTTTCAAAATACGCAAGTGGTTATAAAATACTCATTCTTGTCGGGGAATATTCGTTTGGTCATGAAATATTCTTTCTGTCGAGAAATATTTGTACCACGGCGCAGCCAGTTGTGGGCCCCATAACAGAATAATTATCGGATGAAGAAAATGACAAATTTGAGTTTTTATAAATAACGGCGTAGTTGTTACCTTTAACACTATTGGACAACCAGTGGTTAAAATACAGTAATATGCGTGGTTGCACAGTAGCACACGGTATTGCACAGTATTATTGAATTATTGATCCTTACGTAAGAAGGCACTACTCAATAATTGTTACAGTAATTACTGTTTAATATTTTATTTTATTGATTCAATAATTACTGCGTTGATATTTTATATTATTGTTGTTTCAATAATTGTCACTGCACAGTATTTCCCATTATCAGATCAATAATTCATATTATTTGAATAATATTATTAGATAGCATTATTGGCAATGTCTAGAAAGTTCTGTCTAAGGAGAGGTTTGGTCATCTAATTGCACACCAGTAAGGAGAAATCCTTATTGGAAAGCCCCCTCTTTCCTGGGAACTGCCTGGTTGTCATTATTATGATTTTGTAATATTATTTGTGAATTATTAATTATTGATCTATATGATAATAAAATATTTATTTGATGTGGTTATAAATGAAGGAATTAATGTTGAGGTATTTTATCAGTATTTTGTCGGATTTGGGGTATTAAAAGATCAAATCAGTGTTCTTACAGCTTTATTGTGTGAGTTATAATTTTTAATCTGACCGGTGGATCATTGTAATTTTTGGATATGTTATACATATATAAGTTGAGTATATGTTCACAAATTTTGAACCGTTAAAAATAAACGAATGATTTGTTATGAATTTTAAGAGGCGACTGATTCAGAAATTTGGTTTATAAATGATTTTGGTGGAAAATTCTAGAAATGAGTGGGTCTCACTTTTGGTTGTTGGGGAAGATGGCTAATTTTTGGTGGGTGGAATAGTAGCAGGTAAAGCCATCAGGTAGCAGGTCAAGTCTGCTTCGGCGTGCTAATATTTTCCTATAAATAGAGGGCTAAGTTAGAATTGAAAATCACATCAGAATTCATACGTTTTCTCTCTTTCTCTCTCTATATTATCGAGCGTATTTTGTGAGTATTTAGATACTTGGTGAGTTGCTATTCATCAGTTCAAGTTTCCTTCAGCGTTATATCCGATATCCAGTCAAAAATACTGCTCTTTTAAGGTAAGGGATAGTAAGGGATATTAAGGGATGTTATATTCTTCATAATAATGTTATTCTTTCAATATCATTATACTGAAATATTGGTATAGATTTTATTGTGGAATTTTTACCTTTTTGAGTCGAGATTACTATTCACGTATACGACACTAATCACGTATACGACACTATTCATGTATATGGCACTATTTACGTATATGGCATTATTTACGTATACGGTACTATGTACGAATAAAGAGTACTATTCATGAGTTACTATTCACTAATTACTATTCACGAGTTACTATTCACGAGTACTATTCATGACAAAAATTAGTTCTTTTTTCTGACCAAATTATCATTGATTTATGATTGTTGCTCTTGAAAATAAATGCAGTTGTTGATCATATTATTTTTATTATCATATATAACATTTTTATAACCCTGATGTTGAATTTCTCTTTCACTTGAGTGTAAAGATGGGTAAATTATTTGTATGATCGTGACTGAGGAATATCTTTGGCCTGTAGTGCAAAGATGAATTGTTAACTGGTATGATCATGACCATTGAATTTATAATTGAATATCTTTAGCTTAAGTGTAAAGATGAATTGACTAACATGGTTATAATTATTGATTATATAAATTCTGAAATGATTATATATTTCTTAGAGATATTAATATCTTTGGCCTGTAGTGCAAAGATGATCTGTTATTAAATATCTTTGATTTGTAATGCAAAGATGATCTGTTGTTGAATATCTTTTGCCAGTAATGCAAAGATGAACTGTTGATAAATATCTTTGGCCCGTAGTGCAAAGATGAATTTATTAGTATGATTATGAACAGGAACTGTGATTTGGTATAACCATGATCTTCGTCCTAGATACGAAGAGGAATTTAGAATTACAATTATGATTATGAGTTATTCATATAATTGTGGAAAGGAATTGTTGATTAATGTTACAGGGATAAAACATTGTTGGTGGACTTTTAATGTGGAGAAAATAATAGACTTTATGGTCTATTTGACTCTTCTAATGGATTGCTCGTTCCGCTGCAACTTTGGTTGAAAATTTTTATCATCTACCATATGTTCTAAATCTCTGATTTATTACTGTTGAAGGCTATAGATAATTTATTTATCTTTAGTCATGATATTCTTTACTGGGCTAGTTGTGCTCACCCTTTTGCTTCATAATTTTTTTCAGGTAATAAGAGTGTAGCTAGGTCGAGCGGGGGTAACAGGAGATAGAACGGTGGTCTCTAGTTGTGGAGTTCTCCCTAAGCAGTATAGAAAAGTTCATTTAGTAGTTATATTTGGTGAATCCAATAGGGTAAGGCGTACCCGACGTTGGAAGGGTGTTTTGCCACTATTATACAAGATGTCTAACGACATACAACCTCGTGTCATTATAAGACAGGGTTGTGCACATCCACTTGCTGAGTATACTTACGAGCACTACCTATATAATCTTGGTGTTTGTTTGAAGTATAATTCACGATTAGAGACAGTGGAGATAATGATATGTCAAGAGAAGACTCACCATTAGAAAGAATATGATAGTAATCTTCTTATTTTTCTTTGGGGTCTATTAGGTAAACCAAGGATAATTCTGTGGACATACAATATCTATCATAACCTGGAAGCATGGCCTCCCATGTACGAGGGTTTCCTTGAGCACTTCCCAAAGATTCTAATTTTTAAAACAGTTTTTGACTATACCTTTATGTAGATATTACTGTGAGGTGTTGTCCACTGATGGGACATTTGTCACATTACGGCTGGGACACGAGTTACAGTTGGTATATATTTGTATCCAAACTCATAGCATATGTGTTGTTGTATTTTGTACAACAATTGTTATAATAAAGTTGTAGTTGTTTTTCGTACCATGTATTTGACGACTCAGAATAGGTTGGGTGAAATAGACCTATTTTGGGGTTGTCATATTTGGTATCAGAGCTATAAGTAAAGAGCCCCGAGCCTCTCGCTGGTGACTTCTTGTTGATGGCGAATGCACCAAAGCCAGACTCTCCGTAGGGGACGCCGTTCTGCGGTGGCAAACTGATAAGTACCCTGGTGAGGTGCTGACATAAGTTGGTGTCCAAAGTCACATTTGGTATCAGAGCTTAGGGATATGATCTCTGGCGGAGATCCGGGATTAGAACTAGGAGGAGAGAGACGAGTAAATCCTTCGCTAGTGTGTGTCCTACCTAAGCTGAATTTTCTTACATAAGTTGACAAATTGTGATATGTCAATTAACGTTTGTTTTGAAGTTGTATTCTAGAATGATATTTGAAATACAGGAGATGAGCAATGGAGAAATCATGAGGACAGGGAAGATGAAATCTGAAATGAAACCAAGGTATTCTCAACTCTTTGAAATACCAGGTACGTAAATTTCGGGGACAAAATTTCATAAGGAGGGGAGATTGTAAGACCCCGAATTTTATGAAATAAAAGTATTCAATTTTTCTATTTAGTAAATGGTTAAATTGATAACAAGTTAAAGTTAAGGATAATATATGAAATTTTTCAAAATACGCAAGTGGTTATAAAATACTCATTCTTGTCGGGGAATTATAGTTTGGTCGTGGAATATTCTTTCTGTCGGGAAATATTTGTACGACGGCGCAGCCAGTTGTGGGCCCCATAACAGAATAATTGTCGAATGAAGAAAACGACAAATTTGAGTTTTTATAAATAACGGCGTAGTTGTTATCGTTAACACTGTTGGAATACCTAGTGGTTAAAATATAGTAATATGCGTGGTTGCACAGTAGCACGCGGTATTGCACAGTATTGTTGAATTATTGATCCTTACGTAAGAAGGCACTACTCAATAATTGTTACAGTAATTACTGTTCAATATTTTATTTTATTGCGTTGATATTTTATATTATTGTTGTTTTAATAATTGTCATTGCATAGTATTTCCCATTATTAGATCAATAATTTATATTATTTGAATAATATTATTAGATAGCATTATTGGCAATGTCTAGAAAGTTCTGTCTAAGGAGAGGTTTGGTCATCTAATTGCGCGCCAGTAAGGAGAAATCCTTATTGGAAAGCTCCCGCTTTCCTGGGAACTGTCTGGTTGTCATTATTGTGATTCTGTAATATTATTTGTGAATAATTAATTATTAATCTATATGATAATAAAATATTTATTTGATGTGTTTATAAATGAAAGAATTAATGTTGAGGTATTTTATCAGTATTTTGTTGGATTGGAGGCATTAAAAGATCAAATCAGTGTTCTTACAGCTTTATTGTGTGAGTTATAATTTTTAATCTGACCGTTGGATCATTGTGATTTTTGGATATGTTATACATATATAAGTTGAGTATATGTTCACAAATTTTTGAACCGTTAAAAATGAACGAATGATTTGTTATGTATTTTAAGAGGTGACTGATTCGGAAATTAGGTTTATAAATGATTTTGGTAGAAAATTCTAGAAATGGTTGGGCCCCACCCATTTCTCTCTCTATATTATCGAGCGTATTTTGTGAGTATTTAGATAGTTGGTGAGTTGCTATTCATCAGTGCAAGTTTCCTTCAGCGTCATATCTGATATCAAGTCAGAAATACTGCTCTTTTGAGGTAAGGGATAGTAAGGGATATTAAGAGATGTTATATTCTTCATAATAATGTTATTCTTTCAATATCATTATACTGAAATATTAGTATGGATTTTATTGTGGAATTTTTACCTTTTTGAGTCGGGATTACTATTCACGTATACGGCACTATTCATGTATATGGCACTATTTACATATATGACATTATTTACGTATACGGTACTATGTATGAATACAGAGTACTATTCATGAATTACTATTCATGAGTTACTATTCATGAGTTACTATTTACGAGTTACTATTCACGAGTTACTATTCACGGGTACTATTTATGACAAAAATTAGTTTCTTTTTCTGACCAAATTATCGTTAATTTATGATTCTTGCTCTTGAAAATAAATGCAGTTGTTGATCATATTGTTTTTATTATCATATATAATATTTTTATAACCCTGATGTTGAATTTCTCTTTCACTTGAGTGTAAAGATGGGTAAATTATTGGTATGATCGTGACTGAGGAATATCTTTGGCCTGTAGTGCAAAGATGAATTATTAACTGGTATGATCATGACCATTGAATTAATAATTGAATATCTTTAGTTTAAGTGTAAAGATGAATTGATTAACATGGTTATAATTATTGTTTATATAAATTCTGAAATGATTATATATTTCTTAGAGATATTAATATCTTTGGACTGTAGTGCAAAGATGATCTGTTATTAAATATCTTTAGTCTGTAGTGCAAAGATTATCTGTTGTTGAATATCTTTTGCCAGTAATGCAAAGATGAACTGTTGATGAATATCTTTGGCCCGTAGTACAAAGATGAATTTATTAGTATGATTATGAACAGGAACTATGATTTGGTATAACCATGATCTTTGATGTTTTAGGTAAAGACATGTGATGAAAATTATCTTCGTCCTAGATGCGAAGAGGAATTTAGAATTACAATTATGATTATGAGTTATTCATATAATTGTGGAAAGGAACTGTTGATTAATGTTACAGGGATAAAACATTATTGGTGGACTTTTAATGTGGAGAAGATAATAGACTTTATGGTATATTTGACTATTCTAATGGATTGCTCGTTCCGCTGTAACTATGGTTGAAAATTTTTATCATCTACCATATGTTCTAAATCTCTGATTTATTACTGTTGAAGGCTATGGATAATTTATTTATCTTTAGTCATGATATTCTTTACTAGGCTAGTTGTGCTCACCCTTTTGCTTTACAATTCTTTTAAGGTAATAAGAGTGTAGCTAGGTTGAGCGGGGGTAACAAGGGATAGAACGGTGGTCTCTAGCTGTGGAGTTCTCCCTAAGCAGTATAGAAAAGTTCATTTAGTAGTTATATTTGGTGAATCCAATAGGGTAAGGCGTACCCAACGTTGGAAGGGTGTTTTGCCACTATCATCCAAGATGTCTAATGACATACAACCTCGTGTCATTATAAGACAGGGTTGTGCACATTCACTTACTGAGTATATTTACGAGCACTACCTATATAATCTTGGTGTTTGTTTGAATTATAATTCACGATTAGAGACAGTGGAGATAATGATATGTCAAGAGAAGACTCACCATTGGAAAGAATATGATAGTAATCTTCTTATTTTCCTTTGGGGTCTATTAGGTCAACCAAGGATAATTCTGTGGACATACAATATCTATCATAACCTGGAAGCATGGCCTCCCATGTACGAGGGTTTCCTTGAGCACTTCCCAAAGATTCTAATTTCTAAAACAGTTTTTGACTATACCTTTATGTAGGTATCACTATGAGGTTTTGTCCGCTGATGGAACATTTGTCACATTACGGTTGGGACACGAGTCACAGTTGGTATATATTTGTATCCAAACTCACAGCATATGTGTTTTTGTATTTTGTACGACAATTATTGTAATAAAGTTATAGTTGTTTTCTGTACCATGTATTTGGCGACTCAGAATAGGTTCGGTGAAATGGACCTATTTTGGGGTTGTCACATGGACCGTCATGTTGAAGACTCTTGCGGTTGACTTTGTTGGTTTATTGGTTGAAGTTGGTCTTGTGATCGCCAGAGTCCCGCTGCCTTTTCCCATAGTCACACTCCCTGCATCCATTTTCCTTTTCGGACAGTCCTTAACCTTATGTTGCATCGATCCGCATAGAAAACACCCATTGTTCATCCTTGGATTAGGGCAGTTGGGAGAGATATGGCCCTCCTGCCCGCACTTGTAGCATACAAACTTACCCTTTAAACATTCACCAGCATGGTTCTTTCCATAGTTCCCACACTGCACAGTTTGTTTCTTAACACCTTCCGGCTTGACCTGAATATTCCCAAAGTTGTTCCCCTTTCTTTTCATATTCCCACTCCTACTCCCACTATTAGTTTCCACCTTCACAGCTCCCTCAACTTTTCCCTTGCTCCTTTTCTCCTTGTTGCAGAGGCTCATGGCCTCACTTCCTTCCTCAGCTATAATAGCTTTTTCCATGAGTGTTGCAAATGTGTTTATCTGCAACACTGCCACCTTGTTGTAGAGCCATGGTTTTAATCCCAGCTCAAACCTTCTCACTTTTGTGACGCCCCAAAATTCGGGTACTTGAAACCCGAACTCGGTGCTTCACGATACCATTTCTATGCGCGAAAAAATACTAATCATAATATTAATAACAATAATATTGATACCAAATTTAAATTACATATGCCTCAAAGTTTAAATCCCAGGTATCGACGTCTTGGCGGCATTATCTGATTACATAAAATCATACATTTAATTTACATTCTAAACCTTATTGTATAAGTTTAACATGTAACCCTACGTTTTATACAAAACTTATTCCATTAATCAAACATAGATTCGTACCCATCAATTCAAAGTACTTTACATAACATAACATATACTGCTATCCCTTTGCGATCACAAAAGTCGGGAATTACATCCTTAATCAACACAAAAGTTGAGAATATTACATTACACAGGCATACTTAGATATTACATTAAACATACCTACTCAACAAAACCTATACTACCTATTTACTACTCCTTTTCCTTGGACAACCTTACGCCTGATGATCTTCTATCCCACAGATAAAACATGCTCCTGGTTTATAGTCGGGACAATATAGAGTGGTATGTCCCTCATAGCCGCAAAAGTAACATATTCTTTTCCCTTTCTTCTTATCAGTTTTTTCTAAGTCATGGTCTTCTATCTTTCCTTTTCCCTTCTTGCTCGGAGCTACACACGATGTGTTGCTTGTGGCTTCCATCTGATCAATTTGGATTTTAAGCTTATCTTATCCTTCCATTGTTTCTATTAACGCCTGATGCAATTGACTATTTAGCAGCTTTTCTATTTTCCACAACTTTTCCAGAGAAGAAACCTGGTTCCTCAGATCCTGCACCTCCGTTGATGCTTGATCAGCTTTAACTTTAGTGTCTGAATTTCTATCTGTCAGCTCCACCATCTATAGATTTGGTACTACATTTTCCAATACCACCACCTCATCAGAGTTGGTTTCATTGTGAGCCTCTATTTCAGCTATTGGCTTCAATATTAGCTCGGGTGTATGGATTTGATCTTCCTTCATGTTATAATCATATAACAAACCTTTTCCACCAGACATCTGTACACATAAATTATCCTGATTAGCATATAATATATACACATAACAAACAATAGTTTTATAAAAGTTATCTTTTATTTTGTTTAACAATGAATTTATTCAATTCATCTCCTTTTAAACTTTATATAAGTTATTTGTGTTTTTAACGTTTCCCCATGTCCTAAGGTTATAGCCTAAGTTCGATCCCACCTAAGATTTCTAACCCTAAAGCTTTGATACCAACCTGTGATGCCCCCAAATTCGGGTACTTGAAACCCGAACTCGGTGCTTCACGATACCATTTCTATGCATGGAAAAATACTAATCATAATATTAATAACAATAATATTGATACCAAATTTAAATTACATATGCATCAAAGTTTAAATCCCAGGTACGAGACCTTTAAACATTCATTACATCATAGATAATATGTATCATTATCTTAATAAACTATAACTATTACACAGAATATTCTAAATCTCATTCGAACAGCTTTCCTTTCCCCTTGTTCTTGCCTGAGCCTTCGGGTTGATCATACTTAACTGAAAATATTTAATTTAAACAAGAGTGAGCATTTGAGTGCCCAGCAAATAATAACAATTATAAACATTAGCTGAAAGGGTTAAATTGTGACGCCCCCAAAATTAGGTATACATCACCCATCTTGGGTCGTCAGATACATGGTACAGAATACAAATACAACTTACTAATACAACTGTCGTGTACAATACGACAAAACATAACTGTGAGTTTGAATACAATTATTGTCTACTAGAGACTATACAAACTCAAAAAGAGTCCTCATTACAATTATTGTCACACTATTTAATAGAATAGTGAGGACTACTAATACTATCATCTGGTCCATCACTCCGTTCCCCGACTCGTCCCAGCTATATTCTCATTTCCTGAAGAGAACAGTGAAAGAAAGGGTGAGCTCAACTAGCCCAGTAAGAAATATTATGACTAAGATAATGCAGAATAAATTATCATTAGCCTTCAACAATGTTAAACTGATAAAATAAAATGAACATCAAGTTTAACTGCAGCGGAACAAGCAATCCATTAAAAGAGTCAAGTAGAGAATAAAATCTACTATCTTCTATGATTTAAAAGGTTTTTCAACACTGTTATCGCTGGGACTCAGCTTAATAAAATAATCCACATCATCGAATCACCCCTGCACTACGGCCAAGGATATTCGTGTACTCATTAATGGTCATGATCATGCCAACAACTGTCCATCAATGCACTACGGGCCAATGAGGATTTTTACCACATCATTTGTAACATTACGGTCATGATTATACCGAATAATCCTTGGTCATAACCATACCAAGTCCATCTATGCACTACAGGCCACAGATGACTTTCAACATTTTATAAACATGAGGATGATGACAATGATATAAGAATTCAATAAAACAAGTTCAAGAATTAATTTATCCAAGAATTAACAACGTCCAAATTGTCAACATGATACTGCTTTGTGGAGTAAAATTCAAGAATGCTTAGAAGAATATTTTCATGAAAAGATACTGGATGAACCGCAATTATCAAGGATATTCCACTAATTTCATGGAGAATAGAAGTTAAAACTTAACCAACTGAGTATAATAAAGAATGGAATAACAAAAGAAATCACCCGGCATGAGATAGACCGCACAGACAGGTTATTCCAACAGAATAATAAATAATGGAACCAGGTCCGGCGTAAACGCACAGACAGGATATTTTGACAGAATAATAAATAATGGAACCAGGTCCGGCGTAAATGCACAGACAGGATATTCCGACAGAATAATAAATAATGGAACCAGGTCCGGTGTAAAACACACAGACAGGATGTTCCAACAGAATAATAACAAGACGGAACCAGGTCCGGTGTAAAACACACAGACAGGATGTTCCAACAGAATAATAATAAAAATGGAACCAGGTCCGGTGTAAAACACACAGACAGGATGTTCCAACAGAATGATAGAAGAATGTCACCAAGTATAGGGTAGACCGCGTATACAGGTTATTCCAACAGAATAATAAGAAATGTAATAACAACAGTTCTCTTCATGAATAAGAAAGAATAACACCCCTTACCGTTTTAAAGAAGAACTGAAATAAGGAAGTAGTTAAGTAGCAGAATACTTTTCTTCTCTCTCTCTCTATAGTTTCTCTCTATAGTTTCTCTCTCTAGAGTTCAGTGAATTCGTAAGAAATAATGAAGGAATGAGCTGCTATTTATAGAAGAATGGACTGCATAGTAACTAATCCATGAACGGTCCAGATTGATTTACTTTAATCTGACGGTCCATATTTAAAGAAAAATCTTTTAAATAAAATATAATATATTCTATTTATAGAATAACTTTAATAAAATATTCTGTTTTATATAAAAAGATATTTCTGTTTTATTACGTTAATAATACGAATAAAACAAACCTTCATTATCGCTAAATAATTCATATTATTAACTGACAATAATTGAATCAAACTGAGTGACTTCTCACATAAGCATTAATAATCAATACCGTGTGCTACTATGCAACCACACGTATTACTGTACTTTTACTACCGAGTAGTTCAACAGTATCAATGGTAAAACTTCCGCCGTTATTTTTAATAAAATATTTTTGTCGTTTTCTCAATCCGACAATAATTCCATTATGGGGTCCACCAATGATTGTGCCGTTGTACGAATATTCCCTATTAAAACGAATATTCCCCGACCAATCGAATATTATATAACAACTTGCGTACTTTGCAAAATTTATAAATATTACCCACAACAATAACATTATATCAAATTAACTCCATAATATTCAAAAATGATATTTATAGAAAATTTATCTTTATTTATAAAAGTTGGGGTCTTACAACCTCCCCTTCTTATGAAATTTCGCCCTCGAAATTAGGGTACGTGTCTGGTATGTCGAAGAGGTAAGGATACCTTGTTTTTATTTCAGATTCTAACTCCCAAGTCATTTCCTCAACATCGTGGTTTCTCCACAAAACTTTGACTTGAGGTATAACCTTGGAGCGTAGAATATATTCCTTCTTATCCAAGATTTGAACAGGAACTTCTTCATACGTCAAATCTTCAGCTATTTCGTCCGGTTCTAACTCAATAATGTGGTTCGGGTTTTCCACATATTTACGTAACATGGATATGTGAAAAATATTATGAACACGAGACATACTTGGCAGTAAAGCGAGTCTATAAGCCACAGTTCCTACTCGATCGAGGATTAAAAATGAACCGATGAATCGAGGATTGAGCTTTCCTCTCTTTCCAAATCTCGTAACTCCTTTCCATGGAGCAACACGTAAGAACACATGATCTCCTATATCAAATTCCACGTCCTTTCGATGAAGATCAGCATAACTCTTTTGTCGATCTTGTGAGGTTTTTATACGTTGTCGGATCGTTTGAATCTTTTCTGTAGTCATACGTACCAACTCCGGTCCCAACAACGTTTCTTCACCCATCTCATCCCAGCATACTGGAGAACGACACTTTCTTCCATACAACGCTTCGAATGGAGCCATGCCAATACTTGCTTGATAACTATTGTTGTAGGAAAACTCCACCAATGATAAGAACTTGTCCCAACTTCCCTTGAAGTCAAGGACACAGAGTCTTAATAAATCTTCCAGAGTTTGAATAGTCCTCTCTGATTGTCCGTCCGTCTGAGGATGATATGCCGAACTAAATCGTAAATCCGTGCCCATAGCTTTTTGTAAGCTAACCCAAAATCGTGAAGTGAATCTTGGGTCTCGGTCAGAAACTATGGATACTGGCATACCATACAGTCTTACAATCTCGTTTATGTACATACGAGCAAGACGTTCAAGTGTATAAGTTTTTTGCATCGGTAAGAAATGAGCAGACTTGGTCAATCTATCAACAATGACCCAAATCGCATCTATACCTTGAGAAACCTTAGGAAGACCGGTAACGAAATCCATGGTAATGTGCTCCCACTTCCATTTTGGAATTTCAAGTGGTTGCAATGGACCTTTTGGTACTTGATGCTCCGCCTTGACTCGTTGACAAGTTAGACACCTTGAGATAAACAGCGTTATCTCTCGCTTCATATTGCTCCACCAAAATGTATGACGAAGATCATGATACATTTTGGTACTTCCAAGATGGATTGCAAACGGTGTGTTGTGCGCCTCCATCATGATTTCATACTTTAAATCAGGGTCGTTAGGAACACAAAGTCTGGAGTTGACTCGAAGTATTCATTCTTCATCGATTCTTGCTTTCGGCATAGCACCTTCTTGCACTTTCTTCCTCATACGCATCAGCTCCAGATCTGTAGCTTGAGCAGCTTTAACTTTATCGATTAAAGTCGGTTCTACTCATATATTCGCCATCATCACATGGGTCCCTAGAGTCTTTAACTCTATCTCCATCCTTTGCAAGTCACACAAAATGGGTCTTTGTGTTGACAATATCGCACTCGTACTTGCATATGATCTTCTACTCAATGCGTCAGCTACCACGTTCGCTTTTCCAGGATGGTATTGAATGGTATGATCATAATCTTTCAACAGTTCAAGCCAACGTCGTTGCCGCATGTTGAGTTCCTTTTGAGTGAAGAAATATTTGAGGCTTTTATGATCCGTAAAGATCTCCACCGTCTCCCCATACAAGTAATGCCTCCAAATTTTAAGTGCAAATACAACAGCTGCCAACTCTAGATCATGAGTAGGATAATTCCTCTCATATTCCTTGAGTTGTCTTGATGCATAGGCTATGACTTTTCCATGTTGCATGAGAACGCATCCCAACCCTTTGCTCGAAGCATCACTGTAGATGACAAATCCCTCCGAGCCAGATGGTATTATTAGAACAGGTGCTGAAATGAGTCTCCTCTTGAGTTCTTGAAAACTCTTCTCATATTCTTCGCTCCAACCGAACTTTGTATCTTTCCGAGTCAGCTGAGTTAATGGAGTAGCGATTTGAGAAAATCCTTCCACGAATCTCCAATAATAACCAGCTAAACCAAGAAAGCTACGTACTTCGGTCACTGATTTAGGTTGCTCCCAGCTTTAAATAGCTTCAATCTTTGTCGGGTCAACAGATATTCCACGACTTGATACTACATGCCCAAGGAATGCTACCTCCTCCAGTCAGAACTCGCATTTCTTCAACTTGGCATAAAGCTTATATTCACGAAGCTTTTGGAGTACTAGCCTCAAGTGTTGCTCATGATCTTCATAGCTTTTGGAATAAATAAGGATGTCATCAATAAAGACGACCACAAAGTGATCTAAATATTCCTTGAATACCCGGTTCATCATATCCATGAAGGCAGCAGGAGCATTAGTCAATCCAAAGGACATGCCTAGGAATTCATAATGCCCGTACCGAGTTCTGAAAGCCGTCTTTGGAATATCCTCAGTTCTAACCTTCAGCTGATGATATCCAGAACGAAGATCGATCTTTGAAAAGAATTGTGCTCCTTGCAACTGGTCAAACAGGTCATTAATACGTGGCAATGGGTACCTGTTTTTGATGGTGACATGATTCAACTCCCGATAATCAATACAAAGTCGCATACTTCCATCTTTCTTCTTCACGAACAGAACAACAGCACCCCAAGGAGAAGTACTAGGACGAATAAAGCTAATGTCTAACAATTCCTGCAGTTGGATCTTTAACTCCTGAAGTTCAATAGGAGCCATTCGATATGGGGCTTTGGAAATGGGTGTTGTACCGGGTTCAAGGTCGATACAAAATTCAATTTCACGCTCTGGGGGTAGGCCAGGAAGTTCTTCAGGGAATACGTCAGGGAATTTATTAACAATAGAAATATCATTCAAAACTGACCTATTTTTGTTTAGATCCGTGACATGAGCTAAGAAAGCTTAACATCCGTTTTTCAATAAACGAATAGCTTTATGGCTTGAGATAACAGCGATTGATTTTAATGGTTTGGTTGCTTGAATTCGCATAATAGGTCGATTAGGAATATGAAAGCTAACAACCTTACGAAAATAATCAATTTTTGCATGATGAGTAGTTAACCAATCAATCCCTAGAATCACGTCAAATGAAAGTATTTTTAATGAAATAAGATCGACAGGTAATGTGTGGGTACCAACTTGAACCAAACAGGACTTGTAAACCGTGGATGTAATGAAGGTTTCTCCCAATAGAGTTTCAACAGATAAGTCAAAGTCTAATTTCTCCGGAGTCAAATTTAATCGATGAGCGCAAGTAGGAGAAATAAAAGAATAGGTAGAACCGGTATCAAATAAAATATAGACTTCGTTAGAGTTTATGATAAGCTTACTCGTGATGACCTCATTCGGGTTCCTTGCTTTCTGGGAGGTCACAACAAACGCTCTCCCTTGCACTACCGGTTTTGACTTTTCTGGGACGGCCTTTGGTGTCTCCATCCTGGCTGAACTTGTTTTTGGTAAACGACAAAATCGAGCTAAATGACCTTCTCTTCCATAATTATAACATGCTTTAGACGGCATCGAGCAGTTTGGACTGATGTGCCCCTCCCCTCCGCATTTGAAACATATGATAGGTGGTCGTTCTCCTTCCTTAACAACGGGTGCTGGTGCTGACGTCTTTCCATCATTGTTGAATCTCCTCTTCTTGAAATGACCATTCTTATTGTTTTGGCCCTAATTACCACCGAAGTGGTTACCATTTCTGGCCTGTTGATTCCCTCCACGCTTGTTGTCACCGCTTCGATGACTGCTCTCACTGGTATTATCATTTTGTCGACTGCTCTCTTTTGGTTGCGTTGACTCGTTATCGTGCTCCACTAACTGAGCCCTATTCACAACATCTGAATACAAACATAGTTTATGAGAAATAAGATGTTGACGTATCTCAGGTTTCAAACCTCGCAAAAACATTCGCGTCATTCGTTCTTTATTATCCACCAAGTGGGACGCAAATCGGGACAACTCAGCAAATTTAGCCTCATACTGTGACACGGTCATATTATTCTACTCCAATTTGATGAACTCCACCTCCTTCATGTGACGAACACTTTTGGGAAAGTATTTGTCATTGAACAGCTCTTGGAACTTCTCCTAAGACATCTTCAGTGCGGCAGGTTGAGTACGCTTAATCGATTTCCACCAGTAATATGCCTCTCCTCGCAACATAAAGGCGGCAAAGGGAACCTTTTGCTCCTCGGAGCATCCCAAGACATCAAATATCTTGGTGATCTGCTTTATCCATGTTTCCGCTATAAGTGATTTTGGCTCTCCCTTAAACTCCGGTGGTCCCAGCTCCTTGAACTGTTTAGCGGTGACCATCCGAGAGTTTTCAGTGTTTCCACCTACATTTTGGATAGGAGCCGCTCTCGCCTGCTGTTGCATGAATTGCATAAAACTTCTGAACATTCCATCATTCATCATCTGGTCAGTGTTGTTATTTGCATGAGGATTGTCACCTTCCTGATGCACATTATCCTGATTATTGATATGTGGTGAATCAACAATCGCTTGTGCTCCATTGCTATTCTCAACATTCTCAGATGCCATTTTTAGATACTGCCACAAAACAAAAGTTAATTGATATGTCATATATTATCCTTATATTCTGACCGACCAATTAAATACCATGCCAATAAACTTAGGTAGGTCATACTAGCGAAGGAATTCCCCGTCTCTCCCCTCCTAGTTCTATTCTCACATCTTAGCCAGGGATCATATCCGTAAGCTTTGATACCAACTGTGACGCCCCCAAAATTAGGTATACATCACCCATCTTGGGTCGTCAGATACATGGTACAGAATACAAATACAACTTACTAATACAACTGTCGTGTACAATACGACAAAACATAACTGTGAGTTTGAATACAATTATTGTCTACTAGAGACTATACAAACTCAAAAGGAGTCCTCATTACAATTATTGTCACACTATTTAATAGAATAGTGAGGACTACTAATACTATCATCTGGTCCATCACTCCGTTCCCCGACTCGTCCCAGCTATATTCTCATTTCCTGAAGAGAACAGTGAAAGAAAGGGTGAGCTCAACTAGCCCAGTAAGAAATATTATGACTAAGATAATGCAGAATAAATTATCATTAGCCTTCAACAATGTTAAACTGATAAAATATAACGAACATCAAGTTTAACTGCAGCGGAACAAGCAATCCATTAAAAGAGTCAAGTAGAGAATAAAATCTACTATCTTCTATGATTTAAAAGGTTTTTCAACACTGTTATCGCTGGGACTCAGCTTAATAAAATAATCCACATCATCGAATCACCCCTGCACTACGGCCAAGGATATTCGTGTACTCATTAATGGTCATGATCATGCCAACAACTGTCCATCAATGCACTACGGGCCAATGAGGATTTTTACCACATCATTTGTAACATTACGTTATGATTATGCCGAATAATCCTTGGTCATAACCATACCAAGTCCATCTATGCACTACAAGCCACAGATGACTTTCAACATTTTATAAACATGAGGATGATGACAATGATATAAGAATTCAATAAAACAAGTTCAAGAATTAATTTATCCAAGAATTAACAACGTCCAAATTGTCAACATGATACTGCTTTGTGGAGTAAAATTCAAGAATACTTAGAAGAATATTTTCATGAAAAGATACTGGATGAACCGCAATTATCAAGGATATTCCACTAATTTCATGGAGTATAAAAGTTAAAACTTAACCAACTGAGTATAATAAAGAATGGAATAACAAAAGAAATCACCCGGCATGCGATAGACCGCACAGACAGGTTATTCCAACAGAATAATAAATAATGGAACCAGGTCCGGCGTAAACGCACAGACAGGATATTTCGACAGAATAATAAATAATGGAACTAGGTCCGGCGTAAACGCACAGACGGGATATTCCGACAGAATAATAAATAATGGAACCAGGTTCGGTGTAAAACACACAGACAGGATGTTCCAACAGAATAATAACAAGACGGAACCAGGTCCGGTGTAAAACACACAGACAGGATGTTCCAACAGAATAATAATAAAAATGGAACCAGGTCCGGTGTAAAACACACAGACAGGATGTTCCAACAGAATAATAGAAGAATGTCACCAAGTATAGGGTAGACCGCGTATACAGGTTATTCCAACAGAATAATAAGAAATGGAATAACAACAGTTCTCTTCATGAATAAGAAAGAATAACACCCCTTACCGTTTTAAAGAAGAACTGAAATAAGGAAGTAGTTAAGTAGCAGAATATTTTTCTTCTCTCTCTCTATAGTTTCTCTCTATAGTTTCTCTCTCTAGAGTTCAGTGAATTCGTAAGAAATAATGAAGGAATGAGCTGCTATTTATAGAAGAATGGACTGCATAGTAACTAATCCATGAACGGTCCAGATTGATTTACTTTAATCTGACGGTCCATATTTAAAGAAAAATCTTTTAAATAAAATATAATATATTCTATTTATAGAATAACTTTAATAAAATATTCTGTTTTATATAAAAAGATGTTTCTGTTTTATTACGTTAATAATACGAATAAAACAAAACTTCATTATCGCTAAATAATTCATATTATTAACTGACAATAATTGAATCAAACTGAGTGACTTCTCACATAAGCATTAATAATCAATACAGTGTGCTACTATGCAACCACACGTATTACTGTACTTTTACTACAGAGTAGTTCAACAGTATCAATGGTAAAACTTCCGCTGTTATTTTTAATAAAATATTTTTGTCGTTTTCTCAATCCGACAATAATTCCATTGTGGGGTCCACCAATGATTGTGCCGTTGTACGAATATTTCTTGTTAAAACGAATATTCCCCGACCAATCGAATATTATATAACAACTTGCGTACTTTGTAAAATTTATAAATATTACCCACAACTATAACATTATATCAAATTAACTCCAAAATATTCAAAAATAATATTTATAGAAAATTTATCTTTATTTATAAAAGTTGGGGTCTTACATAAATGTTTTCTTTGTACTACCTTTCTACAACAAGTCAATAATTGTAAAGTAATCTGAACCGATAATAATAACATAACAACTCTTTATCAAATTTTTAAAACTACGTATTGTCTATAAATAGGGTTAAGGTAACATACTATGAACATTATTTTTTATTTTCGAAAAGGTTAAATAGAAATTCATCTGCAAACCGTCATAACTTACGGGCACGAGGGGTGATCAGCCCGTTATGCCCTGTATTGATCAATACTACATGCAAGAAAGATGTTATCGTTCACTCTGTCCGCCTTGGGCTCATAAAAGTTTTTCCATGTTCGGGATGTTCATACTTAGTCGAAAATCTAAACCAAAATAATTTGATTGGATACAAAAAGGTTTTATCATATTCAACTATGTTTCTAAATCTGTGTCTAGCTGATCAAATAGCTTCGACGACTCTTTGTTATTGTATACATACTGGTATCAATAGGTATAAATATATATATCAACATTTGATTAAATACAATAATTATCCAAGTGGGGACACTTGAATAACCATATTTAGAAATTAACTGACAGAATATATACATCTGAATTACAATATAGTACCATGTTGATAATCAATGATCGAATATAATATATATAACAATAGGGTTAATAATTTGGTAATAATAATAATATAATTCTGAAACTTCTTACTCATGTCCATTGCATAAAGAAAATGCAAAGTTAGGATACTTGTCTAGCCTGCTGCTTATAATACGCAACTTAGTTCTTATCTTTTGTATAACAACCTATCAGTAATAAGATCATTTTACTAATTAGAATTATATCGTAACACATAATACTACTTATTACAGTCAGCAGATAACCTAATCATATTGTCACATATGTTTAACAACCATTGAATCACAAATAAACACTTATCGAGTCCAATTATATAAGTCTAGATCAATTTTTGAAGTATTTCGGTGTACCGACGGCGTTATCGAGTAATTATCTAGTCTAAGACTCTATCGTGTAGTTCAATAGTTGTTTAGATATTTTAAATATCAGTCATATTATTTTTCATAGCCTTATAATAATTTTTAAACATTTAATATAATTTATCATGATTTTTCAAACACCGAAATCATTAATAAAAGATTTAAATCTTAAACAATTCTATTATCATTAATATTTAATTAATATTAAACTATTAATAAAATCATTGCCAAAATATTAAAGTTATTTATAATAACTCAAAATATTTTTAAAGTATTAATATTACCCTTAAATGATTTTTAAAATATTTAAAATTATTTTTAAATAATTACTGTTAATATTAGAATATTAATTTATTATTTATCAAAATATTAAAAGTCATTGATTATAACTTAAAATATTTTTAATTCATTTATTTCCTTTTTAAATGATTTTTAATTCAATAAAACCATTTTTAACTATTTATTTAATATAATTATTAAATAAACTTACTATCATTAATATTAAATTATTAATGAAATTTACCTTTAAATATCAAAATTTATATTTTATAACTTAAAATATTTTTAAACTATTTATTTTCATTTAAAATGATTTTTATAATATTAAATTCATTTTTAATTAATTTATTTAATATAATTACTAAATAAATCTAATATCATGAATATTTAATAATTAATGAAACTTATCTTAAAATATTAAAAGTTATGTTTTATAACTTAAAATATTATTAAATACCTTATTATTATTTAAAATAATTTTTAATACAACAAAATCATTTTTAATTAATTTATTTAATGTATTAATTAAATAATTTAAATACCAATAATATCCAAATAAATATTAATATTTATGAAAAATATGTCAAATTATTAAATGTTAATTTTTATAACTTAAAATAATTTTTAAAAGTATTTTTGTAATTTTCAGAATTTATTTACTATTTTAAAATATTTTTTAAAAATTAAATTAATTAATTTTACTAAGTCTGTCGCTAAAGCCCTTTGGCGACAGCAAGTGTCGCCTTAGGTGTTCTTGAGAAGCCGAGGCATTCAAAGTCAGTGATCGAGCTTGCTTGTTTGACCATCAATCATTCTCTCTATGAATCGTTTCTGGACATGTTATTGATTAAATGTTGTAGTATGTATGTAAGAGTACATGTTCATAACCATTTCTGGACCAAATCATAAAACATGAGGAAGATCTAAGCATCAGAACATGCTGTCAGAGCAGTTCATTAAGTTTCTGGGCTGCCCAGAATTTTAAAGTCATGGCCGGTCAACCCCCTTTGTGGCTTTATATCTATTAATCTGTTCATGTATTTGGTAGTTTAGACGTTGGGATGTGTAGAGTAACTAACAGAGAACATGATTCAAGCCATATTCAAGTCTAAAAATAATTAATCAAAACAATATAGGCTCAACAAATTCTTGTCAGAAAGTTTCTGGGTTTTCCCAGAAACCCAGCAGTTCAACCTATCACTTTCATGCTCGATTTCTTTTATGTTCTGTTCATGATTTATGTCGTTTAATGGTTCAAATCTATAGTAAGGAACATTCCTATAACAACAAATCAGTAAATCAACATCACCGTTAAAAGATCTAATCCTGTCAACCTATGTCAGAAAGTTGTTCTTCATGTTTCTGGAAATTCCAAGAAATGCAAGTCATGATCGGATGGTCAAGTTTGACCGTCCACTACGTTTGATTAGTTGATTTTTTTTAAAGGATCTAAAGTCACAAATATAAAGTACACATGACAAGCTATAAACTGGATACAAACACATCATTATAACACTTAACAGAAGTAAGATCTAGGGTCTCAAAAGTCACTGTCAGACTTTTCTGGGCAGAATATAGGTTTCCAGAACTACCGGTCAATGTCGGTCAACCAAGTTTGACCATAAATAACTTTTAATCTACAACAGATATGGACATGATTCAAGTTGCATATTAAAGATCTCCTAACAGACTACAAGTACAAACTTTCAAAACACAAAAACACATAACAGACTGAGATCTATGGGACCTGACATTCACTGTCAAACCCTTATTTTCAAAAATTTCAGATTTAGAAAATCATCAAATCTGAGCCTCTAGATGTTATGGATCTAACATCTAACAACCCAGATCATTGATTAACACCCCGTACAATATATTTAACACAAAAAAATTACATCTAACATAAGATCAAAAGATTTTCAAATTTTAGGGTTTGCACCTTTTCTAAGCTTTGATCTTGCTGCTGACTTTCTGATCTGTTAATGATAATCGTGGGGTTTACTTTGTGACTAAATTGCTACTTAATTTCGTGGGTTTTAGAGAGAGAATGTCTAGATTGAGCATAAGTGTATGAAAGAGCTTTCCTTTTTGATTTTCTCTCTCCTTAAATCTATCCAATCCATTGATGCAATGAACTTGTATGCTAATAGCTAATGTGCTGGTGTTATAGCTCATAGCTAGGTAGACTAGGGTGGCTGCCAAAATATTGCAAAGATTTGGCTAACAATAATTCAACAAATGGGACAAAAAGGGTAAAATGGTAATTTTGCTTATAATCTCAAGGGTATTCTTGTCCAATGTACTTGAATCTAGGGTTTAATCACTAGACTTTACATCTTAAACTTTCCCAAATAATTACTAGGGTTTGAAAAATTAAAATTAAAGTGTAATAAAATTTTAATTTAAAACACACTAATTAAATTAGGGTTTTTAATAGAAAATTAGGGTTCTAAAAATACATAGGGTTCCTTAATATCATTAGGGTTCCCAAATTACCAGTTCAATTTACTAAAATAATAATTTGGGTTTTTAGTTTTAGCAATTAGGGTTCCTAATTAGCAAATTAGGGTTTTCAAATATTAATTAGGATTTTTCTAATTAACAGAAATTCTATAATATGCAACTTAATTCATATAACATCATTTCTGACCGACCTTAAACTCCAGTTTTGAGTTTTTAATTATGGTATATGATAGTAATACTAGGGTTTTGACATTATTCACTATAATTGACTAACCATTAACAGTCCACAGATATACAGTACATATTTATAGCACTGAAAATCAAAATATAATTAATATTATATTATTATTCTCATCCCTTGTTCAAAAATCCAAATTTAGGGTTTGGATTCCATATCTAATTTATCTATCAAATATAACATTATTAATCAAGTTAAAAATAATTAACTTAAATAATCTGAACTAAAATTCATATAATAAAATAGTAATTCTAATAATTCTAATAATCATTTCATACCTTATTTAAATTATATAAAATCATGGTTTCATGCAAAATAATTAATAAAAATATTTTCGCTACAAAATTAATTATTATAAGAATATACTTTATAATGATCAATAATTCTAAAATAAAATTATTTGAAATTATTCTTGAAATAAATAAGTTTTATTTATCACTTATTTACACACACATTACCTGACACATATTCTCATCTTTTTATTAAAAAAAATTATATGCAAAATTCCTCATTTATTTATATAGAAAAATATTGGGTTATTACAGGTTTCCTAGCCTCCGTATCAACTTGATGCGGAGCAAACCTAGCCAACTCATTGAACTTTACGGCATACTCCGCAACTGTCATGTTCTCCTGCTTTAACTCCAGAAACTTCACCTCCATCCTCCCTTGCATACTAGCTGAGAGATAGTTTTCAAAAAATAAAGTTTTAAACCGTCTCCTGCTCTAGCCTGATTTGCCTCCCACCAAAACTTAGCCTCCCTTTTCATTATATAGGTAGCGAAAGCAATCTTTTGCCCCTCATCTACCCTAGCAATTACAAACGCTTTTTCAATTTCCTTAACCCAAGTTTGGGCTTCTACAGGATCAGTTGTACCTCTAAATTCTGGCGGTCCGACCGTTTTGAAGTCCTTGAAGTTCGCCAAGCGATTGTCTGGATGGTTCCCTGCGGCTGGTATTCCCTGCTGCATAGCCTGAGCTTCCATGTTTGCAAAGTTTTGCATCGGGTCTGGTTGTTGTCCTCCACCGTTGTTGACAGATTCTTCTGCCCTTATATTTCAAGTTCGACGTCTTGGCGGCATTATCAGATTAAATAAGACCATAAATTATTCTTTACATTCTAAACCTTATTATATAAGTTTCACGTATCAAACTTATTTCATTAATCAAACATAGATTCATATTCATTCAACTATTTCATAGTACTTTACATAACATAGCACATACTACTTTAAACATCAACTATCCCTTTGCGACCACAAAAGTCAGGATTTACAGCCTTGACTAATATAAAAGTTGAGAATATTACATTACACAGGCATACTAATCATATATATTACATTAAACACACCTGCATAACATAACCTACACTACCTATCCACTACGCCTTTTTCTTGATCTTGGACAACCTTTCGCCTGATGACCTTCTAACCCATAAATAAAACAGACACCTTGCTTTGGATTGGGATAATGAGGAGAGATATGTCCCTCATGTCCACAATTATAGCAAACATTTTCTCCTTTCCGGCACAAGCCTTCATGTTTCTTATCACAGGTACACTTTTCTATTCGGTTAAGGTTCCCTTGGTTGTTATCAGGATTTCCTAAGTCACGGTCTTCCATCTTTCTTTTCCCCGTCTTGCTCAGAGTTGCACCCGATTTGTTGATTTTGACTCCCATTTGATCAATTTGGATTTTAAGCTTTTCTTGTTCTTCCATAGTTTCTATTAACGGATTTTGTAATTGTCTATTTAGCAGGTTTTGTGACGCCCCCAAATCCGTGTAACATCGATTACAGGACATGGTGCTCACGATACAACATACATCATCATCTATCTAAGTAACTCTAATAATAATAATAATATTAACTATTCCATACTTATTCAAAATTAAGTCCCAAGTCTTTACAACCTTTAATAAACTAAAACTTAAACTTAGCGTTTATCGCTACATCACATCATATGCGGAAATATAATTATTACATAAATAACTCTCATCATTTCATCTTAGACTTTCCTTTGTCCTTGCCCGAGCCCTCAGCGTTATCAGCCTTAACTGAAAGGTTTAAGCAAGAATGAGGACAAATTGTCCAGCAAGTATATAAAGTAGTTTGAGAACATACATCAGAAGTTAAAGCATGGGTATGAATATTTCTCAACAGTTGAAATAAATATCAAGAGATAAACTGGAATATCAAGATAAGAGTTCTGGAATTCTCAATAGCATACTAAGGGGTGTTAGATACCCTGAACATTACTTTGTTTCATCAAAAACCATCAGACGATTTAACAATCAAATAGATTGTAAACGGTCTCTGCAAGTACTCCAGATGATCAGCCTATCGTACCCTACATTGTGCACAAGTATAAAGTTTAAATGCATAAGCGTAAATGGGACTATATGCCCATCATCAGTTACCCCGTTATCTGGGCTGCTCATCTTAGTATTCATACGGGACCTCACCAAAGCAATTTGGATTGGTAAACATCAAATAGCTTCAAAGGATTTGAATTGTTTAAACAATATACTACGTTTGCATCAATAACATCTAGCTGGAACGAAAGCTAGAAAGCATGCTTGAATATAGTTCATTAACGGAATACGAACTTTAAAGTATAACAGTTGCAATAGGAACTGAATAATCATCAATAACGTTTCGCATCACAATTGAAGTTATATAACTTTACAATAAAGGAGCTTGCATGAATGATTAATTAATCACAAGCCCAAACTTACCCTCGCTGCAATCAACTGAATAAGAATTGAATAAATTCATAATGAAAATAGGGTAAGAAACTTGCCTGTTACGTCTTCTATAATTACTGCTATCTACTAGCCCTTCACGTAACCTATTCACATGTGTCACGTTAAGTAATTTAGTTCTCGAACACCACTTTGAAGTGTAATGGTTCCCTTTTATTTTAATAAAAAAAATAAAACTCACACGTATTCAAATACAATTCGATCACCTAACAAGTTGCTATGAGTAGGCCACATGGTTAAATAAAAGAAACTAGGAAACATAAATTTGTGACATTTTTCGGACCAAAACTCTACCAAAAATCTGCATAAATAATGCTTAAGGGTCTCAAGTCGGAAAATCTAATTTTTCATAATTATGACATCACATATACAATTAAATTCATATAGCATCATTAATATAAAAAATATCAAATCAGTCCCAAAAATATTTCTTTTCTGGAATTTTGTAGAATATAGTCCAACATTGAACATATAATTTTCCCGAAATTTTTAAAATTCATCTACTATTTTTAAATAGTCCATAATAGCCAAATACTCTCTGATTTTTCATAAATCGAGATTAGCTCCAAAAATTCTGAAATTTTCAGGGTTAACTACTGTTATACACATGTACTTCCAGTAAAAAAATCGTAATTTTTGGACTTATACACAAAGAGTTATTCGGGTATTTTCTCAAAAAGTGCCCTTAGCCGTAAAATCCATAACTCTCAAACCGTATGACCAAAAATTCCCAAATTTTTATAGGACCTTAATATCTTCTTATATTAATACTACAAATTTTTCCAAAATTTTTAAAGTAAAACACAGCGGAAGAAATTGGCCCCGAAACAGATTGATCCAAACAGTTCCAAGAAAGACATCAAAATTTCGCTTCTTGCAGCCACTTTTGCGATTTTAATCCCGCTAATTTAAAGAGGATATGACCATGATACTTGGACACAATAAACTTCATACAGCAAGGTAGTTTACAAAAATATAACATTCATAAAAATAGCATGCTAAGACCATAAACAGACTGCATAGAAAAGCGTGCCAGCACTAGTTTTATAAAAATCTGGAAATTCCAGATTTTCTGCAGTTTATGTTATGAACATGCTTGCTTACGATTTTCATAACTTGATGATTACAACTCCGATTCAAACGAAATTTGGGCCAGATTAGAGTTCATACTACATACTATTTTATAAAATTATTACATACGCTAATCGAGTCATATAAACAATGATTCCGAGGCTCCGAAAAACCCAAAAATCACAGATTTCACATTCTACCAACTTTGAAAAATTTTGTAATTTTGATTCTAGCATGCATGGGCTTGACTCCTACTGTCCAGATCACTTCTACCAACATATATGAACATGCTACAACAAACCAACTCACTAAATCATCATGTTTTGAACAAATTGACTACTAAAAGGCATGTTATCAAACATATCGCATACATACATGAAATCTTTGATTCTCTATGTAATTGCAACATGTTTAAACCATAAGTTTCATTCCTTATTATCCTCATAACAGAAACCA
Source organism: Panax notoginseng (assembly GCA_016801055.1). Lineage (NCBI taxonomy): Eukaryota > Viridiplantae > Streptophyta > Magnoliopsida > Apiales > Araliaceae > Panax > Panax notoginseng. The sequence continues at coordinate 44,402,898 of CM029019.1, read as the reverse complement.
ACATTAGGATAGGCTTACGAAATCAACATAAACCATTTATCATGGCTATACATATTTTTTTTTCACTATCTTTCTTCAAGAACATGAAAAAGAGAGTTTCATGGCTTACCTTTTTGGATGAATTTCCCTTGTGTTAATTTGATTATCCCTCTTCCTTGCTTGTTAGTTGCTATGTAATCTCCAGAGTACTACCACACTATCTATTACTCTCAACTTCTCTCCATGCTTACTCACTTGGTGGAATTTTCTTAAGAGAAAAAAAAAATGTTTGAGTGATATGTATATATGTATAACTTGATGGATATATGTTTGAGCCTTTTGATTTCCATAACCCCCAACTCCCATAACCCCCAATTCTAATTATTAGTTACACCTAATACTTAATAATACAATAATTTAGTTAATTAATAGGAAGAAAATGGGAGTTAGAGAAAATGAATATGGGAGTTAGAAAAATAAAAGGATTTTGGTTTTAAGAAATAAAATAAAGTACTCCCACCTTAGTTATTATGCAATATACAAATACTCCCTCCCTTGTCCCAAATCGCGAGTCACAAGGGTTCCACCAGCTGCTGACTTGTTTAAATAAAATATTATAACAATCGATTAATCAATTAATAAATTATTTTGACCATTTAACCCTTTGTAGCCGAACGTTGCAAACCTTATATCGATTCTTACTAAAGTCGACGTTCCGGACGCCATGGGACTATCCGTTTAGTCAAATTCACCTCTGAAATTCGTAGTTGACTTTTTCGAATTCACCTCTGAAATTCGTAGTTGACTTTTTCCCTCGAAAAAGTCAACTGGTTGACTTTGACCAAAAAGTCAACTGTGACATTTTTTCGTGATTACAGTCTATCCTGACTAATTTCGACGTTCCGAACTCGAATACGTAGTCCGCGTCTCTAAATTTCGCTCCGAACTCCAGCTCATGATTTAATACTATCCCACGTAATAAATTGAATAATTCCTTACTTAATCAATTTAAATAGTTAAATAAAACTAAACCAACCATTTAAATACATCTCATCACATATCTTGAAATAACACATATATGTACAACACATATACATCTAATAAATGAAATCACCCAAAAGTTTCATATAAATTCGTTTATTAATAATTCTTAAATTACATAAAAAAATCTCGGATATTACATTCACCTTCCCTTATAAGGAATCCGTCCCCGGAATCATTACACATCAAACAAAAAGATTAGGGTAATTTTTCATCATTTTCTCCTCGAGTTCCCACGAAGCCTCATTGGCGTTGTGGTTCCTCCATACTACCTTAACAGAAGGTATTATCTTATTTCTTAACACTTGTTCTTTTCTATCGATTATTTGCAATGGGACCTCTTCATAGGTTAAGTCTTTTTCAAACTGAATAGGTTCATACTCTATGGCATGCTTGTAATCCTGCTTATAGGGTCGTAGGACTGAAATGTGGAACACGTTGTGTATCTGTTCTAACTCCGGAGGTAAAGCTATTTCATAAGCAACCTCACCCACTCGCCTCAACACTTCGAAGGGTCCTATGAATCTGGGACTAAGTTATCCCTTCTTCCCAAATCTCATTTTCCCTTTCCACGGCAATACTTTCAAAAACAAATAAGTGCCGACGTCGAAATCTCGTTGTTACCGATGTTAATCTGCATATTTCTTCTGTCGATCCTGAGCCGACACTAGCCTCGCTCGTATTGTTTTGATCACATCTGCAGTTTGTTGCACCAATTCTGGCCCTAGTAATTGTCGTTCTCCCACTTCATCCTAGCACAATGACGTTCTGCATTTCCTTCCATATAAAGCTTCATAAAGTGGCATACCGATGCTCGCGTGATAACTGTTGTTGTACGCAAATTCCACCAACGATAGGTGGTCATCCCAGCTCCCTTTAAAATCCATAACACATGCTCTCAGCATGTCCTCTAAAGTTTGAATAGTTCTCTCGCTCTACCCATCTGTTTGAGGATGATATGCCGTGCTCAACCTCAGTTGTGTTCCCATGCGTTCTTGAAAACTTCTCCAAAAATTTGTTGTGAACCGCGGATCGCGATCTGACACAATTGATACAGGTACCCCATGCCTGGAAACAATCTCTTTGATGTAAAGCTTTACCAACTGATCCAAGGTATATCTGATCTTGATTGGCAAGAAATGCGCTGACTTGGTCAATCGATCAACGATCACCCATACTACATTATAACCCTTCTGCGTAGTTGGAAGTCGTACCAAGAAGTCCATCGTAATATGCTCCCACTTCCATTCTAGAATTTCTAAAGGTTGAAGTAACCCGCTCGGTTTCTGATGTTCCGCCTTAACTCGCTGGCATGTTAAACACTTGCTGACGCACTCTGCGACTTCTCTTTTCATATTGGGCCACCAATAATGTTGGCGGAGATCCTGATACATCTTTGTGCTTCCCGGGTGAATTGAGTAACTTGAGCTATGAGCTTCCTACAAGATTTCTTCCTTTAATTCAGACACCGCTGGCACCCAAATTCTATTCTCAAATCTTAATAGTCCATCACCCCCCATACTGAATTTAAGCTCTTCTCCATCTGAAATTTTTTTCCTCACCTTCACACATTCCTCATCGCTGCCTTGTACTTCCTTGATTTTGTCCAATAGAGTCGGATGAGCCTCCATTGCGAACAATTTCCCCTCTGGCTCTCTTGGACTTTTTATCTCGAGTTCCAATCTAGCCATCTCCTTAATTAACTCCTCTTGAGCTGTTAGCATTGCCAATCTACTATTGTCCTTTCTGCTTAGCGCATCTGCTACCACGTTCGCTTTCCCCGAATGATACAAGATGTCACAATCGTAATTCTTTATAAGTTCCAACCATCTTCTTTGTCTCATATTCAACTCCTTCTGCGTGAAAATATACTTCAGACTTTTATGGTCCGTGTATATTTCACACCTTACACCATATAAATAGTGCCTCCATATCTTTAAGGCAAATACTACCGCCGCCAATTCCAGATCATGGGTATGATATCCCTTCTCGTAATCCTTCAATTGACACAATGCATACGCAATAACTTTACCATGTTGCATAAGCACACAACCAAGTCCTTTATGTGACGCATCACTGAAAATCACGAAGTCACCTGTATCGTCAGGTAAAGACAACACTGGTGCTTCACTCAGTCTTTTCTTAAGTTCCTTAAAACTCTCTTCACACTTCTCCGTCCAGAAAAATTTTACCGACTTCTTCGTTAAATTCGTCAACGTTCTCGCTATCTTTGAAAAATCTTGAATAAACCGTCTGTAATAGCCTGCCAGTCCTAAGAAACTTCTTACTTCAGTCAGTGACTTTGGTTGTTCCCAATTCTGAACCGCTTCCACCTTTACTGGATCCACAAAAATTCCATCCTTATCGATCACGTGACCTAGAAATTGAACTTTCTCCGACCAGAATTCATACTTCGAGAATTTTGCGTATAACTTATCCTTCCTCAACGCCTCCAACACTAACTCTAAATGTTCAGCATGATCTTCTTGAGTCTTAGAATAGATCAGGATATCATCTATGAACACAACTATGAATTTATCTAAGTATTGCTTGAATACCCGATTCATCATGTCCATAAATGCTACTGGCGCATTTGTTAACCCGAACGACATCACCAGGAACTCGTAGTGACCGTAACGTGTCCTGAACGATGTCTTAGGTACATCCTCCTTCCTTACCTTTAACTGGTGATATCCTGTCCTCAAGTCGATCTTGGAAAAATATTTCGCTCCCTTCACTTGATCGAACAGATCATCTATCCTAGGTAACGGATACTTGTTCTTAATTGTCACCTTGTTCAACTCTCGATAGTCGATACATAGTCTCATCGATCCATCCTTCTTTTTCACAAATAAAACTGGTGCTCCCCAAGGAGACACACTCGGTTGAATATACTTCCTATCCAATAACTCTTGTAACTGTACCATCAGCTCCTTCATTTCTGTCGGTGCCATTCTGTAAGGGGCTTTCGAAATCGGTGTTGTTCCCGGTACTAAATCTATAATGAATTCGACCTCCCGATCCGGTGGAAGTCCTGGCAATTCCTCCGAAAATACATCCGAAAATTCATTCACTACTGGTATCTGTCCCATCTCTATCCCTGCTTTCTGCGTATCGACGATATGGGCCAAATATCCTTCACATCCCTTTCTTAGTAACTTCCTCGCTTGCATCATCGTCAGACAACTTGAGTGTCTCGGCCACCTACTTCCATAGAATGCTACCTTAGACTGATCTGGAGTCTTAAGGTTTATACACTTCTTTTGGCAATCTATCATCGCTCCATGGTTAAATAACCAATTCATTCCTAGAATTACATCAAATTCTCCTAATTGAATTGGAATTAAATCCACGGGTAACTTATATCCCCTTATGTCTACAACACAATTTCTATAGATATGGCTAACGGGAATCATTTCCTTGTTAGCAACTTCTATGTTCATAGGATATTTTAATTCTTCCTGGGGTAAGTTTAATCGTTGGGAGAATTCATGTAATACGAAGGAGCAAGTAGCACCCGAATCAAATAATATGTAAGCAGATATATTATTGATCGGAATGATACCTGAAACCACGTCCCTGGATGTGACCGCATCCTGAACCGTCATGTTGAAAGTCTTTGCTGTTGGTCGATTCTGAGTTGGTGGTCCATTAATCGTGAGATTCCCACCGTTTGGTCCCCTTCCTCCATTTCCTCCTGCTGTGTTCTTCTTTGGGCAATTCCTTGCCTGATGCTCCAATGCTCCACAGTTGAAGCATCCATTTCTCTTTGGTGTAGAGCAATTGGGAGAGATGTGCCCCTCCTGCCCGCAGTTGAAACAGACATTCTTTCCTTTTAGACATGCCCCCGAGTGATTCCTCCCACACTCCTTGCATGCCTCAGTTCTCTTCTTTGCTTCCCCTGGTTTTCCCCCAGAGTATCCCGATTTGAAATTGTTGCTACTACTATTGTTATTGTTCCACTTCCTCTTGTTTGCACCACTGCTGCTGCTACCTTCCCCGCGATTCCCTCCTTCATTCTTCTTCTTTTTTTCCTTATTAAATTTCATCAGGGCCTCACTTTCGCCCTCAGCAATTATAGCTTTCTCTAGGAGAGTCGCGAAGCTATTTGTCTATAACACCGAGAGTCTGCTATATAGCCATGGTTTGAGACCCTGCTCAAACCTCCTCGTTTTTCTCTCCTCAGTGTCGACCTGATGAGGCGCAAACCTCGCCAGCTCGTTGAATTTTACGGCATATTGAGGTACTGTCATGTCTTCTTGCTTCAGCTCCAGGAATCGCATCTCCATGCGACTCTGCATACTGACCGGAAAATAGTTCTCGAAAAAGATTTTCTTAAACCCTTCCCAAGGTATCACGCCTTCTCCAGCCCTGGTCTGGTTTGCCTCCCACTAGAAGTTAGCTTCACCCTTTAGCATGTAAGTTGCGAAGATTGTTTTCTGATCATCACCTACTCGGGCAATAGCGAACGCCTTTTCGATTTCCTTGACCCAAGTTTGAGCTTCGATGGGTTCAGTGGTTCCTTTGAACTCAAGGGGTCCCACGCTCTTGAAGTCCTTGAAGTGTGCCACTTGGGCCACTTGAGGGTTATTGGCATTTGGGGTTCGATTCTGAAGTGCCCCCACTAACATGTCTACAAACTGTTGCATAGGATTCGGTGGATCCCTAGCATTACCGCCTGACCCCTCGGGTGTTTGACGACGTCTTCCTCTAGCCATCTATCTGTTTAAAATGAACTTAATGGTATTATCTTATCACTTACTCCACAGAATATATCATTCATAAGAAGAGAACTTAATCATCACATCACATACTTAAATAAAAGCATATTTATTTATAAACATAACACCCAAGGTATTTCATCGTCTTACAACATTAAGCCATTTACATCACTTTAAACCAACATACTTGGTAAAAACTGAAACCAAGCTTATTATTCAAAGATAAGTGTTCTATACGCTAATAGTAAAAGTTAATCATAATAAACTAAAAGCCCCGCCTAATGGCGTCCTCATGCTCCTCATCCGCTATCTCCAGTACCAGCCCTCGACTTATAACACGTCTAGACCGGTGCTCCTCACTTGGAAAGTGATTCACCCTATGTTGGAACCTTCCATGTGCTGACTTAAATGCGTACCTCATCTTGTCTATCTTAACCTTCTTATCTCTCACCTCTCCTTCTAACTAGCCAGTTAGCTTCTCAGCCCGAACACGGTCTCTCCTCTCTTCTCCCTAGAATGTGGTAATAATCTGCTTGTCAGTTTGGGGACTCTGAATCCTTGACTCTAACCCATTAATGGTATGCCCCAAGTGGGTCCTAATAGCTTCTTTCTCATCCTCCAGCCTATCCGCCTTCTGGTCTGATGCCCGCAGCTTGTCAGCCAGGTCCCCGTTCCTAATTATCAGGTGGTGCACCAATGCCTCAAGCAATGCTGTAGCTTGCTGCTCCCCCTGATACAGCTCCTCCAACTCATGGACCTTGTCGTCCAACTCCGTAATCCTATTCGTCAACTCATCCAGTAAAGTATCCTCAGGTGCTTCTTCCGAGTCCTCCTCGGGCTCCTCTTCCTCTTCAGGATACTCCTCTGGGTCTGAGTCAGCTACTGCCTCAGCTATAGGCTCAGGTACAGCTGTCACCAACTGCTCACTCACAACGTGAATCTCTCTAACCTCTTCTTCTCCTGACATCCTTCAAACAAAAAAAAATAACTCAGTTAGTATTTTAAAATAGATGTTTTTGTTTTAGAAAAATAGATTTGACACAACCCCTAGAACTCTACATGAGTTCATCTACTTATTTCATCCACTAACTTCCCAAAGGTTATAGTCTAAGGTTTCCCCACCCAAAGTTTATAACCTATAGCTCTGATACCAACCTGTGACGCCCCCAAATCCGTGTAACATCGATCACAGAACATGGTGCTCACGATACAACATACAACATCATCTATCTAAGTAACTCTAATAATAATAATAATAATAACTATTACATACTTATTCAAAATATAGTCCCAAGTCTTTACAACCTTTAATAAACTAAAACTTAAACTTAGCGTTTATCGCTACATCACATCATATGCGAAAATATAATTATTACATAAATAACTCTCATCATTTCATCTTAGACTTTCCTTTGTCCTTGCCCGAGCCCTCAGCGTTATCAGCCTTAACTGAAAGGTTTAAGCAAGAATGAGCACAAATTGCCTAGCAAGTATATAAAGTAGTTTGAGAACATACATCAGAAGTAAAAGCATGGGTATGAATATTTCTCAACAGTTGAAATAAATATCAAGAGATAAACTGGAATATCAAGATAAGAGTTCTGGAATTCTCAATAGCATACTAAGGGGTGTTAGATACCCTGAACATTACTTTGTTTCATCAAAAACCATCAGACGATTTAACAATCAAATAGATTGTAAACGGTCTCTGCAAGTACTCCAGGTGATCAGCCTATCGTACCCTACATTGTGCACAAGTATAAAGTTTAAATGCATAAGCGTAAATGGGACTATATGCCCATCATCAGTTACCCCGTTATCCGGGCTGCTCATCTTAGTATTCATACGGGACCTCACCAAAGCAATTTGGATTGGTAAACATCAAATAGCTTCAAAGGATTTGAATTGTTTAAACAATATACTACGTTTGTATCAATAACATCTAGCTGGAACGAAAGCTAGAAAGCATGCTTGAATATAGTTCATTAACGGAATACGAACTTTAAAGTATAGCAGTTGCAATAGGAACTGAATAATCATCAATAACGTTTTGCATCACAATTGAAGTTATATAACTTTACAATAAAGGAGCTTGCATGAATGATTAATTAATCACAAGCCCAAACTTACCCTCGCTGCAATCAACTGAATAAGAGTTGAATAAATTCATAATGAAAATAGGGTAAGAAACTTGCCTGTTACGTCTTTTATAATTACTGCTATCTACTAGCCCTTCACGTAACCTATTCACATGTGTCACGTTAAGTAATTTAGTTCTCGAACACCACTTTGAAGTGTAATGGTTCCCTTTTATTTTAATAAAAAAAATAAAACGCACACGTATTCAAATACAATTCGATCACCTAACATGTTGCTATGAGTAGGCCACATGGTTAAATAAAAGAAACTAGGAAACATAAATTTGTTACATTTTTCGGACCAAAACTCTACCAAAAATCTGCATAAATTATGCTTAAGGGTCTCAAGTCGGAAAATCTCATTTTCCATAATTATGACATCACATATACAATTAAATTCATATAGCATCACTAATATAAAAAATACCAAATCAGTCTCAAAAATATTTCTTTTTTGGAATTTTGTAGAATATAGTCCCACATTGAACATATAATTTTCCCGGAATTTTTAAAATTCATCTACTATTTTTAAATAGTCCATAATAGCCAAATATTCTCCGATTTTTCATAAATCGAGATTAGCTCCAAAAATTCTGAAATTTTCAGGGTTAACTACTGTTATACACATGTACTTCCAGTAAAAATTTCGTAATATTTGGACTTATACACAAAGAGTTATTCGGGTATTTTCTCAAAAAGTGCCCTTAGCCGTAAAATTCATAACTCTCAAACCGTATGGCCAAAAATTTCCAAATTTTTACAGGACCTTCATATCTTCTTATATTAATACTACAAATTTTTTCAGAATTTTTAAAGTAAAACATAGTGAACGAAATTGCCCCCAAAACAGACTGATCCAAATAGTTCCAAGAAAGATATCAAAATTTCGTTTCTTGCAGCCACTTTTGCGATTTTAATCCCGCTAATCTAAAGATGATATGACCATGATACTTGGACACAATAAACTTCATACAGCAAGGTATTTTACAAAAATATAACATTCATAAAATAGCATGCTAAGACCATAAACCGACTGCATACAAAAGCGTGCCAGCACTAGTTTTATACTTGGAAAAAATCTGGAAATTTCAGATTTTCTACAGTTTATATTATGAACATGCTTGCTTACGATTTTCATAACTTGATGATTACAACTCCGATTCAAACGAAATTTGGGCCAGATTAGCGTTCATACTACATACTATTTTATAAAATTATTACATACGCTAATCGAGTCATATAAACCATGATTCTGAGGCTCCGAAAAACCCAAAAATCACAGATTTCGCATTCTACTAACTTTGAAAAATTTTGTGATTTTGATTCTAGCATGCATGGGCTTGACTCCTACTGTCCAGATCACTTCTACGAACATATATGAACATGCTACAACAAACCAACTCACTAAATCATCATGTTTTGAACAAATTGACTACTAAAAGGCATGTTATCAAACATATCGCATACATACATGAAATCTTTGATTCTCTATGTAATTGCAACATGTTTAAACCATAAGTTTCATTTCTTATCATCCTCGTAACAGAAACCAACATTAGGATAGGCTTACGAAATCAACATAAACCATTTACCATGGCTATACATGTTTTTTTTCACTATCTTTCTTCAAGAACATGAAAAAGAGAGTTTCATGGCTTACCTTTTTGGATGAATTTCCCTTGTGTTAATTTGATTATCCCTCTTCCTTGCTTGTTAGTTACTATGTAATCTTCAAAATACTACCACACTATCTATCACTCTCAACTTCTCTCCATGCTTACTCACTTGGTGTAATTTTCTTAAGAGAAAAAAAAAATTGTTTGAGTGATATTTATATATGTATAACTTAATGGATATATGCTTGAGCCTTTTGATTCCCATAACCCCCAACTCCCATAACCCCCAATTCTAATTATTAGTTACACCTAATACTTAATAATACAGTAATTTAGTTAATTAATAGGAAGAAAATGGGAGTTAGAGAAAATGAATGTGGGAGTTAGAAAAATAAAAGGATTTTGGTTTTAAGAAATAAAATAAAGTACTCCCACCTTAGTTATTATGCAATATACGAATACTCCCTTCCTTGTCCCAAATCGTGAGTCACAAAGGTTCCACCAGCTACTGACTTGTTTAAATAAAATATTATAATAATCGATTAATCAATTAATAAATTATTTTGACCATTTTACCCTTCATAGCCGAACGTTGCGAACCTTATATCGATTCTTACTAAAGTCGACGTTCCGGACGCCATGGGACTATTCGTTTAGTCAAATTCACCTCTGAAATTCGTAGTTGACTTTTTCCCTCGAAAAAGTCACCTGGTTGACTTTGACCAAAAGGTTAACTGTGACATTTTTTCGTGATTACAGTATATCCTGACTAATTTCGACATTCCGAACTCGAAATTTCGCTCCGAACTCCAGCTAATGATTTAATACTATCCCACGTAATAAATAGAATAATTCCTTACTTAATCAATTTAAATAGTTAAATAAAACTAAACCAACCATTTAAATACATCTCATCACATATCTTGAAATAACACATATATGTACAACACATATACATCTAATAAATGAAATCACCCAAAAGTTTCATATAAATTCGTTTATTAATAATTCTTAAATTACATTAAAAAAATCTCGGATATTACAGGTTTTCTATTTCCCACAGCTTTTCTAGAGAAGAAACCTTGTTTCTCAGATTCTGCACCTCCGTTGATGCTTGATCAGCTTCAATTTTAGTGTCCGAATCACTATCTGTCAATACTACCATTTATGGATCTGGTACTATGTTTTCCATAATAACCAACTCATCAGGGTTGCTTGCACTGTGAGCCTCTATTTCAGCTATTAACTTTGATATTGACTCCTTCTTTACAATTTGAGGATATCGTAATTCTTTTCCACTTGACATCTACACACATAAATTATCCCGATTAGAACATATAATATATACACATAGTAAATAATAATTTTATATAGATTATCTTTTATTTTGGTTGACGATGAATTTATTCAATTCATCTCCTTTTAAACTCTATATGAGTTATTTGCATTTTTAACGTTTCCTTTTATTCTAAGGTTATAGCCTAAGGTCTATCCCACCTAAGGTTTCTAACCCTAAGCTCTGATACCAACCTGTGATGCCCGAAAATTCAGGTACTTAAAACTTGAACTCGGTGCTTCACGATACCATTTCTATGAGCGAAATAATACTAATAATAATAACAATAATATAGATACCAAACTTAATTTACATATCAGAGTTTTCTAAATTTCCCAGGTTTCCAACCTTTAATACTTTACATTACATGATAATAATTAATATCATTGTATTAATAAAGTTAAACTATTACATAAGATAGCACTAACTTATTCGGCAACCTTTCCTTTAACCTTGTTCTTAGCAGAGATTTCTAGTTGATCACACTTAGCTGAAAACATTTAAATTTAAAGTAAGAATGAGCATTTGATTGCCAAGCAAGTAATAACAATAATAACATTAGCTGAAAGGATTAAATGTTTTCTTTGTACGATACTTCTACAATGAATCAACAGTTGTGAAGAAAGCTGAACCAATAATAACAGCATATCAATTCTATATCAAAATTTTGAAACTACGTATTGACTATAAATAGAGATCAGTCGATAGACTATGAACATTGTTTTCTATTTTTTAAAAGGTTAAACAGAAATTCATCTGTAAACCGTCATAACTTACAAGCACGGGGGGGTGATCAGCCCGTTATGCCCTGTATTGATCAATACTACATGCAAGAACGATATTATCGCTCATCTTATCCACCTTAGGTGCACAAAAGTTTTCTCATGTTCGGGATGTCCATACTTAGTCGGGAATCCAAACCAACACAATTTGATTGGATAACAATAAAGTTCTATCTTGTTCGATAATATTTTTGAGTTTGTGTCTAGCCGGATCAAATAGCTTAGACAGCTTTTAAGTCAACGTATACATACTAGAAACCAATAAGTATGTATCAATATGTGATTAAATACAATGATAACGAATATAATAATTATTTGAATTATAATAACAAAATTTAAAGAACTTGTACAATAGATTATAATTTAATAACTTATACAGAATCATTGCATAAGTATATACAAGGTTAAGATATTTGAACAATGAAAAAGAATAGTTCAGATATTAGCTTACACATGTCTATTGCATAAAGTAAATGCAAAGTTAAGATACTTGCATGAGCTACTGCTTACAATAACACAACTTAGTTTTATCTTTTATTTCAAGACCTATCATTAATAATATCATTCGTTCGATTAGAATAATATATCATATCACATAGTACTGCTATTTGCAGTCAGCACATAACCTAGTCACATTGTCACATATGTTTAGCAGTCATTTGGTCATAAACAAATACGTATCTAGTCAAATTATCTAAGTCCAGATCAATTTCTGAAATATTTCGGTGTACCGACGGCTTTATCGGGTAATTATCGAGTCTAAAACTCTATTCTGTAGTTTAATAAATGTAAATATCAGTCATATTATTTTGCATAGCCTTATAATAATTTTTATAATTTATCATGATTTTTCAAACACTGGAATCATTATTAAATGATTTAAATATTAAATAATTCTATTATCATTAATATTTAATTAATATTAAAATATTAATGAAACCATTGCCAAAATATTAAAGTTATTTATAATAACTCAAAATATTTTTACAATATTTTTATTACCCTTAAATGATTTTTAAAACATTTAAAATCATTTTCAAATAATTACCATTAATATTTAATTATTAATGTCTTATTTATCAAAATATTAAAAGTCATTAATTATAAATTAAAATATTTTTAAATCATTTATTGCTTTTTAAATAATTTTTAAATCAATAAAACCATTTTTAAATTATTTATTTAATATTATCATTAAATTAAATTATTATCATTAATATTAAATTATTAATTAAATTTTACCTTTAAATATTAAAAGTTATATTTTATAACTTAAAATATTTTTAACTATTTATTTCCATTTATAATGATTTTTATAATATTAAAATAATTTTTAATTTATTTATTTAATATAATTGTTAAATAAATTTAATATCATTAATATTAAATAATTAATGAAATTTGTCTGAAAATATTAAAAGTTATATTTTATAACTTAAAATATTATTAAATACCTTTTTATCATTTAAAATGATTTTTAATATAATAAAATTATTTTTAATTAATTTATTTAATGCATTTATTAAATAAATTCAATATCAATAATATCCAAATAAATATCAATATTTATGAAAAATATGAAAAATTATTAAAAGTTAATTTTTATAACTTTAAATAATTTTTAAAACTATTTTTGGAATTTTTAATAAATAATTTATATTTTTAAATAATTTTTGAAAAATAAATTAAATAAAATTAAAAAGTCTGTCGCTAAATGTGACGCCCCCAAAATAGGTATACATCACCTATTCTGAGCTGCCAATACATGGTACAGAATACAAATACAATCTTTAATATACGACAAGAAAGATGTGAGTTTTAATACAAATATTGTCTTCTAGACAATATCCACACTTAGAATAGGTTCTTGTTATATTTATTGTCACAGTATTTAACAGAATAATGAGGATTACTAATATTATCATCTGGTCCATCACTCCGTTCCCCGACTCGTCCAAATTGTCAACATGATACTGCTTTGTGGAGTAAAATTCAAGAATGCTCGGAAGAATATTTTCATGAAAAGATACTGGATGAAGCGCAAATATCAAGGATATTCCACTAATTTCATGGAGTATAAAAGTCAAAACTTTAACCAACTGAATATAATAAATAATGGAATAACAAAAGAAATCACCATGCATGCGATAGACTGCACAAACAGGTTATTCCAACAGGAAAATAAATAATGGAACCAGGTCATACGTAAACGCACAGACAGGATATTCCGACAGAATAATAAATAATAGAACCAGATCCGGCGTAAACGCACAGACAGGATATTCCGACAGAATAATAAATAATAGAACCAGGTCCGGCGTAAACGCAATGAAACCAGGTCCGGCGTAAAATGCACAGACAAGATATTCCAACAGAATAATAGTAAAGACGGAACCAGGTCCAGCGTAAAACGCACAGACATGATATTTCAACAGAATAATAATAAAGACGGAATAATAGAAGAATGTCACCAAGTATAGGGTAGTCCGCGTATACTGGTTATTCCAGCAGAATAATAAAGAATGGAATAATAGAAATTCTCTTCTTGAATACAAAAGAAAATAATACTCCTTACGAGTACAACACATAATATCTCTTACCTTGAAAGGAAGAGTACTGGATATAAGAGTAGTGAAGTAGCAGAACACTTTTCTTCTCTCTCTATAATTTTCTCTCTTTAGAGTTTCAGTGAATTCGTAAGAAACAATGAAGGAATGAACTTCTATTTATAGAAAAATAGACTGCATAGTAACTAACTCATGAACGATCTAGATTGATTTACTTTAATCTGACGGTCCATATTTAAAGCAAAATCTTTTAAATAAAATATAATATATTCTATTTATAATCTAATAAAACGAATAACTTTATAAAAGATTTTACTATGCAAATACTATGCAGGCACTATACAAATACTATGCATAATAAAATATAATATATTCTAATTATTGTCTACTAAAACAGATAACTTTATAAAAGTATTCTGTTTTATATAAAAAGATTTTACTATTAGTCTAATAAAACGAATAACTTTATAAAAGTATTCTGTTTTATATAAAAAGCTTTTCTGTTTTATTACATTAATAATACCAATAAAACAAAACTGAGTGACTAATCACGTAAACCTCAATAATCAATACCGTATGCTACTATGCAACCACACGTATTATTGTACCTTTACTACCGAGTAGTTCAACAGTATTAACGGTAAAACATCCGCCGTTATTTTCATAAAATATTTTTGTCGTTTTCTCAATCCGACAATAATTTCATTGTGGGGTCCACTAATAATTGTGTCATCGTACAAATATTTCCCGACAAAAATAATATTCCTCGATCAATCGAATATAATACAACTTACATACTTTGCAAAATTTATAAATACTACCCACAACTATAACATTATCTCAAATTCACACCATAATATTTAAAAAAAATTCAAAAAAAAATAAATCTTTATTCATAAAATCTGGGGTTTCACAATCTCCCCTCCTTATGAAATTTCGCCCTCAAAATTTACGTGCGTACCTGGTATGCCGAACAGATGAGGACACTAAGTCAGATTCTAACTCTTGAGGTATAACCTTTGAGTGTTGAATACATTTCAGGATTTTAACAGGTACATCTTCATACATTAAATTATCCGCTATCTCGTCCGGTTCTAAATCAATAATGTGGTTCGGGTCGTCCACATATTTACGTAACATCAATACGTTAAAAATGTTATGAACACGAGACATACTTGGCGGTAAAACGAGTCTATAAGCCACAGTTCCTACTCGATCGAGGATTTCAAATGGGTCAATTAAATTGAGGGTTGAGATTTCCTCTCTTCATCGATTCTTGCTTCTAAAATAACGCCTTCTTGAACCTTCTTCTTCACATTCATCAGCTCTGAGTATGTAGCTTGAGCGGCTTTAACTTTATCGATTAAAGTCGATTCTAATCGTATATTCGTTATCTTCACGTGGGTCCCTAGAGTCTTTAACTCTATCTTCATTATTTGTAAGTTATACGAAATGGGTCTTTGTGTTAACATCTTACTCGCATACGATCTTCTACTCAATGCGTCAGCTACCACGTTTGCACTTCCACGATGATATTGAATGGTACGATCGTAATCTTCAACAGCTCGAGCCAACGTCTTTGGCGCATAATACGTTCGTTTTAGTTGAAAAAATATTTAAGGGTTTAAGAAATGGGTTTTGTACTGTGGTCAATACAAAATTCGATTTCACGCTCTGGGGTAGGCTAAGAAGTCTTCAAGAATACATCAGGAACTTTATTAATAATAGAAATATCGTTCAAAACTGTGACCCTCATCCAAGACTTGGATAGCATGTCACATTGATACCTATCAACTTGCCATCGTCATTCACGACGTCGCTTACAGAAAGTCTGGCTTCGGTGCATTCCACACAAGGAAGTCAACAACGAAAGAATCGGGGCTCTTTACTTATGGCTTGATATGACAATGATTGACTTTAGTGATTTGGTTACTTTGAATTCGCATAACAGGTTGGTTAGGAGTATGAAAGGTAACAACCTTACAAAAAAACATGATGAGTAGTTAACCAATCGATTCCTAAAATCACATCAAAGGCAAGTATTTTCAAAGAGATACGATCGACAGGTAACGTGAAAATGTTGATTTGAATCAAACAAGATTTATAAATAGTGGAGGTAACGAAGGTTTCTCCCAACGGAATTTCAACAGATAAATCAAAGTCTAACTTCTTTGGAGTTAAGTTCAAACATTGAACATAACTAGGTGAAATAAAAGAGTGAGTCGAACCGGTATCTAACACGGTATAGACTTCAAAAGAGTTTATGACTAACATACCCGTGATAATTTTATTCAGGTTCCTCGTCACGAAAAAAAAAGCTCTTAAACTACCGGTTTTGACTTGTCTGGGACATCCTTTGGCATCACTATCCCAGCTGAACTTGACTTCACCATACGAAAAAATTGAGCTAGGTGACCTTCTCTTCCGTAATTAAAACACGCTTTAGATTGCTGCGTACAATTTGGACAGATGTGTCCCTCCTGTCCGTATTTGAAACATACGACCGGTGGTCGTTCTTCTTCCTTTGAAACGGGTGCTGGTGCCGACGTCTTCATGTCATTGTTGAACCTTCTCTTCTTGAAATGTCCATTCTTATTGTTTTGGTCATGATTACCACCGAAGTAGTTACCATTTCTGGCATGTTGATTTCCTCCATGCTTATTGTCACCTCTTTGATGACTGTTATCACCGGTATTATCATTTTGTCGGCTGCTCTCTTTTGGTTGGGTTGACTCGTTATCACGCTCCAATAACTGAGTCCTATTAACAACATCTGAATACAAACACAGTTTATGAGAGATAAGATATTGACGTATCTCAGGTTTCAAACCCCTTAGAAACATTCACGTCATTCTCTCCTCATTATCAACAAAGTGGGACGCAAATCGGGACAACTCGGTAAAATTGGCTTCGTACTGCGACACGGTTATGTTGTTTTGCTCCAACTTGATAAATTTCACCTCCTTCATGTGACGAATGCTTTCGGGAAAGTACTTGTCATTGAACAGCTCTTGGAACTTCTCCCAAGACATCTTGAGTGCGTCAGGCTGGGTACGTTTTACAGATTCCCACCAGTAATCTGCCTCTTCACGCAACATAAAGGTGGCAAAGGAAACCTTTTGCTCCTCTGAACATCCCAAGACATCAAATATCTTGGTGATCTGCTTCAACCACGTCTCCGCCTTAAGTGGTTCTGGCTTTTCCAAAAACCCGTTAGCGAGCTTTCAACCAACGCCTCCCAAACCATTCAGGCTTTAGGGCGCTAGGTGTAGAGACAATCCCATCGGGAGTACTTACTCAAGTAATAAAGGCCCCGAAATAAGATAGCAAGTCACGGTGTTTAATCATTTTTTTTAATAAGATAGCAAGTATACCCATACGTTCTCAAAACTTGAGTTTCAGTGTCTTCATAGTCATTACTCACTTCCTACACAATTCTATCATTAAAAATAACGTTTTCCTCTCAGCAGACAAGCATGCTAATCTTAACCAACAAGCAAAAAAGAACACTATCGTGCTACCCGGTAACATCTAAATAGCAGGTATGAATTATATCATGTATAAAATTATAACTAAGCTCAAGATATCAACCAAGTTCAAAAATCTATCAAATTTATATGTCATCATTGGCCAAATTAGAATTCAACTAACTAAAAACCTGGGATTATGCAATGTTATGCAACTAAACAGATATTAAGCAAAGAAAAAGAAAAAATTTACTGCAAAATTAAACTAATAACTATTAACATGCAATTAACTATATGTAACATGAAATTACTCTATATGATGCAATTACACTACATGCTCTAAACTACTGACTAAACCCAATACCCCCAAACTTAAAACAAACAATGCCCTCGTTGTAATTAAAAGTGAAAGAATACTCCCCTAAGTGGCAATGTCATCTCCGTTTGCCTCCTTAAGATTCAATGGTATATCAGGCGATGGATAAGTTTGAGATAATCTAAAGTTAGAAACTGAGTGTGAACTTCTAACTGTCTAAATGCTTGAGTCAGAAATTTTAAAAATTTAGCAGTGTTTGTTTTCTATGACTGAGATATGGCACGGCCGCGCTGTGTTTAACTTGTAGTTGGGCGCGGCTGCGCTACCCTGTACCCTGGCAGCTTCAGTATTTTTGACTTCTGTTTGATCATGAATGCTTATAGCAATTGGATTGAACCTGAAAGGAGAAACAATCAAATTATTAGTAAGACTTACAACTATCAAACATCTATGAAATATGTAAAGTATAAAGAATTAAACATAGAGAAGAAGTAAATGGAAATGTAAATAAGAATTAAACAATGAGGGAGAAAGATTGGATAGGGTGCCTCCCATCTAGCGCTTGGTTTATAGTCTGTTAGCTGGACTCTTTTTCTTGACACCGCTATTCGATTCCTCTACGATAAGCTAGGAACCCTCCATCCATTAGAACTGCAATGTGCATTGGTAGGTTCCCCATCGTCAGAGTCTTCGAATTGAAGCCACCTAGCATATTTCTTGTATATGATGTCCCCATTTCCATTGCATAGTTAGGTGCTTCTTCCATTATATTTGTGAATAGATTTTTGCATAGAGGCATGAAAAATACAACGGGCTTTTCTTCTTCTATTTTCTCTTCCTCATCCCACCATGGTTTGTAAAAGGCCTCATTATCATAGAGATATTTGCTTTGGATGTGACTACCAAGGGGACATGGGTGTGCAAAATTCACTGAATTTTTTAACTCTGGCTGAGAAGGCACTTGGGGTATTATAAGAGTCGGCTCATGTTCTTCATTTTCCACATCCCCAGTTGTCTCCTCAATGTCCACTTCTTTCAGTTCATCTAGTGGCATGTACATTTCTGGCTCTCCATCAGTTTCATCGTCCATGTCATAGCACCAATTATTTGGAGGGTGATTGTTCAAGGTTTCAAACATTCGATCCATCTGATTTTGAAGATTTCGAATTGACATTTCTTGCTTAATCATCTTCTCATCAGTTGACACTATGAACTTGAACCACAAATCCTCCAATCTTTAATTATCTTTTTCAGTTTCGAAATCCATGTATCGAGGACCATTCATTGAGGGATTAATGAGTTGTTCCATCTGTCTATTAAGATTTTGGGTTGATAACTCTTGACTCATCATCATCTCTTCCTGGTATGCTATGATCTTTGACATGAATTCCTTCAACTGTGAATTTTCTTCTTGTTGCATTGGAGGTGGAGATGAGAATTTCGATGGATATGTTGGACTTAGGATGCAGTATTGGTCTTGATAGGTATAACTCCATGCAGAATCTTGGTGATACCCCTAACCTTGATGATAATTGGGATAAGCATAGTTGTTGAGGTAATCATTCCCATACTGTATTGGTCCAACACTGATGTTGCACTGATAACTCGGATGCTCCAGCACAATATTCACATGTAATTTCTATCTCTCGAGTACGTTGAGCTGCAAGAACATCCAACCTCTTCGAAAGTGTCTCAATTTGTGCTGATAATGTAGAAAATACATTGAGTCCTTCAATTCTCGTGTCCCTTGGTTGAGTCATATTAGCATATGGACATTTATAAGTAAAGTCATCCATGGTACATGAAAAGAGAAAAATATAGGAAGATAATTAAAATAAAATAAAATGTTTAAATTAAGACTAATTTGATTAAAATTAATGTTGGCAAAAATTATTAAAATAATTCTCCGGCAATGGCGCTAAAAACTTGTTGTTCGTTTTACCGATCAATATATGCGTGCAAGTATACACGGTCAACAAGTAATAAAGAGTAAGTAGAGTATCGTTCCCATGAGGAATTACCAACAAAGCTTACCAAGCACTAATCCGTAACCAACTCAATCTTATTTAAACGATTGATTTAATATATTGATTAAAACTATGAAATTAAATAATACTAACTACCCCTAGAATAAAACTTGATATTACAATTTCACCTATTGAATCATTTAAATCAACACACTTCATGTTAAGCTAGACCGAATTGTTAGTCGAGAACACGAAAGTGAAACATGGCCATCTCTCGATGTACCAAATCCATATCACATATAATCCATAATTGTTAGAATAAACATGAACTCCCACATTACCTAAACCACTATATGTTTATGTGATTTACAAATAAATAGGGTTTAAGCTCAAATCCTCAATTGACTACGAGCGGTGCTTCAGTATATGTCTATCCTAAGCACAAATCTTACATCCCATCACCATGTAGAACATACTATCACAAGCTATTAAGATCAGATCTAAACCCATACTTCAACTTTCAAGTTCATATGGATTATCACATTAATTGATGGCCAATCAACTAAGCAAATAAGTATGAATCTTAATAGACAATCTCATAACAATCAATAAGACTAACAATGAAGTATATCAAAATAAACTAGGAAATAGATTCCATTGCAATCCCAAAATAGAGTTTAAATCATAGTTGAATTAGAATCCATGATCCACAAGTGAATATATATTGAAAGATACAAATAGAAGTAAAGAGAATTAGGGATTAAGAATAGTAAATCTGAGTTTATTCTCTTGTTTCACTTTTGAACTTCCAATGATCTTCAATTGCTTCAATCCCCAAATCTTAGCTAATCTAGGGTTCTAATCTAATCTAATAAGAAAATAAAAGAGCATATGTAATCTAGATTGATCCCCAAGGGTGGAATTCCCTTTACATACTGATATCTCTTCTATATATAAGCCCTAATTAAACCCTCCTCCAAGCAGGGGCGGATCCAGACTGATAGTTCAGTGGGATCAAACTCAAAAAAAAAAAAACTCTTGCAAATAAAAATATAATAAAATGAATCACAAAACTAAACAATCCTCAAATATTGTTTACAATAACATTTTTCTAGATTTTATTGCTTGAAATTATTACATGATAGCCTCATTTTTAATAGTTACAAAATATCATGTGTATATTATTAAACAATCATCATCTCCCATTTGGTTACGGAGTTCATTCTTCACAATGTTCATGTCTGAAAATGTCATTTCAACAATTGCGGTAGCAACGGACAAAAGTAGAGCCAATTTAACCAACAAATAAACTTGGGGATACATATCATCCTTTCTTTTCTTAACCAACATTTGAGCTTTTTTTATACTCAAAATAATAGTATTGTAGTAGTGTTGTAGCCTTCTCAAATTTTTAGAGGTAATAGTAGTATTGTAGTAGACTAGTAGCCTTCTCAAAATAGTAGTATTATAGTAAATTAGTAGTGTTGTAGTTTTAAGTGGTAATAGCCTTTAGAGGTAATAGTAATACTGTAATAATATTGTAGCCTTCTCAAAAAAAAAATTAGCCGGATGAGAAAAAGTCAGCTCCTAGTTACGCTCCTATTGCACTGTTTAGTGAAAAAGTCAGCTCTGGTCAACTTCCGAAGTGGCGCGGCCGCGCTCAAGTAGCAGATGACATTTTTTTGGTCTAGGGACTGGCACGGTCGCGCCCAAATTGCGCTAGAAATCCTCGCGCCCATGTCGTAAGTTTTCTACTGCAGTGTCCTCCGATAAAACGGTCATAACTTTTGATCTGGGTGGAGTTACGGGGCCTTCCACGTATCAAATCGAAGCTCTCGACGAGCTCTACAACTTTTATTCTTTGAGAATTGAGAAATAATGGACGGATGAAGGTCGAAATAGGGTTGGAATTGACTGTTATGCAAATGGCCACCCAAAACAGTGACGTTCAACGTCCGTTGGTACAAAGGTCATAACTCTTGCATCCGAACTCCGATTGGAATGATTCAAGATATTCCAGAAAGCTAAGAAGAAGCTCTAAAACATAATCCAAGTTCCAAACCAAGAACATGAAATGAACATGAAAACCCAAACAATGTCTAGATTGCTTTTCCTTACGTTTTCATATCAATAGTCGCTCACACAGCTCCCTAGCATATAATCTATAAAATGAACATAAAATGCATGAAAAGTAACTAAGAAACATGAGTTTAAGCAACTAATTCAAGTAACAGATATCAGATAAGTAGGTATAAAACCTACTTATCAGTCATCACATCCCGTTGGAAAATGGTCCAACATGCCACATTCAGCATACATTTGCATCATGCTACATTATATTGCATCATGATTATCCTGTCACATTTCAAATGTCTAGTATTCTTTATCATATCCATGCCAATACATTGCATGAATATGATAAAGAGAGGCATCTGTAGAAACTTGAAACTTTTGCTTTCCTATTACTAACCTTGCAGGAGGGCAAAATCATGTTTCGGAGATAACCCTGGAAGTCAAATCAGATCAATCCCGGAGATAACACCGGGATACTCAATTTTCCATCTCGGAGACAACCCCAAGATACTCAGTTCTAGTCCTAGAGATAACCCTGGGAGATTCAGCTCCAACCTCGGAGATAACCCCAAGGGATATAGTTTCAGTTTCGGAGATAACCCCGAAGAAGTCTGTTCTAATCCCCAGAAGTCAGCTTCGACCTAGGAGACAACCCCGAGGCGCTCAGTTCCAACCCCAGAGATAACCCCGGGAGGTCAGGCACACCTCAGAGATAATCCTTAGGATATTCAGTACCTACAGCAACCCAATCTCAGAGATAACCCTGAGCAACGACTGCTAAATTAGCCCAGAGCCAGAGATAACCCTGGTGAGGCGTAAAATCATCATTTTGCCACCTCGATCCCACATTCGCGCCGTCTCAGCATCATTTCACACCACATTCTACACAGAAATGTCCCACAAGAACCATAGCTCAAATCCCGCGTGACTACTACGCAAGACAGTACAATGGATAGAATTTGAAGACTTGAAGATCTGGTCCTAGACCCATCTTCTCAGCTTTGTACAACCTCTTATCCCATGTAATTGTGTAGCTCTCGATTTTAGCATTCCGGAAAGGTATTATACGCCTCAATCGGATGCCCGGATTGAAAGTTATGAAGGTTCAAGCGGACAACGTGTTGCATGCGTGCAGGTACTTCGAGACTCAGCCCACGAAGCCCATGGCACCCCAAGTAGCCGTAACTGGACCTTCTCCCTCCTCTATAGAGGGCTTGGGGTGGCCATTTTAAGAAGAGAAAAGGCGAGGAAGTCCTGTCTATTTTTCTTTGTACACACTTTAAACTGAGTGTTTTCTTTTTTCAAATACTTGTGAGCTTGTGCTTTGCTATATTTTACCAGTGGACACCGAGTATTCATTCATTTAAAGCTATCTCAAGTCTTCTTGGCAGCCAATTGTAAGACATCTCAGATTTATTTCAGCCTTTCTCCACTTCCATCCACACATACTTATTTACGTTGAGAGTCGTGTTACGTGTGTATGCCTAAATCGTCAATCCGTGGCTTTTGTTGCTTATATATATATATATATATATATATATATATATATATATATATATATATATATATATTTCACGTCCCGCCTGGAGTTTACTTCGTAACAGTTTACAGCTTTTGTACATATATATATTTACAGCTTTTATATATATATAACTGTTTACAGCTTTTGTACATATTGCATCATCATGTGAACCTAGGAATCATGTGATCACTTATTCCGTTTTTGAATCTAGATTCGGTTCCCGTGATGGACATTTTCAGCTGCAGTAAGCTTGTAAATTATTCACGGTGTCTGAATTTCCTTAGATGACTCTCATGCCCACAAGGAGTTCGGCACTGCAATGTACCTTATTTTCTCGAATATACCCGCATCTCAAAAATAATAAAAGTAATCAAGCCGAACACATAATAAATTGGAAGTATCAAAGGCCTCAATTACTATTGAGCACAAGGATTTGAAAAAACCTATTTTACAAAACATCATTGCCATATCTCGTTAAAATTGAACTTTTATACAAAATTCAAACCATTTGTATATAGGTGAAAACGAAGCATAGCACTACTACTAAACAGTAAATAGATAACGCGTAAATAATGTTGTGGTTTCTATCCCAGAAACGTCGTGGTTAAGGGTGTCATCTATTTGACACCCTTTATACAACGTTTTTAAAACGTTGTGATTTGTCACATTTACAACGTTTTTTTTTCTTAAAAAACGTTGTATATTTATTTTTCAAAAATCATTAGATGCTTGAAAACGTTGTAGATGGTATGATTCCACAACATTTTCTGGCTTAAAATGTTGTAGTTTAATACATTAGACAACGTTTACACTCATTTATACAATATTTAGAAGGTGTCATCTATTTAGACAAATTTATACAACATTTTTAAAAAGTTGTATAAAGACTTAAAAATGTTGTAATTCATACATATAACAACTATTTTTAGTTCACCTATATTTGAAATTACATACACAATGGTGCACCTGCAATGTTTGTAAGACTGCTAATGCCATGATATATAGCTAAAAAACTCTAAATTATCATTTCAAGCCAAAATGTATCAACTATTCAAAATACATCCCAATAATATCATACGTTTATATTTTCAAATTACTACATCCACAAAATATTACATTGTATTTTATTTGCTGTCATGATGTGGTTTCTCCTATAGCTACTGGAACAAGTGCCTCAGCCAATACAAGAAATCAAATTATATAATCAAATGCTTAACAGTGAAATCTTTTTAACCCCAGCTCTTATATACACCACGGCCAAGAGTTATTTTTGGGTTTTCTATACTTCTGTAGACAGTTCATGTCAAAAGTAAAGAGATGTGAAGTACAAGATGTTAAACAATAAATTATGAATCTGTGAAGGAAGTAGCCATCATTAGGGCTGAGCAAGTAACCAAATTGAAACCGAAACCGCACCAAAAACTGCACGAACCGCACCAATTAAAACCGCACCAACGGTTCCGGCGTATGTGGCGATTTTAGGTGGGTTGAATAACCAAATTTACGGTTCCGGTTTGGTTACTAGCCAAAACCAAACCGCATAAAACCGAAACCGCACCATGTGTGTGTATGTATGTATTATCTCTAGTAAATTCTAAAGTTACTTTTCACTTGAACACGCTCAGAGAAAACTCCAGTCTTGCATTGTCATTTTTTCACCAATTGAAAGAAGATGTTAGAGGTTATAAAGTTAAAAATTAAGCAATTG
The DNA here is from genome assembly GCA_016801055.1 of Panax notoginseng. Lineage (NCBI taxonomy): Eukaryota > Viridiplantae > Streptophyta > Magnoliopsida > Apiales > Araliaceae > Panax > Panax notoginseng. The sequence goes on along the minus strand of CM029019.1, from coordinate 44,377,665 downwards.
GGTTTTGAAATTTTGAATTTGTTTGATGCGTTATTGGAGGGGCTTATAGTTGTGGGGCTCGAGCACTTGATGCATTGGTTAATGTCAATGCTATAATTGTAATAGTCTAATAGATTATTTTTAGTCCTCCCTACAATATATTTTATTCTATCTTCAGTATATACTTTTAATTTTTGGGGAACTAGATAAACATTCTTACTTATTATCGAATAGTCTCCGTTGTTTTATATAGTGCATATTTTAGTTTTAAAACATACTTGATATAATTCTCATTGTCGACTTTGTCACTAAGTTAATTGCTCGATGTAAGTTTTATATTAAATTTTATTGAAAGCTTAAATTTTTTTGTTGTTTCAATTGGTTTTGGAACCGAAACCGCACCAATTAAAATCGAACCGCACACTTTAAAACCGAACCGCACCAATCACAAGCGGTTTCGGGTGCGATTTTAAATTTTTCAAACCGCACCTAAGCGGTTTCGGGTGCGGTTTGGACTTCAAACCGCACCATACCGCACCATGCTCACCCACCCATCATCATGTAACTTCCATATATTGCCCAGAGAAGAGTACTAACTATCAACTATCTCAATTTTAAAACTTCCTTATGTTAATATTTCTTGAAGAATATTAAAAGGAAGCTTAAGACTTTATTTATTTTTAATTATTTTAAAAGTTTGAGACTTTTTCTTGACCAAAAATTCAAACTTGAAAGGCATTATGCCACAAACTTGTGACCCGAAAGTGTGGCGTGATTGCACTCGATGTTTAGTTTAAACTCTCCTGCAGGACAAAGATCAACATAATGGTTAAGAATAATTCACTCACTACACAAATTATTATGCAACATCTTTTTTACTATCCTGAAGACGATGTTCCTCACAGTTTCCGAATAGGCACAGATAGTTTAAACAAGGATAGCTAATGTTATTTAATACCAAGGCAAGAAGGTGAAGTTAAATACATGTGTTTGACAAAGGGAAAAAAGAAAAACCTAATTAGAAGAAAAAAGTGATAAATTTCTTCGCAAACAAATTTCTTTTTTTGTTGCAAGGAGCAGGCAAGACATGAGTAACAAAGTACAAAGCTTCATTTAGATAATATAAAACTATATAAATTTTTAGTAGGTAAAACGTAATAATACTAGTCTTAGCATTGTGCCAAAGTCGCCTAAATATTTAAAAGACCAATTTAATCAAACAACTAAATGTCCCTAATTCAGCCTCATTTTTTTCTAAGCTCTAGTTGAGTGCTCAAGACAGAATGCTTACTCCAATAATATAATGTTGTTTGTGACTATCATTTCCTTCCTTCATATTTCAATACAACAGCCTTCTAGTACTATTTTAAATGTTTTTGGAACGATAAAGGAATGGAACGGAGAGTCGGAGAACAAAACTAAATCACTCAAATGTATTAAGAACTCTATCCCTCTTTATGTTTGGGCTTTTTGTAATCAGGGCATGCTAGCTGGTTAAACACCATATTTACCTAACTTCAAATTTTAATACGGAGCTACAACTTCCTAAAGAGAGGACGGACAAGCATCAATAACCCAGCCAGCATATGTATCAAACAACTGACTCACAGAAAAAAGTACAAACATCTTATAGGGAACATTTAAATGGAGAAGCATTACTAAAGGCATCAACAGGTCAAATTATACACAAAACATAGCTAAAAAAGAACACCAGAAACTGCAAAATGACAGACAACATGGCCTAATCCTCACTTGAGAAGGGATCAATTCTTAAGTTTTGGAATTGAAAGCAACAGAGGATACTCGTGCAAGAAAAATAGACAATGGATTAAGGCACTCACTAATAAGGCCATATTTGCGCAAGAAATTGGTTGATGTTGCAGCATCCTAGTCGTACCTGACATATCAGTGAATGTAAAGAGAGAAAGAGAAATTATAAAGCATATTGACACCCTAAATGCCTGGAAGAAAAGCATACTGGTGTTTGGTAGGTTCTTGGGGCTTGGGTTCAATTAGAAGTGTCCCTGGAGAGAACAATAGTAATAACAAGTTATAACTTTATGTTTTAATAAAGTTATCTAAAAGATATATAGTTATAAATAAAAAGGGACTTAGCATGGAAGAAAGAGTACTCAAAATCCCAGATGATCAAGCTTTCTTTCCGTATCAACCTCCCGACCACCCCAGAAAACATAATTTTCTCCTCCTAGATAATGTGTGACCTGTATGAAAATATGTGCAAATAGGCACAGTGGCCATTTAATTCAATAAGTAATATTACAAATTTAAAGTTATTTGTAAATAATAGCCCATTTATATTCAACTAGATGCACAAAGCACCAACCTCCATAGCTTTCTTAACCTGAGTTGCACTTTATGCATATACTCCTAATTCAGGGTTGTGATTAAGATCCACAAAGCACCAAGGTCATAATTATAATATGAACATATTGATGAATTAGGCTATAAGAAAGCATAACACGCCTAGTAGTTACGCCATGCATGTAGCGAGGATGCAAGAATAACTAAGTTGTGCCCCAAAGAGGTCAAATCTTGGTACCCTAAAAGTCACATTAAATTGAATCCTAAGAGACGAACAACCCTGTGAGGGCAGTAAATTTAACAAGAAGCATGAAATTTGATTGATCAAGGTGCCATCTTTAATATATTTAATATTCTTTAATCAAATACTAATAATCAAAATTAACTATAAAAGTTGATAAACTAGGAAAAAACAGTAGATCTCTCACCATCAGAGCCCAACCTCTTAGCTTGCTTGACCTTCTCAAGCTGAACCTGAGTATCCATAAAAATCTACATCCTTTGAACCTCCAAATCATTGGCAAATTGCATCCTTTGCTTCTCCAATTCAATAATTCTGCCTAAAATAAGAATCATCCACTGCCGGGGACGCTCGCTTCTGCGGTAACACGACTGGCTTCATCACATCAATCGGCACCGGTTCCCGATACGACAAAGCAACTGCCAAAGGCGGTGAAGGCGAGGCTTCTTCAAACCAGATCCAATCAAAACATCAAGCCGAGAGAAAAACGGCAACGAACTAGGTACGGTTCCAATAGATTTAGAAACCCTAGCTTTTTCAATCTTGTATTTCTTTTTCAAAGTGTCAATCCGGTTCTTACACTGAACATCAGTGCGTAAGATTTTCTTGGTGTGACCGTGACAGGAGTTGACGGTGTTGGCAACGTCCTGCCAGTATTTTTTACGGAGGTTATCCCGGTTGAGCTCGGGGTAACGGCGACCCCAAGCGTCGATGAGGGTGGACGTGGCGTCCTCGGTCCAGTAGTCTTCCGGAAGGGTGCTGTGAGGGACGGCGGCGTATGGGGAGCCGATGAGGATTCCGATAAGTCGGACATTGTTGTTCGACGATGTCGTTTGGTGGTAAATGAGAGAGAAAATAGAGGACAGAGAAAGGGGATTGAGAGAAGAGAATGAGCGGCTTCGTCGGTTGGCGACTTCTGGTGCGTAAGCCGCATGTGTAGGCCTTTGTTAGGTACAGTGGGCAGAAATAGGCACATAATGAAGCAAACAAAGAGAGAGAAGTATAGAGATAGGAGAAACAAGAAAATTAATCTAAAGAACTATGGTACTTGTTTTAATTTCAAATTTTAGCTTCCGCATTTTTATTTGATAACGTTTTTTTTAAAAATCGTTATTTATTTAAAATCAAAAATTACACTTATAAATACATAACGTTTTATCATATGTATCTATAACGTTTTGTTAAAAAACGTTGTAAAAAAAACATAACATTTTTTATAAAAATATCATCTTTTAAGTGTTGTCTTTTTATGGTTTTGTACTAGTGGCATTACTTCCAGATAATTGCACATTGACCTACACACACATACACATTCAAATAAAAGTTTAAATTGAAAAGTGGCGGTAATCGTGTCACCACGGAAGTCGGGGGTGCCTAACATCTTCCCTCCGCTTAATCAAGCCCTCGGACCCTAACGAAACTCGGTTTCATAGACCAGTTAAGCAGTGTCACATTACTAGCTCTTTGTGTAAACCGTTTCTCGATTGAGTTGGTGCAACCATTTAAAAATACCAATTGGCGTCTCTTATAGTCCAATCGTCGACATATACATGTTGGACTTTTTCACAACTTATTTTTTTAAACAAATCTCACCTAACATGAGAACACCAAAAGACAATAACAGAAAGGAGACAAATAAAAATTCCGACGTCGACAACAATTATTGAATGAAACCGAGTGATATCTTACGTAATCATCAATAATTAGAGATACTTTGCAATACTGTGTGCTACTGTGCAATAACGCGTATTACTGTAATTTTATCAGCGGGTATTTCAACAATTTAATGGTAAAAGTTTTGCCGTTATTTTTATATCTGACAGTTATTTCGTTGTGAGGTCCACGAATGATCGCGTCATCATACGAATATTCACCAACAAAAAGAATATTCCTTGACTAAACGAATATTTTATGACAACTTGCTTACTTTGTAAAATTTGCACATATTACCCATACCTATAGCATTATATCAAATCAACACCTTACTATTCAAAATAATATATAGAGAAAATTAAATCTTTATTCATAAAAGTTGGGGTCTTACAGCATAGTTGTAAGTAATTTTATCCTTTTATTTAGTTTATATTTTAATTCATGTAATTCGTATTTATATTCTTTAAACAATTGTGCTTTTCATATATTTATGTATTTTTTCATCTAAGGTTAGAGAGACTTACTAGAGAGCGGAGCAGCCAGAGAGCGGTTGTGTTAGAGTTTATGCCCTAGAGGCCAATTATTTGATATAATTGCTTAACATTTTGATATTATATTTGATTGAATAAATAAATAATTTTATTATGATTTTATTTACTGCGTAATATAATTGTCAACATAATAAAATTTCTTAGAATAGTGATACAAATTATATAGTTTCAAGTATGTGACTTGAACATGAGATTATATAATTACAATTAGTATCATTATTCTTAAATGTCCCTAGTCGAGTATCATTGTTGATGGGACAACAATGATGCATTGAGACTAGTATGTTGATTGACTGATGACCAAATCTCATTGGTCATAAATATATGAGATATTAAGTCAATGCATAGGTACATGTTAGAGAACGATGTACTGGACAGACCCACCATGAGAATTCTATATGGAGCATTATGCGAAGTGTCATTAGCAATTCTCATAGTGACAATGATGTAATGGTCATCCGACCTGAAATCACTATATTACTACACGAGAATTTATGTACTTTGATATCATCAAATGTCACCTTTAATAGGGTGGACTATAAAGGTGATTATTGGGTACATCATGAATCGTGTGAGGAATATGAGTGATCTAGATAAAATTTAACCATCCTATATATTAGGGGTGATATCCATAGGCCTCTTGATTGAGTAGGACTATGAAATGCATGGCCATGCTCAAATAATGATTTGTTTCATATAGTCCACTCATTGATCAAGAAAAAACTCAAATTAAATTATGAAGAGTATGACACATTCCATGACTCGAGTTTAATCTTGGATATTAAGGTTAAAAGGATTAAATTACATTGAAACATTGGTCACGAAAAGGTTGCATCGAATCATCGATCTTATTATTACTTGGGTAGCAGTGATGCATTACTAGATGCCGCTCACCGTTTATAACTTTATAATATGATTTTAAGGTTATTGCCAACGTAATAATAACCTATAGGGTCAAACACAAAGAACGTAATTAAAAGGAAATTAATTTAAATTGTAAAGATTTAAATATGTCAATATGATTGATATAATTTTAAATTACGAATTTAAATTAATAGGATAATTTATATATAGGTATATTAATTAAGTAAGACTTAATTAAGATATATATAAATTCGGATTTTAATAACATTAGGTTTTGATTAATTACTCCTAACTGCTATATATATGATGTATATCAGTCACTTTAGGTTTTACGTCAAAACAAAAACCCTAGCCGCTCTTAGAGAGAGACTAGAGAAAAATTGTTTAAAAATCCTCATCCTTAGTGGCTAGTACCACGTTTCCTTCTTCTGCAGATCGTAGGACGATTCGTGTGGAGCGTTCGTGTGGATACCGTAGAGACGCAGTCCGTTTGAATTGCGTTGGAGATTCGACCGCATCGATTCTAGCTTTTACAATCGGTATAATTTCTTACCACTGAATTAATTGTTTTTCGCATGGATCCTATTTTAGGGTTTCGAAATTGCTTTAAATTTTAATTTCCGCTGTGCGTTTCTGTATCGAAACCCCAACAGGTTGGCGATGTATATCCCTCGACACGCGAAGATGAGAAGATGGAGGACTAGCTGAAGGCTATAAGGGGACCGAAGAAGTGTAGAGTTGTGGGTATTCCACGCATCCCAGCCTACACTGTAGTGCGTGTTGTGAGAGAAAGGCATTGGCCTTTCATTATCTAACGAGTTCTTCCTGTGGATCGTAGAGGCATGCATGGAGAGCAATGCAATACAATCCAGCGCATCATCACGCCAGCGAATTTACCATTTTGCTTAGGAGGTCGTCCATAATTCCATAAATCCTACATCATATGTTGACGAGCTCATAGATTTAGTTCGGGAGGAGGCCGTTCGTGTATACGCGATTGTCTTTACCAACCTCTTTCTCCACATATTCGACAAGTAAATACAAATATTGATGTATGTCTTTATGTATATCTTTTAACTTGTAATTATATTGCTTATATAAACTGTCAAACATATAGTTATCCGCCTTATTACCTTTCATTTGTAATTTGGAACACGTTACAACTTAAGGGATTCGATTCGGATATACGAAGGCCGAGTTATCAGCTTGTTTGTCTAAGTTGTATAAATTAAAGAAAACATAAACAAATATACGAAAAAAATAGACCAAAACTCGCCCCGGGCGTCGAAATGACACGAAACCATAGATGTGACGCCCCCAAAATTAGGTATACATCACCCATCTTGGGTCGTCAGATACATAGTACAGAATATAAATACAACTTAATAATACAACTGTTGTGTACAATACGACAAAACATAAACTGTGAATTTGAATACAAATATTATCTTCTAGAGAGTATTCATACTCAAAAGGAGTCCTCATTACATTTATTAACACACCATTACATAGAATAGTGAGGACTACTAACTAATACTATCATTCGGACCATCACTCCGTTCCCCGACTTGCCCCAGTTACGTTCTCATTTCCTGAAGCGAACAGTGAAAGAAAGGGTGAGCTCAACTAGCCCAGTAAGAAATATTATGACTAAGATAATGCAGAATAAATTATCATTAGCCTTCAACAATGTTAAACTGATAAAATATAATAGACATCAAGTTTAACTGCAGCGGAACAAGCAATCCATTAAAAGAGTCAAGTAGAAAATAAACTCTACTATCTTTTATGATTTAAAAGGTTTTTCAACACTGTGATCGCTGGGACTCAGCTTAATAAAATAATCCACATCATCGAATCACCCCTGCACTACGGCCAAGGATATTCGTGTATTCATTAATGGTCATGATCATGCCAACAACTGTCCATCAATGCACTACGGGACAATGAGGACTTTTACCACATCATTTATAACATTACGGTCATGATTATATCGAATAATCCCTGGTCATAATCATACCAAGTCCATCTATGCACTACAGGCCACAGATGACTTTTAACATTTTATAAACATGAGGATGATGACAATGATATAAGAATTCAATAAAACAAGTTCAAGAATTAATTTATCCAAGAATTAACAACGTCCAAATTGTCAACATGATACTACTTTGTGGAGTAAAATTCAAGAATGCTTAGAAGAATATTTTCATGAAAAGATACTGGATGAAACGCAACTATCAAGGATATTCCACAAATTTCATGGAGTATAGAAGTCAAAACTTAACCAACTGAGTATAATAAAGAATGGAATAACAAAAGAAATCACCATGCATGCGATAGACCGCACAGGCAGGTTATTCCAACAGAATAATAAATAATGGAACCAGGTCCGGCGTAAACGCACAGACAGGATATTCCGACAGAATAATAAATAATGGAACCAGGTCCGGTGTAAAACACACAGACAGGATGTTCTAACAGAATAATAATAAAAACAGAACCAGGTCCGGTGTAAAACACACAGACAAGATGTTCCAACAGAATAATAGAAGAATGTCACCAAGTATAGGGTAGACCGCGTATACAGGTTATTCCAACAGAATAATAAGAAATGGAATAACAACAGTTCTCTTCATGAATAAGAAAGAATAATACCCCTTAACGTTTTAAAGAAGAGCTGAAGTAAGGAAGTAGTTAAGTAGCAGAATACTCTTCTTCTCTCTTTCTATAGTTTCTCTCTATAGCTTCTCTCTCTAGAGTTCAGTGAATTCGTAAGAAATAATGAAGGAATGAGCTGCTATTTATAGAAAAATAGAATGCATAGTAACTAATCCATGAACGGTCCAGATTGATTACTTTAATCTGACGGTCCATATTTAAAGAAAAATCTTGTAAATAAAATATAATATATTCTATTTATAGAATAACTTTAATAAAGTATTCTGTTTTATATAAAAAGATGTTTCTGTTTTATTACGTTAATAATGCGAATAAAACAAAACGTCATTATCGCTAAATAATTCATATTATTAACTGACAATAATTGAATCAAACTGAGTGACTTCTCACATAAGCATTAATAATCAATACCGTGTGCTACTATGCAACCACACGTATTACTGTACTTTTACTACCGAGTAGTTCAACAGTATCAATAGTAAAACTTCCGCCGTTATTTTTAATAAAATATTTTTGTCGTTTTCTCAATCCGACAATAATTTCGTTGTGGGGTCCACCAATGATTGTGCCGTTGTACGAATATTCCTGTTAAAACGAATATTCTCCGACCAATCGAATATTATATAACAACTTGCGTACTTTGTAAAATTTATAAATATTACCCACAACTATAACATTATATCAAATTAACTCCATAATATTCAAAAATGATATTTATAGAAAATTCATCTTTATTTATAAAAGTTGGGGTCTTACAACCTCCCCTTCTTATGAAATTTCGCCCTCGAAATTAGGGTACGTACCTGATATGTCGAAGAGGTAAAGATACCTTGATTTCATTTCAGATTCTAACTCCCAAGTCATTTCCTCAACATCGTGGTTTCTCCACAAAACTTTGACTTGAGGTATAACCTTGGAGCGTAGAATATGTTCCTTCTTATCCAAGATTTGAACAGGAACTTCTGCATACATCAAATCCTCCGCTATTTCATCCGGTTCTAACTCAATAATGTGATTCGGGTCTTCCACATATTTGCGTAACATGGATATGTGAAAAACGTAATGAACACGAGACATACTTGGCGGTAAAGCGAGTCTATAAGCCACAGTTCCTACTCGATCGAGGATTAAAAATGGACCGATGAATCGAGGATTGAGCTTTCCTCTTTTTCCAAATCTCGTAACTCCTTTCCATGGAGCAACACGTAAGAACACATGATCTCCTATATCAAATTCCACGTCCTTTCGATGAAGATCAACATAACTCTTTTGTCGATCTTGTGAGGTTTTTATACGTTGTCGGATCGTTTGAATATTTTCTGTAGTCATACGTACCAACTCCGGTCCCAACAACATTGCTTCACCCACCTCATCCCAGCATACTGGAGAACGATATTTTCTTCCATACAATGCTTCAAATGGAGCCATGCCAATACTTGCTTGATAACTGTTGTTGTAGGAAAACTCCACCAATGGTAAGAACTTGTCCCAACTTCCCTTGAAGTCAAAGACACAGAGTCTTAATAAATCTTCTAGAGTTTGAATAGTCCTCTCTGATTGTCCGTCCTTCTGAGGATGATATGCCGAACTAAAAAGTAAATCTGTGCCCATAGCTTTTTGTAAACTAACCCAAAATCGTGAAGTGAATCTTGGGTCTCGATCAAAAACTATGGATACTGGCATACCATGCAGTCTTACAATCTCGTTTATGTACATACGAGCAAGACATTCAAGTGTATAAGTTTCTCGTATCGGTAAGAAATGAGCAGACTTGGTCAATCTATCAACAATGACCCAAATCGCATCTATACCTTGAGAAACCTTAGGAAGACCGGTAACGAAATCCATGGTAATGTGCTCCCACTTCTATTCTAGAATTTCAAGTGGTTGTAATGGACCTTTTGGTACTTGATGCTCCGCTTTGACTCGTTGACAAGTTAGACACCTTGAGCTAAACAACGCTATCTCTCTCTTCATATTGCTCCACCAAAATGTATGACGAAGATCATGATACATTTTGGTACTTCCAGGATGTATTACAAACGGTGTGTTGTGCGCCTCCATCATGATTTCATACTTTAAATCAGGGTTGTTAGAAACACAAAGTCTGGAGTTGACTCGAAGTATTCCTTCTTCATCGATTCTTGCTTCCGGCATAGCACCTTCTTGCACTTTCTTCCTTATGCGCATCAGCTCCAGGTCTGTAGCTTGAGCAGCTTTAACTTTATCGATTAAAGTCGGTTCTACTCGTATATTCGCCATCATCACATGGGTCTCTGGAGTCTTTAACTCTATCTCCATCCTTTGAAAGTCACACAAAATGGGCCTTTATGTTGACAATATTGCACTCGTACTTGCATATGATCTTCTACTCAATGCGTCAGCTACCACGTTCGCTTTTTCAGGATGGTATTGAATGGTATGATCATAATCTTTTAACAGTTCAAGCCAACGTCGTTGTCGCATGTTGAGTTCCTTTTGAGTGAAGAAATATTTGAGGCTTTTATGATCCGTAAAGATCTCCACCTTCTCCCCATACAAGTAATGCCTCCAAATTTGAAGTGCAAAGACAACAGCTGCCAACTCTAGATCATGAGTAGGATAATTCCTCTCATATTCCTTGAGTTGTCTTGATGCATAGGCTATGACTTTTCCATGTTGCATGAGAACGCATCCCAACCCTTTGCTCGAAGCATCACTGTAGATGACAAATCCCTCTGAGTCAGATGGTATTGTTAGAACAGGTGCTGAAATGAGTCTCCTCTTGAGTTCTTGAAAACTCTGCTTACATTCCTCACTCCAACCGAACTTTGTATCTTTCCGAGTCAGCTGAGTTAATGGAGTAGCGATGTAACAACCCCAAAATAGGTCCATTCCATCCAACCTATTCTGAGTCGCCAAATACATGGTACAGAAAACAACTACAACTTTATTACAACAATTGTCGTGCAAAATACAACAACACATATGCTGTGAGTTTGGATACAAATATATACCAAATATGACTCATGTTCCAATCGTGGACATCACCTCACAATGACACCTTACATAAAGGTATAGTCAAAAACTGTTTTAGAAATTAGAATCTTTGGGAAGTGCTCAAGGAAACCTTTGTACATGGGAGGCCACGCGTCTAGGTTATGATAGATATCATATGGCCACAGAATTATCCTTGGTTGACCCAATAGACCCCAAAGAAAAACGAGAAGATTACTATCATATTCTTCCCAATGGTGAGTCTTCTCTTGACTTATCATTATCTCCACTGTCTCTAATTGAGAATTATACTTCAAACAAACACCAAGATTATATAGGTAGTGCCCATAGATATACTCAGCAAGTGGATGAGCACAACCCTGTCCTATGATGACACGAGGTTGTATGTCATTAGACATCTTGTATGATAGTGACAAAACACCCTTCCAACGTTGGGTTCGCCTCACCCTATTTTCTTCACCAAATATAACTACTAAATGATGACCACCGTTCTATTCCCTTGTTACCCCCGCTCGACCCAGCTACACTCTTATTACCTGAAAGGAATTGTGAAGCAAAAGGGTGAGCACAACTAGCTCAGTAAAGAATATCATGACTAAAGATAATTCAATTATCAATAGCCTTCATCAACAATAAATCAGAGATTTAGAACATATGGTAAATGATAAAAATTTCAACCATAGTTGCAGCGGAACGAGCAATCCATTAGAAGAGTCAAATAGACTATAAAGTCTATTATCTTCTCCATGTTAAAAATCCACCAACAATATTTTATCCATGTAACATCACTCAACAGTTCCTTTCCACAATCATATGAATAACTCATAATCATAACTGTAGTTCTAAATTCCTCTTCTCATCCAGGACGAAGATAATTTTCATCACCTATCTTTACCTGAAACATCAAAGATCATGGTTACACCAAATCATATTTCCTGTTCATAATCATACTAATAACTTCATCTTTGCACTACGGCCAAAGATATTCATTTGTATCACCAGTTGGTCATGTTTATCTCAACATCTGTTCATCTTTGCACTACTGGCCAAAGATATTCAACAACATGTCATATTTGCACTACGGGCCAAAGATATTCATCAACAATTCATCTTTGCACTACATGCCAAAGATATTCATCAATATTTCATCTTTGCACTACAGGCCAAAGATATTAATATCTCAAAGAAATATATAATCATTTCAGAATTTATATAAACAATAATTATAACCATGTTGATCAATTCACCTTTGCACTTAAGCTAAAGATATTCACTTATAAATTCAATGGTCATGATCATACCAGTCACAATTCAACTTTGCACTACAGGCCAAAGAGAACCCTAGTCATGATCATACCAATAATCTACCCATCTTTACACTCTAGTGAAAGAGAATTTCAACATCAGGGTTATAAAAATGTTATATATGATGATAAAAATAATATGATCAACATATAGTTTTAATCTCAAGAGTAATATTCGTAACTCATGAATAGTAAATCGTGAATAGTAACTCATGAATAGTAACCCCGACACAAAAGATAGAAATTCCACAATAAAATCCATACCAATATTTCGGTATAATGATATTGAAAGAATAACATTACTTAAATTTATAAACAATTTATTTTAATTGTTTACACTTTACTAATTAATGCATTTAATCATCATAAAATGCCAACTCTTACAATTTCATCATCAATAACCAAAACCCTCATCAAAAATCTGCATATACCTCATATAGGATTCTCAAGCCATAAAATCCTATTTTCCAATTTTCTTTCTTCACAAAACATATTTAATTCATTTACTCATAACTAGACCATTTTTATGAAAAATATCAAATCAGTTCCAAAAATATTTCTTTTCTGGGATTTAGCATAATATAGTCCAATATTGAACATATATTTTTCTTAGAATTTTTAAAACTCATTTACTATTTTTCATATGGCCAAAACCACCGAATATTTAGACATTTATCAAAAATTATACTTTTGTCTAAAAATTCTGAAATTCACCGAGTATACTCCTATCATATTCATGTACTCCCAATAAAAATTTCATCAATTTTGGAGTTAACCACAAGGAATTATAAGCGGTTACTTTTAAAATAGTCTTTTCTCATAAAATTCATAACTCTTAATCTATACATCCAAAAATCAACATTTTTGGAAACAATCAAGAAAACTCATCAAAATATCATTTCAAATTTTTCCAGAATTTTTGAAGATCAGAAAAATTACGAAACTGAAAATCATAACAACCCTTAAAATCTCTTACTATCCCTTACAATCCCTTACAATCCCTTACCTCAAAAGAGCAGTACTTCTGATCGGTATAAGGCTGAAGGAAACTTGCACTGATGAATAGCAACTCACCAAGTATCTAAATACTCACAAAATACACTCAATAATCTAGAGAGAGAAAGAGAGAAAGCTTATGTTTCTGGTGTGATTTTCAATTCTAACTTAGCCCTCTATTTATAGGAAAATTTTGGTAGGTTTGACCTGCAACCTGATGGCTTTACCTGCTACTATTCTCACCCACCACATTTGAAATATAATTCAGCACATTTCTTCACCAACCACAAGTGGGGCCCACCAATTTTAGAATTTTCCACCAAAATGATAAACTCCGAAAATTCAACAATTTCTGAACCAGTCATCTCGTAAAATTCATAACAAATCATACGTTCATTTTTAACGGTTCAAAATTTATGGACATATACTCAACTTATATATGTATAACATATCCAAAAATTACCACGATCCAACGGTCGGATTAAAAATTATAACCCCCGCAAAATATCTCAAAAACCCTGATTTTTAATACCTCCATTCTGACAAAAATACTGATAAAAACCTCAACATTAACTCCTTCATTTTTAACCACAAAAATATATCCCTCATTTATATCCACATAAAATAAATATTTTCTTATCATATGAATCAATAATTAATTATTCACAAATAATATTACAGAATCACATTTATGACAACCAGGCCGTTCCCAGGAAAGAGGGGGCTTTTCAATAAGAATTTCTCCTTACTGGCGCACAATTAAATGACCAAACCTCTCCTTAGACAGAACTTTCTAGACATTGTCAATAATGCTGTGACAATTATTGAACAACAATAATACAAAATTCTAACGTAGCAATTATTGAATCAATAAAATAAAATATTGAACAGTAATTACTGTAACAATTATTGAGTAGTGCCTTCTTACGTAAAAATCAATAATTTTAAAAATACTATGCAATACCGTGTGCTACTGTGCAATAACGCGTATTACTGTATTTTAACCACCGGGTATTCCAATAGTGTTAACGGTAACAACTACGTCGTTATTTGTAAAAAAAACTCAAATTTGTCGTTTTCTTCATCCGACAGTTATTCGTTATGGGGCCCACAAATAGCTGCGCCGTCGTACGAATATTCTCCGACAGAAAGAATATTCCACGACCAAACGAATATTCCCCGACAACAATGATTATTTTATAACTACTTGTGTATTTTGAAAAAAAATCATATATCACCCTTAACTTTAACATTTATCAATTTAACCATTTACTGAATAGTAATTATAAGAAAAATTGAATACTTTTATTTCATAAAATTCGGGGTCTTACAATCTCCCCTCCTTATGAAATTTCGTCCCCGAAATTTACGTACCTGGTATTTCAAAGAATTGAGAATACCTTCCTTTCATTTCAAATTCCATCTTCTCTGTCATCATAATTTCTCCATTGCTCATCTCCTGTATTTCAAATAACATTCTAGAATACAGCTTCAAAACAAGTGTTAATTTAACAAATTAACATATCACATAATATCCCGATATTATGACTGACCAACAAATAAGCTTAGGTAGGACACACTAGCGAAGGATTTACTCATCTCTCCCCTCCTAGTTGTATTCCCCGATCTCCGCCAGAGATCATATCCCCAAGCTCTGATACCAAATGTAACTCTGGACACCAACCTATGTCAGCACCTTACATTGATACCTATCAGTTTGCCACCGCAGAACGGCGTCCCCTACGGAGAGTCTGGCTTCGGTGCATCCCCCATCAACAGGAAGTCACCAGCGAGAGGCTCGGGGCTCTTTACTTATAGCTCTGATACCAAATGTAACGACCCCAAAATAGGTCCATTCCATCCAACCTATTCTGAGTCGCCAAATACATGGTACAGAAAACAACTACAACTTTATTACAACAATTGTCGTGCAAAATACAACAACACATATGCTGTGAGTTTGGATACAAATATATACCAAATATGACTCATGTTCCAATCGTGGACATCACCTCACAATGACACCTTACATAAAGGTATAGTCAAAAACTGTTTTAGAAATTAGAATCTTTGGGAAGTGCTCAAGGAAACCTTTGTACATGGGAGGCCACGCGTCTAGGTTATGATAGATATCATATGGCCACAGAATTATCCTTGGTTGACCCAATAGACCCCAAAGAAAAACGAGAAGATTACTATCATATTCTTCCCAATGGTGAGTCTTCTCTTGACTTATCATTATCTCCACTGTCTCTAATTGAGAATTATACTTCAAACAAACACCAAGATTATATAGGTAGTGCCCATAGATATACTCAGCAAGTGGATGAGCACAACCCTGTCCTATGATGACACGAGGTTGTATGTCATTAGACATCTTGTATGATAGTGACAAAACACCCTTCCAACGTTGGGTTCGCCTCACCCTATTTTCTTCACCAAATATAACTACTAAATGATGACCACCGTTCTATTCCCTTGTTACCCCCGCTCGACCCAGCTACACTCTTATTACCTGAAAGGAATTGTGAAGCAAAAGGGTGAGCACAACTAGCTCAGTAAAGAATATCATGACTAAAGATAATTCAATTATCAATAGCCTTCATCAACAATAAATCAGAGATTTAGAACATATGGTAAATGATAAAAATTTCAACCATAGTTGCAGCGGAACGAGCAATCCATTAGAAGAGTCAAATAGACTATAAAGTCTATTATCTTCTCCATGTTAAAAATCCACCAACAATATTTTATCCATGTAACATCACTCAACAGTTCCTTTCCACAATCATATGAATAACTCATAATCATAACTGTAGTTCTAAATTCCTCTTCTCATCCAGGACGAAGATAATTTTCATCACCTATCTTTACTTGAAACATCAAAGATCATGGTTACACCAAATCATATTTCCTGTTCATAATCATACTAATAACTTCATCTTTGCACTACGGCCAAAGATATTCATTTCTATCACCAGTTGGTCATGTTTATCTCAACATCTGTTCATCTTTGCACTACTGGCCAAAGATATTCAACAACATGTCATATTTACACTACGGGCCAAAGATATTCATCAACAATTCATCTTTGCACTACATGCCAAAGATATTCATCAATATTTCATCTTTGCACTACAGGCCAAAGATATTAATATCTCAAAGAAATATATAATCATTTCAGAATTTATATAAACAATAATTATAACCATGTTGATCAATTCACCTTTGCACTTAAGCTAAAGATATTCACTTATAAATTCAATGGTCATGATCATACCAGTCACAATTCAACTTTGCACTACAGGCCAAAGAGAACCCTAGTCATGATCATACCAATAATCTACCCATCTTTACACTCTAGTGAAAGAGAATTTCAACATCAGGGTTATAAAAATATTATATATGATGATAAAAATAATATGATCAACATATAGTTTTAATCTCAAGAGTAATATTCGTAACTCATGAATAGTAAATCGTGAATAGTAACTCATGAATAGTAACCTCGACACAAAAGATAGAAATTCCACAATAAAATCCATACCAATATTTCGGTATAATGATATTGAAAGAATAACATTACTTAAATTTATAAACAATTTATTTTAATTGTTTACACTTTACTAATTAATGCATTTAATCATCATAAAATGCCAACTCTTACAATTTCATCATCAATAACCAAAACCCTCATCAAAAATCTGCATATACCTCATATAGGATTCTCAAGCCATAAAATCCTATTTTCCAATTTTCTTTCTTCACAAAACATATTTAATTCATTTACTCATAACTAGACCATTTTTATGAAAAATATCAAATCAGTTCCAAAAATATTTTTTTTCTGGGAATTAGCATAATATAGTCCAATATTGAACATATATTTTTCTTAGAATTTTTAAAACTCATTTACTATTTTTCATATGGCCAAAACCACCGAATATTTAGACATTTATCAAAAATTATACTTTTGTCTAAAAATTCTGAAATTCACGAGTATACTCCTATCATATTCATGTACTCCCAATAAAAATTTCATCAATTTTGGAGTTAACCACAAGGAATTATAAGCGGTTACTTTTAAAATAGTCTTTTCTCATAAAATTCATAACTCTTAATCTATACATCCAAAAATCACCATTTTTGGACACAATCAAGAAAACTCATCAAAATATCATTTTAAATTTTTTCAGAATTTTTGAAGATCAGAAAAATTACGAAACTGAAAATCATAACAACCCTTAAAATCCCTTACAATCCCTTACAATCCCTTACCTCAAAAGAGCAGTACTTCTGATCGGTATAAGGCTGAAGGAAACTTGCACTGATGAATAGCAACTCACCAAGTATCTAAATACTCACAAAATACACTCAATAATCTAGAGAGAGAAAGAGAGAAAGCTTATGTTTCTGGTGTGATTTTCAATTCTAACTTAGCCCTCTATTTATAGGAAAATTTTGGTAGGTTTGACCTGCAACCTGATGGCTTTACCTGCTACTATTCTCACCCACCACATTTGAAATATAATTCAGCACATTTCTTCACCAACCACAAGTGGGGCCCACCAATTTTAGAATTTTCCACCAAAATGATAAACTCCGAAAATTCAACAATTTCTGAACCAGTCATCTCGTAAAATTCATAACAAATCATACGTTCATTTTTAATGGTTCAAAATTTATGGACATATACTCAACTTATATATGTATAACATATCCAAAAATTACCACGATCCAACGGTCAGATTAAAAATTATAACCCCCGCAAAATATCTCAAAAACCCTGATTTTTAATACCTCCATTCCGACAAAAATACTGATAAAAACCTCAACATTAACTCCTTCATTTTTAACCACAAAAATATATCCCTCATTTATATTCACATAAAATAAATATTTTCTTATCATATGAATCAATAATTAATTATTCACAAATAATATTACAGAATCACATTTATGACAACCAGGCCGTTCCCAGGAAAGAGGGGGCTTTTCAATAAGAATTTCTCCTTACTGGCGCACAATTAAATGACCAAACCTCTCCTTAGACAGAACTTTCTAGACATTGTCAATAATGCTGTGACAACCCCAAAATAGGTCCATTCCATCCAACCCATTCTGAGTCGTCAAATACATGGTACAGAAAACAACTACAACTTTATTACAACAATTATCGTGCAAAATACAACAACACATATGCTGCGAGTTTGGATATAAATATATACCAAATGTGACATTGGACACCATCATGTATCAGCACCTCACAAAGGTACCTTACATAAAGGTACAGTCAAAAACTGTTTTAGAAATTAGAATCTTTGGGAAGTGCTCAAGGAAACCTTCGTACATGGGAGGCCACGCGTCTAGGTTATGATAGATATCATATGGCCACAGAATTATCCTTGGTTGACCCAATAGACCCCAAAGAAAAACGAGAAGATTACTATCATATTCTTCCCAATGGTGAGTCTTCTCTTGACATATCATTATCTCTACTGTCTCTAATTGAGAATTATACTTTAAACAAACACCAAGATTATATAGGTAGTGCTCGTATATATACTCAACAAGTGGATGAGCACATCCCTGTCTTATGATGACACGAGGTTGTATGTCGTTAGACATCTTGTATGATAGTGGCAAACCACCCTTCCAACGTTGGGTACACCTTACCCTATTGGATTCACCAAATATAACTACTAAATGAACTTTTCTATACTGCTTCGGGAGAACATCCACAGCTAGAGACCACTGTTCTATTTCCCCGTTACCCTCGCTCGACCCAGCTACACTCTTATTACCTGAAAGGAATTGTGAAGCAAAAGGGTGAGCACAACTAGCCAGTAAAGAATATCATGACTAAAGATAATTAAATTATCAGTAGCCTTCATCAATAATAAATCAGAGATTTAGAACATATGGTAAATGATAAAAATTTAAACCATAGTTGCAGCGGAACGAGCAATCCATTAGAAGAGTCAAATAGACTATAAAGTCTATTATCTTCTCCATGTTAAAAATCCATCAACAATGTTTTATCCTGTAACATCAATCAACAGTTCCTTTCCACAATCATATGAATAACTCATAATCATAATTGTGATTCTAAATTTTTCTTCGCACCCAGGACGAAGAATATTTTCATCACATGTCTTTACCTGAAACATCAAAGATCATGGTTATACCAAATCACAGTTCCTGTTCATAATCATACTAATAAATCCATCTTTGCACTACGACCAAAGATATTCAACAACAGTTTATCTTTGCACTACGGGCCAAAGATATTCATCAACAGACCATCTTTGCACTACAGGCCAAAGATATTCATCTACAATTCATCTTTGCACTACATGCCAAAGATATTCCTCAACCGTTCATCTTTGCATTACTGGCCAAAGATATTCAACAACAGGTCATCTTTGCACTACGGGCCAAAGATATTCATCTACAATTCATCTTTGCACTACAGGCCAAAGATATTCCTTAACAATTCATATTTGCACTACATGCCAAATATATTAATACTCAAAGAATATATAATCATTTAAGAATTTATATAAACAATAATTATAACCATGTTGATCATTTCACCTTTGCACTTAAGCTAAAGATATTCAATTACAAATTCAATGGTCATGATCATACCAGTCACAATTCAACTTTGCACTACAGGCCAAAGAGAACCCTAGTCATGATCATACCAATAATCTACCCATCTTTACACTCCAGTGAAAGAGAATTTCAACATCAGGGTTATAAAAAAGTTATATATATGATGATAAAAATAATATGATCAACATATAGTTTTAATCTCAAGAGTAATATTCGTAACTCATGAATAGTAACCCCGACACAAAAGATAGAAATTCTACAATAAAATTCATACCAATATTTCGGTATAATGATATTGAAAGAATAACATTACTTAAATTTATAAACAATTTATTTTAATTGTTTACACTTTACTAATTAATGCATTTAATCATCATAAAATGCCAACTCTTACAATTTCATCATCAATAACCAAAACCCTCATCAAAAATCTGCATATACCTCATATAGGATTCTCAAGCCATAAAATCCTATTTTCCAATTTTCTTTCTTCACAAAACATATTTAATTCATTTACTCATAACTAGACCATTTTTATGAAAAATATCAAATCAGTTCCAAAAATATTTCTTTTCTGGGATTTAGCATAATATAGTCCCATAGTGAACATATATTTTTCTCAGAATTTTTAAAAGTCATTTACTATTTTTCATATGGCCAAAATAGCCGAATATTTAGACATTTATCAAAAATTATACTTTTGTCTAAAAATTCTGAAATTTACAGAGTATACTTCTATCATATACATGTACTCCCAATAAAAATTTCATCAATTTTGGAGTTAACCACAAGGAATTATAAGCGGTTACTTTTAAAATAGTCTTTTCTCATAAAATTCATAACTCTTAATCTATACATCCAAAAATCACCATTTTTGGACACAATCAATAAAACTCATCAAAATATCATTTCAAATTTTTCAGAATTTTTGAAGATCAGAAAAATTACGAAACTGAAAATCATAACAACCCTTAAAATCCATTACTATCCCTTACTATCCCTTACCTCAAAAGAGCAGTACTTCTGACTGGATATCGGATATGATGCTGAAGAAACTTGCACTGATGAATAGCAACTCACCAAGTATCTAAATACTCACAAAATAAACTCAATAATCTAGAGAGAGAAAGAGAGAAAGCTTATGTTTCTGGTGTGATTTTCAATTCTAACTTAGCCCTCTATTTATAGGAAAATTTTGGTAGGTTTGACCTGCAACCTGATGGCTTTACCTGCTACTATTCCCACCCACCACATTTGAAATATAATTCAGCACATTTCTTCACCAACCACAAGTGGGGCCCACCAATTCTAGAATTTTTCACCAAAAATAATTTATAACCAATTTCTGAATCAGTCATCTCGTAAAATTCATAACAAATCATACGTTCATTTTTAACGGTTCAAAATTTGTGGCATATACTCAACTTATATATGTATAACATATCCAAAAATTACCACGATCCAACGGTCGGATTAAAAATTATAACCCCCGCAAAATATCTCAAAAACCCTAATTTTTAATACCTCCATTCCGACAAAAATACGGATAAAAATCTCAACATTAACTCCTTCATTTTTTAACCACAAAAATATATCCCTCATTTATATCCACATAAAATAAATATTTTCTTATCATATGAATCAATAATTAATTATTCACAAATAATATTACAGAATCACATTTATGACAACCAGGCCGTTCCCAGGAAAGAGGGGGCTTTCCAATAAGGATTTCTCCTTACTGGCGCGCAATTAGATGACCAAACCTCTCCTTAGACAGAACTTTCTAGACATTGCCAATAATGCTATCTAATAATACTATTCAAATAATATGAATTATTGATCTGATAATGGGAAATACTGTGCAGCAACAATTATTGAACAACAATAATACAAAATTTCAACGTAGCAATTATTGAATCAATAAAATAAAATATTGAACAGTAATTACTGTAACAATTATTGAGTAGTGCCTTCTTACGTAAGAATCAATAATTTCAAAAATACTATGCAATACCGTGTGCTACTGTGCAATAACGCGTATTACTGTATTTTAACCACGGGTATTCCAACAGTGTTAACGGTAACAACTACGCCGTTATTTGTAAAAACTCAAATTTGTCGTTTTCTTCACCCGACAGTTATTCTGTTATGGGGCCCACAAATGACTGCGCCGTCGTACGAATATTCCCCGACAGAAAGAATATATTCCACGACCAAACGAATATTCCCCGACAACAATGATTATTTTATAACCACTTGCTTATTTTGAAAAAAAAAATCATATTTCACCCATAACTTTAAACTTTTATCAATTTAACCATTTACTGAATATTAATTATAAGAAAAATTGAATACTTTTATTTCATAAAATTTGGGGTCTTACAATCTCCCCTCCTTATGAAATTTCGTCCCCGAAATTTACGTACCTGGTATTTCAAAGAGTTGAGAATACCTTCCTTTCATTTCAGATTCCATCTTCCCTGTCATCATAATTTCTCCATTGCTCATCTCCTGTATTTCAAATATCATTCTAGAATACAGCTTCAAAACAAGGGTTAATTTAACAAATTAACATATCACATAATATCCCGATATTATGACTGACCAACAAATAAGCTTAGGTAGGACACACTAGCGAAGGATTTACTCATCTCTCCCCTCCTAGTTATATTCCCCGATCTCCGCCAGAGATCATATCCCTAAGCTCTGATACCACCTGTAACTCTGGACACCAACCTATGTCAGCACCTTACATTGATACCTATCAGTTTGCCACCGCAGAACGGCGTCCCCTACGGAGAGTCTGGCTTCGGTGCATCCCCCATCAACAGGAAGTCACCAGCGAGAGGCTCGGGGCTCTTTACTTATAGCTCTGATACCACCTGTGACAACCCCAAAATAGGTCCATTCCATCCAACCCATTCTGAGTCGTCAAATACATGGTACAGAAAACAACTACAACTTTATTACAACAATTATCGTGCAAAATACAACAACACATATGCTGTGAGTTTGGATACAAATATATACCAAATGTGACATGTTCACCATCATGTATCAGCACCTCACAAAGGTACCTTACATAAAGGTATAGTCAAAAACTGTTCTAGAAATTAGAATCTTTGGGAAGTGCTCAAGGAAACCTTCGTACATGGGAGGCCACGCGTCTAGGTTATGATAGATATCATATGGCCACAGAATTATCCTTGGTTGACCCAATAGACCCCAAAGAAAAACGAGAAGATTACTATCATATTCTTCCCAATGGTGAGTCTTCTCTTGACATATCATTATCTCTACTGTCTCTAATTGAGAATTATACTTTAAACAAACACCAAGATTATATAGGTAGTGCTCGTATATATACTCAGCAAGTGGATGAGCACATCCCTGTCTTATGATGACACGAGGTTGTATGTCGTTAGACATCTTGTATGATAGTGGCAAACCACCCTTCCAACGTTGGGTACACCTTACCCTATTGGATTCACCAAATATAACTACTAAATGAACTTTTCTATACTGCTTCGGGAGAACATCCACAGCTAGAGACCACTGTTCTATTTCCCCGTTACCCTCGCTCGACCCAGCTACACTCTTATTACCTGAAAGGAATTGTGAAGCAAAAGGGTGAGCACAACTAGCCCAGTAAAGAATATCATGACTAAAGATAATTAAATTATCAGTAGCCTTCATCAATAATAAATCAGAGATTTAGAACATATGGTAAATGATAAAAATTTAAACCATAGTTGCAGCGGAACGAGCAATCCATTAGAAGAGTCAAATAGACTATAAAGTCTATTATCTTCTCCATGTTAAAAATCCATCAACAATGTTTTATCCCTGTAACATCAATCAACAGTTCCTTTCCACAATCATATGAATAACTCATAATCATAATTGTGATTCTAAATTTTTCTTCGCACCCAGGACGAAGAATATTTTCATCACATGTCTTTACCTGAAACATCAAAGATCATGGTTATACCAAATCACAGTTCCTGTTCATAATCATACTAATAAA
Organism: Panax notoginseng; assembly: GCA_016801055.1. Taxonomy (NCBI): domain Eukaryota; kingdom Viridiplantae; phylum Streptophyta; class Magnoliopsida; order Apiales; family Araliaceae; genus Panax; species Panax notoginseng. The sequence goes on along the minus strand of CM029019.1, from coordinate 44,353,428 downwards.
TCCATCTTTGCACTACGACCAAAGATATTCAACAACAGTTTATCTTTGCACTACGGGCCAAAGATATTCATCAACAGACCATCTTTGCACTATAGGCCAAAGATATTCATCTACAATTCATCTTTGCACTACATGCCAAAGATATTCCTCAACCGTTCATCTTTGCATTACTGGCCAAAGATATTCAACAACAGGTCATCTTTGCACTACGGGCCAAAGATATTCATCTACAATTCATCTTTGCACTACAGGCCAAAGATATTCCTCAACAATTCATATTTGCACTACAGGCCAAATATATTAATATCTCAAAGAATATATAATCATTTCAGAATTTATATAAACAATAATTATAACCATGTTGATCATTTCACCTTTGCACTTAAGCTAAAGATATTCAATTATAAATTCAATGGTCATGATCATACCAGTCACAATTCAACTTTGCACTACAGGCCAAAGAGAACCCTAGTCATGATCATACCAATAATCTACCCATCTTTACACTCCAGTGAAAGAGAATTTCAACATCAGGGTTATAAAAAAGTTATATATGATGATAAAAATAATATGATCAACATATAGTTTTAATCTCAAGAGTAATATTCGTAACTCATGAATAGTAACCCCGACACAAAAGATCGAAATTCTACAATAAAATTCATACCAATATTTCGGTATAATGATATTGAAAGAATAACATTACTTAAATTTATAAACAATTTATTTTAATTGTTTACACTTTACTAATTAATGCATTTAATCATCATAAAATGCCAACTCTTACAATTTCATCATCAATAACCAAAACCCTCATCAAAAATCTGCATATACCTCATATAGGATTCTCAAGCCATAAAATCCTATTTTCCAATTTTCTTTCTTCACAAAACATATTTAATTCATTTACTCATAACTAGACCATTTTTATGAAAAATACCAAATCAGTTCCAAAAATATTTCTTTTCTGGGATTTAGCATAATATAGTCCCATAGTGAACATATATTTTTCTCAGAATTTTTAAAAGTCATTTACTATTTTTCATATGGCCAAAATAGCCGAATATTTAGACATTTATCAAAAATTATACTTTTGTCTAAAAATTCTGAAATTTACAGAGTATACTTCTATCATATACATGTACTCCCAATAAAAATTTCATCAATTTTGGAGTTAACCACAAGGAATTATAAGCGGTTACTTTTAAAATAGTCTTTTCCCGTAAGATTCATAACTCTTAATCTATACATCCAAAAATCACCATTTTTGGACACAATCAATAAAACTCATCAAAATATCATTTCAAATTTTTCCATAATTTTTGAAGATCAGAAAAATTACGAAACTGAAAATCATAACAACCCTTAAAATCCATTACTATCCCTTACTATCCCTTACCTCAAAAGAGCAGCACTTCTGACTAGATATCGGATATGACGCTGAAGAAAACTTGCACTGATGAATATCAACTCACCAAGTATCTAAATACTCACAAAATAAACTCAATAATCTAGAGAGAGAAAGAGAGAAAACTTATGTTTCTGGTGTGATTTTCAATTCTAACTTAGCCCTCTATTTATAGGAAAATTTTGGTAGGTTTGACCTGCAACCTGATGGCTTTACCTGCTACTATTCCCACCCACCACATTTGAAATATAATTCAGCACATTTCTTCACCAACCACAAGTGGGGCCCACCAATTCTAGAATTTTTCACCAAAAATGATTTATAACCTGATTTCTGAATCAGCCACCTCTTAAAATTCATAACAAATCATACGTTCATTTTTAACGGTTCAAAATTTGTGGGCATATACTCAACTTATATATGTATAACATATCCAAAAATTACCACGATCCAACGGTCGGATTAAAAATTATAACCCCCGCAAAATATCTCAAAAACCCTGATTTTTAATACCTCCATTCCGACAAAAATACGGATAAAAATCTCAACATTAACTCCTTCATTTTTTAACCACAAAAATATATCCCTCATTTATATCCACATAAAATAAATATTTTCTTATCATATGAATCAATAATTAATTATTCACAAATAATATTACAGAATCACATTTATGACAACCAGGCCGTTCCTAGGAAAGAGGGGGCTTTCCAATAAGGATTTCTCCTTACTGGCGCGCAATTAGATGACCAAACCTCTCCTTAGACAGAACTTTCTAGACATTGCCAATAATGCTATCTAATAATACTATTCAAATAATATGAATTATTGATCTGATAATGGGAAATACTGTGCAGCAACAATTATTGAACAACAATAATACAAAATTTCAACGTAGCAATTATTGAATCAATAAAATAAAATATTGAACAGTAATTACTGTAACAATTATTGAGTAGTGCCTTCTTACGTAAGAATCAATAATTTCAAAAATACTATGCAATACCGTGTGCTACTGTGCAATAACGCGTATTACTGTATTTTAACCACCGGGTATTCCAACAGTGTTAACGGTAACAATTACGCCGTTATTTGTAAAAACTCAAATTTGTCATTTTCTTCACCCGACAGTTATTCGTTATGGGGCCCACAAATGCTGCGCCGTCGTACGAATATTCCCCGACAGAAAGAATATATTCCACGACCAAACGAATATTCCCCGACAACAATGATTATTTTATAACCACTTGCTTATTTTGAAAAAAAAATCATATTTCACCCATAACTTTAAACTTTTATCAATTTAACCATTTACTGAATATTAATTATAAGAAAAATTGAATACTTTTATTTCATAAAATTTGGGGTCTTACAAATGCTATCTAATAATACTATTCAAATAATATGAATTATTGATTTGATAATGGGAAATACTGTGCAGCAACAATTATTGAACAACAATAATACAAAATTCCAACGTAGCAATTATTGAATCAATAAAATAAAATATTGAACAGTAATTCCTGTAACAATTATTGAGTAGTGCCTTCTTACGTAAGAATCAATAATTTTAAAAATACTATGCAATACCGTGTGCTACTGTGCAATAACGCGTATTACTGTATTTTAACCACCGGGTATTCCAATAGTGTTAACGGTAACAACTACGTCGTTATTTGTAAAAAAAACTCAAATTTGTCGTTTTCTTCATCCGACAGTTATTCGTTATGGGGCCCACAAATAGCTGCGCCGTCGTACGAATATTCTCCGACAGAAAGAATATTCCACGACCAAACGAATATTCCCCGACAACAATGATTATTTTATAACTACTTGTGTATTTTGAAAAAAAATCATATATCACCCTTAACTTTAACATTTATCAATTTAACCATTTACTGAATAGTAATTATAAGAAAAATTGAATACTTTTATTTCATAAAATTCGGGGTCTTACAATCTCCCCTCCTTATGAAATTTCGTCCCCGAAATTTACGTACCTGGTATTTCAAAGAATTGAGAATACCTTCCTTTCATTTCAAATTCCATCTTCTCTGTCATCATAATTTCTCCATTGCTCATCTCCTGTATTTCAAATAACATTCTAGAATACAGCTTCAAAACAAGTGTTAATTTAACAAATTAACATATCACATAATATCCCGATATTATGACTGACCAACAAATAAGCTTAGGTAGGACACACTAGCGAAGGATTTACTCATCTCTCCCCTCCTAGTTGTATTCCCCGATCTCCGCCAGAGATCATATCCCCAAGCTCTGATACCAAATGTAACTCTGGACACCAACCTATGTCAGCACCTTACATTGATACCTATCAGTTTGCCACCGCAGAACGGCGTCCCCTACGGAGAGTCTGGCTTCGGTGCATCCCCCATCAACAGGAAGTCACCAGCGAGAGGCTCGGGGCTCTTTACTTATAGCTCTGATACCAAATGTAACGACCCCAAAATAGGTCCATTCCATCCAACCTATTCTGAGTCGCCAAATACATGGTACAGAAAACAACTACAACTTTATTACAACAATTGTCGTGCAAAATACAACAACACATATGCTGTGAGTTTGGATACAAATATATACCAAATATGACTCATGTTCCAATCGTGGACATCACCTCACAATGACACCTTACATAAAGGTATAGTCAAAAACTGTTTTAGAAATTAGAATCTTTGGGAAGTGCTCAAGGAAACCTTTGTACATGGGAGGCCACGCGTCTAGGTTATGATAGATATCATATGGCCACAGAATTATCCTTGGTTGACCCAATAGACCCCAAAGAAAAACGAGAAGATTACTATCATATTCTTCCCAATGGTGAGTCTTCTCTTGACTTATCATTATCTCCACTGTCTCTAATTGAGAATTATACTTCAAACAAACACCAAGATTATATAGGTAGTGCCCATAGATATACTCAGCAAGTGGATGAGCACAACCCTGTCCTATGATGACACGAGGTTGTATGTCATTAGACATCTTGTATGATAGTGACAAAACACCCTTCCAACGTTGGGTTCGCCTCACCCTATTTTCTTCACCAAATATAACTACTAAATGATGACCACCGTTCTATTCCCTTGTTACCCCCGCTCGACCCAGCTACACTCTTATTACCTGAAAGGAATTGTGAAGCAAAAGGGTGAGCACAACTAGCTCAGTAAAGAATATCATGACTAAAGATAATTCAATTATCAATAGCCTTCATCAACAATAAATCAGAGATTTAGAACATATGGTAAATGATAAAAATTTCAACCATAGTTGCAGCGGAACGAGCAATCCATTAGAAGAGTCAAATAGACTATAAAGTCTATTATCTTCTCCATGTTAAAAATCCACCAACAATATTTTATCCATGTAACATCACTCAACAGTTCCTTTCCACAATCATATGAATAACTCATAATCATAACTGTAGTTCTAAATTCCTCTTCTCATCCAGGACGAAGATAATTTTCATCACCTATCTTTACCTGAAACATCAAAGATCATGGTTACACCAAATCATATTTCCTGTTCATAATCATACTAATAACTTCATCTTTGCACTACGGCCAAAGATATTCATTTGTATCACCAGTTGGTCATGTTTATCTCAACATCTGTTCATCTTTGCACTACTGGCCAAAGATATTCAACAACATGTCATATTTGCACTACGGGCCAAAGATATTCATCAACAATTCATCTTTGCACTACATGCCAAAGATATTCATCAATATTTCATCTTTGCACTACAGGCCAAAGATATTAATATCTCAAAGAAATATATAATCATTTCAGAATTTATATAAACAATAATTATAACCATGTTGATCAATTCACCTTTGCACTTAAGCTAAAGATATTCACTTATAAATTCAATGGTCATGATCATACCAGTCACAATTCAACTTTGCACTACAGGCCAAAGAGAACCCTAGTCATGATCATACCAATAATCTACCCATCTTTACACTCTAGTGAAAGAGAATTTCAACATCAGGGTTATAAAAATGTTATATATGATGATAAAAATAATATGATCAACATATAGTTTTAATCTCAAGAGTAATATTCGTAACTCATGAATAGTAAATCGTGAATAGTAACTCATGAATAGTAACCCCGACACAAAAGATAGAAATTCCACAATAAAATCCATACCAATATTTCGGTATAATGATATTGAAAGAATAACATTACTTAAATTTATAAACAATTTATTTTAATTGTTTACACTTTACTAATTAATGCATTTAATCATCATAAAATGCCAACTCTTACAATTTCATCATCAATAACCAAAACCCTCATCAAAAATCTGCATATACCTCATATAGGATTCTCAAGCCATAAAATCCTATTTTCCAATTTTCTTTCTTCACAAAACATATTTAATTCATTTACTCATAACTAGACCATTTTTATGAAAAATATCAAATCAGTTCCAAAAATATTTCTTTTCTGGGATTTAGCATAATATAGTCCCATATTGAACATATATTTTTCTTAGAATTTTTAAAACTCATTTACTATTTTTCATATGGCCAAAACCACCGAATATTTAGACATTTATCAAAAATTATACTTTTGTCTAAAAATTCTGAAATTTACCGAGTATACTCCTATCATATTCATGTACTCCCAATAAAAATTTCATCAATTTTGGAGTTAACCACAAGGAATTATAAGCGGTTACTTTTAAAATAGTCTTTTCTCATAAAATTCATAACTCTTAATCTATACATCCAAAAATCACCATTTTTGGACACAATCAAGAAAACTCATCAAAATATCATTTCAAATTTTTCCAGAATTTTTGAAGATCAGAAAAATTACGAAACTGAAAATCATAACAACCCTTAAAATCCCTTACAATCCCTTACAATCCCTTACCTCAAAAGAGCAGTACTTCTGATCGGTATAAGGCTGAAGGAAACTTGCACTGATGAATAGCAACTCACCAAGTATCTAAATACTCACAAAATACACTCAATAATCTAGAGAGAGAAAGAGAGAAAGCTTATGTTTCTGGTGTGATTTTCAATTCTAACTTAGCCCTCTATTTATAGGAAAATTTTGGTAGGTTTGACCTGCAACCTGATGGCTTTACCTGCTACTATTCTCACCCACCACATTTGAAATATAATTCAGCACATTTCTTCACCAACCACAAGTGGGGCCCACCAATTTTAGAATTTTCCACCAAAATGATAAACTCCGAAAATTCAACAATTTCTGAACCAGTCATCTCGTAAAATTCATAACAAATCATACGTTCATTTTTAACGGTTCAAAATTTATGGACATATACTCAACTTATATATGTATAACATATCCAAAAATTACCACGATCCAACGGTCGGATTAAAAATTATAACCCCCGCAAAATATCTCAAAAACCCTGATTTTTAATACCTCCATTCCGACAAAAATACTGATAAAAACCTCAACATTAACTCCTTCATTTTTAACCACAAAAATATATCCCTCATTTATATCCACATAAAATAAATATTTTCTTATCATATGAATCAATAATTAATTATTCACAAATAATATTACAGAATCACATTTATGACAACCAGGCCGTTCCCAGGAAAGAGGGGGCTTTTCAATAAGAATTTCTCCTTACTGGCGCGCAATTAAATGACCAAACCTCTCCTTAGACAGAACTTTCTAGACATTGTCAATAATGCTATCTAATAATACTATTCAAATAATATGAATTATTGATTTGATAATGGGAAATACTGTGCAGCAACAATTATTGAACAACAATAATACAAAATTCAAACGTAGCAATTATTGAATCAATAAAATAAAATATTGAACAGTAATTACTGTAACAATTATTGAGTAGTGCCTTCTTACGTAAGAATCAATAATTTTAAAAATACTATGCAATACCGTGTGCTACTGTGCAATAACGCGTATTACTGTATTTTAACCACCGGGTATTCCAATAGTGTTAACGGTAACAACTACGTCGTTATTTGTAAAAAAAACTCAAATTTGTCGTTTTCTTCATCCGACAGTTATTCGTTATGGGGCCCACAAATAGCTGCGCCGTCGTACGAATATTCTCCGACAGAAAGAATATTCCACGACCAAACGAATATTCCCCGACAACAATGATTATTTTATAACTACTTGTGTATTTTGAAAAAAAATTATATATCACCCTTAACTTTAACATTTATCAATTTAACCATTTACTGAATAGTAATTATAAGAAAAATTGAATACTTTTATTTCATAAAATTCGGGGTCTTACAAGCGATTCGAGAAAATCCTTCCACGAATCTCGATAATAACCAGCTAAACCAAGAAAGCTACGTACTTCGGTCTCTGATTTAGGTTGCTCCCAGCTTTGAATAGCTTCAATCTTTGCCGGGTCAATCTATATTCCACGACTTGATACTACGTGCCCAAGGAATGCTACCTCCTCCAGCCAGAACTCGTATTTCTCAACTTGGCAAAAAGCTTGTATTCACGAAGCTTTTGGAGTACCAGCCTCAAGTGTTGCTCATGATCTTCACGGCTTTTGGCATAAATAAGGATGTCATCAATAAAGACGACCACAAAATGATCCAAATATTCCTTGAATACCCGGTTCATCATATCTATGAAGGCAGCAGGAGCATTAGTCAATCCAAAGGACATGACTAGAAATTCATAATGCCTGTACCGAGTTCTAAAAGCCGTCTTTAGAATATCCTCAGTTCTAACCTTCAGCTGATGATATCCAGAACGAAGATCGATCTTTGAAAAGAATTGTGCTCCTTGCAACTGGTCAAACAGGTCATCAATACGTGGTAATGGGTACCTGTTTTTGATGGTGACATGATTCAACTCCCGATAATTAATACAAAGTCGCATACTTCCATCTTTCTTTTTCACGAATAGCACAGGAGCACCACAAGGAGAAGTACTAGGACGAATAAAGCCAATGTCTAACAATTCCTGCAGTTGGATCTTTAACTCCTGAAGTTCAATAGGAGCCATTCGATATGGGGCTTTGGAAATGGGTTTTGTACCGGGTTCAAGTTCGATACAAAATTCAATTTCACGCTCTGGGGGTAGGCCAGGAAGTTCTTCAGGGAATACGTCAGGGAATTTATTAACAATAGAAATATCATTCAAAACTGACGTATTTTTGTTTAGATCCATGACATGAGCTAAGAAAGCTTGACATCCGTTTTTTAATAAACGAATAACTTTATGGCTTGAGATGACAGCGATTGATTTTAATGGTTTGGTTGCTTGAATTCGCATAATAGGTCGATTAGGAATATGAAAGCTAACAACCTTACGAAAACAATCAATTTTTGCATAATGAGTAGTTAACCAATCAATCCCTAGAATCACGTCAAATGCAAGTATTTTTAATGAAATCAGATCGACAGGTAATGTGTGGGTACCAACTTGAACCAAACAAGACTTATAAACCGTGGATGTAATGAAGGTTTCTCCCAATGGAGTTTCAACAGATAAATCAAAGTATAATTTCTCCGGAGTCAAATTTAATCGATGAGCGCAAGTAGGAGAAATAAAAGAATGGGTAGAACCGGTATCAAATAAAGTATATACTTCGTTAGAGTTTATGATAAGCTTACCCGTGATGACCTCATTCGGGTTCCTTGCTTTCTGGGAGGTCACAACAAACGCTCTCCCTTGCACTACCGGTTTTAACTTTTCTGGGACGGCCTTTGGTGTCTCCATCTTGGCTGAACTTGTTTTTGGTAAACGACAAAATCGAGCTAAATGACCTTCTCTTCCACAATTATAACATGCTTTAGACGGCATCGCGCAGTTTGGACTGATGTGCCCCTCCCCTCCGCATTTAAAATATATGATAGGTGGTCGTTCTCCTTCCTTAACAACGGGTGCTGGTGCTGACGTCTTTCCATCATTGTTGAATCTCCTCTTTTTGAAATGACCATTCTTATTATTTTGGCCCTGATTACCACCGAAGTGGTTACCATTTTTGGCATGTTGATTCCCTCCACGCTTGTTGTCACCGCTTCGATGACTGCTTTCACTGGTATTATCATTTTATCGACTGCTCTCTTTTGGTTGCGTTGACTCGTTATCGCGCTCCGCTTACTGAGCCCTATTCACAACATCTGAATACAAACACAGTTTATGAGAAATAAGATATTGACGTATCTCAGGTTTCAAACCTCGCAAAAATATTCGCGTCATTCGCTCTTCATTATCCACCTAGTGGGACGCAAACCGGGACATCTCAGCAAATTTAGCCTCATACTGCGACACGGTCATATTATTCTGCTCCAATTTGATGAACTCCACCTCCTTCATATGACGAACACTTTCGGGAAAGTATTTGTCATTGAACAGCTCTTGGAACTTCTCCCAAGACATCTTCAGTGCGACAGGTTGAGTACGCTTAATCGATTCCCACCAGTAATCTGCCTCTCCTCGCAACATAAAAGCGACAAAGGGAACCTTTTGCTCCTCGGAGCATCCCAAGACATCAAATATCTTGGTAATCTGCTTTATCCATGTTTCCGCTATAAGTGGTTTTGGATCTCCCTTAAACTCTGGTGGTCCCAGCTCCTTGAACTATTTAGCGGTGACCGTCCGAGAGTTTTCAGTGTTTTCACCTATATTTTGGACAGGAGCCGCTCTCGCCTGCTGTTGCATGAACTGCATAAAGTTTCTGAACATTCCATCATTCATCATCTGGTCAGTGTTGTTGTTTGCATGAGGATTGTCACCTTCCTGATGCACATTATCCTGATTATTGATATGTGGTGAATCAATAGTCGTCTGTGCTCCATTGCTATTCTCAACATTCTCATATGCCATTTTCAGATACTGCCATAAAATAAAAATTAATTGATATGTCATATATTATCCTTATATTATGACCGACCAATTAAATATCATCCAAATAAACTTAGGTAGGTCATACTAGCGAAGGAATTTCCCGTCTCTCCCCTCCTAGTTCTATTCCAACAGAATAATAAGAAATGGAATAACAACAGTTCTCTTCATGAATAAGAAAGAATAATACCCTTTACCGTTTTAAAGAAGAGCTGAAGTAAGGAAGTAGTTAAGTAGCAGAATACTCTTCTTCTCTCTCTCTATAGTTTCTCTCTATAGCTTCTCTCTCTAGAGTTCAGTGAATTCGTAAGAAATAATGAAGGAATGAGCTGCTATTTATAGAAAAATAGAATGCATAGTAACTAATCCATGAACGGTCCAGATTGATTACTTTAATCTGACGGTCCATATTTAAAGAAAAATCTTGTAAATAAAATATAATATATTCTATTTATAGAATAACTTTAATAAAGTATTCTGTTTTATATAAAAAGATGTTTCTGTTTTATTGCGTTAATAATGCGAATAAAACAAAACGTCATTATCGCTAAATAATTCATATTATTAACTGACAATAATTGAATCAAACTGAGTGACTTCTCACATAAGCATTAATAATCAATACCGTGTGCTACTATGCAACCACACGTATTACTGTACTTTTACGACCGAGTAGTTCAACAGTATCAATGGTAAAACTTCCGTCGTTATTTTTAATAAAATATTTTTGTCGTTTTCTCAATCCGACAATAATTTCGTTGTGGGGTCCACCAATGATTGTGCCGTTGTACGAATATTCCCTGTTAAAACGAATATTCCCCGACCAATCGAATATTATATAACAACTTGCGTACTTTGCAAAATTTATAAATATTACCCACAACTATAACATTATATCAAATTAACTCCATAATATTCAAAAATGATATTTATAGAAAATTCATCTTTATTTATAAAAGTTGGGGTCTTACAATTGACATAGGACCTTTTATATATTTGAAACACGTTATAACTTACGGGAGTCGATTCCGAGATTCGAATTATCAGCTCGTTTCCCTAACTTACGTTGCGTGTATCAATATAAATATGTGTAATAAAATAAGAATTTTATAAATTTCGAAGGACTAAATAAAAAAAATTATAAAAAAGACAAAATAGTAATATAACTAAACTTACAAGGACAGCAGAGAGAAAAAAAGGTCTCACGCACACGCGCACCAGTGCATGAGAAAAAAAAATTGCGTAAGGGGAAAAAATGAAAAAGAAAACAAAACTATACACAGACGTTAGAATGAGAGAGAGGAGAAAAACGACGATGATGAAGAAAATATAGGAAAATAGGGAGGAAAGTGGTGAGAGAAAAAAATTAACAAAATTCTTGATTAAAAATAAATGTCAAAAAAGATAATATTGATATAGATAGTGTTGGAGTTTTGCTATAAAAATTTTGTTTATCTATTTATTTAATGTTTATTTTCTTGTGTTGGATAGTTATTTATTAATAAAAGTACATCATTTATCATTCATTAAATGTTCGTTAGTTTGTTTATATAAATCTCCATATTATATTTTATGGTTTATGTGTATAAATAAATGTTATATACATAAGATATATAAATCATATGTAATATAGAAATAAAGAAATAATGGTTTATAACCTACGATGATTTGAAGCTATTACCATGTAGGTTACAGTACTTTAACAAAAATGATTTATCTTGATCATGAAAGTTGAACTTTTAACTAAAGTACTAGTGCATTGATCATGTGATAATATTTTATTTATAAAATATTTTAACATAAATACTAATTTGTGAAATTTCTTAATTTTGAAATAATAATAGACTTAATATTGTTATATATATATATATATATATATATATATATATATATATATATATATATATATATATTAATTGGATGTTCCAATGAGTGAGATTACATTGTGTTAATTAATATCGGAACGTCGATTAATATATTTAATTAATATTAAGAACCTTATTATTGTCAAAATATCTATAAGATTTTTCATAAGATAATTTATCATCGATCATAGAATCTTGACCAAGTCTTTTAATATTTATTATCAAAGGATTGATTTAATTGTCAAATCAATTTATGATCAAATAAAGATAAATTATGGACTTATGAAATTAGTTTAAATGTAACGGGATTATATATATTAATTCTGAAATATTTATGTACATCTATAGATGCAATATTTACAGTTTATTATTAAAGAGTTTATTTAATTAATTCTTGGACTGAAGTGTAATTACAATTATTTAGTGGAATTAATTGTAATTAATTAATATGTATTTTAAATATAATTATTAGATAATAATGTCTAGATAAGTATTAGAGTTAGAAGAGGAATTTCTCAGGATTTCCTTCCTAACAATATGGATTAGATTCATATATAAGAGTGTAATGATCAATGTTATTATATATATCATTGATCAGAAACGTATGTGATATTTTTTTATTAGAACAAAATAACAAATTTCGTATTTTCTATTTCAACATAGATGGAAAAGCACAGTTAGAGTTTTTTTTCCTGAAGGGTGCTTTGCAGACACCACTCCAGGTTCAGCATAAGATCATATGAGAGAAGATCTTGAGGATACTAGAGATTGTACTACCTCCGATTCTTAATATAGGTCGTTTTAGATAAATATTTTTGTTCCTAAATATAAGTCGTTTGAGAATTTCAAGTAAGCATTAATTGATTAGTTTCTAATATTACCCCAAGTAAAAATATAACTTTGGTTCACTCACTGTTTTTTGACCAATAAATAATACTCTCTTTTCTAATACAAGGACAATATAGATAATTGATAGTATATTTAATGTTTTATAATTATTACCTTAATACTTGTGCAAAACTCTAAAATGACCTATATTAAGGAACGGAGGAAGTACAAATTTTCAAAACGTGTTAATCCAACCGAGCATTAGATAACAAATTCGTAATCTAGAGTTGTTTTTATTATTATTTTTAAAAATTATTTTAGGAATATTTTTTCAACAGATAGATACTAGTATAATTGAACAAGTAAGGTTATTGCGAGCCGGAGTGCCCGTGCGCGCGGTCTAAGAGGGAGCCGAGCAGCATGGGGGATTTTTGTCAACAATTTCTATCTGGAATATTAATACGCAGGGTTGAAGCTTATATATGTATGTATATATAATACATAATACGTATATGAATGCACGTTGCTTGTTTAAGGGCTCCCTTGTTTTAGGCAGTTCTTGTTTTCTTTAATTGCATGCAAGTCTTAATTTAATATTTCCTCCATGATATATATATATATATATATATATATATATATATATGTGTATATGTGTATGTGTGTGTGGGCCATGATATTTCCTTTATTGGGCCAGACAGATTGGGCACATCCATTTAATTAGCCTAGTGGATCTTTACTATTAAGTCTTATAATCACTGGGCTTAACCTTTACCCTGTCTTTATTGCATCTCCTTAACATTGGGCTGGGTCAAGCGGCCGGTTCATAAAATCTTTTAGTATCTAAGACTTTGACTGGTAATGATGAAAAAAGAGAGCAGTTGACCCAAAGTCTGCAGATCATTAATGTGGATGGAATTTTATCCGGCCGGCGGCAGAAACGGTGGGAAAAAGGTGACAACCTGCATGCAGTCGGCTGAGACGAGAGTGCACTGGGGGACGGTGTCATATCAGGGTTGGTGGCACAAAAAACTGAGCATGAGAGTATAACCGGGCAAGGAAGTCTTCTAGCAAAAGGTACGCATACACTTTTCATCTAGCTCTACACACTAGACATTTTTTACATCCTCCATTGTTAAACCTTGAACACCTGTATTGACTCTCACGCCGGAGCTATCCCCCGACGGTCCAGCCGTCAAGCTTTTGGTGTTGATCGTGTTTACTGTGCAGGATTAGGACGTCTTACGTGATTGGGACGTCATCAAAAATCTTGGCGTTAACATTGGCGCTAGAAGGAGGGCTGAGTTCTAGTGTTCAAGAGCTTTCAATCACAAATATTCATTTGTTCTACATTCTCAAAGATGGGGAAGAGCAGAGCAGATACATCTGAAGGACAGCCGATGAATGTCGGTGATTGACCACCACGAGTTTCTGCTAGAGATCGTTTGGGGCCTACACTAAGTGCTCATGCTAGCATAGCGTCCAAGCGATCACATGGAGATTCTCGTCCAAGAGCCGTGGGCAAAGCTAAGAAAAAGTTAATCTTCACGACGGATAAAGAGTCTGGTCACGGTCGGAAACAACTAGACCATGACGAAAAGACCTCCCGATTGGCTAAGATGGCAGAAGAAGCAGATAGGGTCATGGAGTCACTTATGAAGCAGAGGCAGGATATAGCCGAGCAGATGTCCCGGATGGAAGAGTTGAGAGATGAAGCGTCCAGTTATGTTCAGTCCGAAGAGCGTGGGCATCGAAGTGGGAAGGAGCCGGTTCATTCGGAACATGAAATTCAGGGCCAACATCGGGAAAGAAAAAGATCGCGGAGCCCTACTCCTCGAAGATCGAAGGAAGCACTCCATCGTGACGTCCCTAGGGAGCAGATCCGAAATGATCGAAGAGGTCGATGTAGAGAACGAACTCCAGAGAACATGAAAAGGGCACTCATTGTTGCACATTCTCACCATAGTCATCGGACCCAGAGGCGAAGCAGATCTAGGGGCCGTACACCCGAAAGTCGGGTACTTCGCTCAGAAGACCGTCGTCGTAAAAGTCCTTCGAAGATTGGGGGTATTATGGTTAATGACCGATCTACTCAAAAAAGGAGAGAGTCATCGGAGAAGGAAGTGTCGTCACAACCGGAAGGAGTAGAGTACCTGGTAAAAGAGCTGAAGGCGCTCCAAAAGCAGTTAGCCGAGGTCCAGCAAGTAAAGGATACTCCGGAAAAGAAAGCATCCCCATTTTTCTCGGATATTCTTAAGGAGAAGGCGGACACCTCTAAGAAGTTGCCTCACATGGAAAGTTACGATGGTTCGGGAGATCCTTACGACCATAGCCAAGCATTTGACCGGTTAATGGACTACTACGATTTCACTAACGCTGCTAAATGTCATATGTTCGTTACGACGTTAAGAAAGGATGCGAGGCAGTGGATGGGGACTTTTCCAGCAGATTCAATTTCATCCTGGTCCGAGCTCTGCGACAAATTCCATGCTCGTTTTGGGAGTAACCGAAGAAGAGGGAAGCCCACGGGCTCTTTGGCACAGGTCAGACAGTACACCAACGAGTTGTTGGGTCAGTATGTGAAAAGGTTTCGAGAAGCCGTTGGTCAGGTATCGGATTTGAACGAACTCCAAGCTGTGGGATTGTTCCAGAACGGTTTGGACTTAGTGAAGTCGGAGAAGCTGGTGAAGAAGCTGATGTTCAATCATCCGAAGAGCCTGACAGAGGCGTTCGATAAGGCAGAAGGTTATATCGTTGTGGAAGAAGCTATGAGTAGCTTGAAGCGTTCCTCTTCGGAACAAGTGAAGGAGGCAGACGTCCCTAAAACCCAGGATGATCAGAAGAAGACGGGGGGGTATAATGATAGGTCGGAGAGTCGTTCTAAGAAGTACAACAACTCATGGCGACAAGGAAATACTCGTCCGCCTGCTTCCGCCCCGAAAGTGAATAAAATTTATACCAAACTGAACACGGACAGATCGGTGATTCTAGACCAAATCAGGAACCAGCTGTTCTTTGAGCCACCTCGGGACAATTATAGGACATGGCAGGGCAACTCTCGGAAGTATTGTAACTATCATCAAGCCGCAGGCCATGGCACCAACGAGTGTTGCAATCTGAAGGATTTTGTGGGAAAGAAGATCCAGAGCGGTCTGTTAGTCCAATATATGGCCGAGAAGAATCAACAGAGTACCGACCGCACCGTTCAGACAGTTCAAACGAATCCTCCTGTACAGCCCACCCAGAACCAGCCACCAAGGCATGTCATTGACGTAATAACAGGGGGGACGTCTGGAAAGTTGGTAGGAAAGAAGAGAAGGGGGTATCGGGATTCGGTTATGTCCGTATCAGATGCTCCTCCAAAAATTGATAGGCTCTTTCCAGGAACTATTATATCATTTACAGATGCAGATTATCCTTTGGAGCCCATTGATCCACATGAAGGGGCGTTAGTGATCACCGCGCAGGTAGGCTCGGTGGACGTGAAACGTATGATGATAGATAACGGGTCTTCGGTGAATATTCTGTACGCCCACGCATATCAGAGAATGCACCTTGATGGGCGAAAGATGGAAGTTGGGCAGGAGGCTCCTTTATATTGCTTCAGCAACGATCCGGTCAAAGTTGCAGGCACTATTGAGCTCCCAGTGGTCTTCGGCACAGCCCTCAACAAGCAGAAATAATGTGTAAATTCTATGTTGTGCATGTAGATTCGGCTTACAACGCCATATTGGGAAGACCTACGCTGACAGCTCTCCAAGCCGTGACTTCCATCCCCCATTTCAAAATCAAGTTTCCCACAATCACGGAGTCGGAGAGGTGGCTGGGGACTTGGATCTAGCCCGACGCTGTTATCGGAATGCATGCATCTCTTCCGGAGTGGGGGTCAGCAAACAAAAACAAACCATGGCAATTGAGATTGAGCCCTTCACTGAAAGCAATTCCGAGCCATTGGTAACACCTGCAGGGGAGACGGAGGAGATTGAGTTGATCCTTGGGAAGGCAGACAAGACAGTGAAAATTGGTTTAGGTCTACCAGAACCTCTTCGGACAAATTTTATAGAACTCCTTCGCTGCTATGCGGACATTTTTGCATGGGAACCGCAGGACATGCCGGGGATTAGTAGAAAGGTCGCTGAGCACCGACTGGAGGTGGATCCCTCGAAGAAGCCTGTTCGGTAAAAGAGACGGATCTTCGCACCTGAGCGTCAGAAGATAATTGACGAAGAAATCGCCAAGCTGATGGCTGCTGATTTTATTTTTGAGATCGATTACCCATAGTGGATGGCCAATGTAGTATTGGTACAGAAGCAGAACAGGAAATGGCGAGTTTGCATCGATTACACCGACCTGAATAAAGCTTGTCCGAAGGACTTTTATCCTTTGCCCCATATTGATCAACTTATTGACGCGACTTCAGGATATGCCCTACTAAGCTTTATGGATGCTTTTTCAGGTTATCATCAAATATCTATGTGCAAAGAAGATATCCCGAAGACAGCATTCATTACACACCGTTCGGTATACGCATATAAGAAGATGACCTTTGGCCTTATAAATGCTGGAGCCACCTACCAAAGAATGATGAATCTTATCTTCCACAAGCAGCTGGGAAAGAATATGGAGGTTTATGTAGACGACATGATCGTGAAAAGCATGCAGGTTCAGAAACATTTGGATGATCTGGAGGAGTGTTTTCAGACTGTCCGTCATCACAGATTGAGGCTTAACCCAGCAAAATGCACCTTCGGCCTCGGCGCGGGAAAGTTTTTGGGGTATCTGGTTAGTCAGAGGGGCATCGAAGCCAATCCAGAGAAAATTCAGGTCGTCCTTGATATGAAGACTCCTCAGTCGTTTAAAGACGTCCAACGTCTGACCGGTAGGATTGCAGCTCTGAGGAGGTTCATGTCCAAATCTGCAGAGAGGTGCCTACCATTCTTCGACACACTGAGGGGGCCGAAGAATGCGAAGACTTTCCAATGGACTTCGGCCTGTGAGGACGCCTTCCAAGGCATAAAGACCTACCTGTCTTCTGCTCCTCTATTGGTAAAACCTGCCCCAAAAGAGACCTTGTATCTCTACCTTACAGCGAGTTCTTTAGCTGTTGGAGCAGTGCAAGTTCGGGAGGTCAGTGGAAAGCAGCATCCGGTCTATTACGTCAGTCACGTCCTACGAGACGCTGAAACCAAGTATCCAAATATTGAAAAATTTGCCTTTGCTTTAATAGTTGCTAGCCGAAAGCTTCGGCAATACTTTCAGGGCAGGCTCTTGATCATCTACACGGATCAACCACTGAAGAAGGTAATGGGTAAGCCAGAGGTTTCGGGGAGATTGGCAGCATAGACCGTGGAATTGTCCCAGTTTTTCCTTGAGTACCATCCCCGAACCGCTATCAAAGGGTAAGCTTTGGCCGATTTTATGGTAGAATGTTCCTTCACCGAAGCAGATGCCGAGTTACCAGAAGCTGGGACATCTGATCGAACTGTTACAGTTCTTCAACACGGCCAGAATGCATGGACGCTGTATGTAGATGGGTCTTCTATGGTAAATGTCAGTGGAGCAGGGATTATCCTGACCAGTCCGGAGGGGTTCAAGGTACAACAAGCCATTAGATTCGGGTTTAAGGCGACTAACAACGAGGCCGAGTATGAAGCCGTGCTAGCTGGGGTTCGGCTGGCGAAGAGTCTAGAAGTCCAGAAGCTGATCATTTATAGTGACTCTCAGCTGGTCGTCAAGCAGTTATCAGGAGAATATGAAGCCCGTGGGACGATGATGATCAGGTATTTGGCGGAATTGAAAGATAAACTCTGATACTTTGCTTTTCACGAATTTCAAGGCATAGAGCGTAACGATAATTCCATTGCTGATGCCTTATCAAAATTAGCCATTACCGATGCGATCGTTTTCAATGGGTCAGTCTATTTGGAGGTCCTACAGCAGCCGAGTATTCAACGGGACTCGGTGATGTGTATCGAGCGGTCTGACTGCTGAATGACTCCCTACATCAATTATCTGGCAGATGGCGTCCTTCCTTCGGATCAGATGTTAGCAAAGAAGGTAAAATACAAAAGTGCCAACTTCGTTCTTATTGGCGGGGATCTTTATCGGAATGCATTTTCGTCACCATTATTGAAATGTCTGGTCCCGTCCGAAGCTGAGTACGCCCTTCGGGAAGTTCACGAGGGCATCTGCGGTGATCACATGGCAGCTAAGTCGTTAGCATACAAAGTTCTTCGGTAGGGGTACTACTGGCAAACGATCTTCAAGGAGGCTACATAATACGTGAAAAAGTGTGATAAATGCCAGCTCAATAGTCCGATCCCACATCAGCCACCAGAAGAGCTATACTCGATTCTATCTCCTATACCCTTCGCTGTCTGGGGGGTTGATATACTGGGCCCGTTATCGAAAGCTAAAGGGCAGGTCAGTTTCGTCATAGTTGCTATTGATTATATGACCAAATGGGTCGAGGCGAAACCGCTCCGACTAATAACGGAACAGGAGTATCTGAAATTTATGAAAGAATCCGTAGTGTTTTGCTTCGGGATCCCTCAAGTGGTGATATCAGATAACGGACGCCAGTTTGTGGGTTCTAAATTTGAAGGGTTTCTGAGGGAACTGGGAATCCAGCACAGGAAGACTTCGGTAGCTCATCCTTAGTCTAACGGACAAGTCGAAGTGACCAACAGGACGCTGCTGAATGGAATCAAGCGCAGATTGGACGAAGCTAAAGGAAGATGGCCAGAAGAGCTGCTCAGCGTGTTGTGGGCCTACAGGACTACGCCGAGGACAACAACAGGAGACTCGCCTTTCAGACTGGCCTATGGCACTGATGCCCTAGTCCCAGTTGAGATCGGATCTCCAAGTCTTCGAGTTAGTCAGTTCAGTGAGATCTACAATGATGAGGGACTAAAGGCCAACCTGGACCTACTAGAGGAAGTCAGAGAAGCAGCTTTGATCAAGTTAACAGCCTACCAGAGGAGAGTTGCCAAGCATTACAACAAAGGGGTAAAGCTCCGAAGATTTGAGGTAGGAGACCTCGTTCTCAGAGAGGCCGAAGCGTCTACACCGCAGAACACTGGGAAGTTGATGCCGAACTGGGAAGGACCGTATGAAGTGGCCGAAGTACCAAAGCCCGGGACGTATCGGCTGAAGGCTTTGGATGGATCCGAAATTCAGAACACATGGCATGCAGGCAGGCTCCGAAAGTACTTTCAATAGAAACCAAGTCAGTCCACTGGGAGTCTGTACATAACCGTTCATCATCAATAAAAAGTCACTTTTTTCACAACTGATCTTCGCATTTGTCCCAATGTCACAGTGAAGTAAGGAGGTATGGTAGGACTCGCTGGCCATTCGATGACAGCCAATTTATTTGATACCCCGCGTGGTAGTCAAATCCTGGATCCTATATTATTTTTTACCAAGGGTGGTGAAATCAATGGTCACCGAAGTAAAGAGGTATGGTAGGACTCGCTGGCCATTCGATGGCAGCCAATTTATTTGATACCCCGCGTGGTAGTCAAATCCTGGATCCTATATTGTTTTTTACCAAGGGTGGTGAAACCAATGGTCACCGAAGTAAGGAGGTATGGTAGGACTCGCTGGCCATTCGATGGCAGCCAATTTATTTGATACCCCGCGTGGTAATCAAATCCTGGATCCTATATTATTTTTTACCAAGGGTGGTAAAATCAATGGTCACCGAAGTAAGGAGGTATGGTAGGACTCGCTGGCCATTCGATGACAGCCAAATTATTTGATACCCCGCGTGGTAGTCAAATCCTGGATCCTATATTATTTTTTTTTACCAAGGGTGGTAAATTCGATGATCACCGATGTAAGGAGGCTCGGGCGGACTCGCCAACCATTCGATGGAAGTCTCATCGGCAAGTGATCCTGAGGACCTTATCAGGCCCTTCGGGGTAGGCAAGTATCGGGGTAGGCAAGTATCGTCATTCAGACTTCGTCATATCCCTCACGGCACCTACCTCACACTTCGGTAACGAATAAATATTCCTTTACTTTGTTATTATTGCCTAAATCTTTCTAAGTGTTGAGTTCGAAATGCCACGTTATTTAGCTTCATCTTATCAATAATACGACTTGCTTAGTTGTTAATTAACAGTTTAAAGTTAAGTCCACGGAGGAGCTTGTACATTTTTCAAATTAAATCCATATTGAAGTGTTGGTAAACAGTGAAAAAACCGAAGTCATAAAGGATAATGCTGATATTTTATTTACATAATGATGTTTACAAAGCAATAGAAGCTTTACAAAAATCCTACAGCTAAGGGAAAGAGAACCATCTTCAGAGATCGGCTTCATCTTCCGAAGAGTCCAGGATGGTCGGTTCAACCTTGGCAGTGACAAGTCTTGCCTTGTCTTTGCTTCGGCATTCGTCGTATCCATCCGAGAACATCTGGATGATCTCCTCGTTCAACTCGGCAGATTTCCGGTATTCTTGTTGAATTTCCTTCCGAAGATCTCCGGTTAGAGGAGGACCCAAATCTCTAAGAGCCCGAAGTTCACGGAGCTCCTCTTCAAGTTTCGCCCGCTCTTTCAGATGTCTCAGATCCCTGGCCTCAAGGTCGTGTACTTGAACAGCCAAGCTCTTATTGGTCTTCACCATCGTCTCATTCTTCCCAACAAGGACCTCGTTCCGGTGAACCAGATCTATGTTCGTAGTAATGGTCAGTTGGTGGGTGGCCTCGGCTGTCTCCAACTTCTCTTTTAAATTATTCACGTCTTTCTGGAGGCCTTCATTATTAAGGAGAGTAGCACCATGGGCCCTTCTCTCCCTTTCCAGGGCCGAAGCCAGACTGGCCTTCTCCCGCCTAGCCGCATCTTCTTCGGCTTCGGACTCTCTGTACCGGGGAAGAAGTCTCCCGAAGACAGCATTTGCCTACAGACGGGTAAAGAAAGTCGGTTAATTAGTAGAAAGAACAGATGAAACAGATGATTTCCAAATATTTCAAACTGAACAAACTCACCTTAGCCTGGTAGCTCATGCCCTCTTCGATTAGATCCCTGATCGAGCTGTTCCCGAACCGGTGGTCGTCTGTCTCCCGGACGAAGGATTCGAACAACTGAAAGGGGAAGTTGGCATTGAACTCCGGCCACACAGTGGGAGAAGATGCAGCTTCTCACCTGAAGGCGGAAGGGGGGGATCTTGTCGGGGAAGGCACTGATGGTTCGGGAGGCGGTGGTGGTTGATCCTCGGAAGGCTGCTTCCTTTTATGAGATAGAAGAAGAGACTCCGTCGGGTCTTCGAGCTCGTCTTCTGAAACGTGGATCTCCGTAGGAATAATGGTAGGCGGATCGGCTGCAGGAGGAGGAACCCGAAGCTCATCGGCAGACAGAGGAGTCACCATGGTCTTCCTCTTCTTAATCCGAAGAGCTTGCATCCGCTCGTTCGCAGGCATATCAATCAAACTCGCTGCAGAAGCTGATTGAAATCCTTGGGGGTTTGCCCGGATTTGCTGAACTGCCCTCTTCTTCTGACGAGGCCGGCTGGGCTCCGCAGCGGGTTCTGACCCATGGAAGACTTCCGAGTCATGGGCCTCCGAAGCCGAAAGTTCTTCCTGTGGGATGTCAGCGGGGGATGATGATGTTTTACCCGAGAGGAATTTATCCAATTCCCTTCGCTCGGTCGATGTTGGTTTTATCAAAGAAAGTTTATGGTCATACAACCAGGCTTGTTTGCTCAAGAGCCCGAAGCTCCACTCCTTCAGGGGAATCCTCTCGAGAATGCTCACCATTTCTCTCACGCGCTCCTCTGGAATGTCCCCGAAGTCTGCAGAAATCCGCTCGGAAGTGGTCCATTCCGGGATAGACGGAGTTTCAGGCCCCTTCACGAAAAACCATTCTTTGTGCAATCCCTTGTTACTCGAAGGGGTATCTATCAACGGTCGCTTCTCAAATTTGGCGTTGGGCTTGGGGGACTGTTTGCTCAGCACCTTAAAACCTCGTTCCCGAGACTTCCCGGCCGTGAAGAGAGTGAAGAAAGAATCAACTGTTGGAGGTATCCCCAACTCATAGCAGAACGCAATGAAGGCCAGGATGTGGATGTACGAATTCGGCACCAGTTGGGCAAATCCTACTCCGATAAATCCCAGGAGGGTAACAAGAAAGGGATGAAGAGGGAACCTGACTCCCTTCTCTAGAACCGTCACCGGTACGGCAATCCACCCGTCCGGCCGTTGGTACATCCGCTCGTGCGATACCGGAGCCCTCACCGGATGGGTGTCCGGAATCTGGTACCGACTCTTGATGGCACGCAGTTCGATTTCGGTAATGATGGAAGGGATATTGGCGTGAGGATACTGCTCTTCACTCTCGAAGAACTCAGAAGGGTTGGAGTTCAGAACCGACTCAGTAGGGTTGTTGGTAGGAGGAGTGACGGAAATTGGAACAGCAAGGATAGGGGTGGAGTTATCTGAATCTTGGGCCGCCATTGTTATTGAGATCTTGTAGGAGAGAAAGGAATCGGAGAAAAATAGAAAGCACTGTATATCAAATTTAGATTAAGCTGGTAAAGTCGTCAAATTGGGGAAAATAGGTTTTTATAGCGGTCTTTTCAAATTTTGCACGAAAATCGGGGGCGGCTCATTAATTTGACAGTCATCATTACGAATTTGAAAGGTTACGTCCGGGTTAAGCTCCAAATATTTGGCCCTTTGGATTCTCCTTTTGGGGCCTATGCCAACCCTGTTGGATCTCATGACATCTAGGGCCGCTTGTAGTTCTTCATTAAATATTCTATTTAACAAAAAACTAGGGGGCAATGTTGGGGCATGATATTTCTTTCATTGGGCCAGACCGATTGGGCCCATCCATTTAATTAACCTAGTGGACCTTTACCATTAATTCTTATAATCATTGGGCTTGACCTTTACCCTGTCTTTATTACCTCTCCTTAATATTGGGCTGGGTCAAGTGGCCGGCCCATAAGATCTTTTAATATCTAAGACTTTGACTGGTAATGATGAAAAAAGGAGGGCAGTTGACCAAGAGCCTGCAGATCATTAATGTGGATGAGATTTTATCCGGTCGGCGGCAGGAACAGTGGAAAAAAGGTGATAACCTGCATGCAGTCGGCTGGGACAAGAGGTCACTGGGGGACGGTGTCAGAGGGGGGGTTGGTGGCACGAAAAACCGAGCACGAGAGTATAACCGGGCAAGGAAGTCTTCTAGCAAAAGGTACGCGTACACTTTCTATCTAGCTCAACACACTAGACATTTTTTACCCTCCATTGTTAAACCTTGAACGCCTGTATTGACTCTCACGCCGGAGCTATCCCCCGACGGTCCAGCCGTTAAGCTTTTGGTGTTGATCGTGTTTTCTGTGCAGGATTAGGACGTCTTACGTGATTGGGACGTCATCAAAGATCTTGGCGTTAACAGGGTCATTAGCGACGACAATGCCCGTCAACAATGACCCCTTTTTTGTATTGTAAAGCATGGATGGATGTTTATATATATTGTTGTATGTTGGGATATAAAGCAGGTACAAAACAGGTATATTTTTTTGGGAAATCCACAAAACAAAACAAAAATTAATTAAGTTGCGCTAATAACTATCAGCGACTGTTGATGGCTTAAGGGTGTTAGCGACCGATGCAGTCGCTAATGTTGGTCGCTGACACATGGATCACATCATCCCTGAGACCTGACTCACGGTGACTCAACTTAGCGACAGAATCGATCGCTATAAGCACTCGCTGATATATCGATCGCTAATAGTGGTCGTTGGTGTCCACCCAATGACCAGATTATATACGACCATCATCAACGATCGTAGTCAATCGCTGATCCACATCTACAACCGACTGCGGTCGCTGAAAGACGATCACATATACGCCTTTTTCTTGTAGTCATAATGTTCGTGAGTTATGACCAAACAATAATTATCCTACAAAATAAACTGCAGATGACTAAGCTATAAATTTTAAAGATCTATGGTAGGAACAACGAATACATTATTAGCAAATGGAATTATATGTTCATCTGTTTTTTTTTCTATTAAATATAATGAATACAAAGATCAACATTGAATTCAGTATTTACAAATGGAACTGTATTATGTATTATGACCTGTTTCTTATTCCGGTTAATTTATTTATGTTTTTACTTATTTATTTATTTATCTATTTATTTATTATTATTATTATTATTATTTTCTCTATTAAATATAATATATACAATCTGAAATGTTTGTCAATTTTTTTAATGTCCAAGTGAGTTAAATTGTAATTTAAAATATGTTATTATTAATAAGAGTGTAATAATCTAAATAATAAGTTTATCATTTAAATAATTCTAAACAAAATAAACATAAGAGTAATATTATTTAATCCTAACATTAATAGTTTTGAATTATAATCCATAAAAATATAATCTCAAAATCATATTCATTACAAACAAACATAACCTTTTTGTATTACTAATGCTGCTTGAAAATCGAACATGCATGATTCTATGGTGTGACAACATCAATTCAGCAAACCTTTGGTCGATCGTCAATGAAGTACAACTCACTTGCTGACTGAAGTAAAAATTTTAATACTTACAAGTGGACAATTTTTATTGAACAACTTCCAAAAGTAAAAAGAAACCCAACAAAGTTAAGAGTACTTGTTTATCTTTTTATTTCCTTAGTATGTATTTTAAGCAAATTAGAAATAAAAACATGGACAATATAATTAGCTAAACTAAATAAAAAAAAAGTACAACAATAATTGAGAATGGAAATTAATGATAAGAATGTTGTCTAGACATCCAAATATATCAGAGAGGATCTAAAGCGGACCAAATAAGCGGACCAAAGAACGGACCAAGGCAAAAACACGCGGGTTTCAAGGTCAACCCGCGGGTTGGTACGACCCGGACCCTGAAATCCGCGTGTTTTTGCCTTGGTCCGTTCTTTGGTCCGCTTATTTGGTCCGCTTTAGATCCTCCCCGTCCACATATATTAAGCAAAACTCTGCAAATAATTTCTCTTCTTTGTCTTAATTACAACTAAAACAATGCTATCAACTAGTTCTACAAAGTTAGGAAAACAAATCTATTTAAGTACAAACTAATTTTTATAACTTTGTTCACCCTTTCCTTTTATGTAATGATGTTTTATATTTAACTTGGGTGTGCATAAACTACGTAAAATTTAAAGACTAACAATTATGTGCATATCAAAAACCTCTTAGGCAAGCATAGTGTTAGTAATTGATCTGCATCGGACGCGTGGATCAAGGACATCCACTCGAACGTAATTATTGGATAACCCAATTAGAATTGGAAGAGGTCTATATCACTTGTAAGTATTTCAGATAATACTTTATATATATGACTAGGAGATTATATGATATATGTCTTGTGATTTAGTCGGTTGTAGACTTATCCAAAATTAATTGGGATTTATCACTAAATACTAGATGTCTATATATTACAGGGCTAAGAAAAAATAACGTATATTTTTACCATACAGTTTTTTCTCTCTATGTCTAGTCTTTCCAAGCTTTTATAAATAGCTTAGGTGTAACGACTAAAAAAATTCTATGTATATTTAGTTATTATAATGTCAAATTTTGAGTATATTTTTTTTTGTACTTAATTTGTGTGACCTTAGAATTAATTTCTGATTATTAACTTATTACATCTCAAGATTTTGAATAGTAAAGAAGATAGATTTAATTTATCTTATTATAATGATATTTAAATATCAAGAATGAAAAGGAAGGCAACATGGCTTAATTGAGAAAGATTATGAAGCTATTTATGTGTTCAAGGAAATAATTATACTATGATATAATTAATTTCATTCAAAAGTATAATTTAGTGATAAATAAGGTTAATGTTGTACTACCAAGAAATTACATGGAACCATCATTTTGATGTTGTATTTGCTAATTATATTTTGTTAGCTCAAATAAATGTAGTGGATGAAATGTATATATATACTTATATGTAGGGTTGGGCATCGGTAAAAAATCGAACCGTACCAAATCGGTAACCGAAAGTGACCAAAATTGTGTACCGATACCCGTACCGGTTAGACCGGTTAACCGGATCGGTACCGGTTTTTACCATGTTTATACCGGTTAATTAAAAAGGAATTGGGCTTGTCCAGACTCCTATGATGGGCTTGTATTAGTTGGTCTAGGTGCAAATTGTATATTAGTAAATGGGTCCTTAACACTAATATACAACAATTAGAAAGTAATTACAAAAATAAAACATATATAAAATAATTTCAAAAATAATGCAATTCATATTAATAAGAAAACCAAAATTAAGGAGAAATATCTGCCATAACTAATCATTCAAATTCAAATATCTGGGATCTAACCATAAAAATAAATTCAAATTCAAATTTTATAGGAAATACTGCACAAATTTTGTACTTTGCACGAGGTGGCGGAGGCAATTTTCAGAGGAGGTGGAAGCTTTGGAGGAGGTGACAGCGTCGGAGAAGGAGGTAATGGTGGCTTTAGAGGCGGCGGTGATAGCTATGGAGGAGGTAACAATGGCGGTGGTGGCGGAGATGACGGTGGTGGCTCAAGTGGTGGTTACAGAGACAGTGGAGGTGGAGGCTTGGACGGTAGTGGCGGGAGCAACCATTTTCTGGTAGTAAAAGAAAATTTTCAAGATACTGCAGAGGAGAAGATCGTTAGTAATGTCATGGTAACCAAACTTTTATAACAAGATAACCAAATCTTGGTAATTACCAAGGTAACAAAACTTTTATACTGTGGTAACCAAACTTTTATACTAAAGTAACCAAACTTTTATACCAAGGTAACCAAAACTTTTATACTAAGGTAACCAAACTTTTATACTAAGGTAACCAAACTGTCATACCAAGGTAACCAAACATTTATACCAAGGTTACCTTGGTATGAAGGTTTGGTTACCTTGGTGTGAAGGTTTGGTTACCAACTGCACTATGAAAAAACTGATGGTGTGGAGGTGGATTGGTTACCTTGGTATGACAGTTTGGTTACCTTAGTATAAAAGTTTGGTTACCAAACTTTTATACTGAGGTAACCAAACTTTTATACTAAGGTAAACACCAATCAACACCAATCAACAAAAAAAGTGATCATAAATTCATAATCAAACGCACATTTTGCATAAAATTAAGATCATAAACCCCAAATGAATGAAATTAAAGAGAAAACCTTAAAAATTGGTGCTCGAGAGAGAGAGAGAGGTAAAATAGAAGTACTTACAAAAACAGAGTACAAAAAAATATGAAGAACAATTGGAATGACGTCTTCATCTTTTGAAGAAAAAATGGCAAAATAGAAGAAAATGAGAGAGAAAATGGCAAAATGTCGTCTTCATCTTCTCTCTTCATTGGTGTCTTCATCTTCTCTCTTCACTCTTCAGCTTTTGTCTTTAAATATGAAAATAGAAGAATAGAATTGCAGTGGCGTACATAAAATGGCAGTAGGAGGAGATGAGAGAGAAAATGGCACCTACCAAAACTAATCCCCTAAATTAAGGAATTCTAATTACACTGATATTGCCATGTCAGTCATTACATATTAATCCCTTAATTTAAGGACCTTTAATTATGTTAAGATTAAAAATAAAAACAAAAAAGTGTAATACTTTTGTAATTATTTTATAGGTGTATAATTTTTGTAATTATTTTTAAAAATGTACTACTATATGTAATTTATCCTTAGTAAATTCATTACTGATGGGCTTGTATTAGTTGGTCTAGGTCCACATGGTCCATTGATGGGCTTGTGATGAGTTGAGAGAGCAGGAAACCCTAATATTATCTGATTAGTGATTAGTACTTCAGGCCTCACTATTAGAATAGCCACTCTCTTCATCTTTCTCTCTTCATCTTTTCATATTCCTTGTCCCTGTTTATATTTCCTCACAGCTTTCCACCGTCATCCGTCAATACCTCCTATCACCGCCATGATCAACCGAACACTACCCCACACGCCGCCACGGTTTCCTATATATATATATATATATATATATATATATATATACAACAGTCTGGATCAGGGCCCCTGATCCTTGCATATTTTGCTCACCTATATAAACTTCCCCTTATTTTTTTCTCTCTCCTCAATTCGACATATCAGGACATAACATAACACAGTCGCTGCCAAAAGGCAAAACCCTCTCCCGCTGCTTTTCTCCTCTCAAAAATTGATTCCGCGTCAATCTCTCTCTCTCGTCGCTTCCTAGCTCTCTTGATTTCGTGTCTCTCCCGCTGCTCTGCTCCTTAACCATCTCAGCACCGCCATCGCTAGTAGCAAACGACAATCAGGTATGAATCTAGGGTTTATATTTGTTCCAATTTTATGAATCTCTCATAGAATCTCAGTCCTAACACAAACAAAATAGACCAAACTTCTCTCCCCTCCTAATTTGGGCCTTAAATTTGAACAAATCCAGCCCCAATTTTGACCTATTTTCTTATTTTTTTAAGAATCGGGTATGAATTTAGTGGTGGAATGTAAATTTCTATACTTCTGTACTAGTGCCCTCTATTCTTCAACATCTTTTCCTTAGGAAAATGCTAAAGGCTATATAACAGCCGTAACAAGTAGTTGGCTGACTGGTTTTAGTAATCAATTCAAGTTTATGGGTCTAATGGTGTTTTCCACAAAACTAAATTTAATTTAGAATAAATCTACCGTAACAACAAGATTAATGGTCGGAAGGTATGGGCACTAATTCAGTCTGAAAAACAGAGTTCCTCTTTTTGTCTTCTTTTATTCATGTTAAAAAGGTGTCGCAATACTCTTCTTAATGTTTAATTTTTAAGACTGAAATTTGTGATTGAAATAGAATAACATGTTTAAGAAATATTTGGGCTTCCCTTTTTGGGAAAAGTTGGTTGTTTCAAAATGTTTAGTTTTGGCTCTTGTGTTGAGAAGTTGAAGGATATTTTTGGGTCAATTCCAAAATGACCAAATTGTATTATTTAGAGTCA
This sequence comes from Panax notoginseng, assembly GCA_016801055.1. NCBI lineage: Eukaryota > Viridiplantae > Streptophyta > Magnoliopsida > Apiales > Araliaceae > Panax > Panax notoginseng. The sequence goes on along the minus strand of CM029019.1, from coordinate 44,323,502 downwards.
TTGTTTGCATGTTAGTGCCTCTCTAAAATTGAATCATCTTTGAAAAGGATATTATGGTAAGCCCTTTCAAGGTTATTGAATTGTCATTTGATAAAAAGCTAAACCTAATCTGACTTGAGCTACCTAAGGTTAAATGTACTTTATTTCAGCTTGCTACATTATTTCTATTGAGTGTGGACTTAATCATTCTTTTAAATTTATTCTCAGGGAACTGTTGTTTATTGTAGATGCCATGAACCATGAAATAGATAGTTGTATGGCAGGACAAAGTTTGCAGTTGTTGGCTTTGGAATGAAGAGGGGACTTAACTCATCTGAGAAGTAGTAAAAAGCTTGAGGAATCAATTTCTAATCCTTGTAACTGGTTGCAGTTGTTAGCTTGTTTACCAAGGCACGAGTATTGTTTATCTTAATGCATGGGTACTGATGCTTTTGCCTTGAAATGCGTTGACATGATGTTGTGAATATATAGATCTGGTTGGAGAGCTTTAGATGTTAGCCCATGTTATGTTTCAACTGATGCTTTAGATGTTTATCTTAATGCATGGGTACTGATGCTTTTTGCTAGCCCATGTTATGTTTGAACTTCTTAAACAATTACCTACCTTGTAGCAGAACTAGTTTGGATGCTGGTCTTTGTATCTTAAGATTCTAGTATGGCTTCTCTAGTAAATTGTTCTCGCACACTTAATTTGTCTTTTTTTCCCTTTCCTATTTTTTGTGTGTTTAACTTGTCTGTTTTAAGTTATGTTTTCTCGATAGTTTTACTTGCAGAGGGTTTCTTAAAAAATATATTTTGCTCACTGTTTACAACTGTTTTGCACCAATAGGGGTGTTCGGACATGGATGCTTACAAAGATCTATTTAGAAAAATTAAAAAAAGATTTGTTTTTGGACGGTGCAATATTATGAACCTGATGAATTAAATCAAAAATTTCAATTTGAAGGTGAATCGTTAGTAACCAATTAGATCAGAGTGCTAAGGCCATGGTGCAAAGCAGATTCACTTGCACCAACTTTATACTTGATTAAAGTTCATAGAAGCAATAGCTTTTACAGTTATCTTTGCAGGGAATATATCATTTGCACCCAAATTCCATGTATATTTGCTTGCTATTGTCTTATGTAGCATTCTTAATTTTCTTTCTTCCATGTATATTAGTCCATGCATAGAACTAGATAATCAGTACTTATGTGCCAGGAATTGATGTTAATGTTAATATCACCACTTCTAACAACACAAACTTCTAACAACACAAAGACAACAATCCTTACAGATTCTAGAAGTTAACCCAAATTACAATATTTATTCTATCTTGGATAAGGTTACAACAAACTATACTAGTTTAATCAACCCAAATGACAATATTTACTCCATCTACAATAACAAGATTAAAATCAATAACCAAGAACAAACAAGTGTAGTAATAAATTTTATTCTTCGCATTTTGCCTATTGCACGCATTTTCTCAATCTCTTGCTCCATCCCGTTAATCTTTTGAAGTAATCCGGGGATTATTTGTCTTGATCTGTCACACATTGGAGGATCATACCAAGCAAAAAATTGACAAGCATTCCTCTGTAAACAAAGAAGACATCAATTTTATGTCCAAGTAAATAGAATGAAAGAGATATATAAAAAAATTGAAACCCTAACACTTATTTTTCCATAATTCGGACATGATAAAAACTTCCTTCCTGGGTTTGAATTGGTCCATGCTGTTCTAAGTTGAGGTTGCCTCTCACAATCACAATGTATGTTCATAGCTGCTCATACAAAACAGGAAATCATCCTTGCAAATTAAAAGGCTAGGAACATGGCCTAACTGATTTTAGTTGATTTTCTCACTGTTATGTTACTAAATTAAAAAAAAAAGCATATGATGAAGATAAGAAATTCACAAAAATTACTACCTAACGACAAAGAATTGATTTAGAAGAATTGAAATGCAGTTCATATGGCCAATAGTAGACTAAACATATCTCTTTTGGCAAATTCTCCAAAGAGAATTTCTGCATCATCAACACCATCAATACTAGAATACATTTTCAAAACTGAATTGTGTACGAACTGATTAATTAAAAGCCCATTTTTAAAAATATTTTAAAGAAGTTGTCTTCCTCCATAAACATAATCACAACACACCTATAACATGATCATCACCGTCACGTGATTGGGTTCAAACATGCATTGAACAATATAAAAGCACCTAAAACATTTCTTTCACAAACATAACCAAAAATCATTGATGTCCAAGAAACCAAATCTATGTTAGGCATTTCATCAAACACTTGACAAGCATAACCAAAAATCCCACCTTTCACATAAACATCAATCATCGTGTTGCAATATATATATATATATATATATATATATATATATATATATATATATATATATTAGCTTACTGATCAAACTACTAGCTAACTATTACTTAAAATAGTTGTTCTGCGTAATGGTATGATTCATATATATTATACTTCCTCTAAGTTGGTTGTAGAATTTACACTCACATGAAATACAGCCAGCCCAGTCGGTTCTATTTTTCATAAAATACAGTTAGCCCCAGTTACTTTCTTAAGGCCTGTTTGCAGTAGTGCACTAGTTCCTCTTTCTTAATGTTATATTTAACCCAAATAAACACTTAAATTAAAGTGCAGCTGCTGTGAGCACCTAATAACCCTAGATTCATACCTGAATCTTAAAAAAATTAAGAAAATAGGTTAAAATTAGGGCTGGGTTTGTTCAAATTTATGGCCCAAATTAGGAGAGGAGAGAAGTTTGGTCTGTTTTGTTTGTGTTAGAACTGAGATTTTATGAGAGATTCACAAAATTGGAACAAATATAAACCCTAGCTTCATACCTGATTGTCGTTTGCTATTAGCGATGGTGGTGCTGAGATGGTTAAGGAGCAGAGCAGCGGGAGAGACGCGAAATCGGGAGAGCTAGGAAGCGACGAGAGAGAGAGATTGACGCGGAATCAATTTCTGAGAGGAGAAGAGCAGTGGGAGAGGGTTTTGTCTTTTGGGAGCGACAGTGTTATGTTATGTCCTGATATGTCAAATTGAGGAGAGAGAAAAAATAAGGGGGAGTTTATATAGGTGAGCAAAGTATGCAAGGATCGGGGTAAGTCCCTGATCCGAACTATATATATATATATATATATATATATATATAGCAAAGATCAAGAACATTCTTCTTAAATAGCATTCCTCTTTAAATAGTACTCCTTTATTAAAACTATGTCGTTTTGGAGCGACTTAAAAGAGAGTGGTCCCACTTGTTTTATTTTTATTTACAAAAATCTCACCCGCAGCCACTCCAAAACGACGTAGTTTTAATAAATAAGTACTATTTAAGAAGGAATGTTATTTAAGAGGAATGCTCTTGATCTTTGCTATATATATATATATATATATATATATATATATATATATATATATATATAGTCGATTCAAGATGGTCATTTTGGATGTTTTTCGAGCCGAATTTAGTCGTAAAATTGAATTTCAGAAATTTTGATTTTTTTTAATTTATAAAAATCGAATCTTGCTGATAAAATAACTATCTTATATATATATATATATATTTGGATATTTTTTGTAATTGATTGTGATTAATGAGGCTGGAAGTGTGTGGAGACAATATTTTAATTAACCGGTACAATCAACTCGGTTCGGTATATACCGAACAAGCAAAACTTCTTCCCGTTCCCGAACCCGAAAAATAGTTATATACAGGTTCTGTGTACCGAACCCGAGCCGGTTACTATTTGACCCGAACCGGCCGGTTCGAATCGATTCGGTATCTTCCTTGTATATTGTTACATTAGTTATAGTGTTTGAGGATTTTCTTACCATGATATAAGGGTATAATTGGCCCAAGATTAGAACTTATGTTTACCATTTTACTAGCCTAATCCAGTAAACAAAATAATATGGAACAATTACATATTATAGTACATTTTTAAAAGTAATTACAAAAATCATACATTCATAAAATAATTATAAAAATATGACACTTCATCATATATATTTACAATACTAATACAATTAAGAGTCCTTAAATTAAGGGATTAATATTAATGAGATTACATAACAAATTAGTTTTCATCTTCATTCGGTCTCTCTATCTATCTACGCCATTACTATTTCTCTCTCTTCTCCCTTACTACTTCTCTCTTTCCTCTCGTCTCTCCTCTCGAAGCCAGTCGTCGTCGTCCTCTTCCGCCGCCGACGCAACACCATAGTCTCTCAACTCTGACAGAAAATTGAATACGTGACTTTCAGGCTAATACGTGATTTTCTCTCTCCAACTCTCTCACAACAGAAAGGATTCTGGTCTCTCTCTAAGGTATACTTCTAATTTCTGTTAATTTTTATTCTACTAATTAATTGTCAATATGATCATATATATACGTTATGTTTCTCACAGAATGGGGTATTGATTGTTTGGATTTGTGTTGTTTTTATGTTTTGTATAGAATGATTGATACAAGGAAGAAGGATGGAAAGAGGAAAAGAATCACAGAGGGTAATTCTATTAAGGACTTGAAGAAATTTATTTAGGTTTGTGGAGTTGGATTCTGATTTTGATGTTCCTGTAGTTAAGACAGAAGCTCAAGTTCATAGTCAGAAGATATTTTCAATCCATTTTTTTTAAAGGTTTGCTAATTTAAATTTTGTTATTGTTACTATCATATAACTGTTTGGTTACTTCTACATTATATTTTGGTTACTGTTAGCTTGTGATTCGGATACCATTTTTGTTACCTTGATTTGGTATTTTGGTTACTTTTTTATGTTGTTATGGTTACCATGTATTTGCTTAGTATACATGGTTGACTAAACTGGTTTTGGTGTACATGTTGTTTATGTATTGGTTACCATTAAAACATGTTTTGGTTATTATCATATAAATATTTGGTTACTTCTTTAGTATGTTTTTGGTTATTGTTAATTTCTGATTTGGATTCTATTTATGTTTCCCTGAGTTGGGATTTTGGTTACTGTTTTTTGTTGTTCTGGTTACCATGTATTTGCTTAGTATGTATGGGTTGACTAAACTGTATTTGGTTTATATGTTGTTTATGTATTGGTTACCATTAATATATGTTTTGGTTACTAACATATAACTGTTTGGTTACTTCATTAGTATATTTTTTGTTGTTGTTGGCTTATGATTTGGATACCATTTTTTTTTCCTCAATTGGGATTTTGGTTACTTTTATATGTTGTTTTGGTTCCAATGTATTTGCTTAGTATATATTGGTTGACTAAACTGGGTTTGGTATACATGTTGTTTATGTGTTGGTTACCATTAAAACATGGTTTGGTTACCTATCATATAACTGTTTGGTTACTTCTTTAGTATATTTTTTGGTATACATGCTTTTGTTTTGGTGACCTTTTAAATTATATTTTGGTTAATATTATATATAACTATTTATTTACTGCATAAAATGGTATGTACTACATGTTATTTATATTTTGGTCACCATTAGATTATATAATATAACTTTTTGGTTACTGCTTTGTTATGGTATGGTTAATGTTATATCATGATATGATAACTATTATTGTGCAGTCAATGTGGGATGTTGGTTATTTGTTATAGTCTGTTTTGGCTACTGTGTAATTGTTATATTATGTTTTGGTTAGTATACTTTTATTTGTTGGTCACTACGTAACTATTAATGTTATAAATATTGTTTATATCTGGTTACTAATTACTATGTAAATCTGATTTTGTTTATTTGCAGTTATGAGATCTTTACTATGAGGAATGCAACAGAAAATTCACTGGAAAAATTATATATTGGTGTGACATGGAAGTCTCCAGCATTATTATCAAGAAATTGAACCCAAGTCAGTTGTAGAAGTTTAAGACATCATTAGTTTGTGGATATTTTATTTTTGTAAATAATAAACCCAAGTCATAATAAACCATGTATTTTCTTAGTATACATTGATGTATTATTTTTGTAAATTCCTTCAAATATATTCTACAAGAGTTATGCTCTTCTAGAAAATTCATTGAAAAAGTTATGGTTAAATGTACATGTGAGAGACATGGGTTGCCTAAACTTGGTTGGACATACAGGTTGTTTTTGTTTTGGTTACCATTAAAACATGTTCTGGTTACTTTCATATAACTATTTGGTTACTTCTTTATTATGTTTTGGTTACTGTTACTTATGGTTTGGCTATTATTATTGTGTCCTCAATGTGGGATTTCAGATACTTTAATTTTTATTCTGGTTAATATGTAATTGTTTAGTATACATGAATTGTCTAAATTAAATTTCATTACATGATGTTTCTGTTTTGGTTACCATTAAAACCTGTTCTGGTTACTATCATATAATTATGTGGTTACTGTTTTATTATGTTACATTATGGTTATTATTATTAGTAACCAGATAGTTACAAGCTTGTATCAGGACAAACATCAATTGTTAAATGTACATGTGTGAGTGTACTATTTATCTACAAGCTTGTTAGTAACCAGATAATTATCATAGATATAGTTACAAGATAATTAGTAATCAGATAATTATAAGCTTGTATCAAGACTGTTATAAAGTGTTAAATGCATATGTTTTATTTATATCATGTCATCATGATAGAATAAGAAACTCTAATTAAGAGTTCTCATTTATATATATGATGGTCACTTATAGATCTTATATTAAAATAAAAATAGTTTAAGAGGTGCAGTTGTTAACCGAACTTGCATATAAGGGTAACCATTTTAGTTTTTGTTAGTAACCAAATAATTAAAAACTTATATCAAAATAATTATCAAGTGCTTAATGTACATGTGAGGGTTCCCATTTATCAAGCTGATGGATACTTTTAAATTATGTAGTTATAAAAATTATTTAGAAATTGTCCATGCCAGTTGGTAACTAAATATGAATATAGAGGTAACCATTTTATTTTATATGGGTAACCAAATTTACATAAAAAAATTTCAGAACAGTTACCAATTGTTCAATGTATATGTTTACTTTATATTGATAATTCATGATGGAATAAAAAATTAAAATATTAATCAACATCAATTTTAATTATTATACACCATCAAAAATGTTACCAACCATGTGGTTAATGGTTACTAACATTAAACAATTATATATTCATGTAAATAATTAAATTTGTTGTATTGTTTACTGTCAGTCTCCATTGTCTGACAACTGAATAAACATTGTAAAGTAACCAAATCAATATTAGACAGTAACCAAACTACATAATCTTAGTAACCAGAATATAAACCATATTTTTACATGCAATTTTGAAGGCCTAAATGATGGAATTTGACCAAAAAGCCCTGCAGTTCACCAGCAAAGCTGGTGACTTTGGATCGTTGACCCGTTTCCAATGAAATTAGGCTCCGAAAATACCCAAATCCGACACTCCAAACTTGACAGAGATTCTTAAATTGTCACTGCAACCAAATAAATATTATTCTATAATTAACCAATTAAATAGTATACAACAACCAATATATATAATCAGATTAACAGTTGTATGAAGGTAACCAATGTAGTCAATAAGTAACCACCAATATAAAAGAAACAATTATAAAATTCAATAACATTATAGAGTAACCAAATAAACACCTTAAAGTATCTAAATACATATTATACAATAACCAAGATATGTCTATTTAGTAACCAGAATATAAACACATTTTTCATTGCATTTTACAGTAAAAAACAACCAGTATAATTTGTTTGTTACCAACTAAAGGCATACTTTTGTAAGAATGTAACTAATTTGGCTAACAAGTAACCATTAATATAAAAAATATAAGTAGAAGTATACATTAATATGCTTCAGTAACCAATAATACAGTAACCAATTAATCACTGCAGTAATTAAGGTTGCATTAGTCAGTAACCAAGTTAGCATGAGTCACTAAATAATATTTTTACACAATAACCAAGTCAGCATTATAATTTTATACAGTAACCAATTCAGAATTAGTCAATAACCATTATAGTGTTACACAGTAATCAAATAAGCATTATTCAGTAACTAATATAATATTACTTAGTAACCAAATCAGTATTAGTCAGTAACCAAATCAGCATTAATTAGTAATATTATGCAGTAACCAAGTCAGCATTAGTCAGTAACCAAGTCAACATTAGACAGTATAATGTTACACAGTCAGTATACTGACTTTGTTATCAAAACAGTCAGTATACTGACTTTGTTAATCAACATCAATTTTGGTTACTGTACACCATCAAAAATGTTACCAATCATGTGGTTAATGGTTACTAACATTAAACAATTATATATTCATGTAAACAATTAAATTTGTTGTATTGTTTACTGTCAGTCTCCATTGTCTGACAAATGAATAAACATTATAAAGTAACCAAATCAATATTAGACAGTAACCAAATTGCATAATCTTAGTAACCAGAAAATAAACTAAATTTTTACATGCAGTTTTGAAGGCCTAAATGATGGAATTTGACCAAAAAATCATGCAGTTCACCAGCAAAGCTGGTGACTTTGGATCGTTGACCCGTTTCCAATGAAATTAGGCTCCGAAAATACCCAAATCCGACACTCCAAACTTGACAGAGATTGTTAAATTGTCACTGCAACCAAATAAATATTATTCTATAATTAACCAATTAAATAGTAAACAACAACCAATATATATAATCAGATTAACAGTTGTATGAAGGTAACCAATGTAGTCAATAAGTAACCACCAATATAAAAGAAATAATTATAAAATTCAATAACATTATAGAGTAACCAAATAAACACCTTAAAGTATCTAAATACATATTATACAGTAACCAAGATATGTCTATTTAGTAACCAGAATATAAACACATTTTTCATTGCATTTTACAGTAAAAAACAACCAGTATAATTTGTTTGTTACCAACTAAAGGCATACTTTTGTAAGAATGTAACTAATTTGGCTAACAAGTAACCATTAATATAAAAAATATAAGTAGAAGTATACATTAATATGCTTCAGTAACCAATTAATCACTGCAGTAATTAAGTTTGCATTAGTCAGTAACCAAGTTAGCATGAGTCACTAAATAATATTTTTACACAATAACCAAGTCAGCATTATAATTTTATACAGTAACCAATTCAGAATTAGTCAATAACCATTATAGTGTTCCACAGTAAGCAAATAAGCATTATTCAGTAACTAATATAATATTACTTAGTAACCAAATCAGTATTAGTCAGTAACCAAGTCAGCATTAATTAGTAATATTATGTAGTAACCAAGTCAGCATTAGTCAGTAACCAAGTCAACATTAGACAGTATAATGTTACACAGTCAGTATACTGACTTTGTTAATCAACATCAATTTTGGTTACTGTACACCATCAAAAATATTACCAACCATGTGGTTAATGGTTACTAACATTAAACAATTATATATTCCTGTAAACAATTAAATTTGTTGTATTGTTTACTGTCAGTCTCCATTGTCTGACAACTGGATAAACATTATAAAGTAACCAAATCAATATTAGACAGTAACCAAACTGCATAATCTTAGTAACCAGAAAATAAACTAAATTTTTACATGCAGTTTTGAAGGCCTAAATGATGGAATTTGACCAAAAAACCATGCAGTTCACCAGCAAAGCTGGTGACTTTGGATCGTTGACCCGTTTCCAATGAAATTAGGCTCTGAAAATATCCAAATCCGACACTCCAAACTTGACAGAGATTGTTAAATTGTTACTGCAACCAAATAAATATTATTCTGTAATTAACCAATTAAATAGTATACAACAACCAATATATATAATCAGATTAACAGTTGTATGAAGGTAACCAATGTAGTCAATAAGTAACCACCAATATAAAAGAAACAATTATAAAATTCAATAACATTATAGAGTAACCAAATAAACACCTTAAAGTATCTAAATACATATTATACAGTAACCAAGATATGTCTATTTAGTAACCAGAATATAAACACATTTTTCATTGCATTTTACAGTAAAAAACAACCAGTATAATTTGTTTGTTACCAACTAAAGGCATACTTTTGTAAGAATGTAACTAATTTGGCTAACAAGTAACCATTAATATAAAAAATATAAGTAGAAGTATACAATAATATGCTTCAGTAACCAATAATACAGTAACCAATTAATCACTGCAGTAATTAAGTTTGCATTAGTCAGTAACCAAGTTAGCATGAGTCACTAAATAATATTTTTACACAGTAACAAAGTCAGCATTATAATTTTATACAGTAACCAATTCAGAATTAGTCAATAACCATTATAGTGTTACACAGTAATCAAATAAGCATTATTCAGTAACTAATATAATATTACTTAGTAACCAAATCAGTATTAGTCAGTAACCAAGTCAGCATTAATTAGTAATATTATGCAGTAACCAAGTCAGCATTAGTCAGTAACCAAGTCAACATTAGACAATATAATGTTACACAGTCAGTATACTGACTTTGTTATCAAAACAGTCAGTATACTGACTTTGTTAATCAACATCAATTTTGGTTACTGTACACCATCAAAAATGTTACCAACCATGTGGTTAATGGTTACTAACATTAAACAATTATATATTCATGTAAATAATTAAATTTGTTGTATTGTTTACTGTCAGTCTCCATTGTCTGACAACTGAATAAACATTGTAAAGTAACCAAATCAATATTAGACAGTAACCAAACTACATAATCTTAGTAACCAGAATATAAACTACATTTTTACATGCAATTTTGAAGGCCTAAATGATGGAATTTGACCAAAAAGCCCTGCAGTTCACCAGCAAAGCTGGTGACTTTGGATCGTTGACCCGTTTCCAATGAAATTAGGCTCCAAAAATACCCAAATCCGACACTCCAAACTTGACAAAGATTGTTAAATTGTCACTGCAACCAAATAAATATTATTCTGTAATTAACCAATTAAATAGTATACAACAACCAATATATATAATCAGATTAACAGTTGTATGAAGGTAACCAATGTAGTCAATAAGTAACCACCAATATAAAAGAAATAATTATAAAATTCAATAACATTATAGAGTAACCAAATAAACACCTTAAAGTATCTAAATACATATTATACAGTAACCAAGATATGTCTATTTAGTAACCAGAATATAAACACATTTTTCATTGCATTTTACAGTAAAAAACAACCAGTATAATTTGTTTGTTACTAACTAAAGGCATACTTTTGTAAGAATGTAACTAATTTGGCTAACAAGTAACCATTAATATAAAAAATATAAGTAGAAGTATACATTAATATGCTTCAGTAACCAATAATACAGTAACCAATTAATCACTGAAGTAATTAAGTTTGCATTAGTCAGTAACCAAGTTAGCATGAGTCACTAAATAATATTTTTACACAATAACCAAGTCAGCATTATAATTTTATACAGTAACCAATTCAGAATTAGTCAATAACCATTATAGTGTTACACAGTAAGCAAATAAGCATTATTCAGTAACTAATATAATATTACTTAGTAACCAAATCAGTATTAGTCAGTAACCAAGTCAGCATTAATTAGTAATATTATGCAGTAACCAAGTCAGCATTAGTCAGTAACCAAGTCAACATTAGACAGTATAATGTTACACAGTCAGTATACTGACTTTGTTATCAAAACAGTCAGTATACTGACTTTGTTAATCAACATCAATTTTGGTTACTGTACACCATCAAAAATGTTACCAACCATGTGGTTAATGGTTACTAACATTAAACAATTATATATTCCTGTAAATAATTAAATTTGTTGTATTGTTTAATGTCAGTCTCCATTGTCTGACAACTGAATAAACATTATAAAGTGACCAAATCAATATTAGACAGTAACCAAACTACATAATCATAGTAACTAGAAAAATAAACTAAATTTTTACATGCAGTTTTGAAGGCCTAAATGATGGAATTTGACCAAAAAAACCATGCAGTTCACCAGCAAAGCTGGTGACTTTGGATCGTTGACCCGTTTCCAATGAAATTAGGCTCCGAAAATACCCAAATTCGACACTCCAAACTTGACAGAGATTGTTAAATTGTCACTGCAACCAAATAAATATTATTCTGTAATTAACCAATTAAATAGTATACAACAACCAATATATATAATCAGATTAACAGTTGTATGAAGGTAACCAATGTAGTCAATAAGTAACCACCAATATAAATGAAACAATTATAAAATTCAATAACATTATAGAGTAACCAAATAAACACCTTAAAGTATCTAAATACATATTATACAATAACCAGGATATGTCTATTTAGTAACCAGAATATAAACACATTTTTCATTGCATTTTACAGTAAAAAACAACCAGTATAATTTATTTGTTACCAACTAAAGGCATACTTTTGTAAGAATGTAACTAATTTAGCTAACAAGTAACCATTAATATAAAAAATATAAGTAGAAGTATACATTAATATGCTTCAGTAACCAATAATACAGTAACCAATTAATCACTGCAGTAATTAAGTTTGCATTAGTCAGTAACCAAGTTAGCATGAGTCACTAAATAATATTTTTACACAGTAACCAAGTCAGCATTATAATTTTATACAGTAACCAATTCAGAATTAGTCAATAACCATTATAGTGTTCCACAGTAAGCAAATAAGCATTATTCAGTAACTAATATAATACTACTTAGTAACCAAATCAGTATTAGTCAGTAACCAAGTCAGCATTAATTAGTAATATTATGCAGTAACCAAGTCAGCATTAGTCAGTAACCAAGTCAACATTAGATAGTATAATGTTACACAGTCAGTATACTGACTTTGTTATCAAAACAGTCAGTATACTGACTTTGTTAATCAACATCAATTTTGGTTACTGTACACCATCAAAAATGTTACCAACCATGTGGTTAATGGTTACTAACATTAAACAATTATATATTCCTGTAAACAATTAAATTTGTTGTATTGTTTACTGTCGGTCTCCATTTTCTGACAACTGAATAAACATTATAAAGTAACCAAATCAATATTAGACAGTAACCAAACTACATAATCTTAGTAACCAAAAAAATAAACTAAATTTTTACATGCAGTTTTGAAGGCCTAAATGATGGAATTTGACCAAAAAACCATGCAGTTCACCAGCAAAGCTGGTGACTTTTGATCGTTGACCCGTTTCCAATAAAATTAAGCTCCGAAAACGCTAAAATCCGACACTCCAAATTTGACAACATTATACAGTAATATGCTTCAGCAACCAATATTATAGTAACCAATTAATCTCTGCAGTAATTAAGTTTGCATTAGTCAGTAACCAATTCAGCATTGGTCAGTAACCAATTAAGTCAGCATTAGTCACTATATAATTTTACACAGTAACCAAGTGAGCAATATAATTTTACACAGTAACCAAGTCAGCATTACTCAGTAACCATATAATGCTGCACAGTATTTGTAGTAACCATTTTAAACGTGAAAAACTTAAGAAAGGTTATCAATATAGGAATTCGTAGAAAACAGAGGTAACTATATGCATATGAATCACTTACCTCAATATTCAGTTTTTTATCGAAGTTGCTGCGATTTTATTACTGAACAACAATCACTGTAGTTCGATTATTTTTGGTTACTGAACTTGAAGTTGCTGTTGATTTTGTATGCTATTTTGTGATCTTAGCGTGCCGTCGCGACGAAAAGTTTCGTCTTCTCCGATCTCAGTGCTGTGTCGCGTCAGAAGGTTACGGTTACTGAACGGGAAGAAGTTGTTGATGCTGTATGCTATTTCCGATTTCAGTGTTGCGTCGTGACAAAGTGATTCGTCTTCTCCGATTTGATAGGCGCGACAGATTTCTGTGTCTTCTCCGTCGTTGATATGTGTTCCGATTTCAAAGTTGCATGATTTTGGGGCGGTTATTTGAAAAGATAAAATTTGGTAACTGACTTGTAGGAGTTAATGACACGTGATTTTAGCACGTATATTGTGTATGTTTTATTTCTGTAATTATGTTTTGTATGTTTTATTTTTGTAATTACTTTCTAATTGTTGTATATTAGTGTAAAGGACCCAAATAATATGGGGACTGTTTTAGCCCAAAAGAATAAAACCATTTCAGCCCATTTTCTTTATCTAATTCGGTAGCCACATTGGGTTAAAAGGGACTAAGCCCAAGCAAAATCCTTTTCCAGCCTTACCTTAGATTCATTCCAACAGCTAGAGGTGTTCATCGGTAAAAAATCGGACCGAATACCGCTAATGCCCAAAATATGGTATCATACCGGTACCGGTTGAACGGTATACCAGACCGATTAGCCTGTTCGGTACCAGATCAGTACCGGTTTGTACCTTATTAGAACCGACCCCAATTTTAAACCAACTCAGCCCAATTTTAAACCAAAACCGGCCCAAGAAAAAGCAATCCAAAACTTGCTTTTAAGCTTAAATCGGCCCAAGTTCATGCAATCAAAGACTTGTAAGCCAAAATTTGGCCCAATAAAAAATAAAAGACTTGGAAGTTTTTTTATAAGAAAAACTTCCTTAGACTTTTATAAATAACCAATGTGGGACTTAAGCTATTAAAATCTCACTAGGTAGTATTTTTATAAGAAAAACTTCCTTAGACTTTTATAATTGACTATTAAGGTCTAACTTGTAGTTTTTTATAGGAAAACTTCGTTAGACTTTTTATAAATTAGCCAATATGGGACTTGGAGACCACCAAGTATTAAGGCCTTCCTTAAATTAGAAACAAGACTTTTATTCTAATTTTGGAGTAAATCTTTCCCAACTTATTGATAAATAATTTAAGTTTATCTAATTTCTTTTACTTTTACCAATTTAATCAATATAGACTTGTAAACTAAGTATTAATGTTTCCTAATTTCTTTTACTTTTACCAATTTAATCAATATAGACTTGTAAACTAAGTATTAATGTTTCCCTTGACTTGATAAATGATAGTCTTTTTATGAGGAAAACTTCCTTAGACTTGTAAACCAACTATTAATGTTTCCCTTGATTTGATAATTGATAATCTTTTTAAAATTTAAACTTCCTTATACCTTTATAAAATAACTAATGTGGGACTTGGCTATTAAGGTCTCACTTGATAGTCTTTTATAAGGAAAATTTCCTTAGACATTTATAAAATACCCAATGTGGGACTTCTATTAAAGGTTTCACAAGTTATGTGAGATGGTGCCATAAGTTCACTTATATGATTTGATGAGAGTCTAAATATAAGGAAAACTTCCTTAGACTTTTATAAAATCTTTTATAAGGAAAGCCTCCTTAGGACTTTTCTAAAATACCCAATGTGGGACTTCTATTAAAGGTTTCCCAAGTTATGTAAAATGGTGTCATAAGTTCCCTTATGTGATTTGATGAATCTAAATTGGTATTTACATCCCTATATTAAGAAATAATACTTTGATTACTTATTATCTTGAATTCATAATTACATAGTAATCAATTTATAAAGAAAATTTTCTTAACTTTTTACCAATTTAACCAATATGGGACTTACAACCAAATACTAAGGGTGTAAACGAGCCGAATATGAGTGAACACCTTCATGCTCAGATTCGGCTCGACTCGAAAAAATTGAATTCAACTCGGATTCGGTAAGAGATTTATATTTTTGTGCCAGATTCAACTTAGATCATTACTCGGACCTACTCGGCTCGTAAGTACTCGACTCGTTTACAAAGCGAGTTACTCATAAGCCTTCAAATCGAGTTTCGAATATGAACCATTTCACTTAAAACTGAACCACTACATACTAAATTGGTTACTTAACTAATATATATATATATATATATATATATATATATATATATATATATATATATATATAACTTTTTTCACTTTTATATATGTATCGAAATTATAAAGAATGTAATATAAATTGACATTCAATTAATTGATTTATTCAAGTACAAGTTTACACAATTTCATACTACACTTTATAAATTATAAAGATTGATACAAATATCACATATTTAGCTTACTAGCATGGATCAGACCAATATTTGAATATGATTCATCGAGCAAGTATCGAGTATGGTTCGAGAAAAAAAGAAATACTCGAACCCTAATATGAACGAACACTAGTATGCTCGAATTTGACTCGTGTATCACTAAACAGAAAACGAGTATGGATCATATTCAACTCGGATCAACTTCGAATTCGAGATTTGGATCATATTTTCGAGCCGATATTGAATCGAGTACCGAACTACTTGGCTCGGCTTGCACCCCTACCAAATACTATGGGCTTCACTTGGTAGTAATGTATCTCTTGTCTAATAAGTCCCACATTGAATGACCACTACATGTAAGGAAGCCACACTAAATTTCAAATACATCCCATATTGTCTAGTATGTCATCTCTTGTCTTACCTCTATTCTATACATAGAGGAGACTTTCAAGTTAATTTTACACGGTTAGGCAAAAAAGTCTAAAGAATTGGACTTTAAAGTTAATTTTTAATATTATATTTAATAAACTGGCACAACCAGTTCGGTTTGGTATATACAGACCAAGCCAAACACCCTACCGAAATCAGTACCAAAAATTCGGTATGTATCGATTTCGTGTACCGGTACCAAACCGATCGATCGGTTCGAACCGGTTTGGTTTCCCTAAAAACCGAATATACCATTTTTTTTAACACCCCTACCGACAGCCCCATTGGGGGAAATGAATATGGGTTATTTTTTAATTAATAAGCCAACAGTTAGTACATTAGCATAGAGTTAGAAATCAGTTATCAAGTTAGCAGTTAGTTGGCAAGTAGTTAGTTAGAGGCTAAGATATAGAGTGGCTGATTAGGAGCCACTGCAAAGGGTCAAGAAGCTGTCAGGGGGTTGAGTAGAAGCTAAGGTAGGAGCCCTATACCTGTCAGTAGATGTATCAGGAGAGTGTAGTAAGGTCCAAAGTAGCAGCCGAGTAGAACTGATGATGAGGAGTAGATAAAGGTCACATAGGCTTATTGAGAGAGAGATAAGCTCAGACATAATGGCCAAGCTTATTTCATAAAACCAGTTAGTTTCTTCAAATAACTCAGTTTCAACATAACATTTTAGTAACAGTTAGAAGGAGAGGGAGACTTCCGGCTGGAAAGGGATGAAGATTGAGATTTCCAAACTACTTTAATCTCTAGAAGTTAGCAATTTAAGCTCATTTAAATTCTTTCCATTCCTCTTTCATTTCATTTTTTTGATAGCATGATGAACTGTTAGTGGCCGGGTGGTGTTGGCTAAAACTGTTACACAGAATTTGCTATGTTGATATTGTTATTGTTGTGGCTGTGATTTGTATTGTTAATATAGTTGTTGTGTATTGTTCTAATATACTAAAAGCCAAAAGGCTGGGACCAAGTGGCTAAGAATATATGTATTATATGTAAGTATATGGACTGCACTCTATATGCTTGATAATTTTCCAAGATGAGAACTAATATAGTATCTATGCATACTAACTGTGATTTAGAGTCGAAAAGGTTATCTAATAACTTATATAGTAACACTAATGTATTAAACATGCTTAAGTGTTGCATATGCATATTGTGATTAGTTGGTTAATATTCAAGGTTATGTTGTGATGAAACAAACTTAAGGTAACATATAGGGGTTGTTATATGGTGTTGTTGTTATTGTTATCATTGTGGCTGTTTTGATATTGTAATATAGTTGTTTTTATTGTTATTCTAAAATCAAAAGGCTAGGAAAAGGGATAAGAAATTAGTTGTTACATGTAAATAAAAATCTTACTCATCAACTTTTTGGTAAAATGTCCAAGTAAGGACTGTTATGGTATATAAGCATGCTAATTGTGTAATGGAGTCTAAGATCATGCCTAATTGCTTATATAGTAAGTGAATATTTCAAGTATGCTTCTATTCCTAGGTATAACAAGTTTTAGTGTAATTTACATACCATGATAGCCTTAATCATGAGAAAAATAAATTCATTTTGACTGTGTTAATGAGCTTGTTTATAACTAAAAATTTTACTCTTAATGTAGTTTACATACTATTATATAGTGTCTAATGTACCAAACTATTGAAGGCTTATCGTGGTATGTCTATAGTAGCTATGGAAGTGGGCAAGGAACCAAAACAGGGCAGTCTGGGCCTATTTGAAATAGGCCAGACCAGACCACTATTTTGGGGAGCAAGAATGCTAATTTAAAATGCAATATATGGACTATTTTGGTATTCAAAAGATGGTTGCCTATTACAAACATGAATATAGATATAATTCTATGTTATAAACATGTTTTAAGGATTGCTTGAATGCTTAAAGTTCTCTTTTACCTACATAAGGACTGTTATGATTTGTTATATAAATTTCATACCTAAAATGTCTAGAAGTGGGCTGTTTTGTGCTAATGGTTTAACTGCTTATGCATACATGTTAAATTCCATGAAAATGAGTTATAATGATGGCTAGAAACTTGCATGAATGCTTAGATATCTAAAGAAGCATAACTTGGGACTGCTTGTAGTAAATAGACAAAACTGTGCTTAAAGATCTAGAAATGGGGACTGCTATAAGAAATATTTGCAACTGAAGTTGTGAAGCAGTATGAAGTCTCTAAATTGTCTATAAATATCATTTAAAAGTTGGCCTTTAAGTTAGTTATGGTCTAGCATATGTATTGCCCAAATTCATATCTAAAAGCATAAAAAGTAAGCTTTATAATAGCTATGAATACCAAAATGAAGCACCACCATACCTGGATCATATATGCAAGTTTTAATAGTCATGATATAGCATAAGTAAGTTACTCAAGCTATAAAAATCAAGTCTAAATTGTTATGAGCCTTAGACTTGTTAAAAATCACATTTTTAAGTCAAAAAAGAGTTGTTTTGGGTGATCCTTAACACCTGAACATATAAGCCTGTAATAAACTCATATAAAGATGCTAATGTATGCTTATAATGGTTTCCAATCATTGCCAAGACCAAAACTAACAAGAAAACCAAGTTAGAATCTATTTTCAAGCTTATAGTGAGCTTTGATAGGTCAAAATTGGCTAAATGATTACATAAAGTGTGGTGATGTTAAAAGTATCCTTAACTAAATAAAATACACATGCTTAGACTATCCAAGTAGTCAAAACGAGAAAAAAAATTGAAAAGTGTCAAAATTAGTTTTTGTGAAAAAGTGTGAAACATGCCAATTTGAGGCACTGTTTTGAGAAGCTTAAATGAAATGAATAAGAAAACTAAACCTTGATTAAAATACCTTGTTGTATGGTCTAAAAGCAGGGCCAAATGTTTGAACCAAGAAATTAATCCAGAAATTTAAACAAATCACCAAAGTAGCCTATAAAATAAACAAAACTGCAGATTTTGCAGATTTTCCGAGTGTGAAATTGTGATTTTTCCATTTTACTTAAAACTCAGTTTTGACACACTAGACAACTAAGTTAGAGGTATGTTAAGCTATTCCAAGTGTTGGAATGCTAATTTATGCAAGAACTTAATTGAGAAGTTAATATATAAAAGGTTGAAAAAGCTAGGTTTAGAGGGCCAAAACCAAATCTATGCTTAGCAAAGTCAAGGGAATGCTAAAGCTAGTCTTAAATAGTAATAATTCAAGTGTTGGAATGAACCCAAGAGGCCAAAAATGAAAATAGAAAGAATTGACCAAAGTAGTAAAAGCTAAAACTATGATAAACAACCTAATTTGAGCATCAGTTTCAAGAAGTATAAACAACTTACTTGAGAAACCAAACCAATAAAAAAATACCTTGGTATACAGTCTAGAAGTATGCCTAGAATTCATGTCAAAAATTCTAATACACAAATTCCTAAAAATCATTAAAGTAGCCTTGAAATTCATGAAAAATGCAGTTTTCCTTAAATATTGTTAAAAACAGACCATTTGAGACTTGTTTTTGAATTGCTTAACTTGATAGTTTTTATGACCTAAACTAAAGATAAAATACTTTGTTATGGGATCTATAAGATAGCATAAATGGTAGGTTCAAAAGGCTATCATAGAAATTTCTAAAAATCCTCAAAGGTACCTCAAAAATCATAATTTTGATTTTATGAATTATATTTTAAAAATGAAGTTTAAGGCTTGTAAATGTCCTAGCATGACAAAATAAGTTAATAAAATTATGTTATGATCTAAGCTCTATGGCATGTCATGTTTTGGTGGAATCAAGTATGCTTTGGTATATAGTTGAACTATAAATGTGTAGTGTGCTTATGTGAGCTAATTATAAGAAAAGTGCTATATATGTATATACTAAATTGTGCAAATTTGTAGTAATGAGTTAACTGCCTACGTGTGCTTAACTGTAATTGTAAATAAAAGCTATCTATAGAACTGTTTAATGTTAGTAGCTTATCTAATAGTTATTGAATATAACTTCAATAACCATAGTTGAACTGTGTAAATCAATAAAGTAGACTTTGTGCTAAAAGATAACTAAGTAACCCAATATTTGATATATGTAGGCTACTCAGTGGCAAAGCACTTTCTTAAAAAAGTTTAATCAACGCGAGAGGCAAGTATATCAAACTTTTCTCTCTTAAATAATGTTTATATTGAAGTATTTAACTAAAAAGCTATCTTTTCAAGTTATTCTACTTATTGTACTGCAATACTTCATATTCAGTTATTCTTAAGATATTGAAAGTATGTCAATGCCATTATTTCGGCTAGACAAATGTTGAGATATATTGATATTGTTCATTCATATTCTCCAAACCATTTCGTTGTGGTGGAGACGCTTATATAATAATGTGAATGAACAACCCTTTTATAAAGGCATATGATACCGGACATATGATTTCGAAGGACATGTAATGTGTCATTGGACTGTTATGTTGTGCATAATATAAGGTACTTGGGCTGATCACCTAAAGTACAATTCTACGGTATATTCAGTTTTTAGAATCTGTTTATATCCATGGATTGCAGTTTTAATACTGTCAATTCTAGTACAGAGTTCACTGGTCATTTGACCTTACAACATGCTAAATCCTGATTTTCAAACTCAAAGTTGTAAAGAACTATTTAGCTCAATATCTCATTAATTAATTCCTTTATTATATATATATATATATATATATATATATATATATATATATATATATATATATATATATATATATATATATTTCTATTCCATTATATTCAACTGTTTATTTCCTTGCTGAGTAAACTTTTGCTCACCCTTGCGTTGAACATACTATTTTCAGTTAAAATCGAGAATGCCGGTACGTCCGAAAAAGATAAGGGAAAAGACAGAGTGGCGTAATAAATTATTATTAAGTGTTTGTGCTTATATGAACTTAAGGAGATATTGTAATAATTACCTTATTATTATTATCTTGTATTATTATTTGGTATTGTATTATGTAAATGTATATAGAACCGGGGATTTAAGCTATGATTAATATGTAATTTAAAATAGGTTTAAGTTAGTATTTTGATGGGATGAATGAATATGATAGTATCGGGAGAACCAAATCCGAAGTAAAGGTAACCCGGATTTGGGGGCGTCACATTGGACGTACTTGGCGTGAACAATTGAGTTGGTTCGCATCATTGCTAGTAACAACTCCGTAATAATGAGAAGCCTTTGTACATGAGGTCGTCGTAGTTGTGTTTGTGGGATTGTTTTGTAGATTGAACATTCCAGTTTAACGGCTTCAGTTTCGTGAATACTAATATACTCATCATATGAAGGTTTATATGTTCTTACATTTTAGTATACATTTTAATTAACAGTGTAAACACCCCATTTTGCGACCACTTGTGATACATTTTAGCATTTTTTGAGGCAATCCTTAGTTTGTATGCATTTCCCCTTAAAAGGCAAACAAAGTTTGAATTGGACTATTTTGCAACTAAACAAAGCAAATCATTTTTTATTAGAGGCACTCTGTCTGTTTCAACCTATTTTCTCGCACAACAAAATAGGCCATTTTCTCGCACAACAAAATAGGCCATTTTCTTCACATGCATTATAAATATTGGTCTCTTGTTAATTAAAAAAAAAGGCCACCCAAACCGTTTTTAAAATTCTTCTTAGGAATTAGGGTTTTTTTGGTATGTTGATCCTAGTCGTATATATTGCACCTTAGTCAGTCTTCTTAGGGTTTTTGGTAACAAAGACACCAAAAAACTAAGTGCACCTTGCACACTCAAATTTCACAACCTGCTTGAAAATGGATTACTATTCCAAGGTTAGGCCATACAGAATGCTTGATTGGCGCCTATTGGATGCTTTGGGGGCACTTATCAAGATATTTACATAAAGGACTTCTAAAATGTTTCACACTTTTTCTTGTATACCTTACTTTGCCAGAATACTCTAGAATGTAGAAGGAAAGTGTAGGAACTTGTAAATATCTAGAAGATTGTATGGATTATTCTTGATGTACACTTGTAATCTTAGGATTAAGATGATCTCCACTGTCATTGAGGGGGTAGACTAGTATAAATCAAGGAGCCCTTCATTTGACCAAACAATTCAAGAACTCAAACATTTTCCAAAGCTCTTTTGTAAATATAGAGCCTCTTTACTTACAATTGTTCTCGTGTTCTTCTACTCATGCTTCCTTAGTAGTTCTCTTGGTGTTCTCTTTGTGAGCGTGACACCCTCAAATCCAAGTACTTGTTACTATTCGTTTTCTTTTATTTTTCAGTCTAAAGCCGTCTGCTCCCTCGACCTTAGTTGTAAGTAGTTAAAATATAAGAGTGAGCAACAATTTTGCTCAGCAAGTCTAGAAAATTTTAAAATATAATCGAGATTTACAATTTTCTTGTCAATGGATTAGAATAATTATGGAACTAATAGTTCAAGGAAAACTTTAGAATTCAACATTTAGATGATCTCAATAATTTTGAGGGATAACTGAGTGATCGTATGGACCAAGAACTATTTATAATGTTCATCAATCATAGATTGACAACTCTGCAAAATGTTCAATAATCACAAAGATTGTGAACTCTTTAGAGTATGATTAGTGTATCAGCCTAATAACACCTCATGGTACGTATAACATTATCTTCATATTGTGTTTTTACAACGTGATGTCGATTACCCGACGACTCCATAACATTCCCCTATATCAAGCGTTGTTCACCTCACGACTCCATAACATTCCCCTATATCAAGCGTTGTTCACCTCAGTCATAATATTAAGAATCCACACCAAAGTAATTTGGATTGAAACAATCAAATTGTCTCCAACGAATTTATAACAACTTAGAAATTTAAAAGAATAATCATTTATAACAAATATCTTGATAATAGAGTTTAGCCGAAATAAACGGTGTAAACTCTCCACTAGCTTTAAACATCATCAGATTATAAACGAACTTCTAGAATAAAATACGACTTCAACGATTTAACGAATACGAAATTACATAGTGTGGAAACTTGTCTAGCTTATTTGTATTTCCCTTTTCCAAATCAATTATCTCATTCCGAGGATAATCATCATTATTCATAGTGATTGATTTATTAATCTAATCAATTAATATTAATAGTTATCGTCAGTAACTATTTATAACCTTGTTTCGACATTTTCGGGTATCTTAATTTCATTTTTAAGAGCATTCTAACTTTATTTTCATAACTTCACTTTTATAACTTAATATTATTACTAACATAAGTTTATACGCTTAATTTTAACATATATTAATGGGTTTTTTTAACTCACTTTATGTGACGCCCCCAAAATAGGTATACATCACCCATTTTGAGTTGTCAAATATATGGTACAGAAACAAATACAACTTCATTAATACAATTATCGTGCAAAATACGACAACACATATACTGTGAGTTTAAATACAAATATTGTCTAATAGACAGTTTTAAAACTCAAAAGGAGTGCTCATTACAATTATTGACACACTATTTTACAAAAATAGTGAGGACTGCTAAAACAACTTTCTAGAACCATCACTCCATACCCCGGCTAGTTCCTGCTATATTCTCACCTCCTGAGAAGAAAAATGGAACAAAAAGGAAAAGGGTGAGCTCAACGAGCCCAGTAAAGAATATTATTACTAAGATAATATACAACAAATTATCAATAGTCTTTAACAGGAAAAAATCTGGTAGAATATAATAGACAACAAGTTTTAGATTAACAACTGTAGCGAAAACAACAATTCATTAGAAGAGTTAAGTAGAGAATGAAATCTACTATCATCTATGAATTTAAAAGTCCATCATCAATATTTTATCTCTGTAACATCAATCAATATACATCTTGAATCAAATATTCATCTTTGCACTACGGGCCAAAGATATTCATTTGTATCACTAGTTGGTCATGTTCATCTCAACACCTGCTCATCTTTGTACTACGGGCCAAAGATATTCATCAAGTATCACCATTAAGGACTGAAGATGATGAAAAATATTTTAGAGAACGAATCCATTAAGATAAAAGGATAAAGTTTAGAGATTCGTACTTTAGATAATTCAAATTTAAAAATACTCCATAATAAACTATAATGGAGTAAAATTCAAGAATGACGATCAAAACATGGATACAATCAAAGATAGTAACCATACTAAACACTTGGGACGAAAAAGAGAAAATTTCATTTTTCGGTGAATAGTGTCGTATTTGTGAATAGTGCCGTATACGTGAATAGTAACCCCGACACAAAAAGGTAGAAATTCCACAATAAAACTTATATCAATAATTCGGCATAATGATATTGAAGAAAATAATATCATATAAGAAGAAAATAACATCCCTTACCTCAAAATAATATCATATATATATATATATATATATATATATATATATATATAACTTGTTTCTGGTGTGATTTTTAATTCTAACTAAGCACCCTATTTATAGGAAAATGTTAGAACGCCGAAGCAGACTTAACCTGCTACCTGATGGCTTTACTTGTTACTATTCATGCCCACCACATCTGAAATAAAATTTTAGCACATTTCTCACCAACCAAAAGTGGGGCTCAACAATTCTAAAAATTTCCAAAATGTTTTATTATTTAAACAATAATCAGAAACTTCAGTAATTCAAAATAAATAGCCCTTTTATCAGAAAAATACGAATTTTATGTCCATTCCATAGAAAATTAAATTATTTACAACTCTGTAGCTTTAAGTTTTTCTAAATTCTAAACGAAAAATGTCCGAAATCCACATACGGACGATTTTTAATATCTCCATTTCGACAAAATACTGATAAAACACCTCAGCATTAATTCCTTCATTTGTAATTACATAAAATAAATATTTTCCTATCGTTCATTTATATCCACATAAAATAAATATTTCTTATCATATAAATCAATAATTAATTATTCAAAAATAATATTACAGAATCACAATTATGACAACCAAGCCGTTTTCAGGAAAGAGGGGGCTTTCCGATAAGATTTTCTCCTTACTGGCGTGCAATTAGATGACCAAACCTCTCCTTAGACAGAACTTTCTAGACATTGCCAATAATGCTATCTAATAATATTATTCAAATAATATGAATTATTGATCTGATAATAGAAAATACTGTGCAGTGACAATTATTGAAACAACAATAATATAAAATATCAACGCAATAATTATTGAATCAATAAAATAAAATATTGAACAGTAATTACTGTAACAATTATTAAGTAGTGCATTCTTACGTAAGAATTAATAATTCAAAAATACTATGCAATACCGTGTGCTACTATACAACCACGCGTATTACTGTATTTTAACCACCAGGTATTCCAACAGTGTTAACGACAACGATTACGTCGTTATTTATAAAAACTCAAACTTATCATTTTCTTCATCCGACAGTTATTTTGTTATGGGGCCCACAAATGGCTGCACCGTCGTACGAATATTCCCCGGTAGCAAGAATATTCCACGACCAAACGAATATTCCCTGATAAAAATGAATATTTTATAACCACTTGCTTATTTTGCAAAATTTGCACATTTCACCTATAACCAAAGCATTATATCAAATTAACTCCTTATTATTTCAAGATAATGAATAGAGGAAATTTAATTTTATTTATAATAAGTTGGGGTCTTACAACCTCCCCTCCTTATGAAATTTCGTCCTCGAAATTGACGTACGTACCTGGTGTTTCGAAAAGTTGAGGGTATCTCGCTTTCATTTTCGATTCCAACTCCCAAGTCATTTCCTCAATAGCATGGTTCCTCCATAAAATCTTGACTTGTGGTATAACCTTTGTTCGTAGGATATGCTCTTTCCTATCCAATATCTTGACAGGTACCTCCTCGTACGTTAAATCTTCGGCTATTTCGTCTGGTTCTAACACAATAATGTGGTTCGAGTCTTTCACATATTTACGAAGCATAGATATGTGAAAAACATTATGAACACGAGATATGCTTGGAGGTAATGCGAGTCTATAGGCCACATTTTTTATTCAGTCAAGAATCTCAAATGGACCAACAAATTGTAGATTGAGCGTTCCTCTTTTCCCGAATCTTGTAACTCCCTTCCATGGAGCAATACGTAATAGTACATGATCTCCAATATTGAATTCCACGTCCTTTCAATGAAGATCAACATAACTCTTTTATCGATCTTGTGAGGTCTTTATACGTTGTCGAATCGTTTAGATCTTTTATGTAGTCATGCGTACCAATTTTGGTCCCAACAACGTTGCTTCACCCACCTCGTCCCAGCATACTGGAGAACAACACTTTCATCCATGTAACGCCTCGAATGGAGCCATGCCTATACTTGCTTGATAACTGTTATTTTAGGAGAATTCCATCAATGGCAAGTACTTATCCCAACTTCCTTTGAAATTTAGGACACATAGTCTTAATAGATCTTCAAGGACTTGAATAGTCCTTTTCGATTGCCCATCCGTTTGAGGATGGTATGTTGAACTGAATCGTAAATCCGTGCCCATAGCTTTCTGCAAGCTAACCCAAAATCGTGAAGTGAATCTTGGGTCATGATTCGAAACTATAGATATTGGCATGCCATGCAATCTCACAATCTCATTCACGTACATACGAGCAAGACGTTCAAGGGAATAAGTCTCACGTATAGGTAAGAAATGAGCAGACTTGGTTAATCTATCAACAATAACCCAAATTGCATCTATGCCTTGAGAAACTTTGGGAAGACCCGTAAAAAAATCCATGATAATGTGGTCTCACTTCCATTTTGAAATCTCAAGTGGTTGCAATGGACTCTTTGGCACTTGATGCTCGGCCTTTACTCGCTAACAAGTTAAACACCTCGAGATAAACTCCGCGATCTCTCTCTTCATATTTTCCACCAAAATGTATGTCGAAGATCATGATACATTTTGGTACTCCCAGGATGGATTGTAAATGGTGTGTTATGTGCCTCCATCATGATTCTATGCTTTAAGTCAGAATCATTAGGAACCAAAGTCTGGAGTTGACTCAAAGTATTCCTTCTTCATCGATTCTTGCTTCTAGAATAACACCTTCTTGCACTTTCTTCTTCATACGCATCAGCTCCATGTCCGTAGCTTGAGCAGCTTTAACTCTATCGATTAAAGTCGGCTCTACTCGTATGTTTGATATCATCATGTGGGTACTTGGAGCCTTTAACTCTATCTCCATCCTTTGTAAGTCGTACAAAATGGGTCTTTGTGTTAACAACATCGCACTCGTACCCGCATACTATCTTCTACTCAATACGTCCGCTACAACGTTTGCTTTTCCAGGATGATATTGAATGCTATGGTCGTAATCTTTCACTAGCTCGAGCCAACGTCGTTGCCGCATGTTGAGTTCCTTTTGGGTGAAGAAATATTTCAGGCTTTTATGATCCGTATAAGTCTCCACTTTCTCCCCATACAGGTAGTGCCTCCAGATTTTCAACGTGAAAATGACTGCTGCCAACTCTAGATCATGAGTAGAATAATTTCTCTCATATTCTTTGAGTTGTCACGAGGCATAGGCTATGACTTTTCTATGTTACATGAGAACACATCCTAACCCTTTGCCTGAAGCATCGCTGTAGATAATAAATCCATCCGAACCAGATGCTATTGTCAGAACAGGTGCCGAAATGAGTCTCCTCTTGAGCTCTTGGAAACCCTTCTCACATTCCTCACTTCATACGAATTTTGTATCTTTCCGAGTCAGCTAAGTTAACGGAGTAGCGATTCTAGAAAATCCTTCCACGAATCTCCGATAATAACCAGCTAAGCCCAGAAAGCTACGCACTTCGGTCACTGACTTCGGTTGCTCCCAACTTTGGATTGCTTCAATCTTCACTGGGTCAACAGATACTCCATGTTTTGACACCACGTGCCCAAGGAATGCTACTTCCTTAAGCCAGAACTCGCATTTCTTCTGCTTGGCATATAGCTTGTTGTCATGAAGTCTTTAAAGTACCAGCTTCAAATGGTGCTCATGATCTTCACGACTTTTTGAATATATGAGGATGTCATCAATAAAGACAACAACAAACTGATCCTAATATTTCTTGAATAAATGGTTCATTATATCCATGAAAGCAGCAGGAGCATTAGTCAATCCAAAAGACATGACTAAGAATTCATAATGCCTGTACCGAGTCCTAAAGGCAGTCTTTGGAATATCCTCAGTTTTAATCTTCAGCTGATGATATCTAGAACGAAGATCGATCTTTAAAAAGAATTGTGCTCCTTGCAACTGGTCGAACATGTCATCAATGCGAGGTAGCGGATACCTATTGTTGATGGTGACATGGTTTAATTCTCGGTAGTCAATACAAAGTCGCATACTCCCGTATTTCTTCTTTACAAATAGAACAGGAGCACCCCAAGAAGATGTACTAGGATGAATGAAACCGATGTCTAACAATTCCTGTAGTTGGACTTTTAACTCCTGAAGTTCAATAGGAGTCATTCAATATGGGGTTTTAGAAATGGGCTTTGTACCCGGTTCAAAATTAATAAAGAATTCAACTTCACGTTCTGGGGGTAGACCAGGAAGTTCTTTAGGAAATACGTCAGGAAATTTACTAACAACAGAAATATTATTCAAATCTTACGTGTTTTTGTTCAAGTCCATAACATGGGCTAAGAAAGCTTGACATCCTTTTTTTAATAAACAAATGGCTTTATGACTTGATATGACAGTGATTGACTTTAGTGGTTTGGTTGCTTGAATTCGTATAACAGGTTGGTTAGGAATATGAAAACTAACAACCTTACGAAAAAAATCAATTTTGACATAATGAGTAGTTAACCAATCAATTCCTAAAATGACATCAAATGTAAGTATTTTTAAAGAGATAAGATCAACAAGTAATGTGATGGTGCCAACTTGGATCAAGCAAGATTTATACATAGTGGATGTAATAAAAGTTTCTCCTAATGGAGTTTCCACAGATAAGTCAAAGTCTAATTTCTCCGGAGTCAAGTTTAAACGTTGAGCACAAGCAGGGGAGATAAAAGAATGGGTAGAACCGGTATCTAGTAAGGTATAAACTTCGCAAGAGTTCAAGATTAGCTTACTCGTGATCACCTCGTTAGGGTTTCTCGCGTTTTGGCCAGTCACGACAAGCGCCCTCCCTTGAATCACCGACTTTGTTTTGTCTGTAGTCGCCTTTGGTGCCGCCATCCCAGCTGGACTTAACTTCACTACTGGATAAAATCGGGCTATATGACCGTCTTTTCCACAACTAAAACACACCTTGGAAGGCTGTGAACAGTTTGGGCTTATGTGTCCTTCCTCTTCACATCTGTAGCATCTAACTGGCTATCGTTCTCCTCCCCTAGAATTTGCTGTTGGTGCTGGTGCTACTGCTGATGTCTTCCTGTCATTGTTGAATCTCTTCTTTTTGAAATTTTAACTTGACTCACCTCTCCTATTATTATGGCCACGATTACCGCCCGAGTGGTTACCGTTTTTGTCCGTATTTTTCCCTCTTCGCTGGTTATCATTGCTCCGATGACTGCTGTCACCGGTATGACCCTGGTTGTGGTCCCTCGGTTGCACATAATCATTATCTCGCTCTAATAATTGAGCCCTGTTGACAACATCTGAATACAAAGAAAATTTATGAGAGATAAGGTATTGACGAATCTCGGGTTTTAGACCTCTCAGAAACATCCGTGTCATTCGTTCCTCATTCTCTACCAAATGAGGTGCAAACCTGGATAACTCTGTGAACTTCGCCTCGTACTGGGACACTGTCATGTTGTTTTGTTCCAGTCTAATAAACTCTACCTCTTCATATGACGAATACTTTCAGGAAAGTACTTATCATTGAACAATTTCTGAAATCTTTCCCAAGACATGTTGAGTGCGGTTGGCTGGGTACACTTCACAGATTCCCACCAGTAATCTGCCTCACCACAGAACATAAAAGTGGCGAATGGAACCATTTGTTCTTTCGTACATTCCAAGACATCGAATATCTTGGTAATTTGCTTGACCCACGTTTCTGCCTTAATCGGATCCGGCTTTCCCCATAATTCTGGTGGTCCCAACTCCTTGAACTGCTTGGCTGTGACAAACCGTACATTGCTATCATTTCCACCCATATTTTGTACACGAGTCTCCCTCGTCTGATTTTGCATGAACGACAAAAATCTTCTAAACATCTCATCATTCATCGTTTGTTCGGTAGTGTTGTTTACAGGAAGAATATTATCTTCCTGTTGCACGTTCTCTTGATTGGTGACTAAAGGTGTTTCCACAGTTTCATACGCTCCATTGTTAACGTTCTCAGCTGCCATTTTTAAATGCTGCCATAAAATAAGGGTTAATTAAACAAATTAACATATCACATAATATCCCTATATTATGACCGACCAACAAATAAGCTTAGGTAGGACACACTAGCGAAAGATTTACTCATCTCTCCCCTCCTAGTTCTATTCCCAGATCTCCGCCAGAGACCATATCCCTAAGCTCTGATACCAACTGTGAAGCCCCCAAAATAGGTATACATCACCCATTCTGAGTTGTCAAATACATGGTACAGAAACAAATACAACTTCATTAATACAATTGTCGTGCAAAATACGACAACACATATATTGTGAGTTTAAATACAAATATTGTCTAATAGACAGTATTAAAACTCAAAAGGAGTCCTCATTACAATTATTTATACACTATTTTACAAAAATAGTGAGGACTGTTAAAACAACTTTCTAGAACCATCACTCCATACCCCGGCTAGTTCCTACTATATTCTCACCTCTTGAGAAGAAAAATAGAACAAAAAGGAAAAAGGTGAGCTCAACTAGCCCAGTAAAGAATATTATGACTAAGATAATATACAACAAATTATCAATAGTCTTCAACAGGAAAAAATCTGATAAAATATAATAGACAACAAGTTTTAGATCAACAACTGCAGCGGAAACAACAATTCATTAGAAGAGTTAAGTAGAGAATGAAATCTACTATCATCTATGAATTTAAAAGTCTATCATCAACATTTTATCCCTGTAACATCAATCAATATACATCTTGAATCAAATATTTATGTTTGTAGTACGGGCCAAAGATATTCATTTGTATCACCAGTTGGTCATGTTCATCTCAACACCTGTTCATCTTTGCACTACGGGCCAAAGATATTCATCAGGTAATCATTCATCTTTGCACTACGGGCCAAAGATATTCATCAAGTATCACCACTAAGGACTGAGGATGATGAAAAACATTTTAGAGAACAAATCCAGTAAGATAAAAGGACAAAGTTTAGAGATTCGTACTTTAGATAATTCAAGTTTAAAAATACTCCATAATAAACCATAATGGAGTAAAATTCAAGAATGACGATCAAAACATGGATACAATCAAAGATAGTAATCATACTAAACATCTGGCACGAAAAGAGAAAATTTTATTTTTCGGTGAATAGTTTCGTATTTGTGAATAGTGCCGTATACGTGAATAGTGTCGTATACGTAAATAGTAACCCCGACACAAAAAGGTAAAAATTCCACAATAAAACTCATATCAATAATTCAGCATAATGATATTGAAGAAAATAATATTATATAAGAAGAAAATAACATGCCTTACCTCAAAAGAACAATATTTCTGAATGAAATATCGGATATGATGCTGAAGAAAACTTGCACTGAATAGCAACTCTCAAAGTATTTAAATACTCACAAAATACGCTCGATAATAGAGAGAGAGAGAGAGAAAATTTATTTCAGGTGTGATTTTCAATTCTAACTAAGCACCCTATTTATAAGAAAATATTAGAATGCCGAAGCAGACTTAACCTGCTACCTGATGGTTTTACCTGTTACTATTCATGCCCACCACATTTAAAATAAAATTTCAGTGCATTTCTCACCAACCAAAAGTGGGGCCCACCAATTCTAAAAATTTCTAAAATGTTTTATCATTTAAATAATAATCAAAAACTTCAATAATTCATAATAAATAGCCCTTTTATCAGAAAAATACAAATTTTATGTCAATTCCATAGGAAATTAAATTCTCTACAACTTTGTAGCTTTAAGTTTTTCCAAATTCTAAACGAAAAAAGCTCGAAATCCACATACGGATGATTTTTAATACCTCCATTCCGACAAAATACTGATAAAACACATCAGCATTAATTCCTTCATTTATAATCACATAAAATAAATATTTCCCTATCCTTCATTTATATCCACATAAAATAAATATTTATTATCATATAAATCAATAATTAATTATTCACAAATAATATTACAGAATCACAATTATGACAACTAGGCCGTTCCTAGGAAAGAGGGGGCTTTCCGATAAGGATTTCTCCTTACTGACGCGCAATTAGGTGACCAAACCTCTCCTTAGACAGAACTTTCTAGACATTGCCAATAATGATATCTAATAATATTATTCAAATAATATGAATTATTGATTTGATAATGGAAAATACTGTGCAGTGACAATTATTGAAACAGCAATAATATAAAATATTAACGCAACAATTATTGAATCAATAAAATAAAATATTGAACAGTAATTACTGTAACAATTATTGAGTAGTGCCTTCTTACGTAAGAATCAATAATTCAAAAATACTATGCAATACCGTGTGCTATTGTGCAACCACGCGTATTACTGTATTTTAACCACCGGGTATTTCAACAGTGTTAACGGTAACGATTACGCCGTTATTTATTAAAACTCAAACTTGTCATTTTCTTCATCCGACAATTATTCTGTTATGGGGCCCACAAATGGCTGCGCCATCGCATGAATATTCTCCGGCAGTAAGAATATTCCACGACCAAATGAATATTTCCCGACAAAAATGAATATTTTATAATCACTTGCTTATTTTACAAAATTTGCACATTTCACCCATAACCAAAGCATTATATCAAATTAACTCCTTATTATTTCAAGATAATGAATAGAGGAAATTTAATTTTATTTATAATAAGTTGGGATCTTACAACCTCCCCTCCTTGTGAAATTTCGTCTTCGAAATTGACGTATGTACCTGGTGTTTCGAAAAATTGAGGGTACCTCGCTTTCATTTTTGATTCCAACTCCCAAGTCATTTTCTCAATAGCATGGTTTCTCCATAAAACCTTGACTTGTGGTATATCCTTTGTTCGTATGATATGCTCTTTCCTATCCAATATCTTGACAGGTACCTCCTCGTACGTTAAATCTTTGGCTATGTCGTCTGGTTCTAACGCAATAATGTGTTTCGGGTCTTTCACATATTTACGAAGCAAAGATATGTGAAAAATATTATGAACACGAGACATGCTTGGAGGTAATGCGAGTCTATAGGCCACATTTCCTATTCGGTCAAGAATCTCAAATGGACCAATAAATCGTGGATTGAGCTTTCCTCTCTTCTCGAATCTTATAACTCCCTTCCATGGAGCAATACATAAGTGTACATGATCTCTAATATTGAATTTCACGTCCTTTCGATGAAGATCAACATAACTCTTTTGTTGATCTTGTGAGGTCTTTATACATTGTCAAATCGTTTGAATCTTTTCTGTAGTCATGCGTACCAATTCTAGTCCTAACAACGTTGCTTCACCCACCTCGTCCCAGTATACTGGAGAACGACACTTTCGTCCATATAACGCCTCGAATGGAGCCATGCCTATACTTGCTTGATAACTGTTGTTGTAGGAGAATTCCACCAATGGCAAGTATTTATCCCAACTTCCTTTGAAATCTAGGACACAGAGTCTTAATAGATACTACCAGTGAATTGAATATTATAAAGGACATAGGTAGTGGGGTATTCCAGATTGTCGATCCCAAAGCCAACCAAGGTGACCCAAGCCCATCGACAAACGATATGGTCTTCGGTAAAGCAAACAATCAGGCACTTCTCTATCCCACTATATAACTTTGGCAGTTCTTTTGTGCCTTCAAAACAAGCAGTTCAACTATGTTGTTGATGCTTCGGGTAAATCTGAAAAATAAAGAAAATTTGAATTTGGTCATACCTAACGTTGGAAGTTTAATATTGTGGACGATACTTATTAAAAAACGACGTCATTTCCCATTTAGCCAGAAATACTTAGCGTCCGCTGTTTAATATTGCGGACGATACTCATTTAAAACGACGTCGTTTCTCATTCTGAGTCGCCACATGCATGGTACAAAATTCAAATAAAACCTTCATTTATACAACTATCGTGCAAAATATGACAACACAATAGCTGAGTTTCAATACAAATTTTATCTCGTAGACAATATCCAAACTCAAATAAAGTCCTCATTACAAATATTGTTACACTATTTCACAAAATAGTGAGAACTAACATAATAACCATCTTGGACCATTACTCCACTCTCCGACTAGTCCTAGCTACATTCTCGCCTCCTAAGAAGAATAATAGAACCCAAAAGAAAATGGTGAGCTCAACTAGCTCAGTAAAGAATATTATGACTAAGATAATGTAGAACAAATTACTCTTAATCCTCAACAGGGAAAAATCTGATAGAATACAATAGACAACAAGTTTTAGATCAACAACTGCAGCGGAATAAGCAATCCATTAGAAGAGTAGAGTAGATCTTAAAGTCTACTATCTTCTATGATTTAAAATTCCATCATCAATATTTTATCCCTGTAACAACAATAAATAAATATTTCACATCAACGAATTATCCATGCACTACAGGCCAAAGATATTCGTTAGTATTACCAGTGGTCATAATCATGCCAAATAACTGTCCATCTATGCACTACGGGCCAAAGAGGACTTTCACCACAATATTTGTCTGTAACATTATATGTCATGATTATACCAATACACAATTCTTGTTTATAATCATCCCAATCAATAGTCTATCTATGCACTACAGACCAAAGATGACTTTCACCACAATATAAGAATAAGGGTGATGACAATGATATAAGGAATCAATCAAGTGAGATCAATGATTAATATTAGAGATTTATAATTCAATTTATCTAGAGTTCAAAAATGTCCAAATTGTCAACATGATAACTAATTATGGAGTAAAATTAAAGAATGATATTCATGTATCAAAAAATAATTTGCACAGAAAAAAAACCAATTTTATCTTGAATAGTACCCCGTGAATAGTACTCAAATGAATAGTACCTGAGTGAATAGTACCCGAGTGAATAGTACCCCAAATAAAAATATTAAAATTTAATAAGAAAGTTCAGACCAATGTTCCAATGAGACGATACTAGATGAAGTGCAAAATTCAAGGATATTCTACTAATTTCAGGGATTATAAAAGCAATACTTATCAAAATAAGTATAGATTTAGGAATATGAAACGAAATAATATTACTTACATACTATTGAGTATGGAAGAAAATAATATTTCGTACGAATATTGAACGAAAATAATATCCCTTACAAATATTGAACGAAAATAATATTTTTTACGAATATTGAACGAAAATAATATCCCTTACGAATATTGAACGAAAATAATATTCCTTACGAATATTGAACGAAAATAATATTTCTTGCGAATATGTAAAATAATATCTCTTACGAATATGAAATAAATAATACCCCTTACCTTTGTAGGAGACTAATTCTGACTGGTATAGCGGAGATATTCTTGAGGAAATCTTGCACTATTAGCAACACTCAAAGTATTCTTATACTAAAAAGAAATACGCACAATATTATAGAAGAAGAATTCTCTGATTCTGGTGTGACTTTCATTTCTTAACTGAGCATCCTATTTATAGGAGAATGACATGACACTATTTAAGAAAATAATCACGGATGCACAGTAACATTTTCACGAGCGCAAAATTCGTCGAAAATATGATTTTTACTATTAATTACTGTGCAATAAAATATTCTAATTAAACAAAAACTTTATATAAAATATAATATATTCTATTTATAATCTAATAAAACGAATAACTTTATATATAATATAAGAAGTATTTTGTTTTATATAAAAAGTTTTTTATTTTATTACTATTATAATAATAATAAAACAACATTGAGATAACTTTCTACCGACGATTTTGAAAAATGAGTAAGTGGGGGTCCATGTAATAAGCCAAACTTACAACAAATACTTCATGAAAACCGCATCTATTTATATCAAAAATCGAATAAATATTTACCACAAATCACTTATCTTCAATAAACAAATTTTTAATCTTTCAACAATTATTCATCATTAATATTATAACTCACAATATTGACAACAAGATCATTCATAGGAAAGAGGGGGCTTTCCAATAAGGACTTCTCCTTATTGACGCACAATTAAATAACCTAACCCCTTTCCTCGACAGAACTTTCTAGACATTGTCAATAATATAAATAATAATATGAATAACTGTGTCGTCTCAATTATTAATTTAATAATATAAAATATTATGTAGATGATACTGTGACAATAATTGAATCAATAATATGAGGTACTATGCAACAACTACTGTGGCAATTGTTAAATGAACTGAGTGACTTCTTACGTAAGCATCAATAATCAGAGTTACTGTACAATACTGTGTCCTGCTGTGCAACCACGTGTATTATTGTACTTTTATCACCGGGTATTTCAACAGTTAACGGTAAAAGTTTTGCCGCTATTTTTATAAAAAAGTTATTTTTGTCTCTTTCTATATCCGACAGCCATTCTGTTGTGGGGTCCACCAATGATTGTGTCATCATACGAATATTCACCGACAAAAAGAATATTCCCCGACCAAATGAATATTTTATGACAACTTGCTTACTTTGCAAAATTTGCACATATCACCCATAACTATAACATTATATCAAATCGCACCTTATTATTCAAAATAATATTTAGAAAAAATTAAATCTTTATCCATAAAAAGTTGGGGTCTTACAACAGTGTTATGCATTTAACTACATTACAAAACTTCATAAAGAGGCATTCTAATACTTGCATGATATTTATTATTATACGCAAACTCTACGAAGGGAAAATGATCGTCCAAATTCCCTTTAAAATCAATGACGCATGCTCTCAGCATATCCTCTAAACTATGTATTGTCGTCTCACTTTGTATGTTTGTCTGAGGGTGATATGCAATACTCAACCTCAATTGTGTCCCTAGATGCTCTTGAAGACTCCTCCAAAAATTCAACGTAAACAATGGATCCCGATCTAATATAATTGAAATCAAAACTCCATGCCTAGAAATGACTTCCTTGATTTATAACTTGGCAAATTGGTCTAAGTTGAACCTTACCTTAATCGACTAGAAATGACCAAATTTTGTCAATCAATCTATTATCACCCAAATCGTATTGTAACCCTTTTTTGGGTAGTTGGAGTCCTACTACAAAGTTCATAGTAATATGTTCCCAATTCCATTCCAAAATATCTAAGGGTTGTAGTAAACCACACTTGGTTATTAATGTTCAGATTTAACTCTCTAATATGTAAGGCACTTACTTGTCCATTATGTGATTTCCTTATTCATGTTAGGCCACCAAAAATGCTGAAAAAGTTCTTGATACATCTTCGTACTCCCCGAATTAATTGAGCACATAGAGCTATGAGCTTCATGTAAAATTTCTTATTTCAATTCTAGCACCAAAGGCGCCCATATTCTGTAACGATCTAGAATTTTTTTATGTAATTTAAAATATTTATTGAATTAAATAAATATTTTAGTTAATGTGTTTATTGTTAAATAAATATTTGATTGGTTTATTTATTTATTAGTTAAATAAATAATTCATGAGTTGTTGTGAATTAACTTAATTAAGTGGAATATATTAATTAAGTTGATATTTGGCAATTTTGTGTTTTGAAGTTAATTTATTGAGTTAATTAAATTAAATGAATTGTTGAATATTTAAAATGAAATTCTAATTTAATTTAATAATTAAATTAGAGATTTATTAATTTATTAAATAAAATTATAATTTATAATAATAAAAAATTATGATTTTGTAGCAATTTGATTATGTGGCATTTTGATTTAATAAGTTGATGTTACTTTAATTTAATTGAATTTGAATATAGGAATTGAATTAAATAGAGTGTGACAATTAAACTATATAGTAAATGCGTTATTAAAATAAATTAAAAGAGATTTAATTTAGTTTTACCAAACAAGGCTTAAGGCTTTTAAATCCTTATTTTAACTCAGTTTGGCAAAACAAGACGTAGTGACTTTTGAATTTTAAAAAACACATAGCTGATATATTATTAAGTAAATATTATGGGTTTTGTCAATTTTTTATGTTACATATCATAACAGTTTATATTATATATTATATCAGTTATATTACGTATAGTTAGAGAAGAGAAAGAAGAGAGTTTACAGAGAGAAAAGAGAGAAGAAGGAAAAAAAAGTTCTGTGATTTTGATTTTGAGTTTGAGAGCTATAGAAGGAGGAGTGCTAATTCTAATCTCCTAGCTAACCTAAACAAGAAAGCGAATGTATAATTCTCAGTTTTAAAGTTATGGTTTTTGTTTTCTAGAAATTCTCTGTAATTGTGTTTTCATGGATGATTGTTAAATGTATCGCTAAAATATGTTAATTTATTGGCATAAACTATTTTTATGTGATTTGTATATGATTTAGAGTTGATTATTTCATGAAAACATGATATATATGAAGAAAGTTATATTACAATGATATATACATGAATAAGGCTTATATGATGTTAAAATTGATGTTCAAATTGTATGATAAAACGTAAATTGATGGTTGATTATGAAAATATATGAAGAAACGAAAATAATGTGATTTAAATAGACTGCTTTGGTTGTAAAACCGAATTACAGTGATTTGCTTCGCTAAGAATGTCTAAAAGGGAAGAAATAGCAAAAACAATGAAATTTAAAGGCTTTAATTTGTTGTTTATGTGGTTAAAATCAAGCTTGATATGTTGAGTTATGATTATATATGAATTTTGGTGTCTGGGTATAATTATTTCACTATTATATTGATGAAAATAGGATTAATTAGCTTTATTCTTTGTTCTTCGCGAACTGAAACGACCTGGAACTGTGCCAAGGCGCTACAGTGCCTGTCTAGAGCACAATTCCAGCGCTGCAGCACCGGCACAGCGCGGCAGCGCTTGTCCAGGGCTTGTGTCGAGCGCGGTAGCGCCAGACCAGCGCTGCAGTGCCGGTCCTCATTACAAACTGGGGCGCTGCGTCGCCAATTGGCAGTTTGGCCCAGAAATATAATTTTTAATATACAATCCTGTAAATGCTAATGTAACATGATCTTATGATTATAAAATATGATTAATCATGTTATATGATGAAAGAACATATTATGATGTTGTTATAATATCAAATATGAAGATTATAATTAGTAATTAACATGTTATATGACAATTGAGATTGATTTTGATAAAAATTAGAAGTGTGAATTGATCATATGATTAAACCTAAGATTAAAGGTTGTAAGTGAAATAGATATTTAATTATGTAACGTGATCATGTGGTAACTAATTATATTATGATATTAAATGACATGTGCAGAGGATATTTGGGAATCAAGTTATAACTGTTTAGCTTACACGCAAGGCAAGTTTATTACCCTACCTTGTTTACAATTGAGCAAGTTTCTATCCTTACTTGTTCAAGTTTGAAAGTCCAATAATAATCTAGAAGGGAATAGATTATTAAAGGTTAAAAATTTATATTAGGCCTTTTTGAATTTTTAATAATTAATTTGCAGTTTTAGAAATTAGCATGCAGGATAATAAAAATCCAATCACACAATGCACATAGATTTAATTGGTTCATAACATATACCCCTTGGTATGTTGCTACGTCCAGTCTCAAGTCCCTACTTGGAACTTGAGATCCTATTACTATCGCTAATAAAAACTCCTTCAACAGGCGGAGAAGCCTTTACAAAGTTTTATAGACAAACTTCTAACTTTTCAACTATTCTATCTTGGACAGTAAGCTCCCCGCTCCCTCCTCAAGTTTAGTTGTATCTTCTTTTGAGTTCAGTTCTATTCTATGATCTGGTCTTGAAACAATAGTCTCTTCCTCACCTCATAAGTACACTAGAGACCCAACTTCCTGCTGACCTCTCTAAGACTCTGGTCTTGGTCTAAGAATTACTCGTCTTTCTCACAGGTACATAAAATAAACTAACTCTGACCTTTTCTCCTTTTACAATTAATTTTTTACAACAATGTGCTTCTCAAATAAGCAGATAAGAGTTTAGTACAAATGGATGCTTCTCAAATAAGCAAATATTAATTAAATAACAAATATATATATATAAGTTCAAAGACTTTTATATTTAAAAATATGCTTCTTTGTAAGCAGATAGATTTTATGGTTAGATCAAATGATGCTTCTGATTAAGCAAATATGTAAAATATGCACATTTATAAAAGTTCAAGTAACTTTTATGTTTTCGAGAGATACTTCTTGAATAATCAGATAAGTCTTTAAATCAAAAGTGCTTCTGTTTAAGCATATATAAAATTTTAAAGCAATTTATAAAGAATTATTTACTCTTTAAAATAAAGAGTGTTTTCTTATGGATTAAGCAGGATGGTTTCTCAAATGATCTTTAACAAGTATTATATGAATGATTTTTATGTATCAATACTTGTATATAAAAAGAATCAATCAATTCAAATAATTTATATCAAGTATAATAATTAAATCAGTTAAGCATAAATTGATATAGCAAATATTATTGTTTAACTCAGATAATATATAAGAATATTTTATCTATTATGTGAACCTTTATAAATAATGTCACTTAGTACAATAAGAAATTGTATGGTTCGAATTCCTCTTTATAGAGGCGTATCTCCGTAGCCTTGCGGCGTCTAAGTACGACAAAATTTATAATTTCACAATTGATATTTATATAAATATTTTCAATAGATCACTACGATTCTCAAATCTAGTTCGGAAGACTCCTTTTTTTGGAGGAATATCTTAGTGTCGTTTTGAGCTATCAAGTGTCGTATCTATTTTACGATATGTATATAAATAATGTCAATAAAAGGTTACTGAAGACTATAAGGAATCTTACGGTTCGAATTCCTCTCTGTAGAGGTGTATTTTCATAGCCTTGCGGCGCCCAAGTATCCTTTTATTTGACAAATATATGAAATATAGATATATAAAATTATGTATAACAATGTATATTCGTATATCTATATATATAAAGCAAGTAAGAAATAATTCAACAGAAGTTAAACTCAAATGACTTATCTCAGTACTTGGACCAATTTTTCTCTTCTAAAATAATCAGAACTTTTGTAAGAAGAGATATAAAGATTTTTGAGAGATTGTAGGCAAGGAGAGTATGCTTTGCTTTTCACTGAATTGGTAAAAACAAAATGAATGAAATACTCTCTATTTATAGATTTTTTGAATTCGAGGGCAAAAATGTAATTTGAAAAAATTGATTTTGAATGCACGGTTCAGATGATCAATTTTTGAATTTAACGGTCCAGATGAGAAATAATTTTTACGCAGAAGTACTCACAATTCTGCCCGAGCCATTCTTCATCAACTTAGCATTTATTAAAGAATTAACTACATGTAAGAAAGCTTATACATGGTTTCAAACATTAATACGCATGCCAGCACACACAGTTTTTGCAAGTCCCAAAATGATTGTCTCAACTTGCCAACACATATTTTACACACACTTATGTGTCATGCATGCATGGTATATATATGTATATATATTATGTAAATTACAAATGAATATATATATATATATATATATATATATATATATATATATATAAGTATGTATAATATATATGTATATATATTATGGTATGTATGCATGCAATAAATTATTTTTGCCCAACTTTAATTTTGAAAACAAATAGGATCTCCTTGCCTTGAATTTTATATGAATTAATTTATTTAACACTTGACATTTAATTTATCAAGGTCAATAAAAACTAATTCAAGTAAAATCAGAAAAATAGTTTAGATAAAAATATAAAACATAATTAAATAATTTATAGGTTTATTTAATTACTATATAATTGTTATCATCAAAATATATAAAATAAAATGAGACCTATCAATCTCCCCCTTTTTGATGATGACAATTATATAAAAATATTTTCACCATTTTAAAAAGCTTCCCCTTAAATTATGAATACTTTTAATTCCAAACTTAGCATTTTTATCCAATCTCATAGCAGTGTGTATAGCAGTTGTTATAGCAATTTATATATCAGTTTATATCCAATCCAATAGCAATCTCATAGCAGTTTATATCCAATCTCATAGCAGTTTACATAACAGTTATAGTTATAGCAGTTATAATATTTTTCTTCTCCCCATTTGTCATCATAAAAATTTATGGGGAGAAAGATTTAATCTTGCAGAAAAGTTAGGTACGTAATCCTGCAGAAGAGTTAGTAACCAAAATTTATAGAAACTAGAAAAGATATATACAACAGCAGCAGTAGTAATAGTAGTAATAAAGAGGGGTTAGGGGAGTTAGGTACAGTCATCCCAAATAGTTAGTCAATATTATAGATTGTTCAAATAGTTAGATTTCCTCTAGATTTAGAGGAGTGAATTGAGAGATTTTAGGAATGTGAACATTTGGATCTTCAGGAAATGATGGTGGCACAAGATCTGCTGGGTCAGTAGTGACAATAGTAGTAAATGGGTAAGAACCCATAACCAAGCTATTGTTCTCCATCAGACAACATACCATGGTCTTAACAACATGTAGAGACAACTGCACATCTTCTAATTTTTCTAACAAAAGAGTTTGATTGTGGAAAAGAAGTTGATTCATGCTATTGAGTGAATCAATCTTAGTGGCCATGTTTATGTTGGACTCAATAACCTCATGATCAATGCGTTTAAAAAT
This sequence comes from Panax notoginseng, assembly GCA_016801055.1. Taxonomy (NCBI): domain Eukaryota; kingdom Viridiplantae; phylum Streptophyta; class Magnoliopsida; order Apiales; family Araliaceae; genus Panax; species Panax notoginseng. Next base: position 44,280,227 of record CM029019.1, on the reverse strand, counting down.
AATCAGGGACTGAGGTGGCAGATTTAAATGGGAGACAATGTTACTGGTGGGAACAAGTTAGGACTGGTGTTGTGACACAGGAATGTTCAAATAATTGAAAATATGAGTGAGCAGTAATCCAAATCCAAGACAGTTGTTATGAAAGTAGATTTCAAAGGAGGATAATAAAAAGTAGGCTAAGTTATTAGGCATGCACTCATTCAAAATACTTTTTATGATTTCCAAATCAAAGGGCAACAATTTTTTATCATCTCTCATAGGCATGAAGTTGTTTCTCAAAATTTTACCAAGAAATTGACACTCAGCAGTGAGAAATTCTAAACCAATCTTGCAAGGATAATCAAATAAAAGAGCTGGCACCATTTGATCAGTGACAACAGACAGATTGTGCTTAAATAACAGACATTCTTCCACAGAGATACCGGATGGAAGAAGATAAGAGTTAACCCTAGCAAATTCTAAGGTAGACGGGTGAAGTTGCAGTGCATGGACAAGAAACAATTCATCAATAATGTATGTTTGTCCTTGAATGCAAGTAGTGATGTTCTTTAATAAACTAGAAGAATTAGTAGAAAATTCCATATGAGAGTAAAACTCAGCTATAAGACTAGGATATATAGATTTATCATAGAAAGTTACTAAGTACTCCCACCCAACATTTTTAAATTTTTCGAACAAGTCTGGAAAACTATAAAAAGTAATGACATTCCCTGGACACATATTGTGTCTCATAGACCTATATTTGGCCTGTGCAGATGTAGTTGGAGAAGAGGAACATCATTAGAAAATTATAACTCATAATGCAGAGGAAGTGTTTTGCGTTTGGATGAAAAAAGATTAAACATTATTAGTAAAGAAGTAGGGAAGATAGGTGAGAGGATGAGACTCAATAAGGAGTGGACATATGAATATGAAAGCACCATTATTGAAAGAACTTATATTTAGAGAAGGATAATGTGATGGTATGTTGCAGGCAAGATACACGAAATGTAGTCAGGCAAGAGTAGTAGTTAATAGACTTATGTAGTAATAAATAATATGACTATACTATAAACAGTAGTGAGGAATAGAAATCATTTAAGTTAAATAGTAAGGTGGATAAGTTTTTAAAACTCTTATTTAAGAGGGTAGGAAAACAGTAACACAAAGATGAGCAACATGCCATATAGGTAATATAGAGAACAATTAAGTTTAGTCAATTTCAACAATGATTACAAAAAAATGCAGCAGTATGTATCGTTTAAAACATTCTTTAGTAAAACAAGACAAAAGACTGGTTCACAGAGAGGGATGGACCCTAATTGTATCAGAAGATACAAGACTGACATTTGAAAAAAAATGTATAGAGGCAGGTAGTATGTAAAATCTAGCATTTATAGCAAATCTCAGGAAGATAGATCACACAGCAGTTAGTGCAACAAATAAATCTAATGGACATCAGTATCCACACAATTTATAGTAGATAGAACTTAAAATGGAGGGTTATACTTGAGTGAGCAGCAAAAAAAATTACCAGTTCCATATAGAAGGCCAGCATGACATGCTCATCCTTATGCAATTTCTCAATGAAAACCTCATTCACCCAAGCAGAAGTGCACAAAAGCATAGGTGTATCTATATATATATATATATATATATATATATATATATATAAGAATATATAATATGTATAAATAAAATAATTTCAGAAAATATTTTAGCCAAAATTGAAGGAAAAAAATAATACTGTTTAAACTAGAGTTATAAAAGAAAACGTTTTTAAGAAAGTGAAACCCCAAATCACAAACTTCTTAGACCTGTCAAAAAAATTTAAAAAAATTTACGGACCGAAACATAAAAAATTCAGTGGGAGCTTAGACAGAACTTGGTGTTTTAAAAAAAATTCTTAAGGATTTTTAGAGAACGATTGTAAACATGCACTGTTACGATGTGAGGGTTTAACATAAATGATGGTTTTTCTAATCAATGAACTAGTGAGGTATAAACAAAATTATTTTCTGTCGAAACCCTAAAACAGAGATGTCTCAGATCCAAAAAAGAAATTAAGAGTGATTAAAAAATAAACCAAAGAGAGTTTAGACTCACAGAAATTGTGGTTATAAATCATAAACGTATGAATAGGAGATTTTGAAAATTTAACAAAAGAAATTAGGGTTTTATTTTCGAACAAAATTTTTTAGAAAGTATAATGGATTTGAGAAAACAGAACTAAGAAAATCGATTTGAGAAAATAGTACTAAGAGAATCGATTTTCATCCGTCTGTGATGGAACCTTAAAAAAACTTTTGATGATTTTGAATAATAAAACAGTAGAAGAAATTAGGGTTTTCAAAAAATTGCAAACAAAAATTACCAAAGATTATAATGGATTCGATGGAGTAAACGAAATGACTTTCATCGTTCTTCAATCGAAAAAAAAACTTTAGCATCTGACATCAACTGAAGACCCTAACCAGAAAAAAAATTCTTTGTTCTTTGACCGAAACCCTAAAATGTTTAAGAATCATGATTAATCGGATCGATTAACCATATCAGAAACAAAGTTTGTAAAACGTATTAAGATGTTTGAGAATCATGATTAGAGAGAAGAGAAGGGGCTGAAGTTGGAGACAGAGAACAGAGAAGACGAGAAGATGAGAGAGAAAAGAGAATCGGTGAGCTGAGAGGCGAGAGAGAGAGGGTCAGACGTGGGAGATGAGAAGAGAGAGAAATGAGAGTAGAAAATGAATTAAAAAAATGAAAATTATATATATATATATATATATATATATATATATATATATATATATATATATATAGTTCGACTCACCAGATTGATCCAACGGTGGAGAGTTGATCTGAATTAAAATTGAAGGCTTGGATTTAATCTGAAGATGAACAGTTGTGCTTCTTGAAATAACCTAGATCCAACAGCTGAGATTAAGTCCTTGTTTTGCTCGAATGGCTCAGGTGGTGATCCGTGTGCTTCCTAATGCTTGAATCTGAGTGGTTTGATGGGAGAGACGCAGATGGGTCCAGATAGCCGTTGAATTTGTACTTTAATGAATGGTTGAGATCAATTTGATATATGTATATATATTAATTTTAAAAAGGATAAAATGTTAAAGATTATTTATAAAATTTGTAAAATAAATATTGTTAGATAAAATATATAAATGTTTTGGTTTTATAATAATTATTATATAAATATATAAAAATAATATATAATATAATTAAGAATTGATAAAAATAATTAAGAGGAAAATAAATATTGTTAAACTAAAAATAAACTAAGATTTTGTTTTATAGATACAACAACATATAAATATATACATAAAATATAAAAAATTAAGAGGAAATATCTAGCATGCTCAATTCAATTCTTAATTTGCAAAATCTTTCAGAACTTAGTGGTTTAGTGAATATATCAGCTATATTTAATTCAGTGTCACTGCGTTCTAGTTTAATATTTCCGTTATTAACATGATCACGTAAAAAATGATGCCTAAGGTTTATATGTTTTGACCTAGCATGTAAGAAGGTATTTTTGCTGAGATTAATAATACTTGTATTATCACATAGAATTGACACAATCAAATTTCAAGTTAAAATTAGCAAGGGTCTGTTTCATCCACAGTATTTGAGCACATCAATGTGTATTAGCAATATATTCAGCTTCGTGGTTGAAATAGATACCGAGTTCTGTTTCTTAGAAAACCAAGAAACTAAACATCCTCCCAGAAACTGACAAGTACCACTGGTACTTTTTCGAACAACATGATGACCTGTATAGTCAGAATCTGAAAAACACACAAGATTAAATGGTTGATCCTTAGGACACCATATACCTAATACAGTTGTTCCCTTAAGATACCGAAAAATCCTTTTTACTACGATCATGTGAGATTCTTTAGGATTAGCTTGAAACCTGACACATTTACAAACACTAAACATAATGTCAGGTCTACTAGCAGTTATGTATAATAGACTTCCGATCATTCCTCTAAATTTCTTTGAGTCAACAGATTTTCCATTTTCATCAACAAATAATTTATCAGTAGTTGACATAGGAGTGTTAAGATGTTTTGCAGATTCAAAACCAAATTTCTTGATCATTTTTTTACATTATTTAGATTGAGACATATGAATACCTTTTTCTCCTTGTTTGACCTGTAATCCGAGGTAGAAATTTAATTCTCCCATCATACTCATTTCAAAATCTTTACTCATACTTTCAGAGAAATCATTGCACATGGTAATGTTAGTAGACCCAAAAATACTATCATCAACATATATTTGAATCACCAGAATATCATCATTTTTATTTTTAGTAAATAAAGTAGTATCAACATTTCCCCACTTAAAACCATTATTTAGCAAAAATTTACTCAGTCTTTCATACCAAGCTCTAGGGGCCTATTTTAAACCATATAAAGCTTTATGCAATTTATAAACATATTCAGGATGACTACAATCTTCAAAGCCAGGAGGTTGTTTAACATAAACTTCCTCTTCTATAACACCATTTAAGAATGCAGATTTGACATCCTTTTGGAATAATTTAAAATTTTTATGACATGTAAATACTAATAACATACGAATAGATTTAATTCTAGCAATAGGAGCATATGTTTCATCATAGTCAATACTTTCCATTTGATTATACCCTTGTGCAAGTAATCTTGCCTTATTACGTACAACAGTTCCACTTTCATCGAGTTTATTACGAAATACCCATCGAGTTCTAATAATTGAAACATCCTCAGGTTGTGGGACTAGCTCCCATACTTTGTCTCTAGTGAATTGTTCAAGTTCGTCTTGCATAGCCATTATCTAGTCTTCATCAAGTAAAGCATCTTTTATATTTTTAGGTTCAATTTGAGACAAGAAAGATAAGTGACCAACTAAATTATGTGCTTGTGGTCTAGTGATAACCCCTTTATCAATATTACCAATAACATTTTCTATAGGATGATTTTTAATAACGTGAGACTCTTTGGGTAAATCATTCAACTGAGGGTTTGGATTTTCAAGGGGATTCTCATCAATAGGTGGAGATGCATTATATAGTTTTGGTTCTTCCATATTTCTGAGAATATCTTCAATGACAACATCATTATCAATAAGCTCTTTATATTTTGGAGGAGGCTGAGTTTCATCAAAAGTTACATTCATTGATTCTTCCACAACTAGACTTCTTTTGTTGAAAACTCTGTATGCTTTACTATTAAGAGAGTATCCAAGAAATATTCTTTCATCAGATTTGGGATCAAATTTCAATAAATGTCCTTTGGTGTTTAGAATAAAATATTTGCTCCCAAAAACACGAAAATAGTTTATTTTTGGATTTCTTTTATAATAAAGCTCATAGGGAGTTTTAAGAAAAAAAGGTCTTAACAAAACTCTGTTTAAAATGTAATATGATGTTGCCACAGCTTCAGCCCAGAAATACTTTGGAAGACGATATTCATTCAACATGGTATTAGCCATTTCTTGCAAAGAACGATTTTTTCTTTCAACTACACCATTTGATTGAGGTGTATAAAGAGCAGAGAAGTTATTACTTATACCGTTCTCATCACAGAGCATAATAAAATCAAAATTATCAAATTCTTTTCTGTGATTAGATCGAATATAGACAATAGAACTCCCCTGTTGATTTTGAATCTTTTTACACAAGGTAGAAAAAGAATTAATAGCCTCATTTTTAAATTTTAGAAAATCAACCCATGTGAATCGTGAATAATCATTAACCAAAACTATAATGTATACAGCACCACCCATGCTATGTTTAGGGACAGGTCCAACAAGGTCCATGTGTAAAAATTCTAAGGGTCGAGAGGTTAATATAGTAAATTTAGGTTTATGTGATGCATGAATTTGTTTTCCTAATTCGTAAGCTTCACATATGTGATCTTTAAAGAATTTTAATTTAGGAAGACCACGGACATGTTCTTTTGAAGAAATTTTATTTATGAGTTTCATGTTGATGTGTCCTAGTCTGTGATGCCATAGCCAAGGATCCTCATTTGCAAATACAAGACAAATGTTATCTAAATGAGAGTATGCATCTAAGTCACAAGTATACACATTTTGATATCTAGGAAAAACTAAAATCAATTTACCAGTTTGATCAAAGATGGAGCAATTATGCGTACTAAAGGATATTTTAAATCCACTATCACAGAGTTGACTGATAGATAGAAGATTATACATGAGTCTAGTGACTAACTGAACGTTGGAAATGGTTATGTGGTTATTACCAACACATCCAACTCCAATTATTTTACCTTTATTGTTATCTCCAAAAGTTACCTCACCAAAGTCTGTAGCTTGCAGATTTTTTAATTTGGACTTATTGCCAGTCATGTGTCTTGAGCAGCAACTGTCAAGATACCATTTGCTTTTGTTCAGATCAGCTGCAAGACATACCTGTAATGTATGTATTATTATTAGAAGTTGGTACCCTTTAATATGAAGGGTGCTTAGGGTGAGTTTTCCATTTTGTATAAGGAACATTTAAAGTTTCCTTTACAAAACTTGGCATATGATAATCAATTTTAGTAGAGAAAAGCATCCTATGAGTAACTGGATTTTGAGAAGTATGATAATACTGTTTATGAAATTCTCTTCTTGTGATAATTGGTGCAGTATATGTTCCTTTGGGAACCCAAATCATTTTTCCTTTATAGTTACCATTTCTAGCATTGCACATATAATAGGAATGACCATTCCTGTTACAATAGGAACATTTAGTGAAAGGAGATATATGACTTTCTTTTTCTTTGATTTTAACATGATATAGTCCTTTATCTTTTGATTTACTTGTTTCTCCAGTATATCCTAAACCTTTTTTACTAAAGCTACATTTTTGTTGATTTAACATGACATCAAGATTTTCTTTTCCTTTTGTAAATTTATAAATTATATTATTTAAATCTTCACGTTCTTTAGTTAAATTTACAATTATGGTATTATGTTTTTCTATTTCTAATTTAAAAAGTGAATTCTCATTTCTGATTTCTTCAATTACCGCTTGATCTTGTACTTAATTATCTTCATTGATTACATCAAGTGTTGAATTTTCAATTTCAAGATTTTCAATTGAGATAATAAGTGAAGAATTTTCTATTTCAAGATTTTTATTTATTTTTTTAAATTGTTCTAATTCTTCTTCATTATTTAAGTTTATTTTATTTAAACCTTCATTGGTGATGATTAAGTTAGCATTTTCAATTTCAAGACTTTTATTTATTTTTCTTAATCTTTCTAACTCTACTTTTAATAATTCATTATTCTCATATAAATGACTGTAAGCCTCTTGTAATTCATGGTGTTCTTCATTTATATTTTCCAATGTGTATGCATAAAATGAGGTGTTAGGCAATTGGTGTTCATAATTTACCTCAGATCTTGGTGATGAGTCATTGTCTGCCATTAAACAGAGATTTACAATTTCTTCGGTTTGTTCAGTAGTTTCTTCCTTGTCACTTAGATCCCATCCTTCCTCAGCTACAAGAACTTTGTTGTTGGCCAGTTTTGGACAATCCTTTTTGAAGTGTCCAGGCTGCTTGCATTCAAAGCATGTGTTTGAATTTTCACTTGAGTTGGTACTTCTGAAGTTGTTGTTAATGGCTTTGAAATTTCCTCCTTGCGTCTTTGGCTTGAAAGTTTGTTTGCTTTTGAAGTTGTTGTTTGTCTTCATAAATCATTTGCCATATTTTCTTGCCATGCTTTGAATTACTCTCCCGAGTTGTCTGGATAGTAGAGCAACTTTATTATTGTCTAGACTTAGGAGCTCTTCATTTAGTTCTTCATCATCACTTTCTTGATCCACCATAAGGGCTTTGAAGGCGATTCCTTTCTTTTTGAGATTTGTGTCTAATCCGGCTTTTTCAACGAGCACGTCGACTTCATGGGCACGAAGATTTCCAATGAGATTATCCATAGGATATGTGGTTAGATCTTGCATTTCTTTGATTACTGCAACCTTCATTTTCCAGATGAATGGAAGAGCTTTGAGAATTCTTCTGTTTTTCTCATTTGTAGTGTATGCAATCAATTTTTTCCAAATTTCTTTAGCATTTTTGCAGTTGCTAACTCTTTTGTATTCTTTTTCAATAAAAGCACTAGTTAACACTTGTTCAACTCGGGATGCAGTATTCATAGTTTCTTCTTCTTTAGTGGTGAATTCATAGATGTCTTTCTTGACAGTCTTTTCTTGGATTTTGGTTGGAATTTGTACACCTCGTTCGATGGCACACCAAATTTTGATTCCTTGGGATTTGGCATAGATTTTGAATCTGTTTTTCCACGTGGCAAAGTTGGTACCATCAAATAGTGGAGGTCCGGACATTGACAGTCCTTCTCCGTAACCAGTAGCATTGTAGGCTATGGATCTACTCTTAGGTATGCATGTATATACTTAACAAACAAGTTAAAGAGCACTGCTCTGATACCAATTGAAATTCCAATAATAATCTAGAAGGGGGGTTGAATAGATTATTACAGGTTAAAAATTTATATTAGGCCTTTTTGAATTTTTAATAATTAATATACAGTTTTAGAAATTAGCATGCAAGATAATAAAAATCCAATCACACAATGCACATAGATTTAATTGGTTCATAACATATACCCCTTGGTATGTTGCTACGTCCAGTCTCAAGTCCCTACTTGGAACTTGAGATCCTATTACTATCACTAATAAAAACTCCTTCAACAGGCGGAGAAGCCTTTACAAAGTTTTATAGACAAACTTCTAACTTTTCAACTATTCTATCTTGGACAGTAAGCTCCCCGCTCCCTCCTCAAGTTTAGTTGTACCTTCTTTTGAGTTCAGTTCTATTCTATGATCTGGTCTTGAAACAATAGTCTCTTCCTCACCTCATAAGTACACTAGAGACCCAACTTCCTGCTGACCTCTCTAAGACTCTGGTCTTGGTCTAAGAATTACTCGTCTTTCTCACAGGTACATAAAATAAACTAACTCTGACCTTTTCTCCTTTTACAATTAATTTTTTACAACAATGTGCTTCTCAAATAAGCAGATAAGAGTTTAGTACAAATGGATGCTTCTCAAATAAGCAAATATTAATTAAATAATATATATATATATATATATATATATATATATATATATATATATATATATATATAAGTTCAAAGACTTTTATATTTAAAAATATGCTTCTTTGTCAGTAGATAGATTTTATGGTTAGATCAAATGATGCTTCTGATTAAGCAAATATGTAAAATATGCACATTTATAAAAGTTCAAGTAACTTTTATGTTTTCGAGAGATACTTCTTGAATAATCAGATAAGTCTTTAAATCAAAAGTGCTTCTGTTTAAGCATATATAAAATTTTAAAGCAATTTATAAAGAATTATTTACTCTTTAAAATAAAGAGTGTTTTCTTATGGATTAAGCAGGATGGTTTCTCAAATGATCTTTAACAAGTATTATATGAATGATTTTTATGTATCAATACTTGTATATAAAAAGAATCAATCAATTCAAATAATTTATATCAAGTATACTAATTAAATCAGTTAAGCACAAATTGATATAGCAAATATTATTGTTTAACTCAGATAATATATAAGAATATTTTATCTATTATGTGAACCTTTATAAATAATGTCACTTAGTACTATAAGAAATTGTATGGTTCGAATTCCTCTTTATAGAGGCGTATCTCCGTAGCCTTGCGGCGTCTAAGTACGACAAAATTTATAATTTCACAATTGATATTTATATAAATATTTTCAATAGATCACTACGATTCTCAAATCTAGTTCGGAAGACTCCTTTTTTTGGAGGAATATCTTAGTGTCGTTTTGAGCTATCAAGTATCGTATCTATTTTACGATATGTATATAAATAATGTCAATAAAAGGTTACTGAAGACTATAAGGAATCTTACGCTTCGAATTTCTCTCCGTAGAGGTGTATTTTCATATCCTTGCGGCGCCCAAGTATCCTTTTATTTGACAAATAGATGAAATATAGATATATAAAATTGTGTATAACAATGTATATTCGTATATCTATATATATAAAGCAAGTAAGAAATAATTCAACAGAAGTTAAACTCAAATGACTTATCTCAGTACTTGGACCAATTTTTCTCTTCTAAAATAATCAGAACTTTTGTAAGAAGAGATATAAAGATTTTTGAGAGAATGTAGGCAAGGAGAGTATGCTTTGCTTTTCACTGAATTGGTAAAAACAAAATGAATGAAATACTCTCTATTTATAGATTTTTTGAATTCGGGGGCAAAAATGTAAGTTGAAAAAATTGATTTTGAATGCACGGTTCAGATGATCAGTTTTTGAATTTAACGGTTCAGATGAGAAATAATTTTTACGCAGAAGTACTCACAATTCTGCCCGAGCCATTCTTCATCAACTTAGCATTTATTAAAGAATTAACCAAATGTAAGAAAGCTTATACATGGTTTCAAACATTAATACGCATGCCAGCACACACAGTTTTTGCAAGTCCCAAAATGATTGTCTCAACTTGCCAACACATATTTTACACACACTTATGTGTCATGCATGCATGGTATATATATGTATATATATTATGTAAATTACAAATGAATATATATATATATATATATATATATATATATATATATATATATATATATATATATGCATGCAATAAATCATTTTTGCCCAACTTTAATTTTGAAAACAAATAGGATCTCCTTGCCTTGAATTTTATATGAATTAATTTATTTAACACTTGACATTTAATTTATCAAGGTCAATAAAAACTAATTCAAATAAAATCAGAAAAATAGTTTAGATAAAAATATAAAACATAATTAAATAATTTATAGGTTTATTTAATTACTAAATAATTGTTATCATCAAAATATATAAAATAAAATGAGACCTATCAATCTCCCCCTTTTTGATGATGACAATTATATAAAAATATTTTCACCATTTTAAAAATCTCCCCCTCAAATTATGAATACTTTTAATTCCAAACTTAGCATTTTTATCCAATCTCATAGCAGTGTGTATAGCAGTTGTTATAGCAATTTATATATCAGTTTATATCCAATCCAATAGCAATCTCATAGCAGTTTATATCCAATCTCATAGCAGTTTATATAACAGTTATACTTATAGTAGTTATAATATTTTTCTTCTCCCCCTTTGTCATCATAAAAAATTATGGGGAGAAAGATTTAATCTTGCAGAAAAGTTAGGTACGTAATCCTGCAGAAGAGTTAGTAACCAAAATTTATAGAAACTAGAAAAGATATATACAACAGCAGTAGCAGTAGTAATAGTAGTAGTAAAGAGGGGTTAGGGGAGTTAGGTACAGTCATCCCAAATAGTTAGTCAATCTTATAGATTGTTCAAATAGTTAGATTTCCTCTAGATTTAGAGGAGTGAAGTGAGAGATTTTAGGAATGTGAACATCTGGATCTTCAGGAAATGATGGTGGCACAAGATCAGCTGGGTCAGTAGTGACAGTATTAGTAAATGGGTAAGAACCCATAACTAAGATATTATTCTCCATCAAACAACATACCATGGTCTTAACAATACATGATACGAATGGTTGATCCCCCTAAGTATGAGAAGGAAGGTCCATATAGTCTAACGACTGTTAAATATTTAAGTAGAAATATAACCTGGGACGTATTTCACGGTCTTATAACTCTCAGATAAATTCTAATTTCAGTTCTTGATTATAAATGATAAAAATTGTTATCCAATTCAGTTAATCTTATTCATTGTCAGTTGCTATGTTGTTATTATTATCATTTTAAGTGAGCATTTGTTTTTCTCACTCTTGCATATATATAACTATTGCAGCCAAAGTTGAAAAGGTTGACGAGCCAACCACTAGTAAAGGAAAAGGCAAGATAAACAAGTTCTGAAGACTTGTTAAATTATTGTTCAAATGGTTAATGTAATCAGACTTAGTTTATTTATGTGATGTATTCATCTTTCCGTTTGTGATTGTGTAATTAAGGTTAAACAACTTGGGATTATGTTTTGCAACCCTTTTATAGGGAGGATTTTTATTTTAGGTTGTAATTTCTTTTACATTCCTTATTCATGGGTAATTAGTTATGTTTTATTTGGATAGTGAACACCAAATCTATGGGATTGAAGTACCTTGATTTGGGGGTTTCACAAGTTGGTATCAAAGCTTTAGGTTATGAACCTTAGGTGAGAGAAAACCTTAGGATGTAGCCTTATTGGAGATCGAGAAGATAGTGGTGATAAAAGATTGATAATAAAAGACTCTATATGCTTATGTGTTTATAACCTATGTGCTCGTGAGTATCGAGTAGTGACGATTATCAATTAAAACTTAAAAACTTTATTGTCAAGATGGTTAATGTTGGAGGATCCAGTCAAGCTAGGGATGAGGGACCTCACATGCCTAGAGAGGAGGAGCCTCGAGATATTCAAGTATTCTGGGAATAGCTAGTGTCAAGAGAGTCATCTCCGTTGGTCACAGTGGTTGGTTTTGCCCCTGAGTTTGAGCAGAAGGGGTTACCGGATGACGAGGGTGAGATAGAAACAGATGAGGAGAATCATGTGGAGTTACCATAGACAGATGAGGAGGAAGAAGAGGAAGAGTTTCCACCATACTCTATTGCAGCTCAGATGTATGACGAGGTGTACGACCATAAAATTAAGCTTTAGGATAGAGTCAGGAAATTGGAGGAGATGGCAGATGAACGTCAGACCGCGATGGCACAGAAGGACGATGAGATTCAGGATCTTGACGAACGTCTCGATAATGTGGAATTGAAGCTGGTTCACACAAAGAGTGACAAGGAGCAGTAGATGGCAGAGGTTGTAAAGTTAAAGGATGATTTAAGAGAAGAGTCCGCTAAGAGAGCAAGAGCTGAAGATGCTTATGAGAAGGCTTCCCAACGTGTAGATGTAGCTGAGGAAGAGTTGCAAACAAAGAGGGCCAAGACGGATTATGTCTTCCATACTACGATGAATAGAGCTCAAGACCGAGTTATCTACTATCCGACTCAGTTTGAGGAATTATTGTGGTACATGTTAGATCGTAGAATGATGTTCCGTATCATGGATGAGAAGCGTAGTAAGGCTGTGCAATGTCTTAATAGGCCTTAATAGAAAGTGCAACCACCATGTGAGTAATTATATAATAAATAAGATGTAAATCCCAAGTATTATATGACTAATGGGATATAATGATGTTGTCCTAAAACTTTATCAGTTTAGGAAAAATGATGTAAATAGTAGTGATGCTATCTTTGTTATGTTTTAAAGGTTATAAGTGAATAAAAGCTCAATATTTATTCAAGATGTTATGTGTTAAATGTTGATTATAAAATGTTCAAGTTAAGTAGTAAATATTTATAAAAAAAATTGAGTGATGATCTAATAATTGTATATTTTAAATAGAAAATGCCTCCAAGAAGACATCAACCACGACAACGAACCCCTGAGGGGTCTACCAATAATAACAACGCCAATGCTAACCCAGTTCAGCAGTTGATGACTTTACTTATGGGAGCACTGCAAAATCAGCTGCAGAATCAAGCTGCGACCTTTAAAGATTTCAAAGCAGTTGGACCGCCAGAATTTTATGGGACCATGAATCCAGTAGAGGCACAAACATGGATCATGGAAATAGAGAAAATATTCGACGTTACTAGAGTCGGTGATGACTAGAAGACGTCTTTCGCAACGTTCATGCTGAAAGTATAGGCCAGCTACTGGTGGCAGGTGAATAAAACACGAGGTGGACATGGAGTGATGACATGGAACATATTTAAGGAAATATTTTCGAGACCTATTTTCCAGAGGGCACACAGAATCAGATGGAGGTCCAATTTTTAGAGCTGAAGTAGGGTGAATTGATAGTGTCAGAGTATTCAGAAAAATTCAATGAGCTGGCAAGGTTTGCACCATATCAGGTTAATACAGATGAACGCAAGGCAAGAAGGTTTGAACAGGGACTAAAGCCCTGGTTGTACAGCAGAGTCTCAATGTTTTAGCTGAAGACATTTGTGACAGTACTTGAAAAGGTGATCATCGAAGAAGGTGGAAGCGATGCCTTAATGAAATATAATCAGGAACAAAAGAAGAGGAAGAATGAGAATGAAAGCAAAGCTGGTGGTAACAGTGGCAGGAATAGTAACCCGAAGAGGAAGTGAAATGAGAGTGTAGGTGCTAGAAGTCAGTAGAGTAGCCAACAGAAGAGGAAATTTGAAGCGTGTGCTACCTGTGGGAAAAATAACACTGGCGTGTGCTTGAGAGGTAAGCGAGTGTACTTCAACTGTGGTCAGGAGGGCCACATTGCTCCGAGTTGCCCTAATTCAAAGAAGGGTGCTTGCTTCAATTATGGGTCGAAGGATCATATGGCTCGTGAGTGCCCTAAGAAGACAGATAGAGGTGCAGGAGGAAACAAGGGAGGTAAAAGTGGTTGTACACTGACTATTGCGGGACCAATGTCGACGAACAGACCCACAACTAGAACCTTCAACATGACTATGCAGGATGCTGTGCAGTTAAAAGATGTGGTGTCAGGTATCATTCCAATCAATGATTTAAATGCATATGTATTATTTGATTTGGGTGCTACTTGCTCATTTATATCTGATGATTTTGCTAAGAATTTGGGTTTTTTTAGTGAAGAGTTAAATTTCCCTTTGAATATAGACATTGCGAATAGGGAGGTGGTTCTTGTTAAGAACGTATATAAGAATTGTAGGGTGACTATTAAGTTAAACGTAATGACAGTAGATTTAATCCCGATTAAACTTTGGGAATTTGATGTTATATTGGATATGGATTGGTTATTCAATTATAGAGCGATAATTGATTGCTAAAAGAAACGTGTAAACCTTATGATTCCGTCAAATATAGTTTTCTATGGTGGTAAGTCGCCTAGACAAGCGAATTGTCTGATGATGATGATGCAAGCCAAGAAGTTATTGAGATAAGGCTGTATAAGATATTTAGCTTACATAGTCGATACTCAGAAGAAGGGTGCGAAACTGGAGGAAATACCAGTTGTAAGGGATTTTGTGGACGTATTTTCGGATGATTTGCCAAGACTTCCGCTAGACAGGAAAATTGAGTTCGTTATCGACTTAGCACCAGAGACTGCTCCGATATCAAAGGCCCCATACAGAATTACTGCGGTGGAAATGAAAGAATTGATGGTACAACTGCAAGAGCTACTAGAAAAGAAATACATTTAGCCGAGTGTATTGCTATGGGGAGCACTGATGTTTTTTGTTAAGAAGAAGGATGGGTCAATGCGTCTTTGCATTGATTATAGGGAGTTGAACAAAGTCACTATTAAGAATAAGTATCCGTTGGCAAGAATAGATGACTTGTTTGATCAGCTGAAAGGAGCTAGATACTTCTCGAAGATAGATGTAAGACCCTAAATTTTATGAAATGAAAGTATTTAATTTTCTTATAATTATTATTCTATTTAATAAATGGTTAAATTGATGAAGGGTTAAAGTTAAGGGTGATATGTGAAAATTTTTCAAAGTAAGCAAGTTGATATAAAATATTCGTTATGTCGGGGAATATTCCTTTCGTCGGGGAATATCCATACGACGACACCATCATTGGTGGACCCCACAACGAAATAACTATCGGAGTTAGAAAACGACAGAAATATCTTTTTACAAAAATAACGGCGAAATTTTTACCGTTAAATTGCTGAAATACCCAGTGGTAAAAGTACAGTAATACGCGTGATTGCATAGTAGCACACGGTATTGATTATTGATGCTTACGTAAAAAGTCACTCAATTTATTCAATTATTGCTACAGTAGTTTCTGCATAATATCTCTCATATTATTGATTCAATTATTGTCACAATATCATTTGCATAATATTTATTATTATTAAATCAATAATTGAGACGACAACGTTATTCATATTATTATTTGTATTATTGACAATGTCTAGAAAGTTCTGTCGAGGAGAGGTTTGTTCACCTAATTGCGCGCCAATAGGGAGAAATCCTTATCGGAAAACCCCCTCTTTCCTAAGAATGATCTGGTTATTAAATATTGTGAGTTATAATATTAATAATGAATAATTGTTAATATATTAAAAATGTGTTTATTAAAGATAAGTGATTTGTGGTAAATATTTATTCAATTTTTAATATAAATTGAGGGGTTTGTTATGAGGTGGTTGTTATAAGTTTGGCTTATTATTCCATGAGGGATGTGCTAAGTTTTTGAGACCATTGGTTGAAGATATAATAGTAAATCAATATGGACCGCTAGTGAAAAGTTATAATAGTAAATCAATATGGATCGCTGGTTTAAAGTTTTAATAGTAAATCAGTATGGACCGTTGCTTTAAGTTTTAATAGTAAATCAACATGGACCGTCCGTTTAAAAGTAAATTAATCTGGGTCGTTCATAAGTTAGTTACTATTCAGTCCTTTTTTCTATAAATAGAAGCTCATTCCTTCATTATTTCTTACGAATTCACTGAAACTCAAGAGAGAGAAACTATAGAGAGCAATAAGAAGAATATTCTGCTACTACCCTACTTCAGTATTCAATCTTTTATTAAGGTAAGGGGTGTTATTTATTTCATATTCTCTTACGATATTATTTTTCGTATTCGTATGGAATATTATCTTTGTTCAACATTTGTAAGGGATATTAATTGTTGTATTCGTAAGGGGTATTATTTCTTTCGTATTCATGAAGAGAGTTATTTTCTTTCAATACTCGTAAGGATTGTTATTCCATTCTTTATTATTCTGTTGGAATAACTTGTCTACGCGGACTACCGCATGCATGGTGAAATCTTTGGTTATTCCATTCTTTATTATTCTATGGGAATAACCTGTCTACGCGGACTACCGCATGCATGGTGAAATCTTTTGTTATTCCATTCTTTATTATTCTGTGGGAATAACCTGTCTACGCGGACTACCGCATGCCTGGTGAATAACCCTTCGTATTCAGTTGTTATTAAATTGTGGAAATGATCTGTCTATGCAGACTACCGCATGACAGGTGGAAATCCATTTGCAGTTTTGTATATTATTTCTTTTCATATTCTTAAATCTAAACTTATTATGGTAAGTATTGCTTCTATAATTCTTGAAATTAGTGGAATATCCTTGAGTTTTGCGTCTCATCTAGTATCGTTTCATTGAAATATTGATTTGAACTTTCTTATTAAATATCAATATTTTCACTCGGAGTACTATTTATGGGTTACTATTCACTCGGTTACTATGCACTCGAATATTATTCACCCGAGGATTCGGGGTACTTTTCATATCGAGTTACTATTTATGAGTTACTATTCACGGGGTACTATTCACTCAGGTACTATTCACCTGGGGTACTATTCATGACAAAAAATAATTTTTTTTCGGTCCAAATCATTTTTGATACAATATTATTCTTGAATTTTACTCCATAAAGCAGTATCATGTTGACAATTTGGACATTATTGAATTCTGGATAAATTAAATTACAAATCTTTAAAAATTTATCCTTTGCTTTCTTTTAATTGAATTCTTATATCATTGTCATCATCCTCATGCTTATATTGTGATAAAAGTCATATGTGGCTTACGTGCATAGATGTACTATTGATTGGTATGATTATGACCAGGGATTATTATGTATAATCATGACCGTAATGTTACTAATGATGTGGTAAAAGTCCTCATTCACCCGTAGTGCATTAATGGACAGTTGTTGGTATGATCATAACCATTGATGATTATATGAATATCCTTGGCCCGTAGTGCAGGGATGATTCGATGATGTGGTTTATTTATTAAGCTGAGTCTCAACGATAATGTTGATGAAAAATTTTAAATCATAGAAGATAGTAGATACCATGCTCTACTTGACTCTTCTAATGGAGTACTTGTTTCGCTGCAGTTAAACTTGATGTTTATTGTATTTTATCAGTTTAACACTGTTGAAGGCTAATGATAATTTATTTTGCATTATCTTAGTCATAATATTTCTTACTGGGCTAGTTGAGCTCACCCTTTTGCTTTCATTGTTCTCTTCAGAAAATGAGAATATAGCTGGGACGAGTCGGGAAAACGATAAATACATTGCATATGCCTTAAGGCAACTGAACGACTATGAGAAAGGATACCTGACTCATGATTTGGAATTGGCTGTAGTGGTGTTTGCTTTGAAGATATGGAGACACTATCTCTATGGGGAAAAGTATGAGATATATACAGACCATAAGAGTCTGAAATATATTTTCACACAGAAGGATCTGAACATGCTTCAGAGAAGATGGTTGGAACTGATAAAAGATTATGATTGTGAAATCTTTTACCATCCCGGTAAAGCAAATGTGGTTGCCGACGCCTTAAGTAGAAAGGGTCGGGAGAAGTTAATGTTGTTAATTTCTCAGGAGAAGCTAATTTCAGCAATGACAAAACTAGAGTTGGAAGTGAGATATTCGAAGGAATCGGATGAAAGATTATTCCAAATGGAGGCTAGTTCAACTTTGGTGGATAAGGTAAAGGACGCCCAACTTCAAGACGAAGGATGCGAGAAAATCAGGGAAAGAGTGTTTGAAGGTAGTGAGTTGAAATTCAAGATCGATACTGAAGGATTACTGAGGTTTAAGGGAAGAATCTGGGTTTTGCCAATACCCAAAATTAAAGAAGAAATTTTGACCGAAGCTCATAATTCATGATATTCAATTCACCCAGGGAGTACGAAGATATATCAGGATTTACGACAGTATTTTTGGTGGCCGAATATGAAAAGAGACGTTGTTGAGTGTGTTGTGAAATGCTTGACATGCCAAAATGTCAAAGCTGAGCATTAGAGACTAAGTGGATTGTTGCAGGCATTGAAAATACCGAAATGGAAGTGGGGACATATCACAATGGATTTCGTGATAGGTCTTCCCAATACACAGAAATGCTATGATGCAATTTGGATTATAGTGGATAGACTAACGAAATCAGTTCACTTTTTGCCAATCAAGGTTAGATACAATCTAGATCAGCTGGTAATATATGACAAGGAGATCGTTTCAAGGCAATGGGTTCCATTGTCAATTGTGTAAGACAGAGATCAACGATTCACTTCGAACTTCTGGAAGAGACTACACGAATGCATGGGAACACAATTAAGAATGAATACGACGTACCATCCTCAAACGGACGACCAAAAGGAGTGAACAATCCAGATATTAGAAGATATGCTGAGGGCGTGCATTATAGATTTCAAAGGAAACCGGGATGATCATTTACCATTGACTGAATTCACCTACAATAACAGTTACCACGCGAGTATTTGCATGCCGCCTTATGAAGCGTTATATGGCAGAAAGTGCATAACTCCATTATGTTGGGATAAAGTAGGTGAACGTCAACTATTAGGTCCAGAACTGATACAGCAAACTGCCGAAGTTGTCAAATTTATCAGGGCAAAGTTGGTAGCTGCTCAAGACAGACAGAAGAAATATACCGATTAACACTGACAGAATCGAGAATTTGACGTCGGAAGTTTCATTTTCCTTAAAGTTTCTCCTTGGAAGGGGAAGATCCGATTTGGTAAGAAAGGAAAGCTAAGCCCAAGGTTTATTGGACCTTTTGAGGTGCTGAGAAGAGTTGATGAAGTGGCTTATGAGGTAGCGTTACCTCCAGAATTGGAACATATTCACAATGTCTTCCATGTTTCGGTGTTACGACCGTATAAACCTTACTACAAGCATGTGATCGAGTATGAACCATTACAGTTTGATAAATTTTTATCTTATGAGGAAATTCCTATCCAGATATTGGACAGAAAAAAACAAGTACTCAGGAATAAAGTGATACCTTATGTGAAGGTGATATGGAGGAACTACAGTGTTGAAGATGCTACGTGGGAACTCGAAGACAAGATGATGAAAAACTATCCTTAGTTATTTGTTTGATCTATGTCTTCGATTCTGGGGACAAAACCCTTGTAAGGAGGGAAGAATGTGACGAATGAATTGTTTGAGTTGTGATTCTGGGGGACAGAATCCTTGTAAGGAGTGAAGGATGTAACGATCCAAAATTTTTATATGTAATTTAAAATATATATTGAATTAAATAAATATTTTAGTTGATGTGTTTATTGTTAAATAAATATTTGATTGGTTTATTTATTAGTTAGTTAAATAACTAATTCATGAGTTGTTCTGAATTAACTTAATTAAGTGAAATATATTAATTAAGTTGATATTTGGTAATTTTGTGTTTTGAAGTCAATTTAATGAGTTAATTAAATTAAATTAATTTTTGAGTAATTATAATAGAATTCTAATTTAATTTAATAATTAAATTAGAGATTGACTAATTTATTAAATAAAATTATATTTTATAATACAAATTATGATTTTGTAGCAATTTGATTACTTGTCATTTTGATTTAATAAGTTGATGTTACTTTAATTTAATTGAATTTGAATATGAGAATTTAATTAAATAAAGTGTAACAATTAAACTATATAGTAAATGAGTTATTAAACTAAATTAAAAGAGATTTAATTTGGTTTTGCCTGTGACACCCCCAAATCTAGGTACTTCATTTCCACAAGATTTGGTGCTCACTATCCATACATTCATACTATCTATCTAAATAAAATAATATTTAAACCATAATCCTCCCTTTAAATAAGGTTACAACATTAAATCAAAAACATCCCAGGTTATCTAACCTTTAAACATCATTCAATTGCGGAATTTAATTATTACATTACATCATTATTGAAAAGTCTATGATCATAACAGTAAACAAAAGTACAAATCAACATCACTTGTACATTTTTCCCTTTCCTTTGCTAGTTGAAGGCTCATCTACCTTCTCAACTTTAGCTACAATTAGTGTATAAATATGCAAGAGTGAGCAAAACAATTGGTCACTGGATATAACAATGAATCAACAGGAAAAATAATAATAACAATTGACAACGAATAGGATCATCAAGTCTGAATAATACTCCAACAAAGATAATCACAAACTGGAATATATATAACTGAGGGTCAGAAGACCATTGTGACGACCCCAAAATAGGTCCATTCCATCAAACCTATTCTGAGGCGCCAAATACAAGGTACAGAAAACAACTTCAACTTTATTACAACAATTATCGTGCAAAATACAACAACACATATGCTGTGAGTTTGGATACAAATATATACCAAATGTAACTCATGTTCCAATCGTGAGCATCACCTCACAATGACACCTTACATAAAGGTATAGTCAAAAACTGTTTTAGAAATTAGAATCTTTGGAAAGTGCTCAAGGAAACCTTCGTACATGGGAGGCCATACTTCTAGGTTATGATAGATATCATATGGCCACAGAATTATCATTGGTTGACCCAATAGACCCCAAATAAAAACGAGAAGATTACTATCATATTCTTCCCAATGGTGAGTCTTCTCTTGACTTATCATTATCTCCACTGTCTCTAATTGAGAATTATACTTCAAACAAACACCAAGATTATATAGGTAGTGCTCGTATATATACTCAGCAAGTGGATGAGCACATCCCTGTCTTATGATGACACGAGGTTGTATGTCATTAGACATCTTGTATGATAGTGGCAAAACACCCTTCCAACGTTGGGTACACCTTACCCTATTGGATTCACCAAATAAAACTACTACATGAACTTTTCTATACTGCTTCGGGAGAACCTCCACAGCTAGAGACCACCGTTCTATTTTCCTGTTACCCTCGCTCGACCCAGCTACACTCTTATTACCTGAAAGGAATTGTGAAGCAAAAGGGTGAGCACAACTAGCCCAGTAAAGAATATCATGACTAAAGATAAATATGTTATCAATAGCCTTCAACAGAATTAAATCAGAGATTTAGAACATATGGTAGATGATAAAAATTTCAACCATAGTTGCAGCGGAACGAGCAATCCATTAGAAGAGTCAAATAGACTATAAAGTCTATTATCTTCTCCATGTTAAAAATCCACCAATAATATTTTATCCCTGTAACATCACTCAACAGTTCCTTTCCACAATCATATGAATAACTCATAATCATAATTGTGACTCTAAATTTTTTCTTCGCACCCAGGACGAAGAATATTTTCATCACATGTCTTTACTTGAAACATCAAAGACCATGGTTATACCAAATCACAGTTCCTGTTTATAATCATACTAATATAATCATCTTTGCACTACGGGCCAAAGATATTCATTTGTACCAGTTGGTCATATTCATCTCAACACCTGTTCATCTTTGCACTACTGGCCAAAGATATTCAACAACATGTCATCTTTGCACTACAGGCCAAAGATATTCATCAACAATTCATCTTTGCACTACAGGCTAAAGATATTCATCAACAGTTCATATTTGCACTACATGCCAAATATATTCATATCTCAAAGAAATATATAATCATTTCAGAATTTATATAAACAATAATTATAACCATGTTGATCATTTCACCTTTGCACTTAAGCTAAAGATATTCACTTATAAATTTAATGGTCATGCTCATACCAGTCACCAATTCAACTTTACACAACTGGCCAAAGAGAACCCTAGTCATGATCATACCAATAATCTACCCATCTTTACACTCAAGTGAAAGAGAATATCATCATTAGGGTTATAAAAATATTATATATGATAATAAAAATAATATGATCAACATATAGTTTTAATCTCAAGAGTAATATTCATAAATCAACTATAATTTAGTTAGAAAAAGAAACCAATTTTGACGTGAATAGTAACTCGTGAATAGTAACTCATGAATAGTAACTCATGAATAGTAAACCCGACACAAAAATGTAGAAATTCCACAATAAAATATATACCAATATTTTGGTATAATGATATTGAAAGAATAATATTTCTTAAGCTTATAAACAATTTATTTTAATTGTTTACACTTTACTAAATAATGCATTTAATCATTCTAAAATGCCAAACTCATAAGATTTCATCACCAATAACCAAAACCCTCATCAAAAATCTGCATATACCTCATATAGGATTCTCAAGCCATAAAATCCTATTTTCTAATTTTCTTACTTCACATAACATATTTAATTCATTTACTCATAACTAGACCATTTTCATGAAAAATACCAAATCAGTTCCAAAAATATTTTTTTTCTGGGTTTTAGCATAATATAGTCCCATAGTCAATATATATTTTTCTCAGAATTTTTAAAAGTCATTTACTATTTTTTCATATGGCCAAAATAGCCGAATATTTAGACATTTATCAAAAATTATACTTTTATCTAAAAATTCTGAAATTCACAGAGTATACTCCTATCATATTCATGTACTCCCAATAAAAATTTCATCAATTTTGGGGTTAACCACAAGGAGTTATAAGCGGTTACTTTTAAAATAGTCTTTTCTCATAAAATTCATAACTCTTAATGTATACATCCAAAATCACCATTTTTGGACACAATCAAGAAAACTCATCAAAATATCATTTTAAATTTTTCCAGAATTTTTGAAGATCAGAAAAATTACGAAACTGAAAATCATAACAACTCTTAAAATCTCTTACTATCCCTTACCTCAAAAGTGCAGTATTTCTGACTGGAATGCAAAGCCGAAGGAAACTTGCACTGAATAGCAACTCTTAAAGTATCTAAATACTCACAAAATATGCTTCATAATATAGAGAGAGAAAGAGAGAAAGCTTATGTTTCTGGTGTGATTTTCAATTCTAACTTAGCCCTCTATTTATAGGAAAATATTAGCACGCCGAAGCAGACTTAACATGCAACCTGATGGCTTTACCTGCTACTATTCTCACCCACCACATTTGAATAAAAATCTCAGCATATTTCTTCACCAACCAAGAGTGGGGCCCACCAATTCTAGAATTTTCCACCAAAATGATTAACTCCAAAAATTCAACAATTTCTGAACCAGTCATCTTGTAAAATTCATAATAAGTTATTCGTTCATTTTTAACGGTTCAAAATTTATGGACATAAACTCAACTTATATATGTATAACATATCCAAATATTACCACGATCCAACGGTCGGATTAAAAATTATAACCCTCGCAAAATATCTCAAAAACCCTAATTTAATTTTTAATACCTCCGTTCCGATAAAAATACAGATAAAACACCTCAACATTAACTCCTTCATTTTTAACCACAAAAATATATCCCTCATTTATATCCACATAAAATAAATATTTCCTTATCATATGAATCAATAATTAATTATTCACAGATAATATTACAGAATCACATTTATGACAATCAGGCCGTTCTCAGGAAAGAGGGGGCTTTCCAATAAAGATTTCTCCTTACTGGCGCGTAATTAGATGACCAAACCTCTCCTTAGACAGAACTTTCTAGACATTGCCAATAATGTTATCTAATAATATTATTCAAATAATATGAATTATTGATCTGATAAAAAAAATACTGTGCAGCAACAATTATTGAAACAACAATAATATAAAATATCAACGCAGCAATTATTGAATCAATAAAATAAAATATTGAACAATAACTACTGTAACAATTATTGAGTAATGTCTTCTTACGTAAGAATCAATAATTGGTGCAATACCGTGTGCTACTATACAATAACGCGTATTACTGTATTTTAACCACCGGGTATTCCAACAGTGTTAACGGTAACAACTACGCTGTTATTTGTAAAAACTTAAATTTGTCATTTTCTTCATCCGACAGTTATTCGTTATGGGGCCCACAAATAGCTGCGCCGTCGTACGAATATTCCCCGACAGAAAGAATATTCCACGACCAAACGAATATTCCCCGACAACAATGATTATTTTATAACCACTTGCGTATTTTGAAAAAAAATCATATATCACCCTTAACTTTAACATTTATCAGTTTAACCATTTAATGAATGGAAAAATTGAATACTTTTATTTCATAAAATTTGGGGTCTTTCAACCATGAACTATGCCCACAGTTGTGAGTAATCTTTCAACTCCAACTTTAACAGTCATAAGACTATAAGGACTCCTCGTACTTTGGGGGATTAGCCCTTCGTACAATGTATTGTGCACAAACATTTTAACACTACGCGTAAATTATCCCCTAATAATAATAGGGTTGTTCATCCCAGTATTTAGAGTACAAGTCCGCACCAAAGAAAGTTTGGTTTGGATAAACTTTCAAGGGAAATTGAAGTTTAACGAACATCAACTAGAGAACTAGTTGAATCAATAGTGTTTGATAATCACAACATATGTTTAATAACAACATAACATAGGACAATTAAAAATCATAAATGAACTGATTATACATATTAAACTCATGCTTGAATTAACTATTGAGCATAAGTATTCAACAAAATGAATAAAATGATAACCCTTTGCTTGAACAATAAATAAGCTAAGGTTAGAGCCTTATAACATTAGAAATGAAATTACTGAGCGTACATTAACTGATAGCAAGCTGGAAACTAAAAACTTGCCCAACATGGTATTAACTCATGCAAAGAATTAAAACAGTTCAATAATAGAGACGAGAGTTCAAAGACTACGTTCATTATACAATAATAGAACTTAAGAAACTTGCTTAACTATAAACACGTTAAAATGAATCAATCAAATGAGAATTTCAGATAACACTAGAGTTAAAGTTTGCTCGAATGAATTTCAGGAACAATTGAATTATTCAATAACAGTAAAGATAAAAAGCTTGCTCAATCAAAAGAATAAAGTTACACAATGTAATAATAGAACTAACTCAACGAAAGTGTAGAGTTAGAAAACTTTCTCAATGTAAAAGATAGGATTTATAAACTTGCCTTGAGCGTAAGCTATAAAATTAAACTCACGATCACCAACACATAATTTTAGAACCACAATACCTATTAGATATGCTAACATACCATAACATGTTTATTACCGTTTACATTTCAGAAACTCTAAGTGTTTTACTTCGCAACACTTGCCTAACATTCATTGTGTACACTAAGTTATCATATAATGCGTTCGAAATTTACTAATCTTTTACCACTTTGAATTCACTAACCCCATAACACAACTCTGTTTTAGCCTTGTTGTTACATGTTGGACACATTACCATAATCCTTAGTTAAGTTACAAGAACGACCAAAGTCTGCAGAAATAGCAGACTTCAGTGTCTGGAAATGGGCACTCGAGCGGCAGCGTGAGTTTTGTACTGGGAGGCCGCGCGCCCGCGCGACGCACATAACACGGTTTTTGCAGATAGAGCTTCTGCACTTTTCTTAGCCCAACTAACACGAAATTTACCCACCAAACAGTGATAATAACACGTAAGATAAATATAATAGTATCATAAACATGTTTGCTAACATATTAAATCACTTAGCACAATTTAACAATCACTAAAACTATTTTAATTTCTCAAAATTCATATTTTTTATAAAAACTCAATTTTCTTGATATTCATTCTAAAAATCATCACTGTGAATTCAATACATGCTCAAATCATCTTATTCAAATTACGTTATGCTCGCATCTCATTGAACTAACATATACAAGTGTCAATTTATAGTTTCACATACTAATTGGCCACTAAAATTAATACTTACATAGCCACATATGAAAACATATATATACTGACATTATTTCTACTACTGTCGACCGAATTTAGCATGCAATTGTTGTTTATACATAATCTCTATCATCATATACTCACATAATCACAAGTAATCCCATTGTATAGCAATAATCCAACAAATTTGAAATTCACATATTATATAAAAGTTTGCCGTAATACTCATAAACATATATATAATATCCAAGTTGTAGAACATACCTTCAATTATCAACATAATTGCTGCCAATTACTGAAATTGTTATGCAAATTCTTAAGATTCTCTCTTTCTCTCTCAATTCTCTCTGAAACTCTCACAAACTCGGTACTCTCAAACTTGGAAAATAGAATGCGTAATAATAAGAAAATCAACTGATATTCAAGCGCAAGAATAAAACTGATACTTAATAACACTACTAATTACAAAATCGGTTACTAACGTATATAATATAAATATTATATTTATTATTTTAATTTATTTTACTTATTTTATTTAATTTAAATAAACTAGAAATCCCAAAAGCCATAAGGCTTGTTTGGAAAAAACTCTTTAAATATATTAAAGAATTAATATATTAAGCCTTGTTTGTTAAATACTAAATTAACTACTTTAATTTATTTTAATAACTCCATATAATATAGTTATTTGTCACACTATATTTATTCAAGCTTTCATATTTATTTTAATTAATTCAAATCACAATTAATTAAATAAATCCTTTAATCACATAACTCAATACAAATAATTAACCATTAAATTGAAATATCGATATAATAATCATTTCCTTAATTCATCAATTATTAAATAATTAACTAAACAAAAATTAAATCAATTGAACAAATATTTATTCAACGATAATCACATCCATTAAATATTTATATAAATCAATAAATATTTAATATTACATTTAAAATTCTCGAGTGTTACATTGCCAAACAAGGCTTAAGGCTTTTAAATTCTTATTTTAATTCAGTTTTGCCAAACAAGCCTTAGTGGCTTTTGAATTTAAAAAAAACATAACTTATATATTATTAAGTAGATATTATGGGTTTTGTCAATTTTTTTATGTTACGTATTATAACAGTTTATATTATATATTATATCAGTTATATTACGTATAGTTAGAGAAGAGAAAGAAGAGAGTTTACAGAGAGAAAAGAGAGAATAAAGAAAAAAAGTTCTGTGATTTTGAGTTTGAAAGCTATAAAAAGAGAAGGGCTAATTCTTATCTCCTAGTTAACCTAAATAAGAAATCAAATGCATAATTTTCAGTTTTAAAGTTACGGTTTTTGTTTTCTAGAAATTCTCTATAATTGTGTTTTCATAGATGATTGTTAAATGTATGGCTAAAATATGTTTATTTGTTGACATAAACTATTTTTATGTGATTTGTACATGATTTAGAGTTAATTAAATCATGAAAACATGATAAATATGAAGAAATTCATATTACCGTGATATATACATGAATAAGGCTTATGTGATGTTAAAATTGATGTTCAACTTGTATGATAAATCGTAAATTGATTGTTAATTATGAAAATATATGAAGAAACGAAAATAATGTGATTTAAATGGACTATTTTGGTTATAAAATGGAATTACAGTGATTTATTTCGCTAAGAATGTCTAAAAGGGAAGAAATAGCAAAAACAATGAAATTTAAAGACTTTAATTTGTTGTTTATGTGGTTAAAATCAAGAAATTTTATGTTAGGTAAATCAAATTAGAATAAAAAGAAATCTTAAGCCAAAACAAAAAATTAAAAGTTAGTGTGTTGGGCTACTTTTGGGTTAACTGTTTTGGCTAGTTAGACTTGTTGAAAAATTTTAAGTTTCTGGGGTCTTGTAGTGTGCAATCCCAGCTAGCCACAACCTCTAGAACAAACTCGTTCTGAGTTCAGACGATCGAGTTATGACGTGCCAAAGTGGGTGTGTTGAATCTGTCAAAAATCTAGAAAACTAATTCAGACCAGTCCCTTAAATGAATTTTCTGGAATTTTGTGTTGAGAGTTTGAAAATGGTCAAAGCACAAGAGTTGTAACTGTGTGAGCCCCAAATCCGGGTCCCGAATCACCGCGGATCTGGTACAATCATTCTACAACTCTTGCGGAAGATATAAACATAAATTGTTTATGCATTACATTTACACACTATTCCCCAAGGTCGAGTAACCTTAACTTATACACAATTCATAAACTATCTAACATATAATGTTAATATCCTATATAACTATTACACTTTAGCTGCACATATTAACCCAAGCTGGACTTGGCTTTGTCCTTTCCTGTATCCGACGTATTCGCCTTATCTACAATGTTTATCATGATATATAGCAAGAGTGAGTAATAAGTTTTCCCAGCAAGTTTAAGTTCAATAAATTAAGGATATATCATGATTAAAAGAATTAAACAAAAGCTGGTTACAGTTCTACAATATAATTGAGAACTAGCATGAGCAAAGTTTACATAGCTGAACGGACATATATATATATATATATATATATATATATATATATATATATATATATATATATATATATATATATATATCTGAACTGAATGGTAATGAAGGTGATTAGCCTTTCATACCTGATGAATACATGTAGTATGCACATAGTGTGATTTAATAATTCTTAGACATGGCAATTAGCAATGATTAACCACAAGTATATATGAATAAACAACTCGAGGTCGAGTTAAGAAAAACTTGTCTGTTCTGTTGATTATCGTTACACATTTTAATAAGCTTTACCTGAAGACCTAATATTAATAATATTAATTTCCAAGTATTAGAATAATATCATCACAGTATTTAAAATAACCATAGAATAACCTAAACACATAACACATAACCCTATCAGTCTATACAACACATAAGACCTAGGATCCAGTCAAACTACTTTAGTCTAAGTTGAATTCGGTACAATTCTGACATCCCAACGGTTTAGTCGGACAAATATCGAGTTTAAGTTTATTTAAACTCTGCCTAAACACTCAACAATTATCTTAGATAATTTTATTATCAGTCAAAATATTTTTCATAAGCTCGTAATAGTTTTTTAACTAATTATTGCCATTTATCATGATTTTTCAATCATTAATATCGTATTTAAATGAATTAAATACCACATAATTCATTTATCATTAATATTTATTTAATACTAAATATTAATGAAAATTATAACATAATATTATAATATATTTATAATATATCAAAATATTTTTAATACCTTAATTTTTCATTTAAATGATTTTTAAACATTTAAATCCATTATCCGATAATCGCCATTAATATTAAATATTAATATATTTTTCATGACAAAATATCAAAAGTTATATTTTATAACTTAAAATATTTTTATAACACTTAAATCATTTTTATATGATTTTTAAATCAATAATTCTATTTTTCCATCATTTATTTAATACATTTATTAAATAAACTATTTATCATTAATATTAATTAATTAATGAAATTCATCACAAAATATCAAAAGTCATTAAAAATAACTTAAAATATTTTCTTATACCATAATATAATTTTTCATGATTTTTCAAGTATTAAAATTATTTTAAAGTAATTTATTTAATATTATAATTAAATAAATTAAATACCACTAATATTCCAAAAATATTAAATATTTATGAAATATACTCAAAATTATTAAAAACACATTTTCAGGCTTTAAAATAATTTTTAGGAATTTATTATGAATTTTTAATAATTAAAAACTATTTTTTTCTATTTATTTATTAAAATAACCAATTTTCAGAAATTAAGTGTCACTAAAGGTGCATTAGGTGACAAAACTGTGGCTAAAGGTGTTCTTGGCCAAAACCCAGAAACTCATGTCAGTGTTCGAGTCACCATGTTTTACCATTGCTAGATTCGTGATCATAAGGACTCTGGACTTGCACAAGTTTTAATAATGTAGTATAAGTGTAATACTACAATAATCAATTAATGTTATGGCTAACATATATCTAATCAACAAGATCTAAGCCTCCCAAATCTTGTCAGTGGTTGTTCTTCATTTCTGGGTTACCCAGAAATGAAGAACAGCTCGAGTGTGGTACTTTGGAGCTTCATGGTTTGCATTTTGGGTCTAGTTTGTGAGATCTAATGGTTCCTATATGTAGTCCTGATGTCATACTACAATTATACAACCATATATCAGTCTAAAAGCAACATGTGACATATCAGTGCAAGTCAAACTATGTTAGAAAATTTGGCTGTTGAAGATCTGGGTTTTCTAGAAAACCTTCAAGAGACAATTTGGTCAACCTACTTTGACCGTGAGTATCTATGATTCTATTACGGATCTGGGTGATCTAAAAGCTTGAATGTGTAGTCCTCATGCCATACTACAAAGATCAAACATTAACATGGTCATTAACCTTAATAGTAGCAAGATCCGAGCTCTGCAAAAACGCAGTCAGAAAAATGTTTTCGTGCTCGGTCAACGTACTTTGACCGATAATATCATGCAATCTAAACATGATCTGGGCTTGATTCAAGTTCCAGATCAAAGACCTTAATATATAGAACATATATATAACATCAAACAATACTTACACTTAACACAGAGAGATCAATGAGCCCTGACATATGGCTGTTAGACAACTTTTTCAACTTTTTCCAGATTTTTGAAATATTTAATTTCGTGCATCTAGATGTTATGGATCCATGTTATAACAACCCAGATCACTCAACAACATCCTTATGCACAACTTTAAACATCTAAACACAAAGATTAACATGAATCATATAATTTTCTAAGTTTAGGGTTTATGGATCACATAATGAATCCTGTTTAAGGAAAGCTATGATTTGATCATGGTTTATCTTTTGGTCTCATTCTCTCTCAAAATTTCGAAAATATAGAGAGAGAAAGTCTTGGAAAAAAATGAGAATTAAAGTATGCATTTTCTCTCTCTTAATCTATATAAATGATATGATTCAATGTATTTGCTAGCAATTGATGGTTGATAATTGACACATGGCTAGGGCTAGGGTGGTTCACCAACTCAAGATCATGGCAAGATTTACACACTTCCTAATTAATGAATTGTAAAAGGGTAAAATGGTCATTTAATTTATAAATTTAATGGCAAACTTGACATTTGCCCTAACGTCCATTAAGGTTTAGGGTTTGACCCTTAGGGTTTAGGGTTTAACCCTTAGATTTTTGAAATTTAATTTCTAAGATTTCTAAATTTCGGTTTTCAAAATAGAAAATTAATATTTTTAAATTATAATTAGGATTCTATAATTATATTAAGATTTCCTAATCATAATTCAAGATTGCTAATTAGGATTAATATTTCCTAATTAAAATTTACTAAATTAGCAATTAGGGTCATAATTATGCATTAGGGTTTCCAGCTGAACAATTAGGATTTTCTAAAAAATCAATTAGAGTTATCCCTAATTAAATATAATCATAAATACATAAATCATTAAATTTAGCCTTTGAATTCCCAAATTAGAGTTTCATATTCCGAACTAGGGTTTCAAATTCCCGAAACTGAAAATTAAGGTTTTCAGAACCGGTTTTAGGGTTTTTTAGAAATCGAAAGAATTTTCAAACTGAACGTTAACGTTCTTAATATAATATTAGGGTTTGCCACTGATATAGGTTATCTGGTCAACCCTTGACCCTTAACCACATACTGTTCACATATACAACCATATACACAGAACATATACACTTATATCTTTAATCCTGAATCACCACAAAATTTTTAAATTCAAAAAATTCATTCTCGGAAATCTCAAATCCATTCACTTATTTTTTGTCTAGGTTTATTATTTAACCTTAATTCAATAATTTAAGATTTTATAAATATCCAAATTCTAGGGTTGTCACAGTAGCCCCAAAAGTTAGCTTCGCGTGGGCGCAAGAATCGCTTAAAAAAAATTTGAAACGAAAAAGTTATGAATACTTTAGTGAGAGATGGTAATGCTGGAAAGAAATCGAAAACAGTTATGAACATCCATACTTGGCACAATGTTTGGGTTGTCTAGCGAACCCAAAATGAGAGTTTGATATATTTTAAAAATAGTCTCATATGATACGAAAAACATATTAAAATTTGGGAATTTTCAGATAAGCGAACAAGGCGTGAGAAAATCGCAAAGTTGCTATGCGGATAAGAGGAGGGCTGCCCATAGTAGCCCAGCCCATGTTGGCAACCACCTGCTATCGTCTTGACACTCAGTTTTCAATCACTTAGGATGTCTGAAATGTAAGGCTAGTATTTTTTAAATATAGGTGGACATACCACCTATAACATATCTGAAATTGGTTAGAATCGCACGGGCAGAATAAAAATTAAAAATACGTGAAGTGGACGTCAGAATACGTTCGCCAACAGCCTATGCTAAGGTTGTTCGGGCCAAGCCAAGGGCAGCTAGGCCCAATCCGACGATGCGATGCGGTTTTTGAAACTTAATGTAATATCCGATGCCGTGGCACGTGTTTGAATGTTGCGACACTGATTTTGATGTTTTTAGCAGTTAGACATACCTTGAAGCACTGAAACGGATATAAAATATAGTTTAAGAACTATATAACTCATGTATCTGTTCAATGCACATAGAAAGCTATAAACATAATATGTAAACATAAGTTTACATAAATGTGAATAATATATCCGTGTAATGGGAATACATTGATGTTAATGAAAGCTATTCCAAAGTTATGCCTCGGACCCGAACGGTTTTCAAAATATAAAGCGATGATTATGCAAACGTTATTGAAAACTCAACGTTTGACATAAATAAGCTATGTGTAGGTATAAGACATACAAATAGCATATGTTTACCAACAAGTCAAGCAAATGAGGCAAGTTTTGACATTATAAGAGAGACGTATACGTAAAAGCATATATATACCTCATGTATACATGAAATGGGGAAAAATAATGTTATATGAATGCATTAAGACTAGAAAAGCTAGTATTCATGCGGAATAGAATTTAAATTACTCACAAAAGTGAAAATAAGCTATAAATATACAAAGTAAAGGCATAGATGCACTATATGACTATAAGTCTACATATAGATGAGTGTAAAGTCTGTAAATGCATTATAAAAGGTTTATAAACTATAAATGCAATGTATTGACATTTTAAAAGTTGTGTTGAAACTTTTTATAAGTTTATGACTATATTAAGTTTAAAAGGAGAGATGGCACACGATATGGGTAGATACCCTGATTGTGTGTGTTCTATCGTATTTATACATGCCCTTCTATGCTGATCATTTGGATGTTGGGATGTCGATGGCCGTTAGAGCTCTCAGAGATGACTTCATCATTCTTCCCCTCATCTTGGAGGAGACATTGATATCATCATCCTTCTGCCAAACGATTGGGGATCAGGAGTTTAGAGGTAGTCATGTTCTTTTATATATTTGGTTCATGAACCATCTGAGGCCGATTGGGCTGCTTCGTCACCATGGGTTCTGTTTTGGTCATGGTATGGCATTGACCTATTCTTTTCGTCTAACTTCATGCATTAACGTTATGTCTTGGACTGAGTTTCTATATGCTATAGAGGAGCCGTTGGAGATCATCATATACTCTGGCTATTATTCCTTTCTAAGTTTCATCACTCACGTAGCTGATCTGTATTTCCTTCCCCTGGCTAGTTTGAGGAGTGTGACCACATATCATCCTCTGGATGTGATGGGTCAGTTTGATCAGTTCCAAGATATTTATTCTTTTGAGGGGACTGAGGATTATAGTTTTCCTATTTGCTCAGCTACCGAGGCTGACTTGGCTCGCGTCTACGGGTTCTGTTCCCATCGACAGACTGTAGAGTTCAAAAATGGCCATCCGAGCCGATCAATAGAGTATTCAGCCTGGTTGGAGTTGGACTTAGCTCCGATTATAGTGGATCAGGCTGAGGCAGGAGATGGGTTCACTGAGGAGGAAGAGCCTATGGAGGATCCTATATCTCTGACCGTGGATGACTTATTCGCTGGTTTGATAGTGTCTTTAGTTAGCACCGCTCCGAGTTCTATTTCAGCCTCCAAGGAGGCACTGGATCGCCAAGTTCATCTTTTCACTTTTCAGTGGGATTAGGCTCGGGCCTTGATGTTGACTGCTTTGGCAGGCAAGGATATAACTAATGTTGAGAGAGATGTAGCCCTTACTACTCGGGGTGAGGCTATAGTCGATAGGGATGCAGTTTGATCTTTTGCAGATGGGCTCACCGATTATGCTCGAGATGTCGTTCAGAGTCAGGAGGGGATATTTAGGTTAGCAGTAGAGCTACTAAGACGTGTTGACATGCTGGAGCAGGAGCATAGGGTTGCTCCTCAGACTACTGAGACGACTAGGTATTTGGAGATGTTGTCTCGTCTGACCTCCGATTTGTAGTCCTTCTTTATCTTCTTCCCTCGTTTGAGTACGTCTAGACCGGTATATTGATCGCCATTTTTTCCCCATGACTTACTATTTCGATATAGAGTTGTTCACATCATACTTGTACAATATCTAACAGAGCGATGTCGAGATGTCGTCATGTTCTTCTAGCATGGGCCATCGACTTGGAGAATTTATATGGTTATTTTAGGTTTTTGGATAGGTTTAATGTTTGTGGTTAATATAGGATAAACATGTTTGATTTTTGTTTTTCAAGGGTTAGACCACACTATAGATGGATAAATGAGAATTTTGTAATTAATTTTAAATATTTATTAAATTAAATAAATATTTTAATTGAATTATTTATTGAGATAAATAAATAATTGATGAAATTGTGGTGCAATAAGTCAATTAAGATGTGTTATAATAATTAAATTAATGAATGATAATTTTAATTTAATAATTAAATTAAATGAATTATTAAATAATTATAATGTTGTTCTAATTTAATTTAATAATTAAATTAGTGCTTTATTAGTTTGTGGAATAAAATTATAATTTATAATGGAAATTATAATTATAAGGCAAATGTTAATTTAAATTATGAATTTAATTAAATTAGTTGTATAATGGGTGTGACATAAGAACTATATAATATAAGTATTATAAAAATAAATTAAGGAGGGGAATTTTAGTGTGTAGCCTAACATGGCCTTGTGGCCTTTGGCATAATATAATTGATAAGCTCTTTATTTTTTTAACTGATGAGTACGTGGGATTATATACATCAGTTTATTTGGTTTTGCGTATTATTTTTCCAAGGTTAAGAACAGAGGGTTTAGAGAGAAAGAAATACAGAGAAAGAGAGAGTGAACAAGAAAGAGAGTTACAGAGAAATTGTGGATTCTTTGTGAATTGGAAATCAAGGGAAAAGCTTGTTATCATCTTTGCTAGTGTAAACAAGTTATTAAAGGTATAATCTATTTCTAATTCCAAGTTTTGGTTTTATAAATTTTTATTCTCCATAATTGAGTTTTGTTGGATTGTTGTTTAAAATGTTGATTATAGGAGTATATAATCTAATAGTTATCATATATAAGCAATATTTAGTGATCAAATTCATGGAATTTGGTTTGAAGAAGAAAATTTAAATAACAATGCTATATGTGTGTGAAATTAGCTTATTTGAGGCCAAAATTGGTGTTTATTTTTTAGTATATTCTATAAATTGAGTATGGATTATGTTAAGATGTCAAGAAACGAAAAGAATGCAATTGAAATGGCTTAATTTGGTTAAGAAACAAAGATTTGGTGGTTGATTTCGCTAAATATGTTAAAAATGAAGAATGTAGCAAGAACATGATTTTAATCATTTGAATTTGGTTATTTATGTTGTTTTTTGTGTTAAAATGATTGATTGTATGTATTATGTGGTTTTGGTTAGGATTATAATGTAAGGGTTTGTCTGTGTTGCTGTAGAATTGGGAAATTAGAGTTTTGGTTTGTAACAGTGTTGAAGCTGCTGCAATTTCTGTCTGCGTACTGGCGCAGCTGTGTCGGTACCGAAGGCAGAAACTGTGACGAATGAGATTTTTGTAATTAATTTTAATATTTATTGAAGTAAATAAATATTTTCGATGATTTAATTATTAGATTAAATAATTAAATGATGCAATTGTGATATATTAATTTAATTATATGTGTTACAATTATTAAATTAATGTGGAGAATTTTTATTATTGAGGTATGTGATTATGTGAACTAATTGTATTAAAAGAAATACTTAATAAGCTTAATATTATTTTAATTAATTTAATTATTAATTTCAGAGTTAATAATTTGACATTATTTATTAATGAAAAATTTAATTATGTGACTATGTGAATTTATGAGAAATTATTATATTTTATTTAAAGTAAATTAAATAAGATATTGAATTATTTTGTAAAGGAGTGTGATATTAATTAAACTATATGATAAAGCTTTATTAAATTAAAGGAGTTTTGAAATCTATTATGCTAGCCAAATAAGGCCCTAAGAGAAGTTAATAATAGTTACCCATGACTGGGTAACTGACCATCATCACGTCAGTTTTTATACGCGTCTAGCGTATCATGTTGTTTCATGTATGCTAAGTTGAGAACTCAAATAAAATTTAGAGAGAAAAGTTAAGAATTTTGAGTGTGTGATTGAAAAAGAGTTTGAGAAGGGTTTCAATTCATCTCCTACATTATACTCTACGCTTTGGGTAATTCTCTCCAACCCAATTTTCATTGTTACGTCATTTAGTTTTTATAAAAAATGGCTTTCATTCATTCGGTAAGTCTCTGTGAATTGGGAAATGGTGTTGTTATAAGAATATGTATAATAATACAAGTAGCATAACATGTTATATATATATATATTGCATGATTCCATATCATAAGTTTCGTAATATGATGACTTGTTATTTCAAAATTTACAGAGTTTGGGTTTTGGCCATATGACCCTTTTACGTAAATTTAATGTGTCAAACATAAATGGTTTTGTAAAATTTATACTCTTATTTGATTATGCATGTTGATACGAAGAGACCAAACCTTAATTGAACGGATTCGGTGTTATAACGAATCCGTAGTATTAAATTTCATGATTTATTTTCAAAACCTTCAAGAACATCAAAGTCAGTGAAATTCACATATTTTAGTTCTGTAATTATGTGTTTAATGGATTAAATTCATTCTGTAATTGATGGGTAACGATTATGTATGAATTATATCATGTGGGTATGTCTAAATTCGTGCAGAAATACAGAAATTGATAGAAATTGGCATGTTCTGCTATTTTTTGGGAACTGCCATTTCTGCAACTGGTACGCCGCGCCGCAGCGCCGGCTGCCTGCTTATTTCTCGCGCCGCAGCGCCACCTCGCCGCAGCGCCATGTATCCGGCCGCAGCGCCAAGACCTAGTATAAAAGTGGCGCTGCAGCGCCACTCTCCAGAATGTACATGAATGGAATTTTTAAAATAATTAAGTCTAGCAATGTGTTAGTAACTTAATAATGAACATGTAAAAATGTTAAAAGTATAATGAGGTGATAAAATAGATGTTTAACATGCAAATAACATAATTTCATGTGGATTGAATTATTGAATACATAATTAGTTTGTTATTTGTGAAGTGTAAATTATGTGACAATGAATGTGATATATTGATTAAGTATAATCATAACCAAAGTTATACAAAAAGAATGAAGTTACTATGATTAGTTACGTTATAATTGACGGGTATTGTTAATGTAAATGATATGTAGGATTAAATTCAAAGAACGAGTTTAGTTAAAGTGTAATCTACGCACGAGGAAAGTTTCCTACCCCTACTTATTATCATTGTTCAAGTTTATTATTTACCTTGAGTAAATTCTCATTACTATTATTCAAGTTCGAATTGTTATATTAAAGATTGATTATCCTTTCAAAGTATGAATTTGTTATACAATAATTGTCCTATTGTATACTTCTTGAGATTATTATTCAAATTGAATATCATTATTGTTGAACCTTGTTAGACTAGTGAACCTTATTGATTCGACTAGTCCATAGTTGATGAACGTTCTAAATTTCAGAACCCTTATTGAATTATCCAAACCAAACTTCCTTTGATGCGGACTCGAATGTCAAATTGAGATGAACAAACCTGTAAAGGGATTTACTTATGCATTAGCGTTAAGATATTGTGCACAGTATGGTACTATGGGCTGATCCCCCTAAGTACGAGAAGAAGAGTCCATAGTCTTATGACTGTTAAAGGTTTCAAGTATAACCCTTGATAACCTAGGACATAGTTTAAGGTCTTATGACCCTCAGAAATCTTTTGATTCTTGTTATTCATTCTTCATTCAAAAGTTGGGCTTTTATTTCAGAAGTCTTTGATTCACTCGCATGTTATTATATATTGTTATTTTATTATTTTACTTGTGGGCAATAGTACTCACTCTTGCATGATAATAACATTGCAATTAAGAACGAAAGGTCTGACGAGCCTTCTACTAGCAAAGGCAAGGGCAAGATTAACAAGTGATGAAGACTTGTTGTTTTATATGATGATGTATTTCTGTTTAAGACTTAAGTTAATGATGTTGTTTAAGACTTATTTGTTTATGTTTCTGCACAGATGTTTAAGGTTAGTATGACCTGGGATTATGTTTATTATTCGGATGTTGTAACCCCATAAGGGGAGGATTTTATTTCTATCTATTGTATGGTTTGCATTTATTATGGGTAGATAGATAGATGATATTTGTACAATGAACACCAAATTTCGTGGAATTGAAGTACCTGGATTTGGGGGTGTCACAGGATGGTATCAGAGCTGTAGGTTATGAACCTTAGGTGGGGGAACAACCTTAGGTAATAGCGTTATAGGAAGAACATAGTGAAGGAAAACTCTTATCAAGTTCTAAGAGATGAATTTCTTAATTCATTGAAGATAATAAAAGACTTTATGTGTTTATGTGTTAAATTATGTGCTCATTAGTACGACTTAGTGACTAAAACTTAAAACTATGTTGTCAGGATGTCAGATGTTGGAGGAGCTAGTCGAGCTGGGGAGGAGGAACCCTGAGACATTCATGTTGTCAGGGAGCAGTTGATTCAGAGGGAGCCATCTCCGTTGATCACAGTTGTTGGTCAGGAGCTGATGAGATCCTGTTCCCACCGAACTCCATTGATGCTGAGATGTATGATGCACTTTATGATCGTAACATAGAGTTGCAGGATACTGTCCGGGATCTGACTGAGCAGGCGGTTAGTCAGCAGATTACCATCGAGCAGAAGGAAAGGGAGATTGTGACTCTTCACACACGTGTGGGAAACGTGGAATGGGATTTGGTTCACGAGAAGGGTCAAAATGAGGAGAAGTCCACAGAAATAGAAAAATTGAAGAAGGATCTGAAAGAGAGCTCAGAGAGGCTTGTCATAGCAAAGGAAGGCTGGGTAAGAGAATCACGTCGTGCTGATCTTACAGAAAGGGATTGTCATGTAAAGAATGCTAAGCTTAGGGAGACATACTCTACACTTAATAACGTAATGGATGAAGCCCAGGATCGAGTTTTGAGGTACCCAATCCAGTTTGAAGGTTTACCATCGTACATGCTGGATTGCAGGACGATGTCTCGCATCATAGAAGAGGAGCGTAGAAAGGCTATTCGGAGCCTTAACAGATAGTGATAGTATTAGTATTAATTATGTGAAAACTATTTGGTAGTTAATGATGTTAATTCCGACGTGTTTATAAACGAAGGAATATTTTGATGTTTTAAATCCTGTAGATTCTTTATCTCGTGATAGTTGATGTAAATAGCAGTGATGCTATCTTATGATGTTAAAACTTTTGAATTGAATGAAATGTCAGAGTTTATTTGAAGTAATGTGTTAAGTGAATTATGATTAAATGTTCTAGCTAAGCCTTAAATGTTTGAGGAATTGAATAAAGACCTAATAAGCGTATATTCTTAACAGAAATATGCCACCTAGAAGACAAAACCGTCAACCAGCTCAGGAAGAGTCAACGAATAATAACAATAACGCCAATGCTAATCCCGTCCAACAATTAGTGAACTTACTAGCTGGAGCAATGAACAATCAACCTCAAGCTCCACCGAATACAACGTTCAAAGATTTCAAGGCGATGGGACCGCCAGAGTTTAAAGGTTCCATGAACCCGATCGAAGCTCAGACTTGGGTTATGGAGATGGAGAAGGTTTTTGAGGTCATAAGAGTCAGAGAGGACCAGAAGACTGCTTTTGTAATGTTTATGCTGAAATCTGAAGCCAGTTTTTGGTGGCAAGCAAACAAGGTCCGTGGAGGAGAAGGTATGATAACCTGGGAGAGGTTCATGGAGATGTTTTTCGAGATGTATTTCCCGACTACCTCGCCGAACCAATTGGAGCTTCAGTTTCAGGAATTGAAGCAAGGGAATATGTCTGTATCAGATTATGCTGCTAGATTCAACGAATTGGCAAGGTTCGTCACGTATCAAGTGCACACGGACGAGAGAAAAGTAAGAAGGTTCGAACAAGGACCGAAGCCGTGGTTGTATAGTAAGGTGTTGATGTTTCAGTTGAAGACATTCGCCGGGGTATTAGTGAAAGCCATACTCGCAGATGGTGGAAGCGATGCAGTAACGAAGTATAATCAGGAGCAAAAGAAGAAGAAGAGTGAGAATGAAGGTAATAACAAGACTGGTGGGAGTAGCACTGGGGGTAGCCATAATCAGAAGAGGAAGTGGACGAATAACTCGTCAGTTGGAAGTCAACAAGGAGGGAAAAAGAAGAAGATCGAAGCGTGCTCAAGCTGCGAAAAAACTCATTTGGGAGTTTTCATGAAAGGGAAGCGTGTGTGTTACAATTGTGGTCAGGAAGGCCACATAGCACCTAACTGTCCTAACCCAAAGAAGGGTGCCTGCTTCACTTGTGGTTTAAAGGATCATTTGGCAATAGATTGCCCTAAGAAGGGATCTGGGGGAACGAGTTTAGGAGGAAATAGAGGGAATACCGGTGGAA
This sequence comes from Panax notoginseng, assembly GCA_016801055.1. Taxonomy (NCBI): domain Eukaryota; kingdom Viridiplantae; phylum Streptophyta; class Magnoliopsida; order Apiales; family Araliaceae; genus Panax; species Panax notoginseng. The sequence goes on along the minus strand of CM029019.1, from coordinate 44,238,743 downwards.
GCACTCTGACTATCGCAGCACCAACCGCAACCAATCAACCAACCGCCAGAACCTTCAATATGACGGTGTAGGATGCAGTGCAGTCTCGCGATGTGGTGTCAGGTATCATTCCGATCAATAAAGTTAATGTTTATGTGTTATTTGATTCGGGTGCTACTTGCTCATTTATATCCGATGACTTTGCTAAGAATTTAAAATTGCCTAAGGATGAGTTAGAATACCCCATGAATATAGAAATTGTGAATAGAGAAATAATCCCTGTTAAGTACGTGCATAAGAACTGTAGAGTGGATATTAAGGGTAATATCATGAACGTAGATCTTATCCCTATTCGACTTGGGGAATTTGACGCTATCTTGGTAATGGACTGGTTATTCAATTACGGGGCGGTAATTGATTTCCAAAAGAAGCGTATTAACTTTATGACTCCGTCAAAGGTTATGTTTTATGGTAGCAAGTCGCCTAGACAAGCGAGTTGTCTGCCGATGATGCAGGCCAGGAAGTTGTTACGATAAGGATGTGTAGGATATTTAGCTTACATAGTTGACAGTCGTAAAGAGAATTCAAAAATAGATGAGATACCAATAGTGAGGGATTTCGTCGACGTATTTCCAGACGATTTATTAGGACTTCTGCCAGATATAACAGTTAAATTCGTGATCGATTTGGCTCCAGGAACGACTCCAATATCGAAGGTATCGTACCGAATGGCACCGGTAGAGATGAAAGAACTGATGGTCCAACTACAAGAATTACTGGATAAGAAGTATATCCAACCAAGCGTATCACCGTGGGGAGCGATGGTTTTATTTGTGAAGAAGAAGGATGGGACAATGCGGCTCTGCATTGATTATAGAGAACTGAATAAGGTCACGATTAAGAATAGATATCCATTACCGAGGATCGATGATCTTTTTGATCAATTGAAGGGAGCAAGATACTTTTCAAAGATAGATTTGAGAAGTGGTTATCATCAACTGAAGGTGAGACCAGAGGATGTACCGAAGACAACGTTCAGAACACGATATGGTCACTACAAATTTTTAGTAATGTCGTTTGGTTTAACGAATGCTCCTGCAGTATTTATGGGACTAATGAATGGTGTGTTCAAGCTGTTTTTGGACAAGTTCGTAGTGGTATTTATAGATGATATTTTGGTATATTAGAAAACCAAGGAAGAACATGAAGAGCATTTGAGATTAACGTTGGAAGTATTGAGAAAAGAGAAGTTGTATGCTAAGTTTTTGAAATGTGAATTCTGGATTTAAAGAGTACAATTTCTTGGACATATGATCGATAGGGACAAAATTTCGGTGGATCCCTCCAAAGTCGAAGCTGTGATTAACTGGAATCAGCCGAAGACACCGTTAGAAGTAAGAAGTTTTCTTGGATTGACAGGATATTACAGAGGATTCATTCAAGACTTTTCCAAGATCGCAACTCCGTTAACGAATTTAACTCGAAAAGCTGTGAAATTTGTTTGGACAGAAAAGTGTGAGGAAAGCTTTCAAGAATTGAAGAAGAGGTTAAGTTTAGCACCTGTATTATCTCTTCTGGATGATACAGGAAATTTTGTGGTTTATAGTGATGCTTCACACAAAGGACTTGGCTGTGTGCTTATGCAAAATGGCAGAGTCGTTGCGTACGCGTCACGACAACTGAAGGATTTAGAGAAGGGGTATCCGACCCATGACTTAGAGTTAGTTGCAGTGGTTTTCGCCTTGAAAATCTAGAGGCACTATCTCTATGGGGAGAAGTGTGAAATATATACAGACCATACGAGTCTGAAATATATTTTCACATAGAAAGAATTGAATATGCGCCAAAGAAGGTGGTTGGAATTAATTAAGGACTACGATTGTGAAATTTTATACCTTCCGGGCAAGGCAAATGTGGTTGCCGACGCCTTAAGTATGAAGGGTAGTGAGAAATTGATGATGTTGACTGCTCAGGAGGAGCTAATTGCAGAAATGGAAAAACTAGAGTTGGAAGTGAAGTATCCTATGGAGATTGATGAGAAGCTATTTCAGATGCAATCTGGTACAACCCTACTGGAAAAAGTTAAGGAGGCTCAACTTCAGGACGAAGAATGTAAGAAGGTGACAAAGAAGATATCTGAAGGAATTGAACCGAGATTTTAAGATGGATAAGGAAGGAATACTGAGATTTGAGAGCAGAATTTGGGTACCGCCAGTAAAAGAGATTAAGGAAGACATTTTGAGCGAGGCTCATAGTTCACGATATTTGATTCACCCTGGTAGTACCAAGATGTACCAAGATCTTTGACAACATTTTTGGTGGCCGAATTTGAAACGTGATATTGCAGAATGTGTTGCCAAGTGTCTGACCTGTCAGAAAGTAAAAGCAGAATATCAGAGACCAAGTGGATTGCTACAACTATTGGAGATCCCAGAATGGAAATGGGAACATATTACAATGGACTTCGTGGTTGGCCTTCCGACGACTCAGAAAGGCTACGACGCAGTATGGGTTATCGTTGACCTACTGACGAAATTCGCACACTTCCTTCCGATCAAAATTAGATTCAACTTAGATCAGTTGGCAAGGATATACGTAAAAGAGATTGTTTCGAGGCACGGAGTGCCGGTGTTAATTATTTCTGATAGAGATCCGCGCTTTACATCGAATTTTTGGAAACGTCTTCAGGAATGCATGGGTACGCAATTACAAATGAGTACAACATACCACCCTCAAACAGACGAACAGAGTGAAAGAACAATTCAAACATTGGAAGATATGCTAAGAGCCTGTGTGATGGATTTTAAAGGAAATTGGGATGATCACCTACCGTTAGTAGAGTTTGGCTACAATATCAGTTACCACGCTAGTATAGGCATGCCGCCTTACGAAGCGTAATACAGCAGAAAGTGCAGAACTCTACTTTATTGGGATGAAGTTGGCGAAAGACAATTGCTAGGGCCAGAATTGGTACAACAGACTGCAGAAATAGTCACAGTTTTTTCCGAGCACGATTGGTAGCAGCTCAAGATAGACAGAAGAAGTACGCAGATCCACACTGTAAGAATGTTGAATTTTAACCGGGTAGTTACGTGTTCTTAAAGGTCTCTCCCTGAAAGGGAAAGATTAGGTTTGGAAAGAAAGAGAAATTAAGCCCAAGATTCATCGGACCCTTTGAAGTTCTACGACGAATCAGAGAAGTCGCGTACGAGGTAGCCCTACCTCCAGCACTCGAGAATGTCCACAACGTCTTCCATGTTTCTGTATCACGACCCTACAAAGTCGATTACAAGCATGTAATTGAATACGAACCCCTACATTTTGAAAAAGAATTATCTTACGAAGAAATTCTCGTTCAAATTGTCGACAGAAAAGAACAAGTTCTCAGAAATAAAGTAATACCTTCTATTAAGGTAATTTAGAGGAATCACAATGCTGAAGAAGCTACGTGGGAACTCGAAGCGAACATGATGAAGAATTACCCTCATTTATTTAGTTAGTTTATGTGTAAGCGATTCTGGGGACAGTCATTGTAGGGGGGGGAGAATGTAACGGGTTGAATTTATTGAGTCGTGATTCTGGGGACAGAATCCTTTTAAGGGGGGGGGGGGAAAGATGTGACGAACGAGATTTTTGTAATTAATTTTAATATTTATTGAAGTAAATAAATATTTTCGATGGTTTAATTATTAGATTAAATAATTAATTGGTACAATTGTGATAGATTAATTTAATTATATGTGTTACAATTATTAAATTAATGTGGAGAATTTTTATTATCGAGGTATGTGATTATGTAAACTTATTGTATTAAAAGAAATACTTAATAAGCCTAATGTTATTTTAATTAATTTAATTATTAATTTGAGAGTTAATAATTTGACATTATTTATTAATGAGAAATTTAATTATGTGACTATGTGAATTTATGAGAAATTATTATATTTTATTTAAAGTAAATTAAATAAGATATTGAATTATTTTATAAAGGAGTGTGATATTAATTAAACTATATGATAAAGCTTTATTAAATTAAAGGAGTTTTGAAATCTATTATGCTAGCCAAACAAGGCCCTAAGAGAAGTTAATAACAGTTACCCATGACTGGGTAACTGACCATCACCACGTCAGTTTTTATACGCCTCTAGCGTATTATGTTGTTTCATGTATGCTAAGTTGAGAACTCAGATAAAATTTTGAGTGTGTGATTGAAGAAGAGTTTGAGAAGGGTTTAAATTCATCTCCTACATTATACTCTATGCTTTGGGTAATTCTCTCCAATCCAATTTTCATTGTTACGTCATTTAGTTTTTATAAAAAAAGGCTTTCATTCATTCTGTAAGTCTTTGTGAATTGGGAAATGGTGTTGTTATAAGAATATGTGTAATAATACGAGTAACATAACATGTTTTATATATATATATTGCATGATTCCATATCATATGTTTCGTAATATGATGTCTTGTTATTTCAAAATTTACAGAGTTTGGGTTTTGGCCATATGACCCTTTTACGTAAATTTAATGTGTCAAACATAAATGGTTTCGTAAAATTTATACTCTTATTTGATTATGCATGTTGATACGAAGAGACCAAACCTTAAATGAACGGATTCGGTGTTATAACGAATCCGTAGTATTAAATTTCATGATTTATTTTCAAAACCTTCAAGAACATCAAAGTTAATGAAATTCACATATTTTAATTCTGTAATTATGTGTTTAATGGGTTTAATTCATTCTGTAATTGATGGGTAACGATTATGTATGAATTATAATTGTCCTATTGTATACTTCTTGAGATTATTATTAAAATTTAATATCATTATTGTTGAACCTTGTTAGACTAGTGAACCTTATTGATTCGACTAGTCCATAGTTGATGAACGTTTTAAATTTCAAAACCCTTATTGAATTATCCAAACCAAACTTCCTTTGGTGTGGACTCGAATGTCAAACTGAGATGAACAACCCTGCAAAGGGATTTACTTATGCGTTAGTGTTAAGATATTGTGCACAGTATGATACTAAGGGCTGATCCCCATAAGTACGAGAAGAAGAGTCCATAGTCTTATGACTGCTAAAGGTTTCAAGTATAACGCTTGATAACTTAAGACATAGTTCAAGGTCTTATGACCCTCAGAAATCTTTTGATTCTTGTTATTCATTCTTGATTCAAAAGTTGGGCTTTTATTTCAGAAGTCTTTGATTCACTCGCATGTTATTATACATTGTTATTTCATTATTTTACTTGTGGGCAATAGTGCTCACTCTTGCGTAATAATAACATTGCAGTTAAGAACGAAAGGTCCGACGAGCCTTCTACTAGCAAAGGCAAGGGAAAGATTAACAAGTGATGAAGACTTGTTATTTTAGATGATGATGTATTTTTGTTTAAGACTTAACTTAATGATGTTGTTTAAGACTTATTTGTTTATGTTTTCGCACAGATGTTTAAGATTAGTATGACCTGGGATTATGTTTATTATTCAGATATTGTAACCTAATAAGGGGAGGATTTTATTTCTATCTATTGCATGGTTTGCATTTAGTATGGGTAGATAGATAGATGATATTTATACAGTGAACACCAAATTCTGTAGAATTGAAGTACCCGAATTTGGGGGTGTCACAGAAATGACGCAGCTGTACCTGTTGGGTTTCTGGGATCGAGCACCAGCGCAACTGCACCGGTGGCAAGGATTGGGGCAGCGCAGCTGCGCCGTCCCCTGAGCATAGGCAGTTTATTTTTTTAGTCCATGTTGTGTTGGCTTAACCAAGTCTAAGATGCATGATAAGGAGTTAAACATGTAATGAAGTTCCATAATAGATTTTTATCATGGGTTTGGTGATTTTTAGATTGAAAAGATAAAGACTTAGAAAACTTTAACTTGTTAATTGATTAAGACTTGAGATGTATTTAAGGCGTGTCTATACCTTATTAAGTTGGTGATTTTAGACCTGTGTATGGTGTCGGTGATTGGAATGTGAGAAAGGTGAATGAGATGAATTTGAATGAAAGTCAAACCTATAGGGTTAAATGTTAGTTTAACTAATCGGTATTGCGATTTCAATGGTATATGTAGGGTATTTGGTGAACGTTTATTATACTTGTGTAGCTTACGCACGAGGCAAGTTCTCTAACCCTAATTTTTCATTATGCAAGTTCTTAAACCTTATACTTATGTTGAGCAAGTTTCTTGGTTCTATCTTGTTTACGATTATGCAAGCTCTTGTATTCTAATTCCTTTACATTGAGCAAGTTTCACATTCCTAATTTTCGTTTCTTGCTATTTAAAGAATAAACTGTTCAAGTTCATTATCTTAAATGAGTTTTCTAAACTCTTTTGGATGTAATACTTTGTAAATACCATGTCTATTCAATTGTATATTGTTGATATTCAATCTTTGACTTAAGTATCGTTGTTCAATCTTATATTATCACGTTGAACCTTTAAATAGCAAATAAATCTTTATTGATTGGACTAATCTATAATTGATGAGTGTTCTAAAATTCTAGAATCACTGTTAAGCTAATTCCAAACTAAATTTTCTTTAGTGGGGAAATCCTATAGTCAAACTGAGATGAACAACCCTAATATAAGAGATTATGTATGCGTTAGCATTTAGATGTTTGTGCACAATACATAGTACGAAGGGCGGTTCCCCCTAAGTACGTAAGAAAGGGTCTGTATAGTCTAAACGACTGTTAAGGTTGACGTAGAAATACTTAATAACCTGGGACATAGTTCATGGTCTTAAGACCCTTATATATAAATCTTGAATTTATTTTCTATTCTTGATTCGTAGACCAAGTTCTTTATTATTCAGTATTCATTGCTTACCCTTATGTTGCTGCTATTATCATTCTTTATATTAGTGAGCAATCGTTTTCTCACTCTTACAATTAACACTGCAGCTAAAGTTGAGAAAGTTAAAGAGCCGTCTACTAGAAAGGGCAAGGGCAAGATGTCCAAATGATGAAGACTTATTTAATTTTATTTGCTGAATTTATGATATAAAACTTATTTAATTATGTGATGTGCTCCGCATACTTATGTAATAATTTAAGGTTAAATTACCAGGGATTGTTTTAAGTTGATGTAACCCTTTAATGGGGAAGATTATTGTTTGAGTTATTTAAGTTATGTCTTTATCCTTAAATATGGGTAGATAGACGTAATTGTTTTGGATAGTAACACCAAATTCTGTGGAAATGAAGTACCCGAATTTGGGGGTGTCATAGGTTGGTATCAAAACTTTAGGTTATTGACCTTAGGTGGGGGGAAACCTTAGGAAGTAACCTTTTAGGAGACAGAAAACATAGTGGTGATAAACTCTTATCGAGTTCTGAGGAATGAATTGAGGGAATTCATTAAAGATAAACAATAAAAGACTTTATGTGCTATGTGTTAACAACTTATGTGCTAGCGAGTATCGAAAAGTGTCAAGTAATAAATAAAACTTAAAAGTATTTTATTGTCAGGATGTCTAATGTTGAAGGATCCAGTCAAGCTAGGGAAGAGATACCTCAGGTACCTAGAGATGAGGAGCCCTGAGATGTCCATGTTGTTCGGGAGCAGTTGATCCAGAGGGAGCCTTCTCTGTTGGTCACTGAGGAAGGACAGGAGAATGAGACTGTGTCTGATCCTGAGGAGGAGGACTCTGAGGAGATAGAGGTAGAGGATGAGGAAGAGGATCCTATGGAGTTTCCACCAAACTCCATATCAGCTGAGATGTATGATGAGCTGTATGATCGTAATATAGAATTACAAGATAAGATTGAGGAGTTGAAGGAGCTGGTTGACATCCGTCAGGCTACCATAGAACAGAAGGATGTGGATATTCAGGAACTCGATTCACGACTTGGGAACACGGAATGGAACCTAGTTTACACAGAGGGTCATCAAGAGGAGCTGTTGACTGAAAATGAAAAGATGAAGACTAAAGTTGAAAAGCTAAAGGATGACTTGAAGGAGGAGTCAGCTAAGCGTACGAGAGCAGAAAACTCTTGGATGAAGCCTACTTAGTATGCAGATCGTGCTGAAGCCAAGGTTCAAATGAAGAAGGCTAAGATGAATGAAATGGATTATGCTTTTCATTCTGCGATTAATAGGGCCAAAAATCGAGTCTTTTATTACCCAGCTCAATTTGAAGACTTACCGTGGTACATGATGGATCGTAGAAAGATGTATCGTATTATGGAAGAAGAGCGTAGAGAAGCCTCTCGACGTCTTATTATGCCAAGATAGGAAGAATAATAAGTTATGTGATTAATTATGTGATAAATAAATTATAAATCACTTATTTTGAGATAAATAAAGGTGTAAGATTAGTATGTAATCCTGAAACTTTTCAAGTTTACAAAAGTTGATGTATGTAGCAGAGATGATATCCTTATTATGTTTCAAAAAGTTATGAATGAATAAAATATTGAAGTTTATTGAAATGTTATGTGTTAAGTTTTAGTCTTAGAATGTTTAAGTTAAACTTTAAATATTCAAGGGATTGAGTAGTGATCTAATAAGCGTATATTTTAAACAAAAAATGCCTTCTAAAAGAAGACAACCATGCCAACAACCACCTGTTAAGGGGTCTACACACAACAACTGTAAGACCCCGAATTTTATGAAATAAAAGTTTTTAATTTTTTGTATAATTACAATTCAGTAAATGGTTAAATTGATAAAAAATTAAAGTTATGGGTGAAATGTGAAATTTTTTTAAAATAAACAAGTGGTTATAAAATAATCATTGTTGTCGGGGAATATTCGTTTGGTCGTGGAATATTCTTTCTGTCGGGGAATATTCGTACGACGGCGCAGCCATTTGTGGGCCCCATAACAGAATAACTGTCGGATGAAGATAACGACAAAAATTGAGTTTTTATAAATAACGGCGTAGTTGTTACCGTCAACACTGTTGGAATACCCGGTGGTTAAAATACAGTAATACGCGTGGTTGCACAGTAGCACACGGATTGCACAGTATTTTTGATTCTTACGAAGGAAGGCAGTACTCAATAATTGTTACAGTAGTTACTGTTTAATATTTTATTTTATTGATTTAATAATTGCTGTGTTGATATTTTATATTATTGTTGTTTCAATAATTATTGCTGCACAGTATTTCTCATTATCAGATCAATAAATTATATTATTTAAATAATATTATTAGATAGCATTATTGGCAATGTCTAGAAAGTTCTGTCGAAGGAGAGGTTTGGTCATCTAATTGCGCGCTAGTAAGGAGAAATCCTTATTGGAAAGCCCCCTCTTTCCTGGGAACGGCCTGGTTGTCATAAATGTGATTCTGTAATATTATTTGTGAATAATTAATTATTGATTTATATGATAAGAAAATATTTATTTTATGTGGATATAATTGAGGGATATATTTTTGTGGTTAAAAATGAAGGAGTTAATGTTGAGGTGTTTTATCTGTATTTTTTGCCGGAACGAAGGTATTGAAAATCAAATTAGGGTTTTTGAGATATTTTGCGAGGGTTATAATTTTTAATCCGACCGTTGGATCGTGGTAATTTTTGGATATGTTATACATATATAAGTTGAGTATATGTCCACAAATTTTGAACCGTTAAAAATGAACGTATGATTTATTATGAATTTTACGATATGACTGGTTCTGAAATTGTTGAAGTTTCGAAATTTATCATTTTGGTGAAAAATTCTAGAATTGGTGGGCCCCACTCTTGGTTGGTGAAGAAATATGCTGAGATTTTTATTCAAATGCGGTGGGTGGGAATAGTAGCAGGTAAAGCCATCAGGTTGCAGGTTAAGTCTGCTTCGGTGTGCTAACATTTTCCTATAAATAGAGGGCTAAGTTAGAATTGAAAATCACACCAGAAACATAAGCTTTCTCTCTTTCTCTCTATATATTATGAAGCATATTTTATGAGTATTTAGATACTTTGAGAGTTGCTATTCAGTGCAAGTTTCCTTCGGCTTTGCATTCCAGTCAGAAATACTGCACTTTTGAGGTAAGGGATAGTAAGGAATTTTAAGGGTTGTTATATTTTCCAGTTTCGTAATTTTTCTGACCTTCAAAAATTCTGGAAAAATTTGAAATGATATTTTGATGAGTTTTCTTGATTGTTTCCAAAAATGGTGATTTTTGGATGTATAGATTGAGAGTTATGAATTTTATTGGAAAAGACTATTTTAAAAGTAACCGCTTATAATTCCTTGTGGTTAACTCCAAAATTGATGAAATTTTTATTGGGAGTACATGTATATGATAGAAGTATACCCTGTAAATTTCAGAATTTTTGGACAAAAGTACAAGTTTTGATAAATGTCTAAATATTCGGCTGTTTTGGCCATATGAAAAATAGTAAATGACTTTTAAAAATTCTGAGAAAAATATATGTTCACTATGGGACTATATTATGCTAAATCTCAGAAAAAAAATATTTTTAGAACTGATTTGGTATTTTTCATGAAAATGGTCTAGTTATGAGTAAATGAATTAAATATGTTTTATGAAGTAAGAAAATTGGAAAATAGGATTTTATTACTTGAGAATCCTATATGAGGTATATGCAGATTTTTGATGAGGGTTTTGGTTATTGGTGATGAAATCTTATGAGTTTGGCATTTTAGAATGATTAAATGCATTATTTAGTAAAGTGTAAACAATTAAAATAAATTGTTTATAAGCTTAAGAAATATTATTCTTTCAATATCATTATACCGAAATATTGGTATGTATTTTATTGTGGAATTTCTACCTTTTTGTGTCGGGATTACTATTCATGAGTTACTATTCACGAGTTACTATTCATGAGTTACTATTCACGAGTTACTATTCACGATAAAATTGGTTTCTTTTTCTAACCAAATTATAGTTGATTTATAAATATTACTCTTGAGATTAAATCTATATGTTGATCATATTATTTTTATTATCATATATAACATTTTTATAACCCTGATGTTGAAATTCTCTTTCACTTGAGTGTAAAGATGGGTAGATTATTGGTATGATCATGACTTTGGGTTCTCTTTGGCCAGTAGTGCAAAGTTGAATTATTGACTAGTATGATCATGACCATTGAATTTATAATTGAATATCTTCAGCTTAAGTACAAAGGTGAAATGATCAACATGGTTATAATTATTGTTTATATAAATGATTATATATTTCTTTGAGATATTAATATATTTGGCCTGTAGTGCAAATATGAACTGTTGAGGAATATCTTTGGCCTGTAGTGCAAAGATGAAATATTGATGAATATCTTTGGCCTGTAGTGCAAAGATGAAATATTGATGAATATCTTTGACCTGTAGTGCAAAGATGAATTGTTGATGAATATCTTTGGCCCGTAGTGCAAAGATGACATGTTGTTGAATATCTTTGGCCAGTAGTGCAAAGATGAACAGATGTTGAGATAAACATGATCAACTGGTGATACAAATGAATAACTTTGGCCGTAGTGTAAAGATGAAGTTATTAGTATGATTATGAACAGGAAATGTGATTTGGTGTAACCATGATCTTTGATATTTCAGGTAAAGATAGGTGATGAAAATTATCTTCGTCCTGGATGAGAAGAGGAATTTAGAACTACAGTTATGATTATGAGTTATTCATATGATTGTGGACCAGAATTGTTGATTGATGTTACATGGATAAAAAATTGTTGGTGGATTTTTAACATGGAGAAGATAATAGACTTTATAGTCTATTTGACTCTTCTAACGGATTGCTTGTTCCGCTGCAACTATGGTTGAAATTTTTATCATCTACCATATGTTATAAATCTCTGATTTAATTCTGTTGAAGGCTATTGATAACGTATTTATCTTTAGTCATGATATTCTTTACTGGGCTAGTTGTGCTCACCGTTTTGTTTCACAATTCCTTTCAGGTAATAAGAGTGTAGCTGGGTCGAGCGGGGGTAACAAGGAATACAACGGTGGTCATCATTTAGTAGTTATATTTGGTAAAGAAAATAGGGTGAGGCGAACCCAACGTTGGAAGGGTGTTTTGTCACTATCATACAAGATGTCTAATGACATACAACCTCGTGTCATCATAAGACAGGGTTGTGCTTATCCACTTGCTGAGTATATCTACGAGCACTACCTATATAATCTTGGTGTTTGTTTGAAGTATAATTCTCAATTAGAGATAGTGGTGATAATGATAAGTCAAGAGAAGACTCACCATTGGGAAGAATATGATAGTAATCTTCTCGTTTTTCTTTGGGGTCTATTGGGTCAACCAAGGATAATTCCGTGTTCATATGATATCTATCATAACCTAGAAGCATGGCCTCCCATGTACAAAGGTTTCCTTGAGCACTTCCCAAAGATTCTAATTTCTAAAACAGTCTTTGACTATACCTTTATGTAAGGTACCTTTGTGAAGTGCCGATACATGATGGTATCCAATGTAATATTTGGTATATATTTGTATCCAAACTCACGACATATGTGTTGTTGTATTTTGCACGACAATTGTTATAATAAAGTTGTAGTTGTTTTTTGTACCATGTATTTGACGACTCAGAGTGGGTTGGATGGAATGGACCTATTTTGGGGTTGTCACAACAACAATAACGAGGCCAACGCTAACCCGGTTCAATAGTTGGTGACCTTATTAACAAGAGCACTTATGGATCAGCCGTATGCTCAAGTTACGACTTTCAAGGACTTCAAAGCGGTTAGACCGTCGGAGTTTCAAGGGTCTATAAATCTAGTTGGAGCCCAAACTTGGATCATGGAAATGGAGAAGGTGTTCGACGTTGCTAGAGTTAATGAGGACCAGAAAACTGCATTCACAACATTTATGTTGAAATCCGAAGCTAGTTATTGGTGGCAATCGAATAAGGTTTATGGGGGACAAGGAATAGTAGCGTGGGATAGGTTTAAAGAAATATTTTTCGAGATGTACTTTCCGATGAGTTCCCGGAACCAGTTGGAAATTCAATTTTTGGAACTAAAGTAAGGAACCATGTCTGTGCCAGAGTATGCGGCGAAGTTTAATGAGTTGGAAAGGTTTGCTCCGTACCAAGTCAATACCGATGAACGTAAGGCGAGTAGGTTTGAACAAGGGTTGAAGCCCTGGTTGTATAGCAAGGTTTCAACGTTTCAATTAAATACATTTGCTGCATTACTAGAAAAGGAAATTATCGCGGAAGGATGAAGCGATGCCTTAACTAAGTATAATCAAGAATAAAAGAAGAGGAATAATGAGAATGAAAACAAGGCTGGTGGAAGCAATGGTGGAAGTAACAACCAGAAGAGTAAATGGAATGAGAATCCAAATGAGGGATGACAACAAGGAAGTCAGGAAAAGAAGAAGTTTGAAGCTTGTACTACTTGCGGGAAGAACCACACTGGTGTATGTTTGAAGGGTAAACGAGTGTGTTTTAATTGTGGCCAGGAGGGTCACATTGCGCCAAATTATTTTAGCCCAAAGAAGGGAGCTTGTTTCACCTGCGGATCGAAGGATCATATGGCGTGTGATTGCCCTAAAAAGACAGCAGGAGGTGCAAGTGGAGAAAAGGGAAACAACAGTGGTGGTACATTAACTATCACTGGGCCAGTACAATCAAGCCGACCTACTGCTAGAACTTTTAATATAATCGTGTAAGATGCTGTGCAGTCAAAGGTTGTGGTGTCAAGTATCATTCTGATCAATTGTATTAGTGTTTATGTGTTATTTGATTCGGGTGCTACCTGTTCATTTATATCCGATGATTTTGTTAGGAATTTAGATTTGCCTCAGGAAGAACTAGAATTTCCTTTAAGCATAGAGATTGCGAATAGGTAAGTGATTCCTGTTAGGCTTATATACAAGAATTGTAGAGTGGTTATAAAGGACCACGAGATGATGGTGGATTTGATACCAATAAAACTTAGAGATTTAGATGTCATATTGGGAATGGATTGGTTATTCAATTATAGGGTAGTAACTGATTGTCAAAAGAAATGTGTTAACCTTATGACTCCGTTAAAGATGGTGTTTTATGGAAGCAAGTCACCTCAAAAAGCAAGTTGTCTGACAGTGATGCAAGCCAAAAAGTTACTGAGATAAGGATGTGTAGGATACTTAGCCTGCATAGTCGATACACAGAAGAAAAGTGCAAAGTTAGAAGAGATACTTGTTATTAGAGATTTTACAGATGTATTTCTAGATGATTTACCTGGACTTCCGCTAGATAGAGAGGTTGAGTTCGTGATTAATTTAACACCAGGAACGACCCCGATATCTAAAGCCCCATATAGAATGGCCCCAGTAGAGATAAAGGAGTTGATGGTACAGTAGCAAGAATTATTAGATAAGAAGTATATCCAGCCGAGCGTATTGCCATGGGGAGCGCCGATGTTGTCTGTTAAGAAGAAAGATGGATCGATGCGGCTCTGCATTGATTGCAGGGAATTGAATAAGGTCGCGATTAAAAATAAGTATCCATTACTGAGAATCGATGACTTGTTCGATCAACTGAAGGGACCGAGATGTTTCTCAAAGATAGACTTGAGGAGTGGTTATCATCAGCTGAAGGTGAGGCCAGAAGATGTACCGAAAACGACATTCAGAACTCGGTATGGTCATTACGAGTTTTTGGTTATGTCATTTGGTTTAACCAATGCACCTGCAGCGTTCATGGATTTGATGAACAGGGTGTTTAAACCATTCTTAGATAAATTTGTGGTGGTGTTTATTGATGATGTATTGGTGTATTCTAAGACCAAGGAGGAACATGTTGAACACTTAAGGGTGACATTGGAGACATAGAGGAGAGAGAAGTTGTATTTTAAATTCTTAAAATATGAGTTTTGGTTAGAACGTGTGCAATTTTTTGGGCACGTCATTGACAAGGACGAAATCTCGGTAGATCCATTGAAAGTTGAAGCTGTAATAAACTGGGATCAGCTGAAGACACTGTTAGAAGTTTCTTGGGATTGGCAGGTTACTATAGGCGTTTTATTTAATATTTTTCCAAGATCGCAACCCCGTTGACGAATTTAACTAGGAAGGTAGTTAAGTTTGTTTGGACGGAGAAGTGTGAGGAAAGTTTTCAAGAATTTAAAAAAAAGATTAAGTTTAGCACGTGTGTTATCATTGCCTGATGATATAGGGAATTTTGTGGTATATAGTGACGCATCGCATAAAGGACTAGGTTGTGTGCTTATATAGAACGGCAGAGTTATTGCATATGCATCGCGTCAATTAAAGGATTACAAGAAAGGGTATCCGACTCATGATTTGGAGTTGGTTGCGGTGGTATTTGCTCTGAAGATTTGGAGGCACTATCTTTATGGAGAGAGGTGTGAGATATAAACAGACCATAAAAGTCTGAAATATATCTTTACACAAAAAGATTTGAATATGCGAAAGAGGAGATAGTTGGAGTTAATTAAAGACTACGACTGCGAGATTTTCTATCATCCCGGAAAGGTGAATGTTGTTGCCGATGCCTTAAGTAGGAAGGGAAGGGAGAAATTAATGACGATGGCTGCTCAGGAAAAGATTGTAGCAGAAATGGCCAAGATGGAGCAAGAAATTAAATATCCAACAGATTCAGATGAGAAATTATTCCAGATGGGGAACAATTCAATTTTGATGGATAAGGTAAGAAATGCACAACTTCAGGATGAAAACTATGAAAAGATAAGAAGAAAAATGTCTAAAGGTGAGGAAGACAAATTTAAAGTTGATTCAAAAGGGTTACTTCGATTTAAAGGGAGAATTTGGGTTCCGTCGGTATCGTAAATTAAAGAGGAAATTTTGAGTGAGGCTCATAACTCATGATATTTGATTCACCCTGAAAGTACGAAAATGTACTAGGATCTCAGACATCAATTTTGGTGGTCAAATATGAAAAAGGATGTTATTGAATGTGTGACAAATTGATTAACGTGTCAGAAAGTTAAAGCTGAACATTAAAGGCCAAGCGGATTGTTGCAACCACTAGAGATACCGGAATGTAAATGGGAGCATATCACAATAGATTTTGTGGTAGGTCTTCCAACGACTCAGCAAGGTTACGATGCAATCTGGGTGATTGTCGATCGATTGACGAAGTAGGCACACTTTTTTCCAATCAAGATTAGATTTAACCTAGATCGGTTGGCAAAACTATACGTGAAGGAAATTGTGTCAAGACACGGTGTCCCGGTGTCCATTATATCAGATAGGGATCCACGTTTCACATCAAATTTCTAGAAATGACTACAGGAATGCTTGGGGACATAGTTGAGAATGAGCACAACATATCATTCTCAAACCGACGGACAAAGTGAGAGGACAATCCAGACATTAGAGAATATGCTCAGAGCATGTATTATGGATTTTAAAGGGAATTGGGATGACCATCTACCGTTGGTTGAATTTGCCTATAATAATAGTTATCACTCAAGTATTGGTATGTCGCCTTATGAAGCGTTGTACGGTAGGAAATGTAGAACTCCGTTATGCTGGGATGAAGTTGGTGAACGTCAACTATTAGGTCCAGAATTGGTGCAACAAACTATTGAGATCATCAAAGTGATTCGAATAAGATTGATAGATGAACAGGATAGTCAGAAGAAATATGCCAACCAACACCGACAAAATCGGGAATTTGATGTCGGTAGTTTTGTTTTCTTAAAAGTGTCTCCCTGCAAAGGGAAGATACGTTTTGGTAAAAAGGGAAAACTAAGCCCTAGGTTTATAGAACCTTTTGAAGTGCTACAACGAGTTGGTGAAGTGGTGTATGAGATAGCTCTACCTCCGGAACTAGAATATATTTATAACATTTTCCATGTTTCGGTGTTAAGGCCATACAAGCCCGATTATAAACATGTTATAGAATATGAACTATTACAGTTTGAAAAAGATTTATCTTATGAAGAAGTCCCTATTCAGATTATTGACATGAAAGAGAAAGTACTAAGGAATAAAGTGATACCTTCTGTTAAGATAAT
This sequence comes from Panax notoginseng, assembly GCA_016801055.1. Taxonomy (NCBI): domain Eukaryota; kingdom Viridiplantae; phylum Streptophyta; class Magnoliopsida; order Apiales; family Araliaceae; genus Panax; species Panax notoginseng. Next base: position 44,221,825 of record CM029019.1, on the reverse strand, counting down.
ATGGAAAAACCACAAAGCTAAAGAAGCTACGTGGGAACTTGAAGATGTTATGATGAAAAATTATCCTCAGTTATTTACTTAATTTTGTATAGCGATTCTAGGGACAAAATTCTGTTTAGGATGGAAGAATGTAACGAATGAATTTATTGAGTCGTGATTCTAGGGACAGAATCCTTTTAAGGAGGGAAGTATGTAACAAACGAGAATTTTGTAATTAATTTTAAATATTTATTAAATTAAATAAATATTTTAATTGATTTATTTAATGAGATAAATAAATAATTAATGAAATTATGGTGTAATAATTTAGTTAGGATGCGTTATAATAATTAAATTAATGAGTGATAATTTTAATTTAATAATTAAATTAAATGAATTATTAAATAATTATAATGTTGTTCTAATTTAATATAATAATTAAATTAGAGCTTTATTAGTTTGTGGAATAAAATTATAATTTATAATGGAAATTATAATTATAAGGCAAATGTTAATTTAAATTATGAATTTAATTAAATTAGTTGTATAATGGGTGTGACATAAGAACTATATAATATAAGTATTATAAAAATAAATTAAGGAGGGGAATTTTTGTGTGTAGCCAAACATAGTCTTGTGGCCTTTGGCATAATATAACTGATAAGCTCTTTGATTTTTTTAATTGATGAGTACGTGGGATTATATACATCAGTTTATTTGGTTTTGCGTATTATTTTTCCTAAGGTTAAGAATAGAGGGTTTAGAGAGAACGAAATACAGAGAAAGAGAGAGTGAACAAGAAATAGAGTTACAGAGAAATTGAGGATTCTTTGTGAATTGGAAATCAAGGGAAAAGCTTGCTATCATCTTTGCTAATGTAACCAAGGGATTAAAGGTATAATCTATTTCTAATTCCAAGCTTTGGTTTTGTAAATTTTTATTCTCTATAATTGAGTTTTGTTGGATTGTTGTTTAAAATGTTGTTTATATGAGTATATAATCTGATAGTTATCATATATAAGCAATATTTAGTGATCAAATTCATGGAATTTGGTTTAAAGAAGAAAATTTAAATAACAGTGTTATATATGTGTGTGAAAGTGGCTTATTTGAGGCCAAAATTGGTGTTTATTTTTTAGTATAATCTATAAATTGAGTATGGATTATGTTAAGATGTCCAGAAACAAAAAGAATGCAATTGAAATGGCTTAATTTGGTTAAGAAACAAAGATTTGGTGGTTGATTTCGCTAAATATGTTAAAAAATGAAGAAAGTAGCAAGAACATGATTTTAATCATTTGAATTTGGTTATTTATGTTGTTTTTGGTGTTAAAATGATTGATTGTATGTATTATGTGGTTTTGGTTAGGATTATAATGCAAGGGTTTGTCTGTGTTGCTGTAAAAATTGGGAAATTAGAGTTATGGATTGTAATAGTGCTGAAGCTGCTGCAGTTTCTATCTGCATACTGGAGCAGCTGCGTCGGTACCAAAGGCAGAAACGGCACAGCTATGCCTATTGGGTTTTTGGGATCGAGCACCAACATAGCTGCGCCAATGCCAAGGCTTGGGGTAGCGCTGCTGCGCCGTCCCCTGAGCAGGAGCAACTTTTTTTTTTTCCAGTCCATGATGTGTTGGTTTAACCTTGTCTAAGATGCATGATAAGGAGTTAGACATGTAATGAAGTTCCATAACAGGTTGTGATCATGGGTTTTGTGATTTTTAGATTGAAAAGATAAAGACTTAGAAAACTTTAACTTGTTAATTGATTAACACTTGAGATGTATTTAAGGCGTGTCGATACCATATTAAGTTGGTGATTTCAGACCTGTATATATGGTGTCATAAATTGGAATGTGAGATAGCTGAATGAGATGAATTTGAATGAAAGTTAAACCTATAGGGTTAAATGTTAGTTTAACTAATCGATATTGCGATTTTAATTGTATATGTAGGGTATTTGGCGAATGTTTATTATACTTATGTAGCTTACGCACAAGGCAAGTTCTCTAACCCTAATTTTTCATTATGCAAGTTCCTAAACCCTATACTTATTTTGAGCAAGTTTCTTGGTTCTATCTTATTTACGATTATGCAAGCTCTTGTATTCTAATTCCTTTACATTGAGCAAGTTTCACATTCCTAATTTTTGTTTCTTGCTATTCAAAGCATAAACTGTTCAAGTTCATTGTCCCAAATGAGTTTTCTAAACTCATTTGGATGTATTACTTTGTAAATACCATGTCTATTCAATTGTATATTGTTGATATTCAATCTTTGACTTCAGTATCGTTGTTCAATCTTATATTATCGTGTTGAACCTTCGAATAGCAAATAAATCTTTATTGATTGGACTAATCTATAATTGATGAGTGTTCTAAAATTCTAGAATCACTGTTAAGCTAATTCTAAACTAAATTTTTTTTAGTGCGGAAATCCTAAAGTCAAACTGAGATGAACAACACTAATATAAGGGATTATGTACGCGTTAGCGTTTAGATGTTTGTGCACAATATATGGTACGAAGGGCTGATCCCCCTAAGTACGTAAGGAAGGGACTGTATAGTCTAAACGATTGTTGAGGTTGAGGTAGAAATACTTAATAACCTAGGACATAGTTCATGGTCTTAAGACCCTCATATATAAATCTTGAACTTGTTTTCTATTCTTGATTCGTAGACCAAGTTCTTTATTATTCAATATTCATTGCTTACCCTTATGTTGCTGCTATTATCATTCTTTATATTAGTGAGCAATCGTTTGCTCACTCTTGCAATTAACACTGCAGCTAAAGTTGATAAAGTTGAAGAGCCGTCTACTAGAAAGGGCAAGGGCAAGATGTCCAAATGATGAAGACTTATTTAATTTTATTTTCTGAATTTATGATATGAAACTTATTTAATTATGTGATGTATTCTGCAGACTTATGTAATAATTTAAGGTTAAATTACTAGGGATTGTTTTAAGTTGATGCAACCCTTTAATGGGGAAGATTATTGTTTGAGTTATTTAAGTTATGTCTTTATCCTTGAATATGGGTAGATAGATGTAATTATTTTGGATAGTGAACACCAAATTCTGTAGGAATGAAGTACTCAAATTTGGGAGTGTCACAGATGCCTACGTACTCCCGTGGATGAGGGGAGATCAGGTCTTTCGTAGTTCAGGCTTGGCCTGAAAGTCAACTTAATTTTTGATTATTTTTTTATCAAGACAAGGATTCACGTTTGGGAAAAGGGGTCTCAGACATAATACCATTTCAAAGAGTTAGAATTCAGCTGGGGGAATTCTTCATTATCCATCTCTTCCAACCTTAGAGCTCAGCCCGAGAAGATTGCTTTGACATCAAAGGGTCCTTCCCAATTCGGGGAAAATTTTCCTTTGGCTGCTCTTGGCTTGAGATGATCTTCTTCAGTACCAAGTCATGCTCTTTGAACAACTGAGGTCATACTTTTTTGTTATAGGATCGGGACATTCGTTGTTGGTATAGTTGACCATGAAAGATAGTTACAGCTCTCTTTTCATCCATAAAGGATAGTTGATCGTATCGATCCTGTATCCATTGGCCCTCTTCTATATGGGCATCCAATATAACTCTTAGTGATTTAATTTCCACTTCTATGGGTAGTACAACCTCCATGCCATATACCAGTGAATACGAGGTGGCCCCGAGAGAGTTTTGGGTCAATGTCTAGTAAGCGAGCAGTGTTAAAGGCAACAAATTAGGCCATTCCCGGTGTTTTGCCGACATCTTCATCATTATCTTCTTAATATTCTTATTGGCAGCTTCCACCGCATAATTTGTGACAACCCCAAAATAGGTCCATTCCATCCAACCTATTCTGAGTCGCCAAATACATGGTACTGAAAACAACTACAATTTTATTACGATAATTGTCGTGCAAAATACAACAACACATATGCTGTGAGTTTGGATACAAATATATACCAACTGTGACTCTCATCCCAACCTTGGATAGCACATCACAATGACACCTTACATAAAGGTATAGTCAAAAACTGTTTTAGAAATTAAAATCTTTGGGAAGTGCTCAAGAAAACCTTCGTACATGGGAGGCCATGCGTCTAGGTTATGATAGATATCACATGGCCACAGAATTATCCTTGGTTGACCCAATAGACCCCAAAGAAAAACGAGAAGATTACTATCATATTCTTCCCAATGGTGAGTCTTCTCTTGACATATCTTATCTCCACTGTCTCTAATTGAGAATTATACTTCAAACAAACACCAAGATTATATAGGTAGTGCTCGTAAATATACTCAGCTAGTGGATGAGCACAACCTTGTCATATGATGACACGAGGTTGTATGTCATTAGACATCTTGTATGATAGTGGCAAAACACCCTTTCAACGTTGGGTTTGCCACACCCTATTTGATTCACCAAATATAACTACTAAATGATGTATACAACACCTTTCTACACTACTTATGGAGAACCTCCACAGCTAGAGACCACCGTACTATTTTCTCGTTACCCTCGCTCGACCAAGCTACACTCTTATTACCTAAAAAGGAATTGTGAAGCAAAAGGGTGAGCACAACTAGCCTAGTAAAGAATATCATGACTAAAGATAAATAACTTATCAATAGCCTTCATCAGTAATAAATCAGAGATTTAGAGCATATGGTAGATGATAAAACTTTTCAACCATAGTTGCAGCGGAACGAGCAATCCATTAGAAGAGTCAAATAAACCATAAAGTCTATTATTTTCTCCATGTTAAAAATCCACCAATAATGTTTTATCTCTGTAACATAAATCAACAGTTCCTGTCCACATTCATGTGAATAACTCATAATCATATTTATGGTTCTAAATTTCTCTTTTCATCCAGGACAAAGATAATTTTCATCACTTGTCTTTACCTGAAATATCAAAGATCATGGTTATACCAAATCACAGTTCTTGTTCATAATCGTACTAATAATTTCATCTTTGCACTACGGGCCAAATATATTCGTCAACAGTTCATCTTTGCACTACTGGCCAAAGATATTCAACAACAGTTCATCTTTGCACTACATGCCAAAGATATTCAACAATATATCATCTTTGCACTACAGGCCAAAGATATTCAATCAACAGATCATCTTTGCACTACATGCCAAATATATTCATCCACAGTTCATATTTGCACTACAGGCCAAATATATTCATCAACAGTTCATATTTACACTACAGGCCAAATATATTAATATCTCAAAGAAATATATAATCATTTCAGAATTTATATAAACAATAATTATAACTATGTTGATCATTTCACCTTTGCACTTAAGCTAAAGATATTCAATTATAAATTCAATGGTCATGATCATACCAGTCAACTATTCAATTTTGCACTACTGGCCAAAGGGAACCCATAGTCATGATCATATCAGAAATCTACCCATCTTTACACTCAAGTCAAATAGAAATATCATCATTAGGATTATAAAAATGTTATATATGATAGTAAAATCAATATAATCAACATATAGATTTAATCTCAAGAGTAATATTCATAAATCAACTATAATTTGGTTAGAAAAAGAAAAAAAATGTTGTCGTGAATAGTAACTCATGAATAGTAACTCATGAATAGTAACCCCAACATGAAAAAGGTAAACATTTCACAATAAAATCCATACCAATATTTCGATATAATGATATTGAAAGAATAACATTTCTTTAACTTATAAACAATTTATTTTAATTGTTTACACTTTACTAAATAATGCATTTAATCATCCTAAAATGCCAAACTTATAAGATTTCATCACCAATAACCAAAACCCTTATCAAAAATCTGCATATACCTCATATAGGATTCTCAAGCCATAAAATCCTTTTTTTCAATTTTCTTACTCCACATAACATATTTAATTCATTTACTCATAACTAGTCTATTTTCATGAAAAATACCAAATCAGTTCCAAAAATATTTTTTTTCTGGGATTTAGAAGAATATAGTCCCATATTGAACATATATTTTTCTCAGAATGTTTAAAACTCATTTACTATTTTTCATATGGCCAAAACCGCCGAATATTTAGACATTTATCATAAATTGTACTTTTATCCAAAAATTTCGAAATTCACAGAGTACACTGATATTATATAGATATACTTCCAATAAAAATTTCATCAATTTTGGAGTTAACCACAAGGAGTTATAAGCGGTTACTTTTAAAATAGTATTTTCCCGTAAAATTCATAACTCTTAATCTATACATCCAAAAATCACCAATTTTGGACACAATCAATAAACTCATCAAAATATCATTTCAAATTTTTCCAGAATTTTCTGAAGGTCGGAAGAAGTACGAACTGAAAAACATAATAACCCTTAAAATCCCTTACCTCAAAAGAGCAGTATTTCTGACTGGAATATCGGATGTAAAGCCAAAGTGAACTTTCACTCTAAATACTCAAAAAATATGCTCGATAATATAGAGAGAGAAAGAGAGAAAACTTATGAATTCTGGTGTGATTTTCAATTCTAACTAAGCACCCTATTTATAAGAAAATGCTTAGAACGCCAAACGAGACTAAATAATAAAATATTATTATTTTCAAAACCAATCTACGCCACCCACCATTTTGAGTCGAGCATGCCTTCCTAGACAAAAGTTAGCAGCCCATGTGTTTAATCAACACCAACCAAAGTGGGTCCCGCCCATAAATTAATAAAAATCATTTTATTTTCCGAAACTTCAATAATTCATAGAAAATAGACCGTTTATCAGAAAAATACGAATTTTATGTCTATTCTGCTTGAAATCGAATTCTCTACAACTTTGTAGCTTTGAGTTTTTCTAAATTCCAAACCAAAAATATTCGAAATCCACAAACGGATAATTTTTAATACCTCCACACCGACAAAATACTGATAAAATACCTCAGCATTAATTCCTTCATTTTTATCCACATAAAAATAAATATATCTATCATTTATATCCACATAAAATAAATATTTCCTTATCATATAAATCAATAATTAATTATTCACAAATAATATTACAGAATCACAATAATGACAACTAGGCAGTTCCTAGAAAGAGGAGGCTTTCCGATAAGGATTTCTCCTTACTAGCGCGCAATTAGGTGACCAAAACTCTCCTTGACAGAACTTTCTAGAGATTGCCAATAATGTTATCTAATAATATTATTCCAAATAATATGAATTATTGATCTGATAATGGAGATGATGTGCAGTGACAATTATTGAGCAACAATAATATAAAATATCAACGCAGCAATTATTGAATCATTAAAATAAAATATTAAACAGTAATTACTGTAATAATTATTGAGCAGTGCCTTCTTACGTAAGGATTAATAATTCAAAAATACTGTGTAAAACTGTGTGCTACTGTGCAAACACGCGTATTACTGTATTTTAACCATCGGGTATTCCAACAGTATTAACGGTAACGATTACACCGTTATTTATAAAAACTCAATTTTTATCATTTTCTTCATCCGACAGTTATTCGTTATGAGGCCCACAAATGGCTGCGCCGTCGTACGAATATTTCCCGACAGAAAGAATATTCCACGACCAAACGAATATTCCCCGACAACAATGAATATTTTATAACCACTTGCGTATTTTGAAAAAAATTCATATATCACCCTTAACTTTAACTTTTTATCAATTTAACCATTTACTGAATCGTAATTATAAGAAAAATTGAATACTTTTATTTCATAAAATTTGGGGTCTTACATAATTCATCTTTGGACGATAAAACACCGAGTTGAGGTGTTTAATATTGAACTTTCTGCACAGTTTCCTTATCATCTCATTATTCAGATTCTTGGCGTTGTCTGATACGATAACCTCGGGCTGTCCGTAAATGACGTTGTTTCTGATGAAACTAGCGATGACCTCCTTGGTAACCTTGGGGAAGGAAGCTGTTTCTACCCACTCGGTAAAATAATCAATCATAGTGAAGATGAATCTGTGACCGTTACTAGCTTTGGGCTCAATGGGTCCGATGACGTCCATTCTCCATATGGAAAAGGGTCATAATGATGTCATGTAATGTAGCTAATTCGAAGGTGCATGAATAATATAGTCATGGGTTTGGCATTAATAGCATCGCTTGACATGATCGTCACAATCAACTTTGAGTGATATCCAATAGTGTCCCGTCCTTAATATCTTTTTAGCGAGCAGGGTGAAAGAAGGATGCATACAAGCCAATCATGTATGATGATAAAGCATAAACTTTGTAAATAATCTTATTCATTTATTAATAAAAGATATTTATTTACTAAAGGCATTTAATTATCTACATGGTGTTATATTAATAATATGTGATAAACCCATAGTTTTAAGCAATGCTTTTAAAATCATGACGAGATCATGCTAATGAGATCTAAATTATTAGATAGCTTAAAAATTAAAATATTCTCAATCGATGGATTATTAAAAAGTGGATTAGTGAATTCGGATAGATTGGTACATATGTTGCTTACTCATTGGATGAAGATGATTGATCTCATGATCATTTGTGTGGAGACACTAAAACAAGTATGTAGATGCTTATTGGAGAATAAGTTCACTGAACGTAGCTCGCTAAGGAACACCTAATGGAATTTTACTTGTCTGTCAATAAAAATTCCTATAATGATAGTAGTACAAGTGATCCTTAGACTTGAGATCATCATAGTATCTTGTGTATAATGAATTATACTCGACTTATTCCTTAAGACCCTTTGAGTATATCAAAGGATATGCTTGGGTGTAATAAGTTATATATGAAGATAATAAATGATCAATAAAGAATTTATCGCTTCTAGTAAAAGAAAGATATGTCCTATGTGAATAAATCACAACCTAGGAATCCTTGGCCAAGGTGGAATCGAAATACATATAATTAAATAAAATAAAACTTGATAGTAATTTCATGTCTTATATTTAATTGGGACATTTTGTAGTGGAAGGATTGAATTGTACGGTAACTATTTACTCAAAGGTTCTTTTATGATTAATGTTGAAATCTATATTATCTAGAAAGTCGTTAATCGCTAAGGAGACTTATCTTTATTGTAAAATAAATATTATTTATTTAAATAAATTAATAGTTTAATTTATTTATTTAAATAAGATTAGAATTATTTTAATTGATTTATTCACAACCGATTTAATATGGAGAACCTAAATGGTCAGACCATAAAAGGAAGAATATTTATTTGAGAAGTAAATGACATAATTATAATAATAAGTTAAGTGTATTTAATTTAATATATGGTGATAGAATAAATTAAATAGTTTAATATTTATTATTTAATATTTTAGAAATATTAAATATAAATTAATAAGAGGAGTCTTATTATTATTATTATTATTACTATTATTATTAAGTTAATTTCTAAAGGTGTTTGGAAATTAATTAATATTAATACTCTCATATATTCCTAATAAGATTAGGAGACTAATTAATTAAAAATTTTAATTAATTATTCCTAATGAGATTAAGAAGCCTAATTAATTTAGGGAGTTTAATTAATTAAATAAAACCCTATTCCTAAATAGTTTAGGAGGGTTCCCTACATCTACAAATAAGAAAGTTTTTTTTATGGAGAGTGGGTGATATAAGTTACACAATTTTATTCCAATAGTTGGGAGAGTACACCTTTTCTATTTGAGATAGGAAAACTAGGGTTTAGCCAATTACCATTCTTCTTGAGGTTTTTGTTCTTCCTTGGTGGATCATCTCTGCAGGCCAAACACTTGGATGGCTAATGTTGATCAAAGGAAGGAATCAATCCCGCGTAATCAAGGGGAGCACGAATGACTATGAGTTAAACTTGTACCTGAGGAAGCTCGAATCTTCAAGGGTATAATTTTGATCTTCTTCTTCTTTCTTTATATTGATAATCAAGCACAAAGCATGAACATGGCATGGGATTGTATGAAAAAAATTTGAATTCCAATTTATCGTGCTTCCGCATTATTTTATATGATTTGATTATGTAATCGCGCTATATATAATCCCAATAGTGGTATCAGAGCCAAACTTTGTGCTAATTATCGATTTTATAATTTCATGTACGAATTGATATGTGATTGAATCGAATTTTCTAGGAAAAAAAAAATGAAGTTTTCTGTTTTTGCTATGCGGCGCAGTCGTGCCGCGACCTAGTTCATTCTGGGCGCGGCTGCACCTGTCTGCAGAAACTAAAAACGCGGTGCGGCCTGCGTCCCAGTTCATTCAGGGTGCGGCCGCGCCACTCTGCAGTTTGAAATTTTTTGTTTTCCATCAATTAAAGTAAATGGTTTATTTAATTGATAAAAGTTTAAAATACATATGTTTATTTTATCTGAAATATGATTTCATATTGCTAAAAATTAAAGATTTTAATTTGGATTTGGTTTTTGATTAGAATAAAAGAGTTTATTTTGATTTTAAAAACTAAATATTAGCAAACCTTTGCCCATTAAATGATATCGATGCATATATGGAATGGTTTTATTATTCTTGAGATGAATGTTTATTTATTGATGTATATGATGATATGTATGATAATAAATAGGATTGATTATGGACTATTGACCAATGTGATTGGATTTTATTTTAGTTAGATGCATGAATGTTTGAGTTTTATTAAATGGGGTCTGCGTACCTCGTCTTCTCTAGTTTTTCTCAATGTAAATTCTATCACCCTCCTATGTACTTCCCCTTGACTTCTGATCAAGGTTTCTATTTTTATAAATAGTTTTTTAATAGAAATAGTTAGAATTAAATTTTGATGAATTGGAGACCAGGGAATAACGAGCGCTTGAAGACCCGTTTGTAATGGAGCCTGGATTTAAATGTAATAGTTATGTTTAAATTTAATTTTTGCACCCTAGGATTTAACCTTTTGATTCACTTGGTGGCTGTAGTGAACTAAACTAGAATAAAGTCCATAATCAATCCGGGTAAAATATAGTATTCTATATGCATGCTTATACTATATATATATATATATATATATATATATATATGCATGTGCGTTAAACAAGATGAGACAAATAATAACAAACCCCTCAAAGAAGTTATATTAAGTCTATAGCGTTCAAAGATATTTGGAATATCGAATGTCGCCTTCTAACATGATAAAAATAATATAGTATCAAATAAAATACTATAAGTTTGTTGTGTCGCACAAGGTTTATATTAATTTTTTGAGATGTTATTTTATCACATTTGATGTTTATAAAGAAATCGAACAATGTTGTTTTGTTGTGTCGAACAACGATAGTGTTTTTCTTTTTGAATATATGGAAGTGCTAGGCTGGACTTAACTTGGATAATTATGATTTGGATGTGTCGCACTTGATCATAATATTCTAAGAGGCAAAATAAAATGAGTTACATGTTTATGTAATTGACAAAAGTTGTCTACCTATTTATTTATGTATAGTTTCTTGTGTTGTACAAGGCTATATACATTTGAAATGTGATCCTTATTTTCACTAGCAAATCTTTAATTAGATTTTATCAAACTATATAAGTGAGGGTAATGTAGTTTGAAGAAAATAGTGAGAGATACCAATTTAAAATAAGACCTAATTTATTTTAGTTAAATTAATTAATTAAACGACTGTTTGCTAAAATGTTAATTTTTCACATGCATAATTTTGAAAATATCACACTCACTAATTTCACTGCGTAGCATATTGAATGCTAATAAATTGACTTGACCAAATTACACGGACTGGTTAAGGAATCTAAGAATAGTTCTCACTGCTGAAAAGATTTCTTATGTCCTAAATTCGTCTATCCCTACAAATTTTGTAGAAACAACCTCTGTGGAAGAAATTGTTACTTTTAAGAAGTGGCAAGATAATGCATATGTGGCTCAATGCATCATGCTTGCATTCATGAGTAACGAGTTTTAGCGTCAGCATGAAACTATGGATGCTCCTACTATATTGTTGCACCTCCAAGAGTTGTATGGTAAGAAAAGTAGGATTGCAAGATATGAGATATCTAAGGGGCTCTTCTGATCTCGGATGACTGAGGGCAATTCTGTTGAGACTCATGTTCTAAAAATGATTAATTTGATTGAACGTCTTGGATATCTTGGGTTCGTAATGGATGGGGATTTAAGTCAAGATTTAGTCTTGCAATCACTCCCTGACACCTTCTCACAATTTGTTGTGAATTTTCACATGAATAAGTTGGATATCTGCTTTCCAGAATTACTTAACATGTTGAAAACTGCTGAAGGTCACTTCCCATCCAAGAAGGACCAAGTCTTAATGGTGGATGATTCTTCTGAGAAAAGGAAGAAGCCCAAGGTATCTTCTGAAAAGAAGAAATCCAAGAAGGCTAAGGGTAAAGCGAAAGTGATAGAACAAAATAAACCTGATCCAGTTTGCAAAGGAATCTACTTCTGTTGGGAATTGCATATTAAAATTTGATGTTGAAAGTAAATAAATATGCTTATAGTCCTTCAAAGAACATGTGTGCAATGACTTAGATGGTAGATTAAAATTGTTAGGTTGATCTGTGTTTAATGTTTATCATTTTATAAATGAATGTATAGAAGAAAGATCAAAGATGTTAGGATGATCTATTTTGAAATGTAATAGATATGTCTCAACAGAATCTTAGTCTGTCAAGACAGCCGAGAGATTGCAAAAGTCAAGGCAGAATCATGGAGAATCAAAAAAGGTGCTTCAGAATCTTAGTCTGTCTTGGAAGCCACACTCAGAATCGTAGAGATGGTCCAAGCGCCTGCCGAGCCAAGTAAAGAATTACAGTCAACTCTTGGAATTGTGGAGTATGCAAAACAAGCAAGTAAAGATCGTAGTCTATCATAGCTTTAGAGAAATCGTAATGTTCTCTTTGATCAAGGCTAAATTAAGCATGAACATGTCAAGAAACAACGATCATGGTGTCTCTCCAGTCAGCATCAAAAGCATCGAGCCTCGTCCATTTACTGAAGGATGGAGTACAATAAATGAAGAATAACTTATAGACGTTGAGATTTTAGGAATCCCAATGATCCAACACTTATCCTTAGTATGTATCGAAGAAGCGTATAGAAGAAGCTAAGGAAAGGACTCCATGCCTGCTGAAAACATCTTTTCAGGTGTTAGGTGAGATAGCAGTCTGCTGTATCAGTGGGTCAGACGACTGAATAACAAATTTTCAGGAAGTCAACATCGGTGCTTAGAAATATCTGATGCATTTAATGCTACAACGGATGCCTTTAACGGACACATTTCAAAGGCTCCTTTATAAGGAAATCAGACATAGATGCAACGTGCAAGCAAGTACACAATGAAAGGTAAAGAACGCTTAATGCTCAAACTCTACGATCTATAAAGAAAAGCTTGCTCTGCTACTCAGATCTTTCGAACGTATGCTTAACTGCAACTGAGTAGCACAACCCAAGAACTCAACTCTCATCAAGTGTATTCCAATTCTACTGGACTTGAAGAGTTCTAAGTGAACTAAGAAGTTCCAAAACTGCTGGTCTTGAAGGAATCTAAGTGATTCAAAAATTGTATAGATATCCTTAGTGGATTTTTTACTCGTGGAGTAGAAGAGTGGACAAAGAGCATTGAGTGCTCTGAACCACTTAAAAAATCACAATGTCTTTTATATACCTGCTATAACTGTTATATCTGTCATAAATGCTTATCACCCATAAAATTGGTTAATCATATATTCCGCCGTGGTTAATTTATTAACAAATCTGACAAGTAATTTGAAAATGAATTTTTTTTAAATATCTATTCAAACCCCCCCTTCTAGATAACTATTGTGTATCTGATAAATAACAGCTTCTATTGCAACAAGTTGGGTCACTGGAAGAAGAACTACAAGGAGTTTCTTGCGGAACAAAAGTGAAAGAAGCTTGGAGAAGCTTCGACTCCTAATCAAGGTTTGTTCATGATTGAAATTAATTTTTCTGTAAGTAAAACTTCTACTTGGGTATTGGATACCGGCTGTGGTTGTAAGACCCCGAATTTTATGAAATGAAAGTATTCAATTTTCTTATAATTATTATTCTATTTAATGGTTAAATTGATAAAGGGTTAAAGTTAAGGGTGATATGTGAAAATTTTGCAAAGTAAGCAAGTTGATATAAAATATTCGTTGTGTCAGGGAATATTCGTTTGGTCGGGAAATATTCTTTTTGTCAGAAAATATTTGTACGAAAACACCATCATTGGTGGACCCCACAGCGAAATAACTGTCAGAGTCAGAAAACGACATAAATACCTTTTTATAAAATAACGGTGAAAGTTTTACCGTTAAACTGTTGAACTACCCGGTAGTAAAAGTAAAATAATACGCGTGGTTGCATAGTAGCACACGGTATTGATTATTAATGCTTACGTAAGAAGTCAGTTATTATACTCAATTATTGCTACAGTAATTGTTGCAAAGTATTTCTCATATTATTGATTCAATTATTGTCACAGTATCATCTGCATAATATTTTATATTAGTAAATCAATAATTGAGACGACAACATTATTCATATTATTATTTACAATATTAACGATGTCTAGAAAGTTGATTAAAGATAAGTGATTTGTGCTAAATATTTATTCAATTTTTGATATAAATAAAGGGGTTTGTTATGAGGTGTTTGTTATAAGTTTGACCTATTATTCCATGAGGAGATATGCTAATTTTTCAGACCGTTGGTTGAAGTTATAATAGTAAATCAATATGGATCGTTGGTTGAAGATATAATAGTAAATCAATATGGACTGTTGGTGAAAAGTTATAATAGTAAATCAATATGGATCGCTGGTTTAAAGTAAGTCAGTATGGACCGTTGCTTTAAGTTAGTTAATCAATATGGACCGTCCATTTAAAAGTAAATTAATCTGGGTCGTTCATGAATTAGTTACTATTTAGTCTTTTTTCCTATAAATAGAAGCTCATTCCTTCATTATTTCTTACGAATTCACTGAAATTCTGGAGAGAGAAACTATAGAGAGAAAGAAGAGGAGTATTCTGTTACTATCCTACTTCAGTATTCAATCTTCTACTAAGGTAAAGTGTGTTATTTATTTCATATTCGCTTACGATATTATTTTTCGTATTCGTAAGGAATATTATCTTCATTCACTATTCGTAAGGGATATTATTTGTTGTATTCGTAAGGGGTATTATTTCTTTCATATTCATGAAGAGAGTTATTTTCTTTTAATAATCGTAAGGGTTGTTATTCCATTCTTTATTATTATTTTAGAATAACCTGTCTACGCGGACTACCGCATGCATAGTGAAATCTTTTCGTTATTCCATTCTTTATTATTCTGTTGGAATAACCTGTCTATGCGGACTACCGCATGCATGGTGAAATTCTTTTGTTATTCCATTCTTTATTATTCTGTGGGAATAACCTGTCTACGCGGACTACCGCATGCCTGGTGAATAACCCTTCGTATTCAATTGTTATTAAATTGTGGAAATGATCTGTCTACGCAGACTACCGCATGACAGGTGAAAATCTATTTGAAGTTTCGTATATTATTTCTTTTCATATTCTTAAATATAAACTTACTATGGTAAGTATTGCTTCTATAATTCCTAAAATTAGTGGAATGTCCTTGAGTTTTGCGCTTTATCCAGTAACGTTTCATTAGAATATTGATCTGAACTTTCTTAATAACTATCAATATATTTACTCGGAGTACTATTCACGGGTTACTATTCACTCAATTACTATTCACTCGAATATTATTCACCTCGAGGATTCGGGATACTTTTCATGTCGAGTTACTATTTATGGGTTACTATTCATGTGTTACTATTCACTCGGGTATTAATCACTCGGGTATTCGGGATATTTTTCATGTCGGGGTACTATTCTCGAAGTACTATTCACGAGGTACTATTTACGATAAAAATTGATTTCTTTTCTGTCTAAGATTATTTTTGATACATGAATATTATTCTTGAATTTTACTTTACAAAGCAGTATCATGTTGACAATTTAGATGTGAGACCCCAGATTTTATGAATAAATATTTAAATTTTCTCGAAATAATTTTTTTTTATATTATGATGTGGATTTGATATAATAGTTATGGGTAGTATTTATAAATTTTGCAAAGTATGCAAGTTATCATATTATATTCGATTGGTCGGGGAATATTCTTTTTGTCGGGGAATATCCGTACGACGGTACAATCATTGGTGGACCCCACAACAAAATTATTGTCGGATTGAGAAAACGACAAAAATACTTTATGAAAATAACGGCGGAAGTTTTACCATTGTTACTGTTGAACTACTCGGTAGTAAAAGTACAGTAATACGTGTGGTTGCATAGTAGCACACGGTATTGATTATTAATGCTTATGTGAGAAGTCACTCAGTTGATTCAATTATTATCAGTTAATAATATGAATTATTTAGCGATAATGACGTTTTGTTTTATTCGTATTATTAACGTAATAAAACATAAACATCTTTTTATATAAAACAGAATACTTTATTAAAGTTATTCTATAAATAGAATATATTATATTTTATTTAAAAGATTTTTCTTTAAATATGGACCGTCAGATTAAAGTAATCAATCTGGACCGTTCATGGATTAGTTACTATGCATTCTATTTTTCTATAAATAGCAGCTCATTCCTTCATTATTTCTTACGAATTCACTGAACTCTAGAGAGAGAAACTATAGAGAGAGAGAGAAGAAGAGTATTCTGCTACTTAACTACTTCCTTATTTCAGCTCTTCGTTAAAACGGTAAGGGGTGTTATTCTTTCTTATTCATGAAGAGAACTGTTGTTATTCCATTTCTTATTATTCTGTTGGAATAACCTGTATACGCGGTCTACCCTATACTTGGTGACATTCTTCTATTATTCTGTTGGAACATCCTGTCTGTGTGTTTTACACCGGACCTGGTTCCATTTTTGTTATTATTCTGTTAGAACATCCTGTCTGTGTGTTTTACACCGGATCTGGTTCCGTTTTTGTTATTATTCTGTTGGAACATCCTGTCTGTGTGTTTTACACCGGACCTGGTTCCGTCTTGTTATTATTCTGTTGGAACATCATGTCTGTGTGTTTTACACCGGACCTGGTTCCATTATTTATTATTCTGTCGGAATATCCTGTCTGTGCGTTTACGCCGGACCTGGTTCCATTATTTATTATTCTGTCGGAATATCCTGTCTGTGCGTTTACGCCGGACCTGGTTCCATTATTTATTATTCTATTGGAATAACCTGTCTGTGCGGTCTATCGCATGCATGGTGATTTCTTTTGTTATTCCATTCTTTATTGTACTCAGTTGGTTAAGTTTTGACTTCTATACTCCATGAAATTTGTGGAATATCCTTGATAGTTGCGTTTCATCCAGTATCTTTTCAAGAAAATATTCTTCTAAGCGTTCTTGAATTTTACTCCACAAAGCAGTATCATGTTGACAATTTGGACGTTGTTAATTCTTGGATAAATTAATTCTTGAACTTGTTTTATTGAATTCTTATATCATTGTCATCATCCTCATGTTTATAAAATATTGAAAGTCATCTGTGGCCTGTAGTGCATAGATGGACTTGGTATGATTATGACCAGGGATTATTCGGTATAATCATGACCGTAATGTTACAAATGATGTGGTAAAAGTCCTCATTGGCCCGTAGTGCATTGATGGACAGTTGTTGGCATGATCATGACCATTAATGAATATACGAATATCCTTGGCCGTAGTGCAGGGGTGATTCGATGATGTGGATTATTAAGCTGAGTCACAACAATAACAGTGTTGAAAAACCTTTAAATCATAAAAGATAGTAGAGTTATTTTCTACTTGACTCTTTTAATGGATTGCTTGTTCCACTGCAGTTAAACTTGATGTCTATTATATTTTATCAGTTTAACATTGTTGAAGGCTAATGATAATTTATTCTGCATTATCTTAGTCATAATATTTCTTACTGGGCTAGTTGAGCTCACCCTTTCTTTCACTGTTCTCTTCAGGAAATGAGAACGTAGCTGGGGCAAGTCGGGGAACGGAGTGATGGTTCGAATGATAGTATTAGTTAGTAGTCCTCACTATTCTATGTAATAGTGTGGTAATAAATGTAATGAAGACTCCTTTTGAGTATGAATACTCTCTAGAAGATAATATTTGTATTCAAACTCACAGTTTATGTTTTGTCGTATTGTACATGACAGTTGTATTATTAAGTTGTATTTGTATTCAGTACTATGTATCTGACGACCCAAGATGGGTGATGTATACCTAATTTTGGGGGCGTCACAGTTGGTATCAGAGCTTAGGGATATGATCCCTGGCTAGGATGTGAGAATAGAACTAGGAGGGGAGAGACGGGGAATTCCTTCGCTAGTATGACCTACCTAAGTTTATTTGGTATTTAATTGGTCGGTCAAAGTATATGGATAATATGTTATATGTTAATTAACCCTTGTTTTGTTGCAGTATTTGCAAATGGCATCCGAAAATGTTGAGATAAACAATGAAGCACATGAAACCATTGAATCACCAACGATCAATGCTCAGAGTAATGTGCAACCAGAGGACAATAATCCTCATAAAAATAATAACACCGATGAAATGGTGAATGATGGGATGGTCAGAGACTTTATGCAATTCATGCAACAACAAAATAACTCTCGGACGGTCACCGCTAAGCAGTTCAAGGAGCAATTCATGCAACAACGGGCGAGAGCGGCTCCTATCGAAAATGAAGGAGGAAACAATGACAACCCACGGTTGGTCACCGCTAAGCAATTCAAGGAGCTAGGACCACCGGAGTTTTTGGAAAAGCCAGAACCACTTAAGGCGGAGACGTGGTTAAAGCAGATCACCAAGATATTTGATGTCTTGGGATGCTCCGAGGAGCAAAAGGTTCTCTTTGCCACTTTTATGTTGCGTGAAGAGGCAGATTACTGGTGGGAATCTGTAAAACGTACCCAGCCTGACGCACTCAAGATGTCTTGGGAGAAGTTCCAAGAACTGTTCAATGACAAGTACTTTCCCGAAAGTATTCGTCACATGAAGGAGGTGGAATTTATCAAGTTGGAGCAAAACAACATGACCGTGTCGCAGTACGAAGCCAAGTTTGCCGAGTTGTCCCGGTTTGCGTCCCACTTGGTGGATAATGAAGAGAGAATGACGCGAATGTTTTTGTGAGGTTTGAAACCTGAGATACGTCAACATCTTATTTCTCATAAACTGTGTTTGTATTCAGATGTTGTGAATAGGGCTCAGTTAGTGGAGCGCGATAACGAGTCAACGCAATCAAAAGAGAGCAGTCGGCAAAATGATAATACTGGTGATAACAGTCATCAAAGCGGTGACAATAAGCATGGAGGGAATCAACATGCCAGAAATGGTAACCACTTCAATGGTAATCATGGCCAAAACAATAAGAATGGACATTTCAAGAAGAGGAAATTCAACAATGATGGAAAGACGTCAGCACCAGCACCTGTCGTTAAGGAAGGAGAACGACCACCTATCATATGTTTCAAATGCGGAGGGGAGGGGCACATCAGTCCAAACTGCGCGATGCCATCCAAAGCATGCTATAATTGTGGAAGAGAAGGTCACTTAGCCCGATTTTGTCGTTCACCGAAGACAAGTTCAGATAGGATGGAGGCACCAAAGACCGTCCCAGAAAAGCCAAAGCCAGTAGTTTAAGAGAGAGTATTTTTTTTTCGTGACGAGGAACCTGAATAAAATTATCACGGGTATGTTAGTCATAAACTCTTGTGAACTCTATACCGTGTTAGATACCGGTTCTACTCACTCTTTTATTTCACCTAGTTGTGTTCAATGTTTGAGCTAAACTCCGGAGAAGTTAGACTTTGATTTATCTGTTGAAATTCCGTTGGGAGAAACCTTTGTTACCTCCACTATTTATAAATTTTGTTCAAATCAACACTTTCACGTTACCTGTTGATCTTATCTCTTCGAAAATACTTGCATTGATGTGATTTTTGGAAACGATTGGTTAACTGCTCATCATGCTTTTCGTAAGGTTGTTAGCTTTTATATTCCTAACCAACCTATTATGCGAATTCAAGTAACCAAATCACTAAAGTCAATCATTGTCGTATCAAGCCATAAGTAAAAATCCCCGTTCCTTTCGTTGTTGACTTCCTGGTGTGGAATGCACCGAAGCTAGACTTTCCGTAGGAGACGTTGTAAATGACGATGGCAAGTTGATAGGTATCAATGTGACGTGTTATCCAAGTCTTGGATGAGGGTCACAGTTTTGAGCGATATTTCTATTGTTAATAAATTTCTTGACGTATTCTTGAAGACTTCTTAGCCTACCCCAGAGCGTAAAATTGAATTTTGTATTGACCCCAGTACAAAACCCATTTCTTAAACCCTCAAATATTTCTTCAACTAAAACGAACGTATTATGCGCCAAAGACATTGGCTCGAGCTGTTGAAGATTACGATCGTACCATTCAATAATATCGTGGAAAAGCGAACGTGGTAGCTGACGCGTTGTGTAGAAGATCGTATACGGTTACAAGTTCGAATATACGAACCCACGTGAAGATAACGAATATACGATTAAAATCGACTTTAATCGATAAAGTTAAAGCCGCTCAAGCTACATACTCAGAGCTGATAAATGTGAAGAAAAAGGTTCAAGAGGGCATTATTCTAGAAGCAAGAATCGACGAAGAGAGGAAATCTCAACTCTCGATTTAATTGGCCCATTTGAAATCCTCGATGAAGTAGGAACTGTGGCCTATAGACTCGTTTTACCGCCAAGTATGTTGCGTGTTCAGAACATTTTTTTTACATATCGATGTTACGTAAATATGTGGACGACCCGAACCACATTATTAATTTAGAACCGGACGAGATAACGAAATATTTAACGTATGAGGAGATACGTGTTAACATCTTGGATAAGAAGGATCATATTCGATGCTTAAAGGTTATACCTCAAGAGTTAGAATTTGAAGTGAAGTCAAAGTATCCTCACATGTTCGGCATACTAAGTACGTACGTAAATTTCGAGGGCGAAATTCTATAAGGAGGGGAGATTGTGAGACCCCAGATTTTAAGAATAAATATTTAATTTTTCTCGAAATAATTTTTTTTATATTATGGTGTGGATTTGATATAATAGTTATGGGTAGTATTTATAAATTTTGCAAAGTATGCAAGTTGTCATATTATATTCGATTGGTCGTGGAATATTCTTTTTGTCGGGGAATATCCGTACGACGGTACAATCATTGGTGGACCCCACAACAGAATTATTGTCGGATTGAGAAAACGACAAAAATACTTTATGAAAATAACGGCAGAAGTTTTACCATTGTTACTGTTGAACTACTCGGTAGTAAAAGTACAGTAATACGTGTGGTTGCATAGTAGCACACGGTATTGATTATTAATGCTTATGTGAGAAGTCACACAGTTGATTCAATTATTATCAGTTAATAATATGAATTATTTAGCGATAATGACGTTTTGTTTTATTCGTATTATTAACGTAATAAAACAGAAACATCTTTTTATATAAAACAGAATACTTTATTAAAGTTATTCTATAAATAGAATATATTATATTTTATTTAAAAGATTTTTCTTTAAATATGGACCGTCAGATTAAAGTAATCAATCTGGACCGTTCATGGATTAGTTACTATGCATTCTATTTTTTTATAAATAGCAGCTCATTCCTTCATTATTTCTTACGAATTCACTGAACTCTAGAGAGAGAAACTATAGAGAGAAACTATAGAGAGAGAGAGAAGAAGAGTATTCTGCTACTTAACTACTTCCTTATTTCAGCTCTTCGTTAAAACGGTAAGGGGTGTTATTCTTTCTTATTCATGAAGAGAACTGTTGTTATTCCATTTCTTATTATTCTGTTGGAATAACCTGTATACGCGGTCTACCCTATACTTGGTGACATTCTTCTATTATTCTGTTGGAACATCCTGTCTGTGTGTTTTACACCGGACCTGGTTCCGTTTTTGTTATTATTCTGTTGGAACATCCTGTCTGTGTGTTTTACACCGGACCTGGTTCCGTTTTTGTTATTATTCTGTTGGAACATCCTGTCTGTGTGTTTTACACCGGACCTGGTTCCGTCTTGTTATTATTCTGTTGGAACATCATGTCTGTGTGTTTTACACCGGACCTGGTTCCATTATTTATTATTCTGTCGGAATATCCTGTCTGTGCGTTTACGCCGGACCTGGTTCCATTATTTATTATTCTGTCGGAATATCCTGTCTGTGCGTTTACGCCGGACCTGGTTCTATTATTTATTATTCTGTTGGAATAACCTGTTTGTGCGGTCTATCGCATGCATGGTGATTTCTTTTGTTATTCCATTCTTTATTGTACTCAGTTGGTTAAGTTTTGACTTCTATACTCCATGAAATTTGTGGAATATCCTTGATAATTGCGTTTCATCCAGTATCTTTTCATGAAAATATTCTTCTAAGCATTCTTGAATTTTACTCCACAAAGCAGTATCATGTTGACAATTTGGACGTTATTAATTCTTGGATAAATTAATTCTTGAACTTGTTTTATTGAATTCTTATATCATTGTCATCATCCTCATGTTTATAAAATGTTGAAAGTCATCTGTGGCATGTAGTGCATAGATGGACTTGGTATGATTATGACCAGGGATTATTCGGTATAATCATGACCGTAATGTTACAAATGATGTGGTAAAAGTCATCATTGGCCCGTAGTGCATTGATGGACAGTTGTTGGCATGATCATGACCATTAATGAATATACGAATATCCTTGGCCGTAGTGCAGGGGTGATTCGATGATGTGGATTATTAAGCTGAGTCACAGCGATAACAGTGTTGAAAAACCTTTTAAATCATAAAAGATAGTAGAGTTATTTTCTACTTGACTCTTTTAATGGATTGCTTGTTCCACTGCAGTTAAACTTGATGTCTATTATATTTTATCAGTTTAACATTGTTGAAGGCTAATGATAATTTATTCTGCATTATCTTAGTCATAATATTTTTACTGGGCTAGTTGAGCTCACCCTTTCTTTCACTGTTCTCTTCAGGAAATGAGAACGTAGCTGGGACAAGTCGGGGAACGGAGTGATGGTTCGAATGATAGTTTTAGTTAGTAGTCCTCACTATTCTATGTAATAGTGTGGTAATAAATGTAATGAGGACTCCTTTTGAGTATGAATACTCTCTAGAAGATAATATTTGTATTCAAACTCACAGTTTATGTTTTGTCGTATTGTACATGACAGTTGTATTATTAAGTTGTATTTGTATTCAGTACCATGTATCTGACGACCCAAGATGGGTGATGTATACCTAATTTTGGGGGCGTCACATTAGATATTTTTAAGCTCTGGATAAATATAAAGTCTTTAATATTTATCCTTGATCTCGTTTGATTGAATTCTTATATCATTGTCATCATCCTCATGCTTTTATTGAGATGAAAGTCATATGTGGCTTACGTGCATAGATGTACTATTGATTAGTATGATTATGACCAGGGATTATTTGGTATAATCATGACCGTAATGTTACAAATGATGTGGTAAAAGTCCTCATTGGCCCGTAGAACATTGATGGACAGTTGTTGATTTGATCATGACCATTGATGATTACATGAATATCCTTGGCCCGTAGTGCAGGGATGATTCGATGATGTGGTTTATTTATTAAGTTGAGTCTCTGCGATAAAGTTGATGAAAAACTTTTTAAATCATAGAAGATAGTAGATATTATGCTTTACTTGGCTCTTCTAATGGATTGCTTGTTCCGCTGCAATTAAACTTAATGTTTATTGTTTTTTATCAGTTTAACACTGTTGAAGGCTAACAATAATTTATTCTGCATTATCTTAGTCATAGTATTTCTTACTGGGTTAGTTGAGCTCACCCTTTTGCTTCTATTGTTCTCTTCAGAAAATGAGAATATAGCTTGGACTAGTCAGGGAACAGAGTGATTGTCCGAGATGGTGCATTAGTAGTCCTCACTATTCTGTAAAATAGTGTGATAATAATTGTAATGAGGACTCCATTGAGTGTTGATATTTTCTTGAAGACAATATTCTTGTTTAAACTCTCAGCTATATTTTGTCGTATTTTACACGACAGTTGTATAATTAAGTTTGTAGTTGTATTGTGTACCATGTATTTGGCGACTCATAATGGGCGATGTATACCTATTTTGGGGGCGTCACAGTGGTTCTCATATATGTAACAATATGTAGGGACTGGTTAGAAGTAGAAAGCTAAACAAGGATGAGGTCGTCCTACAAGTGGGAATAGAGTAAAGGTTGCTGCATTAGCTATAGGGACTAATTGTTTAGCACTGTCTACGGGCAAGTCCATTAGTTTAAATAATTATTATTTTGTTCCAACAATCATAAGAAACATTATTTCAATTTCTGTATTAGATATGGATGGATTTGATATTATAATAAAGAACAATAGTTGTTCTATTTATAATAAAAATGTATTATATGGTATTGGAAATTTGTTGAATAAACTATACATACTTGACTTGCATGAAAATACACCTTAATTGAACAAACTAAGAAATGGAAATGAGATGATGTTAATTATACCTTCATGTGGCACTTTAGACTCGGGCATATTAATGAAACTAGATTATCCATGTTGCATAAAGATGGGCTCCTAGAGCTTGTGAATATTGTCCCATGGGTAAGATGACTAGATCTCCTTTTACTAGAAAAGGAGAAAGAGTTACATAGTTGTTAGCGTTGGTACACACAAACGTATGTGGACCTATGATGACGAATGCACGAGGAGGGTATTCTTATTTTATTACTTTCACTGATGATCACTCAAGATTTGAATGTGTATTTAATGAAATAGAAATCTGAATCATTTGAAAAGTTCAAAGAGTTCAGAAGTGAAGTAGAGAAACAAACTGATAAGAGTATTAAGAATCTTCGATCGAATCGAGGAGGTGAATACTTAAGCTGTGAGTTTTCCAATCATCTTAAAGAAAATGGTATAATCTTACAATAGACTCCACCAGGGACGCCATAGTTAAATGGTGTATCTGAAAGGAGAAATCGAACATTGTTAGACATGGTTTGTTCCATGATGATTTTTACCGATCTTCCAGTTTCCTTTTGGGGTTATGCCTTAGAAATGGCTGCACACCTACTTAATAAGGTACCTACCAAATTCGTC
The DNA here is from genome assembly GCA_016801055.1 of Panax notoginseng. Classification (NCBI taxonomy): domain Eukaryota; kingdom Viridiplantae; phylum Streptophyta; class Magnoliopsida; order Apiales; family Araliaceae; genus Panax; species Panax notoginseng. The sequence goes on along the minus strand of CM029019.1, from coordinate 44,196,666 downwards.
TCAAATGCTCCATATGAGATATGGACAAGGAGGAAACCAAATCTTAAGTATGTTAAGACTTGGGGTTGTCTAGCTTATGTCAAAAAGTTTAAAAATGATAAGTTATAGACTAGATCTAAAAAGTGTAGATTTAAGGGATACCCTAAAGAGTTTGCAGGGTATTATTTCTATCATCCAACTAATCAAAAGGTGTTTGTAGCGAAACATGATGCCTTCTTGGAAAAGGAGTTTATCCTTGAAGGGGTCAGTGAGAGTAAGATATATCTTGAAGAAATTTAAGAATCACAAATTACTACGGATCAAAGTCAGGTACCTGACCAAGTGGAAGAACCTACTATATCACAACCTATTCATAAATTTGGAAGAGTACCGAAGATACCTGAGAGGTATGGATTCGTCATAAAGGATGACGATGAGGTACACATCATGAGTGATGATAATCCATTGAATTATGAACAGACTATGAGTAGTAAAGACTCAGAGAAGTGGCTAGATGCCATGAAATCCGAGATGGACTCCATGCATGAAAAAAAAATATGGACTTTAGTTTTTACACCTGAAGGTATTAAGCCTATTGGGTGTAAATGGGTCTTTAAAAGAAAGACTGGAGCAGATGACAAGGTAGAGACCTATTAGGCCCGACTGGTTGCAAAAGGTTTCAAACAAAGACAAGGAATTGACTATGATGAAACCTTCTCACCAGTAGCTATGCTCAAGTCCATTCAAATTTTGCTTGCGATTGCAACTTATCATTACTACGAAATCTTGCAGATGGACATAAAAACGGCCTTCCTCAATGGGAAACTTGAGGAGGATGTGTATATGACACAGCTAGAGGGATTTATTTTAATGGTCGGAACAAATCAAGTCTGTAAGCTACAACGATCCATTTATGGATTGAAGCAAGCTTCTTATATGTGGAACATCCATTTTGATGAGACAATTAAAGAGTTTGATTTTATCAAAATTGAGGATGAACCATGTGTGGACAAGAAGGTTAGTGAGAGCGATGTTTTATTCCTTGTATTATATGTTGATGATATATTACTAATAGGAAATGATATTCCTATGCTACAATCAATTAAAATCTGGTTATTTAAACACTTCTCCATGAAGGACTTGGGAGAAGCAACCTATATTTTGGGGATAAAGATCTATAGAGATAGATCTGAAAGGATGTTTGGCTTGTCCCAAGGAATGTACATTGAATCGATGCTAAAGAAGATTAGCATGGAAGATTCCAGGAGAGGTCTCATGCCGATGAGCAATAGAATACATCTCTCCAAGAAATAAGCCCCAAAGATATCTGAGGAGAGAGACCGTATGAGTAAGAATCCTTATGCCTCAGCAATAGGATCTATCATGTACGGTATGATATGCACTAGACCGGATATCGCTCATACACTTAGTGCAACAAGCAGTTATCAGTCGAATCCAGGAGAAGAGCACTGAAAGGCTGTGAAAAATATCCTAAAGTACTTAAGAAGAACTAAGGATGTATTTCTTGTCTACGGTGAGTCTGAATTGAAACTAGAGAGCTATACAACCTCTAACTTTCAAATGGACCAAGATGATCGTAAATCCATTTTGGGGTATGTGTTTACCATGAACGGTGGCATAGTGAGTTGGAATAGTTCCAAACAACAAACAGTTGTTGATTCAGTGACAGAGGCAGAGTACATAGCTGCAAGTGAAGCTACAAAGGAAGCTGCTTGGATGAAGAAGTTCATAACCAAACTTGGCGTGATTCCTAGCATTAAAGGAGCAATGCCTTTATACTGTGACAACACATGAGCTATTGCGCAGGCTAAAGAACCCAAGTCTTATCAGAAATTCAAACACGTATTGCAACGGTTTGAAGACAACACTGCATATCTATTTACTAAAGCTTTAACTCAACAGTAGTTCGATCGTCACTTAGAGAAGATGGGTATGAGATACCATGGCGACTTACTTTAATGCAAGTGGGAGATTGAAAGTAGTATTCATACAAGAAAATAATGTATGACGATAAAGCATATACTTTGTAAATAATTTTATTCATTTATTAATAAAAGTATTTATTTACTAAAGGCATTTAATTATCTACATGGTGCTATTTTAATAATATGTGATAAACCCATAGTTTTAAGCAATACTTTTAGGATCATAATGAGATCATACTAATGAGATCTAAATTCTTAGATAGCTTAAAAACTAAAATATTCCCAATGGATGGATTACTGAAAAAGGGGATTAGTGAATCTGGATAGATTGGTACATACATTGGTTGCCTATTGATTAAAGATGATTGATCCCATGATCATTTGTGTGGAGACACTAATGTGACACCCCCAAATCCGGGTTACCTGACCCCCGAGTTTGGTGTTCATTATCCACAATATAATAACATCTAACTACCCATTTAAATATAAATAGGAATACATAACTCATTAACATATGCTGTTAATACATAAGTCCTAGGTCCACTAACCTTAACATTACAGAAATACCCCTTAGCTATACAAAAAGGGTTTACAATACAATACATCATAATATTAATATTGTTCATCATAACTAATTTATAACTATGCCTTTCCCTTTGTTCTTCTTCGCAGCACCTTCTGCAACTTCGTCCCTACCTGAAAAGTTTTATTTGGCAAGGGTGAGCAACAAGTTTGCCCCGCAAGTTAAGATATACAATAAAGGTATAGAAATCAATATCAAGTCTTCTAACATTCTCCGCAACAATAATCTGATAATGAAAGAGTACGGCGCTTTTAAGGTTTTCTACGATATTCAAATGAATAATCAAGAATTAATTCTACGAAATAACAAAGTGGAATATTTTCCATATTTATGCTGAGTGATCCATTGGATCTTGAACTTCTATCTTCTTGGGTATCTATCAAAGATTTACTTTGATACATACGCATGAGTATCAGATAACCATAAAGATTAAATCATACCCCTCTGCAAGTACTTAGAGCCGGCCAACTCCTTGTACCCTATATTATGCATAATACTTAGGTCGCGCGCAATGGTCGAATATACGACTTAAAAATTTTGTTCCCTTTATATAAAAAAGTTGTTCTTCTCAGTCTCAGAATCAAGATTTGATTTAACAATGAAATTTAATGATTTCAATTTCTATTTACTTATCGATCTAGCCGAAATAATTGGCATCGATCTACCAATAACAATTGAATTCTCTTCTCGAATTTATTAAGTTCTAACAAATGTTCGTCTAGCCAGAATAATTAGCTAATACATTTCTCAACATAATTTGACAATAAACAGGAATTATCCATACTGTCAATTCTAACTTCTATGAATATGAATATCTAACAACAATTATTCTACAAATGTATATTCTCCGAATCAGTAATTCAATTTGAACTATTAAACATGCACTAACTGCGAATAATCAGAAATAAATCTCTGGATGTGGTATAATTAATAATAATTAACCATTATAATAATTGAACAATATTAACTCAAGGCTGAGTTAGAAAACTTGCCTTCTTCGCTGATTACTGCTACACAATATAATTAACAGCGTTCGTAAGACCTATAATCAACAATGTTGGTCTCACAATTAGCAAAATCATTTATAACACGTAACACTATATTCTATAGTGAAACTTCTCCTATGCACATTACCACATAGCCACATCAGTGTTTATAACCTATATAAACACTTATCAAGTATAACTATTTCGGTCTGGTTGGACTTCGGTCCATTCTCGGTGTTCTGGTCACCCTATCCGACAATTAACACATTGATTATCAATTAAACTTGGTCTCTAAGCTTCAATATTATTTTAGATAAGTCAAATATCGTTTATAATTTTTTTCGGAAGCTTTTAATAATTTATAAACAATTATTATAATTTATAATAATTTTTCAAACACTTAAATAATTTTTTAAATGATTTAATTATCAAATAATCTTATCATTATTAATATTTAATAATATAAAAATATTAATAACATACTTGTCAAAATATTAAAGTTATTATTAATAACTTAAAATATTTTTAAATCATTAATATTCTACTTAAATGATTTTTAAAATAATTAAAATTATTCTTAAATCATCACCATTAATATTTAAATATTAATAAAATTATTATCAAAATATTAAAAGTCATTAATTATAACTTAAAATATTTTTAAAAGCTTTATCTCATTTTTAAATGATTTTGGAATCAATAAAATCATTTTTAATTCCTTTATTTAATATAATAATTAAATAAATCTAACATCATTAATATTAATTTATTAAAGAGAATTCTCCAAAAATATTGAAAATTATATTTTATAAATCAAAATATTTTCTAACACTTTATTCTTATTTAAAATAATTTTTAAATTAATAAAATGATTTTTAACTTATTTATTTAATTTAATAATTAAGTAAATCTAATATCATTAATATTAAATTATTAATAAAAATTCTCTAAAAATATTAAAAGTCACATTTTATAACTCAAAATATTTTTTAAATACATTATTCTTATTTAAAATGATTTTCATAATATTAAATCATTTTTTTCTAATTTATTTAACACACTAATTAAATAAATTAAATATTATTAATATCCAAATAATTATAAATATTAATGAAAAATGTCCCAAATTATTAAAAGTTATTTTTCAGAATTTAAAATGATTTTTAAAACCATTTTTAGTAATTTTTATAATTTATTTCTACTTTTAAATAATTTCTGGAATATTCAGAAAATAAAATAAATAAAATCGTCGCTAAAGCCTATAGCGACAATTGTCTGTCGTCTTAGGTGTTCTTGTGACACCCCCAAATCTGGTACTTCAATTTACATATGATTTGGTGTTCACTAATCAAAATCATATATCTATCTTGAGCAACTTGTGACACCCCCAAATCTGGTACTTCAATTTTCACATGATTTGGTGTTCATTAATCAAAATCATATATCTATCTACCGATAATAAATGCAAACCATGCAATCTATAGAAATAATTCATCCCTTTATGGGGGTTACAACATCTGAAATAATAAATACAATCCCAGGTCATACTAACCTTAAATATCTGTGCGGAAACATAAACAAATAATAAGTCTTAAACAACATCGAGTCTTAACAATGACATTCTTAAAATTTAATAACACGTCTTCACCACTTAATAGCTTTGCCCTTGCCTTTGCTGGAAGAAGGCTCGTCGGTTCTTTCGTTCTTAACTGCAATGTTATTATTACGCAAGAGTGAGCACGATTGTCCACAAGTATAACAATGAAATAACAATATAATAACATGCGAGTGAATCAAGGACTTCTGGAATAAAGCTCAACTTTTGAACCAAAAATGATTAGCAAGAATCAACAAAATTCTAAGGGTCATAAGACCTTGGACTATGTCCTAAGTTATCTAGGGTTATACTTGAAACATTTAACAGTAATAAAACTATGGACTCTTCTTCTCGTACTTAGAGGGATCAGCCCTTAGTACCATACTATGCACAACATCTTAACGCTAACGTATAAGTAATCCCCTATACATGGTTATTCATCTTAGTTTGACATTAGAGTCCGCACCAAAGGAAGTTTGGTTTGGATAAATCAATAAGGGTTCGGGAATTTAGAACGTTCATCAACTATGGACTGGTCGAATCAATAAGGGTTCGTTAGTCTAACAAGGTTCACAATAAATGGTATTTAAATTGAATAACAATCTCAAGAGATATACAATAGAAAAAGTATTGTATAACAAATTCATACTTTGAAAAGATAGTTAATCTTTAATATAACAAATCAACCTTGATTTAATAATGAGAAGAATTGCTTGAAGTAATTTACAAACTTGAATAATGATAACAAATAGGGTTAGGATACTTGCCTCGTACGTAGATTACACTTTAACTAAACTCGTTCTTTGATTTAAATCCTATATATTAATTACGTTCACAATACCAGTCAATTACAACGTACTAAACATCATAAGTTTATTCTTTTGTCTAACTCGAATTCATTACTATACTTAGTCAATTTATCATATTCATTGTTACCTAATTTACACCTCACAATTAACAAGCTAATTATGTAATCAATAATTCAATCAACATGTAATTATGTTATTTACATGTTAAGTATCTATTTTAACATCTCATTATACTTATAACATAATTTTATGTTTATTACATTAAGTTAACATCACATTCATGAACTTAAACACTTTAAAATTTTCGTTTCTGAACTTTCTGGAGAGAGGCGCTGCGGCGCCACTTTTGTACTAAGGCTTCGCGTTGCGGCGCCGTGGCGTTGCGGCTTGAGACCTGGCGCTGCGGCGCGGGAAAAAGGCAGGTAGCCGGCGCTGCGGCGCGGCATACCAGACACAGAAATGGCAGTTCACGAAAAATCGCAGAACATGCCAATTTCTACCAATTTCTTAATTTCTACTCGAATTTAGACATACCCACATGATATAATTCACACATAATCAATACCCAACATTTATATAATGACTTTAACAAGTTTAAACACTTAATTATATAATTAAAGCATGCAACTTCCACTGTTCTTGATGTTCTTGAAGGTTTTGAACATAAATCATAAAAATTAATACCACGGATTCGTTATAATACCGAATCCGTTCGTTTAAGGTTTGGTCTTTTCGTAATAACATGCATAATAATATACAAGTATAAATTTTACAAAAACATTTATGTTTGACACACTAAAATTACGTATAAGGGCCATAAGGCCAAAACCCAAACTCTGTAAATTTTGAAATAACAAGTCATCGTATTATGAAAGTTATGATATGGAATCATGCTACACACACACACACACACACACACACACACACACACACACACACACACACACACACACACATATATATATATATATATATATATATATATATATATATAACATGTTATGTTACTCGTATTATTACATATATCCATATAATAACACAATTTTCCTATTACAGAGACTTTACAGGATGAATGAAAGCCATTTTCATAAAACTCAAACAACGTAAAATAGAATTTGGTTTGAAGAATTTACCTAGAGTATAAAGTGTATAATAGAAAACTCAGATGTTTCTTCAAGCACCCACTCTTAATTTCCTTCACAATACTTTAATTATCTTTGACAAACTCTCCCTGAGTATTCTCTAGACTTAGTAAAATAATAAGAGAAAAGAAGACGTCGTATTAAATAAACTGGCGCGTTGTGGTCAGTTACCCATCATGGGTTAACTGCCCTCAACCTCTACTAGTGCCATGTTTGGCTAGCCTTAAAAGGCTTATTCTCATTTAATTTAATAACTCTTTTATTAAATAGTTTAAATCATGTCACACCCTTACACAATAATTCAATTATCTTATTTAATTTAATTAAATAACATATAATAATTTCCCATAATTTCATATAATCATATAATTAATTTTTTTTCTCATTAATTAATTATATTAAATTATTAAATCTCTAATTAATTATTACATTAATTAAATATCATCATGCTTAATTAAATATTTCATTTAATTCAATAAGCTCACATAATTGCATACATCGAATAATAAAATTCTCCACATCAATTTAATAAATACAACACATGTAATTAAATTAATCTACCATAATTTCATCAAATAATTATTTAATCAAATAATTAATCCCTAGAAAAATATTTATTCAATCCAATAAATATTAAAATTAATTACAAAATCTCGGTTGTCACATCTTTCCCCTCTTAAAAGGATTCTGTCATCAGAATCACAACTCAAACAATTCGTCCCGTTACATTCTCACCCCCTTACAAAGATTCTATCCCCAGAATCGAAGACACAATTTAAACACATAACTTAGAGGAATCTTTCATCATATTATCTAAATATAGATTTTATATTTCATACTACATTCCTTACTTTAACAAATTCTAGGTTTAATTTCATAACTTTCACTTGAACTCAATTATATTGTGAGTATTATATATCTTTTAACCCATTCATTTTTTAAGGATCGCTATCATAAACACTCGGGATATTACATTCACCCTTTCTTCTAAGAATTTCGTCCTCGAAATTTTATCTATTAATATTTATTCATTCAATCTATCAATGTAGATTTTACGTCACTACTTCACTCATTCATTGGTTTCTGTAACCACTTTCTTTCCACAAAGATCTTTCTACAATTATTAAACATTTCTATTAAAAGTTTCACATTATTCTTTGATAACTCATATCCTTCTCACTTCAAAATCTCTTTTCTCACTTATTCAACATACTCATTATTCAGTGTCGCATTCTACGACTTACTTCTTTCTATGGAATACTTTTCTTACCACATTCGCCTTTTAGAATAGCAAGAATCTTCCACAATTACTCAATAATTGTGAAAAAGTATGAATAACTCAGGAATTTAAAAGATCTCAAATCATGCTGAGGGGTCACATGTAAGACCCCAACTTATTAATGAATAAAATCAAATTTTCTCTAAATATTATTGTAAATAATAAGGGGTTAATTTGATATAATACTTTGGTTATGGGTGAAATGTGCAAATTTTACAAAATAAGCAAGTGGTTATAAAATATTCATTTTGTCGGGGAATATTCGTTTGGTCGTGGAATATTCTTGCTGTCGGGGAATATTCGTACGACGGCGCAGCCTTGTGTGGGCCCCATAACGGAAAGCGATTGGATGAAGAAAACGACAAGTATACGTTATTTATAAATAACGGCATAGTTGTTACCGTTAATACTGTTGGAATACCCGGTGGTTAAAATACAGTAGCACACGGTATTGCACCAATTATTGATTCTTACGTAAGAAGGCACTACTCAATAATTGTTACAGTAGTTATTGTTCAATATTTTATTTTATTGATTCAATAATTGTTGCGTTGATATTCTATATTATTGTTGTTTCAATAATTGTTGCTGCACAGTATTTTTCTTTATCAGATCAATAATTCATATTATTTGAATAATATTATTAGATAACATTATTGACAATGTCTAGAAAGTTTTGTCTAAGGAGAGGTTTGGTCATCTAATTGCGCGCCAGTAAGGAGAAATCCTTATTGGAAAGCCCCCTCTTTCCTGGGAACGGCCTGGTTGTCATAAATGTGATTCTGTAATATTATTTGTGAATAATTAATTATTGATTCATATGATAAGGAAATATTTATTTTATGTGGATATAAATGAGGGATATATTTTTGTGGTTAAAAATGAAGGAGTTAATGTTGAGGTTTTTATCAGTATTTTTGTAGGAATGGAGGTATTAAAAAATCAGGGTTTTTGAGATATTTTGCGGGGGTTATAATTTTTAATCCGACCGTTGGATCGTGGTAATTTTTGGATATGTTATACATATATAAGTTGAGTATATGCTCACAAATTTTGAACCGTTAAAAATGAACGTATGATTTATTATGAATTTTACAAGATGACTGGTTCAGAAATTATTGAATTTTCGGAGTTTATGATTTTGATAGAAAATTCTAGAATTGGTGGGTCCCACTTGTGGTTGGTGAAGAAATGTGCTGAATTATATTTCAAATGTGGTGGGTGGGAATAGTAGCAGGTAAAGCCATCAGGTTGCAGGTCAAACCTACCAAAATTTTCCTATAAATAGAGGGCTAAGTTAGAATTGAAAATCACACCAGAAACAAGTTTTCTCTCTTTCTCTCTCTAGATTATTGAGTGTATTTTGTGAGTATTTAGATACTTTAAGAGTTTCTATTCATCAGAGCAAGTTTCTTTCAGCCTTATACCGGTATTCCGACCAGAAGTACTGATATCTTGAGGTAAGGGATATTATTTTCTTCTTAAATGATATTATTTTCTTCAATATCATTATGCTGAAATATTGATATGAGTTTTTATCAAATTTGGAACTTTTTGTGTCGGGGTTACTATTCACGTATACGGCACTATTCACGAATATGGCACTATTCACCGAAAAATAAAATTTTTTCTTTTTGTCAAAGATGTCTATTATGGTTACTATCTTTGATTGTATCCATGTTTTAATCTTTATTTTTGAATTCTGTTTCACAATTGATTATTATGAAGTATTATTGATCTTGGATAAACTGTTATACGAATCCCTACTATTTGTCCTTCTGTCTCATTGGATTCGTTCTCTTTAAGATATTTTTCATCATCCTCAGTCCTAAATGATGATATTAATGAATATCTTTGGCCTGTAGTGCAAAGATGTATGATTACTTGATGAATATCTTTGGCCTGTAGTGCAAAGATGAACAGGTGTTGAGATGAACATGACTGACAGGTGATACAAAGGAATATCTTTGGCCTGTAGTGCAAAGATGAATATTTGGATAAAGATGATTATTAATTGATGTTACAGGGATAAAATATTGATGATGGACTTTTAAATCTTAGAAGATAGTAGAATTCTTTCTCTACTTGACTCTTCTAATGGTTTGCTGTTTCCGCTGCAGTTGTTGATCTAAAACTTGTTGTCGATTATATTCTATCAGATTTTTCCCTGTTGAAGACTAACGATAATTTGTTTGTATATTATCTTAGTTATAATATTCTTTACTGGGCTAGTTGAGCTCACCCTTTTCCTTTTTGTTCCATTTTTCTTCTCAGGAGGTGAGAACATAGCAGGAACTAGTCGGGGTACGGAGTGATGATTCTAGAAAGATGTTTTAGCAGTCCTCACTATTTCTGTAAAATAGTGTTTGAATAATTGTAACGAGGACTTATTTGAGTGTGGATATTGTCTAGAAGACAATATTTGTATTTAAACTCACAGTATGTGTTGTCGTATTTTGCACGACAATTGTATTATTGAAGTTATAGTTTGTTTTCTGTACCATGTATTTGGCGACTCAGAATGGGTGTTGTATACCTATTTTGGGGGCGTCACAGTTGGTATCAGAGCTTAGGGATATGATCCCTGGCTGAGATGTGAGACAAGAACTAGGAGGGGAGAGACGGGAAATTCCTTCGCTAGTATGACCTGACTAAGTTTATTCGGTGTTTATTTGGTCGGTCAGAGTATAGGGATAATATATGACATGACTATTAACCCTTGTTTTATGGCAGTATTTAAGAATGGCAGCTGAGAACGTTAATAATAGAGTAAATCAGACCGTGGAGACACCTTTGATCACCACCAAGGGAACGTGCAACAGGAAGGCAATATTTCTCCTGTAAACAACGTTACTGAGCAAACGATGAATGATGGAATGTTTAGGAGCTTTTTGCAGTTCATGCAAAATCAGACGAGGGAGACTCGTGTGCAGAATACGGGTGGAAATGATAACGCGCGGTTTGTCACAGCTAAGCAGTTCAAAGAATTGGGACCACCAGAATTTAAGGGAAAGCCGGATCCGATCATGGCAGAAACGTGGGTCAAGCAAATTACCAAGATATTCGATGTCTTGGGATGCACGGAGGAACAGAAGGTTCCATTCGCCACCTTTATGTTCCGCGGTGAGGCAGACTACTGGTGGGAGTCTGTGAAGCGTACCCAGCCTGACGCACTCAACATGTCCTGGGAAACATTTCAAAAACTGTTCAATGACAAGTACTTTCCTGGAAGTATTCGTCATATGAAGGAGGTAGAGTTTATCAGACTGGAACAAAACAACATGACGGTGTCCCAGTACGAGGCGAAGTTTGCAGAGTTATCCAGGTTTACACCTCATTTGGTCGAAAATGAGGAACGAATGACAAGGATGTTTCTGAGAGGTCTAAAACCCGAGATTCGACAATATCTTATCTCTCATAAATTTTCTTTATATTCAGATGTTGTAAATAGGGCTCAATTATTAGAGCGAGATAATGAGTATGTGCAACTGAGGGACCACAACCAGGGTCATACCGGTGGCGGCAGTCATCGAAGCAATGAAAACCAGCAGGGAGGAAAACATTCGGACAAAAGCGGTAACCACTCTGGTGGTAATCGTGGTCGTGATAATAGAAGGAGCGAGTCGGGAGGAGATTTCAAGAAGAGAAGGTACAACAATGATAACGTGAAGACGTCAGCACAAACATCAACTGTTTCTAGGGGAGGAGAACGACCACCGGTCGTATGTTACAAATGTGGGAAAGAGGGACATATCAGCCCAAACTGCCCACAACAATCCAAGGTATGTTATAACTGTGGAAAGGAGGGTCATATAGCTCGAGAGTGTTCTGTAGCAAAACCAAGTTCAGCGGGGATGGTGACTCCAAAAGCTGTCCCGGATAAGTCGAGATCAGCGGTTCCTGGAAGGGCGTTTGTCGTTACTGGCCAAAACGCGAGAAACCCGAACGAGGTGATCACGGGTAAGCTAATCTTGAATTCTTGCGAAGTTTATACTTTACTAGATACCGGTTCTACCCATTCTTTTATCTCTCCTGCTTGTGCTCAACGTTTAAACTTGACTCCGGAGAAATTAGACTTTAACTTATCTGTTGAAACTCCGTTGGGTGAAACCTTCGTTACATCTACAGTTTATAAATCTTGCATGATCCAAGTTGGCACTATCACATTACCTGTTGATCTTATCTCTTTAAAGATACTTGCTTTTGATGTGATTTTAGGAATTGATTGGTTAACCACTCATCATGCTAAAATTGATTGTTTTCGTAAGGTTGTTAGTTTTCATATTCCTAACCAACCTGTCATACGAATTCAAACTACTAAACCACTAAAATCAATCGCTGTCATACCAAGCCATAAAGCCATTCGTTTATTGAAAAACGGATGTCAAGCTTTCTTAGCTATGTTATGGACTTGAACAAAAATACGTCAGATTTAAATGATATTTCTATTGTTAGTAAATCCCTGACGTATTTCCTGAAGAATTTCTTGGCCTACGCGTGATATTGAATTTTTTATCATCTTTGAATCTGGTACAAAACTCACTTCTAAAATCTCATATCGAATAGCTCCTATTGAACTTCAGGAGTTAAAAACCTAACTGTAGAAGTTTGTACCCGAGCCTTTATCTGGTGACTTCCTTTGTGGAATGCACTGAAGCCAGACTCTCCGTAGGGGATGCCATATTCGTATGGTAGTAAACTGATAGGTGCCATTGTGACGTGCTATCCAAGATTGGGATATGAGTCACAGTTGAGAGCAACCTAAGTTAGTAACCGAAGTACCTAGCTTTCTGGGCTTAACTGGTTATTATCGGAGATTTGTGGAAGGATTTTCTCGAATCGCTACTCCGTTAACTCAGCTGACTCGGAAAGATACAAAATTCGTATGGAGTGAGGAATGCGAGAAGAGTTTACAAGAACTCAAGAGGAGACTCATTTCGGCACCTGTTCTGACAATACCATCTGGTTCAGATGGATTTGTTATCTACAGCGATGCTTCAGGCAAAGGGTTAGGATGTGTTCTCATGCAACATGGGAAAGTCATAGCCTATGCCTCGCGACAACTCAAAGAATATGAGAGGAATTATCCTACTCATGATTTGGAGTTGGCAGCAGTCGTTTTCGCGTTGAAGATCTGGAGACACTACCTGTATGGGGAGAAAGTGGAGATCTATACAGATCATAAAAGCCTCAAATATTTCTTCACCCAAAAGGAACTCAACATGCGGCAATGACGTTGGCTTGAGCTGTTGAAAGATTACGATCATACCATCCAATATCATCCTGGAAAAGCGAACGTAGTAGCTGACGCATTGAGTAGAAGATCATACGCGGGTACGAGTGCAATGTTGTTAACACAAAGGCCCATTTTGTATGACTTGCAAAGGATGGAGATAGAGATGAAGGCTCCAAGTACCCACATGATGATATCAAATATACGAGTAGAACCGACTTTAATCGATAAAGTTAAAACTGCTCAAGCTACGGACATGGAGCTGATGCGTATGAAAAAGAAAGTGCAAGAAGGTGCTATTCCAGAAGCAAGAATCGATGAAGAAGGAATACTTCGAGTCAACTCCAGACTTTGTGTTCCTAACGATTTTGATTTGAAGCATAGAATAATGATGGAGGCACACAACACACCGTTTGCAATCCATCCTGGGAGTACCAAAATGTATCACGATCTTCGACATACATTTTGGTGGAGCAATATGAAAAGATAGATCGCGGAGTTTATCTCGAGATGTTTAACTTGTCAACGTGTAAAGGCGGAGCATCAAGTGCCAAAGGGTCCATTGCAACCACTTGAGATCCCGAAATGGAAGTGGGAACACATTACCATGGATTTTGTTACGGGTCTTCCCAAGGTTTCTCAAGGCATAGATGCAATTTGGGTTATTGTTGATAGATTAACCAAGTCCGCTCATTTCTTGCCGATACGTGAGACTTATTCCCTTGAACGTCTTGCTAGTATGTACGTGAACGAGATTGTGAGATTGCATGGCATGCCAATATCCATAGTTTCGGATCGTGACCCAAGATTCACTTCACGATTTTGGGTTAGCTTGCAGAAAGCTATAGGCACGGATTTACGATTCAGTTCGGCATACCATCCTCAAACGGACGGACAATCAGAGAGGACTATTCAAACTCTTGAAGATCTATTAAGACTTTGTGTCCTAGATCTCAAAGGGAGTTGGGATAAGTACCTACCATTGGTGGAATTCTCCTACAATAACAGTTATCAGGCGAGCATAGGTGTGGCTCCATTCGAGGCGTTGTATGGAAGAAAATGTCGTTCTCCAGTATGCTGGGACGAGGTGGGTGAAGCAACATTGTTGGGACCAGAGTTGGTACGCATTACTACAGAGAAGATCCAAACGATTCGACAACGTATACAAACGGCACAGGATCGACAAAAGAGTTATGCGGATCTTCATCGGAAGGACGTGGAATTTAATATTGGGGATCATGTATTATTACGTGTTGCACCATGGAAGGGAGTTACAAGATTTGGGAAGAGAGGAAAGCTCAATCCAAGATTTGTTGGTCCATTTGAGATTCTTGAGCGAATAGGAAATGTGGCATATAGACTCGCATTAACTCCAAGCATGTCTCGTGTTCATAATGTTTTTCACATATCTATGCTTCGTAAATATGTTAAAGACCCGAACCACATTATTGAGTTAGAACCAGACGAGATAGCTGAAGATTTAACGTACGAGGAGGTACCTGTTAAGATCTTGGAAAGGAAAGAGCATGTCCTACGCACGAAGGTTATACCACAAGTTAAGGTTTTGTGGAGAAACCATGCTATTGAAGAAATGACCTGGGAGTTGGAATCAGAAATGAAAGCGAGGTATCCTCACCTTTTTGAAACATCAGGTACGTACGTCAATTTCGAGGACGAAATTTTATAAGGAGGGGAGGTTGTAAGACCCCAACTTATTAATGAATAAAATCAAATTTTCTCTAAATATTATTGTAAATAATAAGGGGTTAATTTGATATAATACTTTGGTTATGGGTGAAATGTGCAAATTTTACAAAATAAGCAAGTGGTTATAAAATATTCATTTTGTCGGGGAATATTCGTTTGGTCGTGGAATATTCTTGCTGTCGGGGAATATTCGTACGACGGCGTAGCCTTGTGTGGGCCCCATAACGGAAAGCGATTGGATGAAGAAAACGACAAGTATACGTTATTTATAAATAACGGCATAGTTGTTACCGTTAATACTGTTGGAATACCCGGTGGTTAAAATACAGTAGCACACGGTATTGCACCAATTATTGATTCTTACGTAAGAAGGCACTACTCAATAATTGTTACAGTAGTTATTGTTCAATATTTTATTTTATTGATTCAATAATTGTTGCGTTGATATTCTATATTATTGTTGTTTCAATAATTGTTGCTGCACAGTATTTTCCTTTATCAGATCAATAATTCATATTATTTGAATAATATTATTAGATAACATTATTGGCAATGTCTAGAAAGTTTTGTCTAAGGAGAGGTTTGGTCATCTAATTGCGCGCCAGTAAGGAGAAATCCTTATTGGAAAGCCCCCTCTTTCCTGGGAACGGCCTGGTTGTCATAAATGTGATTCTGTAATATTATTTGTGAATAATTAATTATTGATTCATATGATAAGGAAATATTTATTTTATGTGGATATAAATGAGGGATATATTTTTGTGGTTAAAAATGAAGGAGTTAATGTTGAGGTTTTTATCAGTATTTTTGTAGGAATGGAGGTATTAAAAAATCAGGGTTTTTGAGATATTTTGCGGGGGTTATAATTTTTAATCCGACCGTTGGATCGTGGTAATTTTTGGATATGTTATACATATATAAGTTGAGTATATGCCCACAAATTTTGAACCGTTAAAAATGAACGTATGATTTATTATGAATTTTACAAGATGACTGGTTCAGAAATTATTGAATTTTTGGAGTTTATCATTTTGATGGAAAATTCTAGAATTGGTGGGCCCCACTTGTGGTTGGTGAAGAAATGTGCTGAATTATATTTCAAATGTGGTGGGTGGGAATAGTAGCAGGTAAAGCCATCAGGTTGCAGGTCAAACCTACCAAAATTTTCCTATAAATAGAGGGCTAAGTTAGAATTGAAAATCACACCAGAAACAAGTTTTCTCTCTTTCTCTCTCTAGATTATTGAGTGTATTTTGTGAGTATTTAGATACTTTGAGAGTTTCTATTCATCAGAGCAAGTTTCTTTCAGCCTTATACCTGTATTCCGACCAGAAGTACTGATATCTTGAGGTAAGGGATATTATTTTCTTCTTAAATGATATTATTTTCTTCAATATCATTATGCTGAAATATTGATATGAGTTTTTAACAAATTTGGAAATTTTTGTGTCGGGGTTACTATTCACGTATACGGCACTATTCACAAATACGACACTATTCATCGAAAAATAAAATTTTTCCTTTTTGTCCAAGATGTCTATTATGGTTACTATCTTTGATTGTATCCATGCTTTAATCTTTAGTTTTGAATTCTGTTTCACAATTGATTATTATGAAGTATTATTGATCTTGGATAAACTGTTATACGAATCCCTACTATTTGTCCTTCTGTCTCATTGGATTCGTTCTCTTTAAGATATTTTTCATCATCCTCAGTCCTAAATGATGATATTAATGAATATCTTTGGCCTGTAGTGCAAAGATGTATGATTACTTGATGAATATCTTTGGCCTGTAGTGCAAAGATGAACATGACTGACAGGTGATACAAAGGAATATCTTTGGCCTGTAGTGCAAAGATGAATATTTGGATAAAGATGATTATTAATTGATGTTACAGGGATAAAATATTGATGATGGACTTTTAAATCTTAGAAGATAGTAGAATTCTTTCTCTACTTGACTCTTCTAATGGCTTGCTGTTTCCGCTGCAGTTGTTGATCTAAAACTTGTTGTCGATTATATTCTATCAGATTTTTCCCTGTTGAAGACTAACGATAATTTGTTTGTATATTATCTTAGTCATAATATTCTTTACTGGGTAGTTGAGCTCACCCTTTTCCTTTTTGTTCCATTTTTCTTCTCAGGAGGTGAGAACATAGCAGGAACTAGTCGGGGTACGGAGTGATGATTCTAGAAAGATGTTTTAGCAGTCCTCACTATTTCTGTAAAATAGTGTTTGAATAATTGTAACGAGGACTTATTTGAGTGTGGATATTGTCTAGAAGACAATATTTGTATTTAAACTCACAGTATGTGTTGTCGTATTTTGCACGACAATTGTATTATTGAAGTTTTATTTTGTTTTCTGTACCATGTATTTGGCGACTCAGAATGGGTGTTGTATACCTATTTTGGGGGCGTCACATCACAAGACCGTGAACTCTATTCTCGATTTACTAGTGCTTCAACTCAATCCTTCACACTGCAAACCAGAGTGTTTATCAATCATAAAGACTGAAAACACTCTCCTCACGTACACTAGGTGGCCAGCCTATTGTACCACTACGTTGGGCCGCAACGTAGTGTTTTGTAATGACTATATGCGTTTCGCTCGGAACTATTGTCCCCGAAAACATGTCCCCTTATAGGGTTGTTCAACTCAGCTTTTCAACATCTGAATCAACACCAAAACAATTTGGTTTGGCATAACTTTTCAGTGAACATTTGAATTTCATGAACATCTTTCAATATTTGTCTAGCTGAATCAAATAGCATAGACCTCTACAACCATTCGGATATCAACCGAAATATACATATTCATACATGCATATGTATTCTCATATCTTAAAGAAATCTCAAAAATCTTTTTATGACGTCATGATACCGTAATGTATTTACAGTCAGTTGAGAATTTTGTCATTTGGTGATTTTATCATACTACATCATACCATAGTGGGCTGACGATCCTTAGATCACATCCAACACTAAGTAATACTGCATTAATGACTCCATCGTTTTTATCATCTTTGCACCAGGTTACATGATGCAGTAATGATATATAAAATACATTTTGATATATTACAAATCATTTTTGTCTAGCCGAAACAATTAGCATAGACATACAAATAACAATATTGTTGTTAAAACTCATTGGTTCCATCATTTGATCCAATGTTTTTTAAGAAAATAGAAGTGTAAACAACATCACGAAGTCAATAAATTTCGAAAGTCTAGCATAGCTAGTAGATTTAGAATATTCAGGTATCCATCAACTTCAATCTTTACTTCATTACTTCATTACTTAACCATTCTATCAATCTACAACTTCATCAATGCTCTCTATACTATGACCGTTTTCTACCCAAAATAGTTCATCAACTTACTGCACATTGGAAGTTTAGGAACTTACCACACTAATATGAGTTTAAGAACTTATCCTAGTCAGACCATAGGCGTCCATTCGCTGAGGGGTTCAAAACATACCATATTATTATGAGTCACGAACTTACCATATGCATTAGTTTTAAGAACCGCACCTAATCCTAATAATATCTGACTAATCTTAATAGTTTCTAACTATCAAACATACACATGAGAAAAGAATCACATTTTCACCACACATACATTGATAACGCCACACCAACATTCCAATGATTATCAATGTAATAAACTGAGTGCAAGCACAAAACCCTCGCCCATACAAAGGTTTATACAACTCAGCCATCACATGAGTCCTCAATTGAAATCCCACCTAACTCTATCTTACTCTTAACAACTTACGCTTAACTTGCTCAATACGAATTCCTCGTATCACATTATCTATAACTCCTCGTGAGTTATCTTGTACTGTATCGTAGTACATTATTTTCATAGCATCAAGCTATAATTATTCAAACATTACAGACCATCTTTCTTTTTATAACTTAAACAGATCACGTCGTGATCTTATTCTATAATCATCTCCCTTAAAAGAAAATTTCTTAACTCGTGATTGATCCTCTTTCATCATTTACGACATCATTCGTTATCTTGGCTATTGGAGTTAAGAAACTCCCATTTCTTATCTTTATATCTCTTCAAGATTCTTCTTTGAATCTTCTTGTTTATATAATAATTCTTCCTTTAAGAATTCGAACTTCATTTACATCGCTCAACATTTCATTCGAGTTCTACACTTTCATCATACACATCTATTCTCTACACTTGGTACACATCGAGTCTCTAATAGTTTCAGTATGGTACGCTGAGTAGTTTCCCACAAACAACCAACAAACTAGGTTTCGAGTTGCTAGTTCGTATATATCTCCGCTCTATGAAGGAATCGTTTAGCCCAGATACCATACATCAACTACTAAAGAGTACAATTGTACCATACTTAAATATAACTCTTTATTCTTTACTTCTTTATCACTATTCTTATAGACACTGTCTATTTATTATCACCTTACATCCTTACTATTGGAGTTGGGTAACCCCACATTCATATTCCTTATAACTCTGCGAGATTCTTCTTTGAATCCTGTCACGCAAGTTTTAATCCCTTCTATAAAATTTCTTAAATTACTTCTTATTATTCAAACTCTATCTGAGCTTATTCATTCACTATCTTCACCTTTTCTTCTCTAAGGTTATAGCCTAAGGTACCCCTCCCTAAGGTTTATAACCTACAGCTCTGATACCAACTTGTGACACCCCCAAATCTGGTACTTCAATTTTCACATGATTTGGTGTTCACTAATCAAAATCATATATCTATCTTGAGCAACTTGTGACACCCCCAAATCTGGTACTTCAATTTCCACATGATTTGGTGTTCACTAATCAAAATCATACATCTATTTACCGATAATAAATGCAAACCATGCAATCTATAGAAATCATTCCTCCCCTTATGGGGGTTACAACATCTGAAATAATAAATACAATCCCAGGTCATACTAACCTTAAATATCTGTGCGGAAACATAAACAAATAATAAGTCTTATACAACATCGAGTCTTAACAATGACATTCTTAAAATTTAATAACACGTCTTCATCACTTAATAGATTTGCCCTTGCCTTTGCTGGAAGAAAGCTCGTCGGTTCTTTCGTTCTTAACTGCAATGTTATTATTACACAAGAGTGAGCAAGATTGCCCATAAGTATAACAATAAAATAATAATATAATAACATGCGAGTGAATCAAGGACTTCTGTAATAAAGCACAACTTTTGAACCAAAAATGATTACTAAGAATCAACAAAATTCTGAGGGTCATAAGACCTTGGACTTTGTCCTAAGTTATCAAGGGTTATACTTGAAACATTTAACAGTAATAAAACTATGGACTCTTCTTCTCGTACTTAGGGGGATCAGCCCTTAGTACCATACTGTGCACAATATCTTAACGCTAACGTATAAGTAATCCCCTATACAGGGTTGTTCATATTAGTTTGACATTAGAGTCCGCACCAAAGGAAGTTTGGTTTGGATAAATTAATAAGGGTTCGGGAATTTAGAACGTTCATCAACTATGGACTAGTCGAATCAATAAGGGTTCGTTAATCTAACAAGGTTCACAATAAATTGTATTTAAATTGAATAACAATCTCAAGAGATATACAATTGAACAAGTATTGTATAACAGATTTATACTTTGAAAAGATAGTTAATCTTTAATATAACAAATCAACCTTGATTTAATAATGACAGGAATTGCTTGAAGTAATTTACAAACTTGAATAATGATAACAAATAGGGTTAGGATACTTGCCTCGTGCGTAGATTACACTTTAACTAAACTCGTTCTTTGATTTAAATTCTACATATAAATTACATTCACAATACCAGTCAATTACAACGTACTAAACATCATAAGTTTATTCTTTTGTCCAACTCGAATTCATGACTATACTTAGTCAATTTATCACATTCATTGTCACCTAATTTACACCTCACAATTAACAAGCTAATTATGTAATCAATAATTCAATCAACATGTAATTATGTTAGTTACATGTTAAGTATCTATTTTAACATCTCATTATACTTATAACATAGTTTTATGTTCATTACATTAAGTTAACATCACATTCATGGACTTAAACACTTTAAAATTTTCGTTTCTAAACTTTCTGGAGAGTGGCGCTGCGGCGCCACTTTTGTACTAAGGCTTCGCGTTGCGGCGCCGTGGCGTTGCGGCTTGAGACCCAGCGCTGCGGCGCGAGAAAAAGGCAGGCAGCCGGCGCGGCGTACCAGACACAGAAATGGTAGTTCGCGAAAAATCGCAGAAAATGCCAATTTCTACTAATTTCTTAATTTCTACTCGAATTTAGACATACCCACATGATATAATTCACACATAATCAATACCCAACATTTATATAATGACTTTAACCAATTTAAAAACTTAATTACATAATTAAAGCATGCAACTTCCACTGTTCTTGATGTTCTTGAAGGTTTTGAACATAAATCATAAAAATTAATACCACGGATTCGTTATAACACCGAATCCGTTCGTTTAAGGTTTGGTCTCTTTGTAATAACATGCATAATAATATACAAGTATAAATTTTACAAAAATATTTATGTTTGACACACTAAAATTACATATAAGGGCTATAAGGCTAAAACCCAAACTCTATAAATTTTGAAATAACAAGTCATCGCATTATGAAAGTTATGATATGGAATCATGCTACATATATATATATATATATATATATATATATATATATATATATATATATAAAACATGTTATGTTACTCGTATTATTACATATATCCATATAATAACACAATTTCCCTATTACAGAGACTTTACAGGATGAATGAAAGCCATTTTCATAAAACTCAAACAACGTAAAATAGAATTTGGTTTGAAGAATTTACCCAGGGTATAAAGTGTATAATAGAAAACTCAGATGTTTCTTCAAGCACCCACTCTTAATTTCCTTCACAATACTTTAATTATCTCTGACAAACTCTCTCTGAGTATTCTCTAGACTTAGTAAAATAATAAGAGAAAAGTAGACGTCGTATTAAATAAACTGGTGCGTTGTGGTCAGTTACCCATCATGGGTTAACTGCCCTTAACCTCTACTAGTGCCATATTTGGCTAGCCTTAAAAGGCTTATTCTCATTTAATTTAATAACTCTTTTATCATATAGTTTAAATCATGTCACACCCTCACACAATAATTTAATTATCTTATTTAATTTAATTAAATAACATATAATAATTTCCTATAATTTCATATAGTCATATAATTAATTTTTTTTTCATTAATTAATTATATTAAATTATTAAATCTCTAATTAATTATTACATTAATTAAATATCATCATGCTTAATTAAATATTTCATTTAATTCAATAAGCTCACATAATTGCATATATCGAATAATAAAATTCTCTACATCAATTTAATAAATACAACACATGTAATTAAATTAATCTACCATAATTTCATCAAATAATTATTTAATCTAATAATTAATCCCTCGAAAAATATTTATTCAATCCAATAAATATTAAAATTAATTACAAAATCTCGGTTGTCACATCTTTCCCCTCTTAAAAGGATTCTATCCTCAGAATCACAACTCAAATAATTCGTCCCGTTACAGTTCTTGAGCTCAAGAACACTGTCAGACCCGAGTTCAAGCTGGCTCATTGGACTGTCTTTAATTTCCAATATAACATGTTTCTGGGCAATTTCGAACCATGATCTTGTAGTGTTTAGGTAACACTACAAGAATCAACCATCACCAAAGACATAACATTACCCAGATGTAAGATCAAAGCCCTCAAACTCACTGTCAGAGTGTTTCTGGGTTTCCCAGAAACCCAGCAGTTTTAGTGGCCACTTTCTAAATTAATTTTATATACGTTTCATTCATGATTCATGTAATATAATGGTTCAAGTATGAAGTCCTTAAGTCAAGGAACATCCCTAAAGCAATGTATCAGTCTAACAACAAAACACTAGCCAGATTTAGCTCGGTCAAACATGGTCAGAAAGTTGTGTTCTTCCCGTTTCTGGAAATTCCAGAAACGCTAAGTCATGGCCGTTTGGCCTAGTTTGACCATCTACCATGTTCCATCTGTTGATGTTTTAAGAGGCCTAAAGGCTCAGATCTATAGTCCATTATACAAGCTACAACATGGTTACCATAAAATTATCTAAACACAAAACAACTGTCAGATATCAAGCCAACAAAACGTTGTCAGACGGTGTTCATGCAATTCTAGGTTGCCCAGAAATGGACTGGTCAACGTCGGTCAACGGGTTTTGACCGTTAATAAAATGAAATCTAGACATCTAATGACACAGATTCCACTTGCAGATTAAAGACCACATACCAGGCTACATGTAAAAACTTTAAAACAACAAAAATAGTAAACGAGCGATGATCTGTGGCCACTGGCATTTCTTGTCAGACCACAACAATTGCTCAAGAACAGATTTTGTAAAACATCATTTTAAGGCACTTTGATGCTACGGATTCATGATCGATCATCACAGATCATCATAAAACATCCATTAGCAAGATTTTAAACACAAAAACACAAAATTTATCTAAGCATACAAGATCAAATTAGGTTTTAGGGTTTATACCTTCTTGCTAGATCTTTGAACTTAGATCTTCGAATCTGATCTATGTGTTTAAGAGGGGTATTTTGTGACTGATACACTAGTATAATTCGTGACTTTAGAGAGAGAAGGAGTTGATGAGAGCTCGAGAGCAAATGACTTAGTTTTTATGAACTTTCTCTCTCCAAAATCTCTTATATGTTGCTTGTTGTTGCTAGATCTGATGTGCTGGCCGGATTTTGTTGGATTTATATGTCACAAGTCAATGTGTTAGGTCACCTACTAAAGTTATGAGCCATTTTTACAAGTTACAATTTAAAGAAAGTAAAAAGGGCATTTTTGTCATTTCCTAAATATATTTAATGACATTCTTGACATTTGTTTAAACCCTTAGGGTTTAACCCTAAGTTTCAAACCCTTAGGTTTTAAAATACTAACTTTCTAGGATTTTCTAAATTAGAGTTTTAATTTAGAAAATTAAAATTTTGAAACTAAAATTAGGTTTTCCTAATTAAATTAGGTTTTTTAATCATATCAACGTTTAATTAATATATTAGGCCTTCCAATTAGGATTAGGGTTGCCTAATTAGGGTTTACAAATCTCGAATATGAAATTTGGGTTTCTCGGCTTTCGATTAGGGTTGCTAACGGTACGTTAGGGTTTCTAATCCTGAGATTAGGGTTTATAATCTCTTATTAGGGTTTATTAATTTTAAACCTTATCCGATCAATCATTAATCATTATCAACATACTGTACAAACACATTCTCATCAACATAATTATTTTAATTATATTTTCTATCGAATTCCTTTCCCGAAATTAGGGTTAGGGCTTCTAAAGCTGTTAAGCACAACTCTACTCTAATTTTATTAGTCAATACACAAATTGACCTTCTCGAGACTCGCATCACAGATACTTGCCACAAAATTGATAATCAATATTAATATTAAATAAAAAAAATTATTTGTAAAATTTTGATTATTCGAAATCCCGGGTTATCACATTCACCCATCCTTAAAAGGATTCCGTCCTCGGAATCACCGCTTTCTTATTCTCTAAAATCTTTTAAAGTTGTATCATCAATTCATTTTTATCAACACTATATTAATTTGTGTTTCAAATTCTAACCCGTGTCTTGAATCTTTAAAAGAAAATAGTTCACAGAAATATCTAATTCATATTACTTGCGTAATTTAAGTATTAAGCGAAATCGTTACCTGGTGCCACCTCCTGAGTAGTTACTGCATCATGCGTCTTCATGTTGAATGTACGGGCTGTTGGTCTTCCTGGCTGTACAGGTCCTCGAATTGCCAAGGTTCCGCCATCGAGTCCCTTGTTGACACTTTATTTCTCCGCATTCTTCATCGTACAGTTTCGAACCAAATGATTAGTTGATCCGCATGCAAAGCAACCTTGTATCTTCTTCGGACTGGGACAATTGGGCGACATGTGCCCCACTTGCCCACAGTTATAGCAAACTCCCTTCTTCTTCAGGTAAACTCCAGCATGGTTCTTCCCACAATTCGAACATGGCTCCCTTCCTTTCCTATTATCTTCTGTCTTATTACCCGACTGGGTATTCTCATTCCATTTCCTCTTATTCGGTTTTCTACCACCACTGCTTCCGCCATCACTGGTCTTCTTCTTCTTTTCCTGATGAAATCGAGATGCAGCTTCACTCCTTCCTTCAGCAATTAATGCTTTCTCCATCAAAGCTGCGAACGTATTGATCTGCAATACTACTACCTTGTTAAATATCCCCGGCTTCAGTCCATTCTCAAATCTTCTCGCCTTTCTCGCCTTTGTATCCACCTGATGAGGTGCAAATCTAGCCAACTCGTTGAATTTGGTAGCGTATTCAGAAACTCCTGCTTTAGTTCTAGAAACTTGACTTCCATTCGAGCTTACATACTCGTTGAAAAGTAATTCTCAAAGAATAACTCTTTAAATCTGGTCCAAGTCACCACAGCTGTACCCGCTTTCACTTGGTTAGTCTCCCACCAGTAATTGGCTTCTCCCTTCATCAGGTACGTTGCAAAAGCTATCTTTTGCTCTTCTGCCACTCTGGCGATAACGAATGCTTTCTCCATCTCCTTCACCCATGCTTGGGCTTCAATCGGATATGTGGTTCCTTTGAATTCAGGCGGTCCTACCGCTTTAAAGTCTTTAAAATTTGCCAATCTTTTAGCTGGCTGATTCCTCGCTCTTCCTCTTGCAGCTGGAGCTCTATTCTCCATAGCTCGGGCTAATATATCCATAAAGTTTTGCATTGGGTCAGTTTGACCTCCTTCGTTATTCACCGATTGCACTTCTCTTTGATTTCGATTCTGTCGTCAAGGCGGTATGATCTGATTTAAATAAAAATCTTACATTAATTCTCTTTCTATACACAAATTCTTAACACAATAAGAATTCAACACATAATTCTCATATATAAACGAATATTTATTCAAATAGTTCATAGCACATTTAGTACTTAACACATATTACTATCCCTTTTTAAATCATATCAGGATTTAACAACACAACTTTACACAAAAAGTTGTAATTCTCCATTCACCATAGTTATTACCAGTTCGTCAAACTTATCACACTTATGAGTTCAGGAACTTGCCACAATTATATGAATGTATGAACTTATCCTAGTCAGACCTTTGGCGTCCATTCACTGAGGGGTTCAAAACATTTTATATAATTATGAGTCATTAACTTACCATAAGTATGAGTTTTAAAAACACACAAATTAATATTAATCTTATATTCATATAGAAAATAAAGATTTCATTCATACAAACATATTTATATTTACATATGTTCACACATTGATTTCGATATTACAACACTTAATAGCATAATCTTCTACCAAAAGATACTACCGCTTAAACTTAAGCTATCTACCGTCCACTCCCTTCACCAATCTTCTTCTTGTTGGGACACTTGTTGAATCCGTGACCCGTTCTACCACATGAGAAACACTTCCTCATATTCAGCTTAGGACAATGTAGGGAAATATGTCCTTTCTGCTTGCAATTGAAGCACACGTTCTTCCACATCATGCATTCTCCTGTGTGAGTCTTTCCACACTTGCTACAGGCTTGTTTCTTCTTTGGGTTTGACTTTTTAGAATTAGGGCTGTCGTTGTCCCTATTTCTCTTATTCTTATCTTTCTGCTGCTTGATTGTCCCTTCAGATGATCCACCACCTTCAGTCTTCATTCTTTCCACCTGCGCCTTGAGCTTGTTCCGTTCTTCAGTCATTTCGCGTAACGCTCACTCCGTCTTCCACAACTCCTCCAAGAAAAATACTTTACTCCGGAGTTCTTAAACTTCTGTCGATAGTTGATCTTGTTCTTCAAATTTGGTCTTATTCTTTTTCTCCACCCTAGCTTGTTCAGAATCTGCCTCCTCATCTCCACTTAGATACATCTCGGGATAATCGTCAGGATCACTCCCCAAATTAACCATTGGTTCATCTTCTCCTACCTTCTCCACTGATTCGCTTTGCGCTGGCACCTCGGCTTCTGGCGCTGGTGCAACAGCTGCTAGCATTTCTGCACTCGTTTCATCTTCTCCAGACATCCTACAATCAGTTTAAATAACATGATTAGTACTTCACCAGTACAAAATTCTCACACTATGTGTCCACATATCTCTTTATTGATGCACTTCGGCAATCCCTCACTTAGAACTCTACATGAGTTTTCTCTATCTCGCCTATGGTTATAATCCTAGGGTTTTCCCCACCCCACTTAAGACTTATAACCTACAGCTCTGATACCAACCTGTGACACCCGCAAATTCGGGTTACCCAACTCCCGAGTTTGGTGTTCACTATTCACAATATAATAACATCTAACTACCCATTTAAATATAAATAGGAATACATAACTGTGACAACCCGAGAATTTAGATAATTATTAAAATCCTAAAATGATGGATTAAAGGTTATAAGATGAACCTAGACAGAAAATAAGTGTATGGAATTGACGTTTCTGTGAAGGAATTTTAAGGATTTCAAAATTTTTAAGAAGAACCTATATGGTTTCTTAATTGAATGAGAATAAAGAAATATGGGTTACAAAATTTCAAAACCCTAGAAATGAATTAGTATGTACTTGAAGGAATATCGAGAATAAGGTATTACGATACCTGTAAATTCCATATGAACTGAATAGTCTAAGAAATGTTATATAAGTACATATGGAAATTTTATTAAGGAGATAAGATTTCACATGAAGAGATGTTATAAGGTTAAACGAAGATGAGTATATGTATAGAAGTATATATACTTAGTAAGGTGCTATATATATTCTAGCAAGAGGAATGATGAATTAAGTTAATGATATAAGGATCAAGATAAAACTATGTTAGTAATTAACATAGCTTGAACGTTGGCCTTGATTGACAAATAAAAATTTGAATAAGTATAAAGTCGTTAGTTAATACGATTAACAATAAGAAGGGAGTAATTTAAAACTCAAAATTTGAGTTAGAGATAGAATTTTGAAGCATGGACTGCTCGGTTGCGTCCGCAACGTCAAGATTAATCAAAATGGGCAGTAAACACAAAGTGTGTAAAGGTTGACTTTTGTTCAAAGTCAACAGTTGACTTTTTATAGAAAAAAGCCAAAATCAGTGTGAGAAGTGAAAGATGTTATATGGATAATGATATAATATTTAATATTATACCAAATGATGTAAAGCTAAAATATGAGATGAGATCCAATATGTAGGTATGTATATTGGTATCAAGAAGTTAGTAAATTAAATTCATATTTGAATAAATGATTAAATATATTAATTTATATATTTAATATATAAATAGATTGTTTGAAAACAATTTATGGAGAGGAGGAGGAAATTAAATTTAGGTATACAATATGAATTGTATAACTTGAATAAGTTATTAAGTATGAGAATTAAATAACCAAAATGGTTATTGTTATTTAGTGGTTCTAGTATTAAAAATATATACTAGTGACCTAATCTAAGAGAATGGTGAAGCATGTCATAATTTATTTAATGATTATGTGAGTAATTGAATACGAATATTATGTGATGGCAAATAAAAGAAATTAGTATGATCCTAATTATATATTAGGAATGAAGAATTAAATAACTTAAGGGTTATGGGATGAGAGAATTATGGTATATAAAATATATACTAATTTTAAGAGATTTATTTTATACATCTCGGTTAATTAATTTTATAACCTAATTAATGTAAATCTAATTGGGTTAAGAAATTAAGTGTACTTGGGTAAGAATTTATATTTAACTTGAGTACATAGAAACCCTAATGAAATGAGTAGGGTAAGATGAAATTTAGTGTAATGGATCATATTAATTTTATGGCCCAAACATTTTAGCTAGGAAGTCCAAATATTTTATTTGGAAAAGCCAAAGGAATTAAGTTTTAAGCTCAAGCGAGCCAATTGTTAAGGAACAAGTGGGAGAGATATTATTAAAAGCATTGGACTATGTAAATTTCATGGCCCAAGAAATTAAATATAAAGTCCAAAAAATTATTTATGGAAAGCCCAAATTATTATGGGTGGGACAAGTAATGGATGATGTTATTTGTTATGGCCCAAAGAATTAAAGTTAGTAGCCAAAAGAATTAAAAGAATGGCCCATCTTTTAGCCCAAGTGGGAGAGGGACATTTTGGACATTAAGTATGCTAGAAAAAGCAATAAAAATTTAACCAATTTGGGCTAAAAGAAGGCCACATGGCCGGATAAGATAGAGAGAGAATGAGGGGGAATGGATGTTATCATAATACTTATCTACAACTAGCCCATGTGTCCTCATTTTATTTGGCCAACATTTTGTTCATTCTTCCAAGCAAGCTTTGGTGGTTTAATGAGAGAGAGAGAGAGAATTGGTGGAGCATAATTTGGGCTAAGATAAGGCCACTTGGCCGGATGGTGAGTGGATGGATAAGGATGAAGTATGTTAGCACATGGTTAATTGAATTTGGCAAGATTGGTTTCATATCTCTTAGCCATGTGTCAATTTATTTATGGAGCCACATTACTTAATAATCTCCCACATATCTATGAAATGATTAAGTAAGAGAGAGGAGAAGCAAGAGAGAATGTGGGGAGTAAATATAGATATACAAAATATATCTATACAATAATCTACAACAAATAAATATCTAATCTATCTTTCATTTCTCTTTCATCATTCCATTTAGCCAACATAAGAACCAACTAGAGAGAGAGAGAGAAAGAAGAGGTTCGGCAGCCATGGAAGAGGGGAAGGGAAGTTTTTGGTGAAACATCAAAGCTCCATAAGCAAATCTAGGAAGAAGAAGAAGGAGAGCATGAAAATCGAAGGTATAAATACATTTTGTTATGTAATTTTTGATTATTCCAAATCAAACTTTGAATCTATGTTTCTAAACTCAAAAACCTTAGATCTATGTGTTTATGAGTGTTTAATGTTTAGATCTACCCATATTGGGTGTTGATTTAGTTGGAAATCGAAAATAAAGAAAAGTCATTTTTCTAGTTTTATAAGCTCTAAAATTTCTATGTACTTTGGATTTCCACCGTTTTTAATCTACACCTTCTTTTTACGATCCGTCAAAGGGGTGTGTTAGATATGTAAGTTAACTACTAAACCCAAGTGGTAGAACTCAAAAATGTTGAGTACACAAGTTTTAATGACTGTTTTAGCAAAAACAGTTTTGTGTTTTTAAGGAAAAATGGACTGTTTTGGACAGCCAAAGAGTAGGGGCAGTTTAGTCATTTTTCGGACATCTAAAAATTCTGGAAAAATTTGGGAGTATACTATGATAAGTTATCTAACATCTCCAAGTGGAATCACTGAAAAAGGAGTTGTAGATTTCCGTATGGAAAATATTTAATAAAGCACGAAAAACTGCAAAATGGCATTTAGCTTCTGCCCAAATTTTTAAAAGGGCATTTTCGGCAACTTAAAGTGTGAGAAAAATTCTGGCCTTTTAGGACATGAAAATATATGGTATAAAGTACCTTGTGTCTAAAAATGAACTCATTCCGAGTTAAAATGAGCAAGTTATGACCATTTCAATTTCTATGATTTTCCGACGAAAATGGCTATAACCGGAGTTCTATAACTCCGATGGCCACGAAATTTAAACTGGAGTGTCACGTTAAGACGTATAAGATTGTGCCAAGAGATGGGAATTTCTGGAGTTAAGCACGAGGTAGCTAATTTCTTAAGGAATTAACTAAAAATGATTTTTAAAAAATACCAAAGGAAGTTGGAAAATTTTGAAAAAATACTTTTTGTGTATGAAATATGTGTATACATGTTTGTACAAAGGATAGAAAAATAATAAGTTAATTTGGTATTTTCGTGTACGGATATAGAATCCAGCTTGCTGGATTAGAAAATCTGATGAATCCAGCTTGCTGGATTGAAAAGAAGTTTACTGAATTGAAAATATGTTGAATCCAACTTGCTGGATTGCAATCTAGTTGCTGGATTTGTAATCTAGTTTGCTGGATTGCAGTTTGACTTGCTGGATTAAAGGAATTATGTATCCAGTCTGCTGAATTGGTCATTAGGTTGAAGGATTATGAATCCAGCTAGCTGGATTGAAGTATTAGAGAAAACAGCTTACTGAATTAGAGAAAACAGTTTGCTGAATTATAAACATTTTGTTGGATTATAGAAAAGAGTTTATAATATGAACGATTAAGTGTTTAATCATAATGAATATGATACAGTGATTGAAGAATTATCCAAGAATGATAATAATACCAATGTGTTAGAATGTTATCTAATATTTGATTAAGTGTTAGATAATCTATTGACAAAGTAATTGTATTATGATACAAAGTAGAATATGCTGATTGAAAGACCAATCTTATTATTAATGATAGGTCTTACCAAAAGAAGTTAACTTAAACTGTGTAGCAGTAGTCAACGAATCAGGCAAGTTTTCCCTAACTCAAACTTGAGTTGTATGTTCAAAGCATGTTAATGAATAATTGTTGTTAATTATTCACGTCTATATTGGTTATTGATTCGCACGTTGTGCATATTGTAAATGTTAATCAGGTATGAAAGGCTGATCACCTTCATTACCATTTGGTTCAGTTAATCTGTTCATGTTTATGCTTGACCATTCATTTTTATTGACTTGGTCGTTCAGCTAAGAAAATTTGTTCATGCTCTTTCACAATGTTTATATTGTTGAAAGTTAGCTAGCTTATCGTTCAATTCTTTCAATCATGATATATCTTTATTGAATTTAAACTTGCTGGGCAAATTTGATGCTCACCCTTGCTATATCATGATAAAATTTTCAGATTAAGATGAAAGCTTGAGTAAAGACAGAAGCCAAGACAAAGTGCAAGATTAAATTACATTGCAGTTAGATCTATTAAATTTTCTGACGAAAATAGTATTGTAAATCTTCTAAGATATTGAAGGTATGTATTATGTTAAGGTTGTAGACCTTGGGAATGATGTGTAAAAGTTTAATGTATAAACAATTTATGTTTATATCTTCCGCAATAGTTATAGAAATAGTATACCAGATCCTTGGTGATTAGTACCGGGATTTGGGGATGCTACAGTTGGTAACAGAGCCGTAGGTTATAAACCTTAGGTAGGTGTACCTTAGGATATAACTGCGGAGAGATAATAAGTAATAAACTCGAATAGAGCTTAAGCGATAAGAGATGAATTTTTGGAAATTCATTATTAAGTAAAGAGAAAGATAATTAAGATTCAAAGAAGAATCTTGAAGAGTTATAAGGATAAGAATCTGGAGTTACCTGACTCCAATAATAAAGATGAAAAGTGAAAATAAATAGACTATGTCTATAAGATGAGAAGTGTTAATAAAATCATAATATAATATGATTAAAGAGAAGAATAAGAAGATCGTAAAATAAAACGATCGTAAGTATAAGAAGAAATGATTACGAAATAAGATCACGACGTGATCAGATTAAATCGTTAAATAACATAAGATATGTTAAGTGATTGGAATGATATAGCTTGACGCTATAAAGAGAATGTACTATGAAATGGTACGATGTAAACTCAGAAAAGAGTGGCAAATGTTAAGATACGGATTAAAGAATATTCGTATTAAGAAAAGAGAAAGTTAGAATGGTGAGGGATTTCAATTGAGGACTCAAGTCAGCAGCTGAGTTGTATGATTCCTTGTATGGGCAGGGAATTTGTACTTGGTTTTAGAATCACTTAGCTTCTTGGTCGATATAGTGGTTAGGTTGACCGATTCTTTGTATGGGCGGGGAATTGTTCGCTTAGCTTCCTATATTGATTAGTGGTCGAGTTTGATTTGACAACCACTTAGTTTCTGGTATTGATAATCATTGGAACCTAATGTCGCGCTATTTGCTATATGCATGTGGATAAGGTGATTCTTTTCTCATGTGTATAACGAATAGGTAGAGAATATAAGGTTAAGTACGAGTTCTTAAAACTCATACTTATGGTACGTTCGTGACTCATAATTATATGAAATGTTTATGAACCCCTCAGCGAATGGACGCCAAAGGTCTGACTAGGACAAGTTCTTAAACTTATATAATTGTGGAAAGTTCCTGAACTCATAATGTATGGTAAGTTTGACGAACTGGTATAGTTATGTTGAGATTGGAGCATTGAAGATGATAGAAATAGATAGACTTATTAAGAAATGGATCAGTAGAGAAATTGAAGTTGATGGTGGAAGCATAGGTATTCCAAATCTTCTAGCTATTCTAGACTTCAAAGTTTTTGACATCAAGCTAAATTCGCACTGATGTGCTTTTAAAAATGAATTTTTGTTATCCTCGACACATGGTGACAAGTGTGTAGGTGTGGACTTCGGGCCACTAACACATCGTTACATGTTGTGGCATGATGACACCAAAGATGATTTTTAAAGGTTTTTGAACAGTTTAAAGAAGAGTCTAGGCCAATTGATTCGGCTAGACGAAAATGATTTGAATTATCAAAATGTATTTTTATATCATTAACGCATCATGCAACCTGGTGCAGAGATGATAAAAATGATGGAGTTATCAATGCAGAATTACCTAGTGTGGTATGTGATCTAAAGATTGTCAGCCCACTATGGAATGATGTAGTATGACAAAGTCACACAATGACGGAATCCTCAAACGGACTGTAAATGCAGTGCGGTATCATGACGTCATAAAATGATTTTAAGAATTTTAAAGATAATTTATTGCCAACTGAATTTGGCCAGCAATGTTTCGATTAAAATTCGAATGATTGATATGCGTCTAAGCTATTTGATTCAGCTAGACAAATGTTTATGAAATTCAAAGTATTCTTTGAAAGCTTATGCCAAACCAAATTGTTTTGGTGCGGAATCTTATGATAAGTCTGAGGTGAACAACCCTGAAAATGGGGATATACTAATGGGATAAAATACTCCAATCTAAGAACGCATATAGTCGTTCCGATTACTAAGGTACAACAGACTGATCCTCTAAAGTACCCGCATCGGTAGTTTACCTTCTTTGTGATTGTAAACATACCAAATATAAAATATTTCAGAGGTAGAGTACCTTTCTTTCGTAATTGAAAGAGGTAGCAGGTAGAAATACCCCTAAACCTCAAAGTTCATGGTTTTTATGATCCCTCAGACAGATATGAATTTTTTTAAACTCTTTAGAGTAATGTTGTTGTAGAAAGTGATGATGGATATGAAATATTGTGAACTCGTTGCGTACGAGTAGAATCTGAGATGATTGAGTAAAGGTTATTATGACAACCTAGTTTTGCTGAATGTTTAGAAGATGTAAACTCCTAGTGAGTAGTTATGGTGAAATGTGATAATAGATGAGAAATCCTCAAATGAGGAAATTGTAAAGGTTAAGTTAAAAAAACCTAGTTTTGATCAAGAGAATAAGCAAAGATTAGTATGCTTTAATTTCGGGGACGAAATTCTTAGAAGAAGGGGTGAATGTGACAACCCGAGAATTTAGATAATTATTAAAATCCTAAAATGATGGATTAAAGGTTATAAGATGAACCTAGACAGAAAATAAGTGTATGGAATTGACGTTTCTGTGAAGGAATTTTAAGGATTTCAAAATTTTTAAGAAGAACCTATATGGTTTCTTAATTGAATGAGAATAAAGAAATATGGGTTACAAAATTTCAAAACCCTAGAAATGAATTAGTATGTACTTGAAGGAATATCGAGAATAAGGTATTACGATACCTGTAAATTCCATATGAACTGAATAGTCTAAGAAATGTTATATAAGTACATATGAAAATTTTATTAAGGAGATAAGATTTCACATGAAGAGATGTTATAAGGTTAAACGAAGATGAGTATATGTATAGAAGTATATATACTTAGTAAGGTGCTATATATATTCTAGCAAGAGGAATGATGAATTAAGTTAATGATATAAGGATCAAGATAAAACTATGTTAGTAATTAACATAGCTTGAACGTTGGCCTTGATTGGCAAATAAGAATTTGAATAAGTATAAAGTCGTTAGTTAATACGATTAACAATAAGAAGGGAGTAATTTAAAACTCAAAATTTGAGTTAGAGATAGAATTTTGAAGCATGGACTGCTCGGTTGCGTCCGCAACGTCAAGATTAATCAAAATGGGCAGTAAACACAAAGTGTGTAAAGGTTGACTTTTGTTCAAAGTCAACAGTTGACTTTTTATGCAAAAAAGTCAAAATCAGTGTGAGAAGTGAAAGATGTTATATGGATAATGATATAATATTTAATATTATACCAAATGATGTAAAGCTAAAATATGAGATGAGATCCAATATGTAGGTATGTATATTGGTATCAAGAAGTTAGTAAATTAAATTCATATTTGAATAAATGATTAAATATATTAATTTATATATTTAATATATAAATAGATTATTTGAAAACAATTTATGGAGAGGAGGAGGAAATTAAATTTAGGTATACAATATGAATTGTATAACTTGAATAAGTTATTAAGTAGGAGAATTAAATAACCAAAATGGTTATTGTTATTTAGTGGTTCTAGTATTAAAAATATATTCTAGTGACCTAATCTAAGAGAATGGTGAAGCATGTCATAATTTATTTAATGATTATGTGAGTAATTGAATACGAATATTATGTGATGGCAAATAAAAGAAATTAGTATGATCCTAATTATATATTAGGAATGAAGAATTAAATAACTTAAGGGTTATGGGATGAGAGAATTATGGTATATAAAATATATACTAATTTTAAGAGATTTATTTTATACATCTCGGTTAATTAATTTTATAACCTAATTAATGTAAATCTAATTGGGTTAAGAAATTAAGTGTACTTGGGTAAGAATTTATATTTAACTTGAGTACATAGAAACCCTAATGAAATGAGTAGGGTAAGATGAAATTTAGTGTAATGGATCATATTAATTTTATGGCCCAAACATTTTAGCTAGGAAGTCCAAATATTTTATTTGGAAAAGCCAAAGGAATTAAGTTTTAAGCTCAAGCGAGCCAATTGTTAAGGAACATGTGGGAGAGATAATATTAAAAGCATTGGACTATGTAAATTTCATGGCCCAAGAAATTAAATATAAAGTCCAAAAGATTATTTATGGAAAGCCCAAATTATTATGGGTGGGACAAGTAATGGATGATGTTATTTGTTATGGCCCAAAGAATTAAAGTTAGTAGCCAAAAGAATTAAAAGAATGGCCCAACTTTTAGCCCAAGTGGGAGAGGGACATTTTGGACATTAAGTATGCTAGAAAAAGCAATAAAAATCTAACCAATTTGGGCTAAAAGAAGGCCACATGGCCGGATAAGATAGAGAGAGAATGAGGGGGAATGGATGTTATCATAATACTTATCTACAACTAACCCATGTGTCCTCATTTTATTTGGCCAACATTTTGTTCATTCTTCCAAGCAAGTTTTGATGGTTTAATGAGAGAGAGAGAGAGAGAATTGGTGGAGCACAATTTGGGCTAAGATAAGGCCACTTGGCCGGATGGTGAGTGGATGGATAAGGATGAAGTATGTTAGCACATGGTTAATTGAATTTGGCAAGATTGGTTTCATATCTCTTAGCCATGTGTCAATTTATTTATGGAGCCACATTACTTAATAATCTCCCACATATCTATGAAATGATTAAGTAAGAGAGAGGAGAAGCAAGAGAGAATGTGGGGAGTAAATATAGATATACAAAATATATCTATACAATAATCTCCAACAAACAAATATCTAATCTATCTTTCATTTCTCTTTCATCCCTTCCATTTAGCCAACATAAGAACCAACTAGAGAGAGAGAGAAAGAAGAGGTTCGGCAGCCATGGAAGAGGGGAAGAGAAGTTTTTGGTGAAACATCAAAGCTCCATAAGCAAATCTAGGAAGAAGAAGAAGGAGAGCATGAAAATCGAAGGTATAAATACCTTTTGTTATGTAATTTTTGATTATTCCAAATCAAACTTTGAATCTATGTTTCTAAACTCAAAAACCTTAGATCTATGTGTTTATGAGTGTTTAATGTTTAGATCTACCCATATTGGGTGTTGATTTAGTTGAAAATCGAAAATAAAGAAAAGTCATTTTTCTAGTTTTATAAGCTCTAAAATTTCTATGTACTTTGGATTTCCACCGTTTTTAATCTACACCTTCTTTTTGCGATTCGTCAAAGGGGTGTGCTAGATATGTAAGTTAACTACTAAACCCAAGTGGTAGAACTCAAAAATGTTGAGTACACAAGTTTTAATGACTGTTTTAGCAAAAACAGTTTTGTGTTTTTAAGGAAAAATGGACTGTTTTGGACAGCCAAAGAGTAGGGGCAGTTTAGTCATTTTTCGGACATCTAAAAATTCTGGAAAACTTTGGGAGTATACTATGATAAGTTATCTAACATCTCCAAGTGGAATCACTGAAAAAGGAGTTGTAGATTTCCGTATGGAAAATATTTAATAAAGCACGAAAAACTGCAAAATGGCATTTAGCTTCTGCCCAAATTTTTAAAAGGGCATTTTCGGCAACTTAAAGTGTGAGAAAAATTCTGGCCTTTTGGGACATGAAAATATATGGTATAAAGTACCTTGTGTCCAAAAATGAGCTCATTCCGAGTTAAAATGAGCAAGTTATGACCATTTCAATTTCTGTGATTTTCCGACGAAAATGGCTATAACCGGAGTTCTATAACTCCGATGGCCACGAAATTTAAACTGGAGTGTCACGTTATGACGTATAAGATTGTGTCAAGAGATGGGAATTTCTGGAGTTAAGCACGAGGTAGCTAATTTCTTAAGGAATTAACTAAAAATGATTTTTAAAAAATACCAAAGGAAGTTGGAAAATTTTGGAAAAATACTTTTTGTGTATGAAATATGTGTATACATGTTGTACAAAGGATAGAAAAATAATAAGTTAATTTGGTATTTTCGTGTACGGATATAGAATCCAGCTTGCTGGATTAGAAAATCTGATGAATCCAGCTTGCTGGATTGAAAAGAAGTTTACTGAATTGAAAATATGTTGAATCCAACTTGCTGGATTGCAATCTAGTTGCTGGATTTGTAATCTAGTTTGCTGGATTGCAGTTTGACTTGCTGGATTAAAGGAATTATGTATCCAGTCTGCTGGATTGGTCATTAGGTTGAAGGATTATGAATCCAGCTAGCTGGATTGAAGTATTAGAGAAAACAGCTTACTGAATTAGAGAAAACAGTTTGCTGAATTATAAACATTTTGTTGGATTATAGAAAAGAGTTTATAATATGAACGATTAAGTGTTTAATCATAATGAATATGATACAGTGATTGAAGAATTATCCAAGAATGATAATAATACCAATGTGTTAGAATGTTATCTAATATTTGATTAAGTGTTAGATAATCTATTGACAAAGTAATTGTATTATGATACAAAGTAGAATATGCTGATTGAAAGACCAATCTTATTATTAATGATAGGTCTTACCAAAAGAAGTTAACTTAAACTGTGTAGCAGTAGTCAACGAATCAGGCAAGTTTTCCCTAACTCAAACTTGAGTTGTATGTTCAAAGCATGTTAATGAATAATTGTTGTTAATTATTCACGTCTATATTGGTTATTGATTCGCACGTTGTGCATATTGTAAATGTTAATCAGGTATGAAAGGCTGATCACCTTCATTACCATTTGGTTCAGTTAATCTGTTCATGTTTATGCTTGACCATTCATTTTTATTGACTTGGTCGTTCAGCTAAGAAAATTTGTTCATGCTCTTTCACAATGTTTATATTGTTGAAAGTTAGCTAGCTTATCGTTCAATTCTTTCAATCATGATATATCTTTATTGAATTTAAACTTGCTGGGCAAATTTGATGCTCACCCTTGCTATATCATGATAAAATTTTTAGATTAAGATGAAAGCTTAAGTAAAGACAGAAGCCAATACAAAGTGCAAGATTAAATTACATTGCAGTTAGATCTATTAAATTTTCTGACGAAAATAGTATTGTAAATCTTCTAAGATATTGAAGGTATGTATTATGTTAAGGTTGTAGACCTTGGGAATGATGTGTAAAAGTTTAATGTATAAACAATTTATGTTTATATCTTCCGCAATAGTTATAGAAATAGTATACCAGATCCTTGGTGATTAGTACCGGGATTTGGGGATGCTACAATAACTCATTAACATATGTTGTTAATACATAAGTCCCAGGTCCACTAACCTTAACATTACAGAAATACCCTTAGTTATATAAAAAGGGTTTACAATACAATACATCATAATAATAATATTGTTCATCATAACTAATTTATAACTATTCCTTACCTTTTGTTCTTCTTCGCAGCACCTTCTGCAACTTCGTCCCTACCTGAAAAGTTTTATTTAGCAAGGGTGAGCAACAAGTTTGTCCCGCAAGTTAAGATATACAATAAAGGTATAGAAATCAATATCAAGTCTTCTAACAGTCTCCGCAACAATAATCTGATAATGAAAGAGTACAACGCTTTCAAGGTTTTCTACGATATTCAAATGAATAATCAAGAATAAATTCTACAAAATAACAAAGTGGAATGTTTTTCATATTTATGCTGAGTGATCCATTGGATCGTGAACTTCTATCTTCTCGGGTATCTATCAAAGATTTATTTTAATACATACGCAGGAGTATTAGATAACCATAAAGATTAAATTATACCCCTCTGCAAGTACTTAGAGCCGGCCAACTCCTTGTACCCTATATTATGCATAATACTTAGGTCGTGCGCAATGGTCGAATATACGACTTAAAAATTTTGTTTCCTTTATATAAAAGGTTGTTCTTCTCAGTCTCAGAATCAAGATTTGATTTAACAACGAAGTTCAATGATTTCAATTTCTATTTACTTATCGATCTAGCCGAAATAATTGGCATCGATCTACCAATAACAATTGAATTTCTCTTCTCGAATTTATCAAGTTCTAACAAATGTTCATCTAGCCAGAATAATTAGCTAAGACATTTCTCAACATAATTTGACAATAAACAAGAATTATCTGTATTGTCAATTCTATCTTCTACGAATATGAATATCCAACAACAGTTATTCTACAAATATATATTCTCCGAATCAGTAATTCAATTTGAATTATTAAACATGCACTAACTGCGAATAATCAACAATAAATCCCTGAATGTGGTATAATTAACAATAATTAACCACTATAATAATTGAACAATATTAACTCAAGGTTGAGTTAGGAAACTTACATTCTTCGCTGATTACTGCTACACAATATAATTAACTGCGTTCGCAAGACCTATAATCAACAATGTCGGTCTCACAATTAGCACAATCATTTATAACACGTAACACTGTATTCTTGTAGCGCCCCCAAATCCGGGTATCTTCCAACCCGACAGATGGTGCTATACTGTACAACATTTATACATTCATCCAATTGAATAGTCTCAAAGAACGAATATAACTTCTATATATTAAAGTAATATTTACAATTTCCCAGGTTCTATACCCATTACAAAGGTTCTTTGTCATAATATCAGTTACATTACAACAATAGACCTATACTATTACAAGACAGCTTAACAATCTGCCTTAGTTTTTCCTTTATCCCTTTTTGATCCTTCGGGACGTTCAGTCTTAGCTGCATTCATATGGTTCAAGCAAGAGTGAGCATGGCTAGCTCAGCAAGTATAACAATTCAATAACAACATGCTTGACACATATGAATCGTATATCTTCAATAACTGAACAATAGTTATGAAGTACTATAAATAATTCAAAATAGCACTTCATCTTTTCTTTCAAAATGTGTTATAATAACAACAAGATTTAGTAAAACATTCACCCCGGTCAGAGACCTTGAGTATTCCTTCTTTATTTGAAAAAGGACAACCCGGAACGAATTTCGTAAGCCTATATTACTTACAAGCACTTCTAGGTGATCAGCCTATTGTACTCTATGTTGATCAACACTACATCCATTAAACGTATGTATGTTTAATAATTTGGCAACCTCACGTGCCTGTCGTTTTACCGACAAAACATTTGTTTAACATTTCAATCTTCTTTTGAAAACCATATCAAGTAGTTGACAAAAGACAGCAACATTTGATAATACAAGAGTAGATTATCAAGTTTAGCCAAAGGAATTGGCTTTAACCTCAACATACCTCAATCCATGCGAAAGAATACATGAATCTTAAACTTGTTAAGATTGAACTGAAACAAGAGTTAGAATACTTGCCTTTAGCGTCTGCTACCGTATATTAACTTTATGTTTAAGTCTTTCAAGTCCCTACAGTACATGATCACATAATGCCTTACATTAGGTCACATATAATCAAGTATGTATACGACTATATCTTACCTTTCTTCTCAATTTAATTGTGTATTAGATTCAGTTACTATTCATTCCGATTTATCATTACCATCGCATTTACCCCTGACTAGGATATCTTAACCTTTACATTACATTCCTTAAGGTTTAACAAAGTTTAATAATGTTACATTATCGTCCTTAAGTTATGTTTACTTTCCATCAATTTAGGTTTTCTTTTCTTTGTACATAGAAACCTTTCTTTCTATCTTTGTTCTGAGACTGGCGCTGCGGCGCCGGTCCTATACTTACTTCTCGCGCTGCGACGCGAGCCTTATCCTAGCATGTCCCGGACTTGGCGCTGGGGCGCGAGTCCTTATGTAATTGGCCGCGCTGCGGCGCCACTCTCCAGAAGGTCTTGTACTGTGCATGGCGCTGGGGCGCCAGTCATTTTTCTGGGGTTGGCGCCGCGGCGCCAACTCTGTGCACCAGAAAAAAATTTCAATTTTGAAATTTTGTGAACTTCCCGGACGCATAACTTCTTCGTTATAAGTCCGAATTGGCTCGTTCAAAAGCCTACGGTTCATAAATTACATAATCTACATGATCATCCAAGAATTTTATCTATTTGACTTTGTTTGCTAAAAATTCACCTATTGGTTCATTTTTAACGAAAACGATAAACGTTCGTGAACGTTCAACACTCGTTTCTTCGTTCTAAGTCGGAATCCGGTCATTTTCAGGTCCGCGACTCTTAAATGCCAAATATGACTTAACTCCATTATAAAGCAATAATTCCGTGATCAAACACAAAATTTGACTTTCATTCCGAGAATTTTACGAATTCGACGATTGTCGTCTAATCGTGCAATTTTCGGCAAATCTTCCTTCTTATGATTTGTTCAACATTACAAATGATGTCCATTCATTATGTGAACATCTCAACCTACTTCTTACAACAACTTATTATCATGGTTGGGTTTTGAACTTATTCTTACATGAGTTTATGACTTATTAAGGTATAACCTACTCATAACTCAATTGTTCATAACTTATGATAATTAAAGTCTTTTAATCATCATATTTATATGTTCTCAACATATAGCTTCATTTATGTATACATGATACATATGCATACAAGTTCTTTTACTTTCATTTTACTAATCTCATTACAAATTTCTTATTTTCATCCTTAACATTTAAGGTTAACTTATAATAAGTTTATAACTTTTATAAGTTCAAATGACTTATTGCCAACTTAATTGGCTTAAGTTCATTAATTAATTATTGATGTTCCTTAATCCAACTTTTCTTATCATCCTATCATGATAGAAATAGAAGATAATTGGAAAGAAGTCTTACTCTTTGTTGTCTTGGCAAGTAGCTTGCTTATTCTTCTTGGCTTATGGAAATGACTTATTGCTAGCTTATTCTCTCTAACACTTAAGCACTTTAGAAGTGTTGGATTATTTGAACAACCACAAATGGCTTGCAAGCTCTTCTATTTATAGACTTTCCAAAGTTAGGGTAGTTTAGTCATTAAAACATCCCACCTCCTTTAAGCCACCTCCTTACTATTCATTACTTGGCTTGCACAACATTAATCCTACACTTGGTCAATAATTCCAAGTCTTGGGCATTACTTCTACTTGATCATCACATCACTTATCTTGGTCACCACTTATCTTGGTCACCACACATACTTGGTCATTACTTCACTTGGTTACTACATTTACCATATTAATATGGTTTTGCTCCATGGGTCAACAAATCCATGGATTCTAATTTGAGCTTGGATTAATTAAATCATTGGGCTTTGGATTAATAAACACTTGCTTGTTCATTAATCAATTATTGGGCCTCTTCCTTTAATTCACTTGGACTTATATTAATTCTTGTCAATCTTTCCAAGTCCATTAACATTTCTTAATACATATACATATAGTTTATATATTATTTTCGTATTCTAATTCATATAGAATTTATATACGATATTTCATCCTTCATACCAACTAGTATAATACTTCTTATTATACTCATTTTTATTTCTTTGTACAATACATAAGTATCATACCATTATTACATATTCATTACTATTTTGCATTCCTTAACGTTTATAAATTAAGTCCACAAGCGAAATATCGTTTTTTCCATAACTAGATTTTTATTACATAATCCATCTCACCTTATTATTCCATCATTACGTATTTCTCGGAAATCCAAAATTATATCCCGAGCAAATACCGATGAATAGTGTTTTTGAAAAAATTTCTCGAAAAACTTTTATTTTCGTCTTGCAAATTGAAACACTTTAATTCATCCACGTAGCTCAAATACTACGACATTCCAACGTCACTAGGTTATATAACGACAACCATCTTGATAACACATAGCATAAGGTTTTATTATTATTTAAATTAATAAAATCATTTTACAATAAGATCCGAATTTCTCGGTCGTTACATTCTTCCCCCCTTATAAAGATTTTGTCCCCAGAATCTCGTCTTACTTTAATCAAATAGATGAGGAAAATTTTTCTTCATCTTTTCTTCTAGTTCCCACGTTGCTTCTTCAGCATCGTGGTTCCTCCATAATACCTTCACTGATGGTATTACCTTATTCCTCAGAACTTGTTCCTTTCTATCAATGATTTGCATCGGCAACTCTTCATACGTTAAATCTTTCTCGATATGAATTGGCTCATACTCGATTACATGTTTATAGTCCGGCTTATATGGACGTAATACAGATACGTGAAACATGTTATGTATCCGCTCTAGGTCTGGAGGTAATGCTATCATATATGCTACCTCTCCCACCCGTTTTAACACCTCAAAAGGTCCTATAAACCTTGGACTTAACTTTCCTTTCTTTCCAAAACGTATCTTTCCTTT
The DNA here is from genome assembly GCA_016801055.1 of Panax notoginseng. NCBI lineage: Eukaryota > Viridiplantae > Streptophyta > Magnoliopsida > Apiales > Araliaceae > Panax > Panax notoginseng. Next base: position 44,152,146 of record CM029019.1, on the reverse strand, counting down.
CCAAGGAGATACTTTTAGAAACACATACGAACCCACTTCAAACTCTCGACTTAGTCTATGTGAGTCCGCATATTTTTTCTGTCTGTCCTGAGCTGTGACGAGACGCATCCGAATTAACTTTATCACCTCCGCTGTTTGCTGCACCAATTCTGGTCCTAGCATACGGCGTTCTCCTACCTCATCCCAACACAAAGGTGTTCTGCATTTTCTCCCATGCAGAGCTTCATAAGGCGGCATACCTATGCTTGCATGATAACTATTGATATACGCAAACTCTACTAGTGGTAGGTGATCATCCCAACTACCCTTGAAATCCATGACGCAAGACCTCAACATGTCTTCTAACGTCTGAATTTTTCTCTCGCTCTGCCCATCAGTCTGAGGATTATAAGCCGTGTTTAACTTCAGCTGTGTTCCTAACTGCTCTTGCAAACTCCTCCAAAAGTTCGATGTGAATCGTGGATCACGATCTGACACAATCGATACCGGTACTCCATGTCTGGAAATGATTTCCTTAACATAAAGTTTAGCTAATTGGTCTAAGTTATACTTGACCTTTATTGGCAAAAAGTGAGCCGACTTCGTCAACCGGTCCACTATTACCCAGATCGAATCGTACCCTTTTTGCATTGTCGGAAGTCCCACCATGAAGTCCATCGTGATATGCTCCCACTTCCATTCTGGAATCTCCAATGACTGTAATAAGCCACTGGGTCGCTGATGTTCGGCCTTAACTTTTTGACAAGTCAAGCACCTACTCACATACTCTGCTATTTCTCTTTTCATGTTCGACCACCAAAAACTTTGTCGAAGGTCTTGATACATCTTAGTGCTATCAGGATGTATCGAGTACCTCGAATTATGGGCTTCTTGTAACACTTGCTCCTTTAATTCTGTCTCATTCGGAACCCAAATTCTTCCCTCAAATCTTAATAATCCTTCATTATCAAGACTATACTTAGCATCTTTCTTCTCGGATAACCGCTTCTTCATTTGATTACACTTGTCTGTTGTGAGTTGTACTTCCTTGACTCTTTCTACGATGGTAGATTGCATCTCCGTCGCAAACAATCTCTGCTCCGCCTCAACTGGCAACTTTACCTCTAATTCCATCCTAGCCATTTTTGTTATTAACTCATTTTGAGCCGTTAACATAGACAACTTTTCCCGACCCTTCCTACTTAAGGCGTCGGCAACTACATTGGCTTTTCCAGGGTGATACATGATTTCACAATCATAATCCTTTATTAACTCTAGCCATCTCCTCTGTCTCATATTCAACTCCTTCTGAGTGAAGATATACTTTAGACTTTTATGGTCCGTATATATCTCACATTTTTCCCCATAAAGATAATGTCTCCATATCTTTAGGGCAAATACTACTGCGGTCAGTTCCAGATCATGAGTAGGATAAACTTTCTCATAATCCTTCAACTGCCATGACGCATACGCAATGACTTTTCCATATTGTATAAGCACACAACCAAGTCCTCTATGCGAAGAATCACTGTATACTATGAAATTTCCTGTGTCATCAGGCAACGACAAAACAGGCGCTTCACTTAATCTTTTCTTCAGTTCTTGAAAACTGTCTTCACATTTATCTGTCCATACATATTTCACCGTCTTCCTTGTCAAATTAGTCAACGGGGTAGCTATCTTCGAAAAATCTTGGATAAATCTTCGATAGTATCCTGCTAACCCTAGGAAACTCCTCACCTCAGTCGGCGTTTTCAGCTGTTCCCAATTCATCACTGCTTCCACCTTCGCTGGATCTACTGAAATCCCCTCTTGGTCAATGACATGACCTAAAAACTGCACCTTTTCCAGCCAAAATTCACATTTGGTGAATTTCGCATATAGCTTCTCCTTCCTTAGTGTTTCCAACACTAATCTTAAGTGTTCATCATGATCTTCTGGCGTCTTAGAATAGACTAGAATATCATCGATAAACACTACGACGAACTTGTCCAAATATGGTTTGAACACTCTGTTCATCATATCCATAAATGCAGCTGGTGCATTCGTCAACCCAAATGACATCACCAGAAACTCGTAATGACCATAACGAGTCCTAAATGCCGTCTTTGGTACATCTTCCTTCCTAACTTTCAACTGATGATACCCCGTCCACAAATCTATTTTAGAAGAATACTTTGCCCCTTTTAATTGATCAAAGAGATCATCGATCCTGGGCAATGGGTATTTATTCTTTATCGTTAACTTGCTCAACTCCCGATAGTCAATACAAAGCCTTAACGATCCATCTTTCTTCTTGACAAACAACACTGGTGCTCCCCCACGGAGAAACACTTGGTTGAATGTACTTTCTATCCAATAGTTCTTGTAACTGAACCATTAGTTCTTTCATTTCCACAGGCGCCATACGATACGGTGCCCTTGAGACTGGTGCCGCTCCTGGCACAACGTCTATCACAAATTCGATCTCCCTATCCGGCGGTAACCCCGATAACTCACTTAGAAATACATTCATGAACTCATTTACTATAGGTATTTGTTCCATAGTTGCTCCCACTCTCTGGGTATCCACAACATGGCATAGGTAACCTACGCAACCCTTCCATAATAATTTTCTAGTTTGTGTCATCGTAAGGCAACACGGACGTCCCGGCAACTTATTACCGTAAAATACTACCGAAGGTTGCTTCAACGAATTGATTCTCACACATTTCTTTTGGCAATCTATAATTGCTCTATGATTAATTAACCAATCCATTCCGAGAATTACGTCGAATTCTCCTAACTTTACCGGTATTAAATCTACCGATAACTTACAACCCCGTACCTCTACGCAACAACTCCTATGAATATTTTCAACATGAATTATCTCCTCATTTGCTACCTTAATGTTCAAAGGTATAGGTAATTTTTCGAGAAATAATTCTAGTCGTCTAGCAAAATCACATGCTATAAACGAACAAGTAGCACCCGAATCAAAAAGCACGTATGCATTTATGTTATTGATCGGAACAATACCTGCAACTACATCCCCTGATGCCACTGCATCTTGGATCGTCATATTAAAAGTACGGGCCATTGATTTCCCCGACTGAGTTGGACCACTAATAGCTAACTTACCGCTATTAGTTCCCTTATTTCCTTTCGTCCCCTTCTTCGGGCAGTTCTTTGCTATGTGGTCAATTGATCCACATACAAAGCATTCGTGATTTTTCTTTGGATTTGGACAGTTAGGCGAAATGTGCCCTTCCTGTCCACAATTATAACATACTGCCTTTCCTTTGAGACAGACTCCTAAGTGAGTCTTCCCGCAGGTTTTACAGGCCTCCATCCTTCTCTTAGAATCCCCTTGTTTTACTCCGGCATTCCCAGAGTTAAAGCCCTTCCTCTTTTGACCGTTACCACTTCCACTGGCTCCCTCGGTCTTGGATCGTCCATCACCCTTGCCCTTGTTTTTCTTATCCTTGTGGCACTGGCTAAGAGCCTCATTCCCACCTTCGGGTAATGATTGCCTTTTCTATTACTTTGGAACACCGAGATTTGGCTATAGAGCCAGGGTTTCAAACCTTGCTCAAACCTTCTAGCCTTTCTCACTTCAGTGTCCACTTGATGTGGAGCGAATCGTGCCAGTTCATTAAACTTGGCAGCATACTGGGGAACTATCATATCCCCTTGTTTTAATTCAAGAAACCTCATTTCCATCCTTCCTTGCATACTCGTGGGAAAATAGTTCTCGAAGAAAATCTCCTTAAACCTTTCCCACGTTAGATTTCATATATCAGCCCTAGCCTGATTTGCCTCCCACCAGAAGTTGGCCTCTCCTTTCATCAAATAGGTTGCAAAGGCAACCTTTTGACCCTCCTCAACATTTGCTATTACAAATGCTTTTTTGATTTCTTTTACCCAAGTCTGGGCTTCTATAGGGTCCGTAGTTCCTTTGAACTCCGGCAGACCTACACTTTTAAAATCCTTAAAAGTAGTAGCTCGTACTACTCCAGGAATCACAGGTATATTAGCCCCCGTTCTATTAAATGCAGCTGTTAAAAGATTAACGAATTCCTGCATTGGATTAACCAGACCACCTTCCGATTGGTTAACATTAGCGTCTTGATTTTGTTATCTCCTTCTTGGCGGCATTTTGTTGTTAAGAAAATAACACATCATTATTACTTTATTCTTGTTGGTTTGTTATTATTTATAATAAAACAATAACTCATACTCATTACTAAATATTTTCCAAGAAAAGACTTATATTGATTCATAACTTGTAGTATAACACTACATTGTTTACATTACTCAGCCTTAGCTGATTAAATTACCATCCCGCAATTACTTCAAAAATTGGGATTTACAAAATACTACCCTTTGTTTATACAAAAGAGGGTTTTACGTCACTACTAAATATATAATATTTACATATCTAAGCTACTCCAGCTATTGCTAGATTACATCTGCCGTAAGGCATTCTCAAAGTCTGCTCTGGCCAAATCGGCAACAACATCTCTACTGATGGTATGACGGGTCTGTCCTGCTTCTATCTGATATCTAGGTAACTGTTACTGGAAATCTACATGAGAACTCCTATGTATATAGGACATCCTCTCTAACTTCCACTGTTTAGTCTTTAGCTCCTGTTTGAGCTCAAAGACTTCTTCTTTCAAATCTCGAACCTTGTCCATAGCTAGGACTCTATCATCGTGCTCCTCTTCCCACATTCCTTCCATACTAGCCTTGTCCTCTCGGACAGCTTGGAGTTCCTCTTTCAACTCCTTAACCTCTTGGCAGTAATGGATATTTCTATCCAATACTGACATAAACAATGCCTTCATTGATTCTCCCGTAGACAATTCCTCTGTAGGTGAAACTTGATCAAAGGACATCACGTCCACCTCCTCCTCTATCATTCCATCAAATATAGACATATAGTCTAAATCGTCTGAGTCTCCGGACTCAATTGTCACCACTTCTGGTTCTATAGCTACAAGATTTGGTAATATCTCTACCCGATTAACTGAATCCTCGCTCACTACATGTATATCTCTATACATATCATTTTCTCCTGACATCTACAATAAAACAATATAGTTTGATTAGTACACGTCAGTGAAATAATAAAAGCACATAACATAATATAATGCATTTTTATAGGGTTACTTTCCATCTTTTACTTCTTTATTCTTTCCTAAGGTTATGACTTAAGGTTCTATTTTCCCCCTCAAATTTTATAACCTAGGCTTTGATACCAACTTGTAGCGCCCCCAAATCCAGGTATCTTCCAACCCGGCAGATGGTGCGATACTGTACAACATTTATACATTCATCCAATTGAATAGTCTCAAAGAACGAATATTACTTCTATATATTAAAGTAATATTTACAATTTCCCAGGTTCTATACCCATTACAAAGGTTCTTTGTCATAATATCAGTTACATTATAACAATAGACCTATACTATTACAAGACAGCTTAACAATCTGCCTTAGCTTTTCCTTTATCCCTTTTTGATCCTTCGGGACGTTCAGTCTTAGCTTCATTCATATGGTTCAAGCAAGAGTGAGCATGGCTAGCTCAGCAAGTATAACAATTCAATAACAACATGCTTGACACATATGAATCGTATATCTTCAATAACTGAACAATAGTTATGAATTACTATTGATAATTCAAAATAGCACTTCATCTTTTCTTTCAAAATGTGTTATAATAACAAGATTTAGTAAAACATTCACCCCGGTCAGAGAACTTAAGTATTCCTTCTTTATTTGAAAAAGGACTGTGACATCCCCAAAATAGGTTCATTCCACCCAACCCATTCTGAGTCGTCAAATGCATGGTACAGAAAATAACTACAACTTTATTACAACAATTGTCGTGCAAAATACAACAACACATATGCTGTGAGTTTGGATACAAATATATACCAAATGTGACTCATGTTCCAACCGTGGACATCACCTCACAATAACACCTTACATAAAGGTATAGTCAAAAACTGTTTTAGAAATTAGAATCTTTGGGAAGTGCTCAAGGAAACCTTCGTACATGGGAGGCCACGCGTCTAGGTTATGATAGATATCATATGGCCACAGAATTATCCTTGGTTGACCCAATAGACCCCAAAGAAAAACGAGAAGATTACTATCATATTCTTCCCAATGGTGAGTCTTCTCTTGACTTATCATTATCTCCACTGTCTCTAATTGAGAATTATACTTCAAACAAACACCAAGATTATATAGGTAGTGCTCGTAAAGATACTCAGCAAGTGGATGAGCACAACCCTGTCCTATGATGACACGAGGTTGTATGTCATTAGACATCTTGTATGATAGTGACAAAACACCCTTCCAACGTTGGGTTCGCCTCACCCTATTTTCTTCACCAAATATAACTACTAAATGATGACCACCGTTCTATTCCCTTGTTACCCCCGCTCGACCCAGCTACACTCTTATTACCTGAAAGGAATTGTGAAGCAAAAGGGTGAGCACAACTAGCTCAGTAAAGAATATCATGACTAAAGATAATTCAATTATCAATAGCCTTCATCAACAATAAATCAGAGATTTAGAACATATGGTAAATGATAAAAATTTCAACCATAGTTGCAGCGGAACGAGCAATCCATTAGAAGAGTCAAATAGACCATAAAGTCTATTATCTTCTCCATGTTAAAAATCCACCAACAATGTTTTATCCATGTAACATCACTCAACAGTTCCTTTCCACAATCATATGAATAACTCATAATCATAATTGTGACTATAAATTTTTCTTCGCACCCAGGACGAAGAATATTTTCATCACCTGTCTTTACCTGAAACATCAAAGATCATGGTTATACCAAATCACAGTTCCTGTTTATAATCATACTAACAAATTCATCTTTGCACTACGGGCCAAAGATATTCATCAACAAACCATCTTTGCACTACGGGCCAAAGATATTCAACAACAGTTCATCTTTGCACTACAGGCCAAAGATATTCATCAACAGGCCATCTTTGCACTACATGCCAAAGATATTCATCAACAATTCATATTTGCACTACAGGCCAAATATATTCATATCTCAAAGAAATATATAATCATTTCAGAATTTATATAAACAATAATTATAACCATGTTGATCAATTCACCTTTGCACTTAAGCTTAAGATATTCAATTATAAATTCAATGGTCATGATCATACCAGTCACAATTCAACTTTGCACTACAGGCCAAAGAGAACCCTAGTCATGATCATACCAATAATCTACCCATCTTTACACTCCAGTGAAAGAGAATTTCAACATCAGGGTTATAAAAATGTTATATATGATGATAAAAATAATATGATCAACATATAGTTTAAATCTCAAGAGTAATATTCGTAACTCATGAATAGTAAATCGTGAATAATAACTCATGAATAGTAACCCCGACACAAAAGATAGAAATTCCACAATAAAATCCATACCAATATTTTGGTATAATGATATTGAAAGAATAACATTACTTAAATTTATAAACAATTTATTTTAATTGTTTACACTTTACTAATTAATGCATTTAATCATCATAAAATGCCAACTCTTACAATTTCATCATCAATAACCAAAACCCTCATCAAAAATCTGCATATACCTCATATAGGATTCTCAAGCCATAAAATCCTATTTTCCAATTTTCTTTCTTCACAAAACATATTTAATTCATTTACTCATAACTAGACCATTTTCATGAAAAATACCAAATCAGTTCCAAAAATATTTCTTTTCTGGGATTTAGCATAATATAGTCCCATAGTGAACATATATTTTTCTCAGAATTTTTAAAAGTCATTTACTATTTTTCATATGGCCAAAATAGCCGAATATTTAGACATTTATCAAAAATTGTACTTTTGTCTAAAAATTCTGAAATTTACAGAGTATACTTCTATCATATACATGTACTCCCAATAAAAATTTCATCAATTTTGGAGTTAACCACAAGGAATTATAAGCTGTTACTTTTAAAATAGTCTTTTCTCATAAAATTCATAACTCTCAATCTATACATCCAAAAATCACCATTTTTGGACACAATCAAGAAAACTCATCAAAATATCATTTCAAATTTTTCCAGAATTTTTGAAGATCAGAAAAATTACGAAACTGAAAATCATAACAACCCTTAAAATCCCTTAATATCTCTTACTATCCCTTACCTCAAAAGAGCAGTACTTCTGATCGGTATAAGGCTGAAGGAAACTTGCACTGATGAATAGAAACTCACAAGTATCTAAATACTCACAAAATACACTCAATAATCTAGAGAGAGAAAGAGAGAAAACTTATGTTTCTGGTGTGATTTTCAATTCTAACTTAGCCCTCTATTTATAGGAAAATTTTGGTAGGTTTGACCTGCAACCTGATGGCTTTACCTGCTACTATTCCCACCCACCACATTTGAAATATAATTCAGCACATTTCTTCACCAACCACAAGTGGGGCCCACCAATTCTAGAATTTTTCACCAAAATGATAAACTCTAAAAATTCAACAATTTCTGAACCAGTCATCTCGTAAAATTCATAACAAATCATACGTTCATTTTTAACGGTTCAAAATTTGTGGGCATATACTCAACTTATATATGTATAACATATCCAAAAATTACCACGATCCAACGGTCGGATTAAAAATTATAACCCCCGCAAAATATCTCAAAAACCCTGATTTTTAATGCCTCCATTCCGACAAAAATACGGATAAAAATCTCAACATTAACTCCTTCATTTTTAAACCATAAAAATATATCCCTCATTTATATCCACATAAAATAAATATTTTCTTATCATATGAATCAATAATTAATTATTCACAAATAATATTACAGAATCACATTTATGACAACCAGGCCGTTCCCAGGAAAGAGGGGGCTTTCCAATAAGAATTTCTCCTTACTGGCGCGCAATTAGATGACCAAACCTCTCCTTAGACAGAACTTTCTAGACATTGTCAATAATGCTATCTAATAATATTATTCAAATAATATGAATTATTGATCTGATAATGGAAAATACTGTGCAGTAACAATTATTGAAACAACAATAATATAAAATATCAACGCAGCAATTATTGAATCAATAAAATAAAATATTGAACAGTAATTACTGTAACAATTATTGAGTAGTGCCTTCTTACGTAAGAATCAATAATTTCAAAAATACTGTGCAATACCGTGTGCTACTGTGCAATAACGCGTATTACTGTATTTTAACCACCGGGTATTCCAACAGTGTTAACGGTAACAACTACGCCGTTATTTGTAAAAACTTAAATTTGTCGTTTTCTTCACCCGACAGTTATTCGTTATGGGGCCCACAAATAGCTGCGCCGTCGTACGAATATTCCCCGACAGAAAGAATATTCCACGACCAAACGAATATTCCCCGACAACAATGATTATTTTATAACCACTTGCTTATTTTGAAAAAAAATCATATTTCACTCATAACTTTAAACTTTTATCAATTTAACCATTTACTAAATAGTAATTATAAGAAAAATTGAATACTTTTATTTCATAAAATTCGGGGTCTTACAATCTCCCCTCCTTATGAAATTTCGTCCCCGAAATTTACGTACCTGGTATTTCAAAGAGTTGAGAATACCTTCCTTTCATTTCAAATTCCATCTTTCCTGTCATCATAATTTCTCCATTGCTCATCTCCTGTATTTCAAATATCATTCTAGAATACAGCTTCAAAACAAGGGTTAATTTAACAAATTAACATATCACATAATATCACGATATTATGACTGTCTAATAAGCTTAGGTAGGACACACTAGCGAAGGATTTACTCATCTCTCCCCTCCTAGTTGTATTCCCCGATCTCCGCCAGAGATCATATCCCTAAGCTCTGATACCACCTGTGACAATTGTCCCATCAGTGGACAGCACCTCACAGTGGTACCTATCAGTTTGCCACCGCAGAACGGCGTCCCCTACGGAGAGTCTGGCTTCGGTGCATCCCCCATCAACAGGAAGTCACCAGCGAGAGGCTCGGGGCTCTTTACTTATAGCTCTGATACCACCTGTGACATCCCCAAAATAGGTTCATTTCACCCAACCCATTCTGAGTCGTCAAATGCATGGTACAGAAAATAACTACAACTTTATTACAACAATTGTCGTGCAAAATACAACAACACATATGCTGTGAGTTTGGATACAAATATATACCAAATGTGACTCATGTTCCAACCGTGGACATCACCTCACAATAACACCTTACATAAAGGTATAGTCAAAAACTGTTTTAGAAATTAGAATCTTTGGGAAGTGCTCAAGGAAACCTTCGTACATGGGAGGCCACGCGTCTAGGTTATGATAGATATCATATGGCCACAGAATTATCCTTGGTTGACCCAATAGACCCCAAAGAAAAACGAGAAGATTACTATCATATTCTTCCCAATGGTGAGTCTTCTCTTGACTTATCATTATCTCCACTGTCTCTAATTGAGAATTATACTTCAAACAAACACCAAGATTATATAGGTAGTGCTCGTAAAGATACTCAGCAAGTGGATGAGCACAACCCTGTCCTATGATGACACGAGGTTGTATGTCATTAGACATCTTGTATGATAGTGACAAAACACCCTTCCAACGTTGGGTTCGCCTCACCCTATTTTCTTCACCAAATATAACTACTAAATGATGACCACCGTTCTATTCCCTTGTTACCCCCGCTCGACCCAGCTACACTCTTATTACCTGAAAGGAATTGTGAAGCAAAAGGGTGAGCACAACTAGCTCAGTAAAGAATATCATGACTAAAGATAATTCAATTATCAATAGCCTTCATCAACAATAAATCAGAGATTTAGAACATATGGTAAATGATAAAAATTTCAACCATAGTTGCAGCGGAACGAGCAATCCATTAGAAGAGTCAAATAGACTATAAAGTCTATTATCTTCTCCATGTTAAAAATCCACCAACAATATTTTATCCATGTAACATCACTCAACAGTTCCTTTCCACAATCATATGAATAACTCATAATCATAATTGTGACTATAAATTTTTCTTCGCACCCAGGACGAAGAATATTTTCATCACCTGTCTTTACCTGAAACATCAAAGATCATGGTTATACCAAATCACAGTTCCTGTTTATAATCATACTAACAAATTCATCTTTGCACTACGGGCCAAAGATATTCATCAACAAACCATCTTTGCACTACGGGCCAAAGATATTCAACAACAGTTCATCTTTGCACTACAGGCCAAAGATATTCATCAACAGGCCATCTTTGCACTACATGCCAAAGATATTCATCAACAATTCATATTTGCACTACAGGCCAAATATATTCATATCTCAAAGAAATATATAATCATTTCAGAATTTATATAAACAATAATTATAACCATGTTGATCAATTCACCTTTGCACTTAAGCTTAAGATATTCAATTATAAATTCAATGGTCATGATCATACCAGTCACAATTCAACTTTGCACTACAGGCCAAAGAGAACCCTAGTCATGATCATACCAATAATCTACCCATCTTTACACTCCAGTGAAAGAGAATTTCAACATCAGGGTTATAAAAATGTTATATATGATGATAAAAATAATATGATCAACATATAGTTTAAATCTCAAGAGTAATATTCGTAACTCATGAATAGTAAATCGTGAATAATAACTCATGAATAGTAACCCGACACAAAAGATAGAAATTCCACAATAAAATCCATACCAATATTTCGGTATAATGATATTGAAAGAATAACATTACTTAAATTTATAAACAATTTATTTTAATTGTTTACACTTTACTAATTAATGCATTTAATCATCATAAAATGCCAACTCTTACAATTTCATCATCAATAACCAAAACCCTCATCAAAAATCTGCATATACCTCATATAGGATTCTCAAGCCATAAAATCCTATTTTCCAATTTTCTTTCTTCACAAAACATATTTAATTCATTTACTCATAACTAGACCATTTTCATGAAAAATACCAAATCAGTTCCAAAAATATTTCTTTTCTGGGATTTAGCATAATATAGTCCCATAGTGAACATATATTTTTCTCAGAATTTTTAAAAGTCATTTACTATTTTTCATATGGCCAAAATAGCCGAATATTTAGACATTTATCAAAAATTGTACTTTTGTCTAAAAATTCTGAAATTTACAGAGTATACTTCTATCATATACATGTACTCCCAATAAAAATTTCATCAATTTTAGAGTTAACCACAAGGAATTATAAGCTGTTACTTTTAAAATAGTCTTTTCTCATAAAATTCATAACTCTCAATCTATACATCCAAAAATCACCATTTTTGGACACAATCAAGAAAACTCATCAAAATATCATTTCAAATTTTTCCAGAATTTTTTTGAAGATCAGAAAAATTACGAAACTGAAAATCATAACAACCCTTAAAATCCCTTAATATCTCTTACTATCCCTTACCTCAAAAGAGCAGTACTTCTGATCGGTATAAGGCTGAAGGAAACTTGCACTGATGAATAGAAACTCACAGAGTATCTAAATACTCACAAAATACACTCAATAATCTAGAGAGAGAAAGAGAGAAAACTTATGTTTCTGGTGTGATTTTCAATTCTAACTTAGCCCTCTATTTATAGGAAAATTTTGGTAGGTTTGACCTGCAACCTGATGGCTTTACCTGCTACTATTCCCACCCACCACATTTGAAATATAATTCAGCACATTTCTTCACCAACCACAAGTGGGGCCCACCAATTCTAGAATTTTCCACCAAAATGATAAACTCCAAAAATTCAACAATTTCTGAACCAGTCATCTCGTAAAATTCATAACAAATCATACGTTCATTTTTAACGGTTCAAAATTTGTGGGCATATACTCAACTTATATATGTATAACATATCCAAAAATTACCACGATCCAACGGTCGGATTAAAAATTATAACCCCCGCAAAATATCTCAAAAACCCTGATTTTTAATACCTCCATTCCGACAAAAATACGGATAAAAATCTCAACATTAACTCCTTCATTTTTAAACCACAAAAATATATCCCTCATTTATATCCACATAAAATAAATATTTTCTTATCATATGAATCAATAATTAATTATTCACAAATAATATTACAGAATCACATTTATGACAACCAGGCCGTTCCCAGGAAAGAGGGGGCTTTCCAATAAGAATTTCTCCTTACTGGCGCGCAATTAGATGACCAAACCTCTCCTTAGACAGAACTTTCTAGACATTGTCAATAATGCTATCTAATAATATTATTCAAATAATATGAATTATTGATCTGATAATGGAAAATACTGTGCAGTAACAATTATTGAAACAATAATAATATAAAATATCAACGCAGCAATTATTGAATCAATAAAATAAAATATTGAACAGTAATTACTGTAACAATTATTGAGTAGTGCCTTCTTACGTAAGAATCAATAATTTCAAAAATACTGTGCAATACCGTGTGCTACTGTGCAATAACGCGTATTACTGTATTTTAATCACCGGGTATTCCAACAGTGTTAACGGTAACAACTACGCCGTTATTTGTAAAAACTTAAATTTGTCATTTTCTTCACCCGACAGTTATTCGTTATGGGGCCCACAAAATAGATGCGCCGTCGTACGAATATTCCCCGACAGAAAGAATATTCCACGACCAAACGAATATTCCCCGACAACAATGATTATTTTATAACCACTTGCTTATTTTGAAAAAAAATCATATTTCACTCATAACTTTAAACTTTTATCAATTTAACCATTTACTGAATAGTAATTATAAGAAAAATTGAATACTTTTATTTCATAAAATTCGGGGTCTTACGAGGACAACCCGGAACGAATTCCGTAAGCCCGATATTACTTACGAGCACTTTTAGGTGATCAGCCTATTGTACTCTATGTTGATCAATACTACATTCATTAAACGTATGTACGTTTAATCATTTGGCAACCTCACATGCCTGTCGTTTTACTGACAAAACATTTGTTTAACATTTCAATCTTCTTTCGAAAACCATATCAAGTAGTTGACAAAAGACAGCAACATTTAATAATACAAGAGTAGATTATCAAGTTTAGCCAAAGGAATTGGTTTTAACCTCAACATACCTCAATCCATGCGAAAGAATACATGAATCTTAAACTTGTTTAGATTGAACTGAAACAAGAGTTAGAATACTTGCCTTTGGCGTCTGCTACCGTATATTAACTTTATGTTTAAGTCTTTCAAGTTCCTACAGTACATGATCACATAATTCCTTACATTAGGTCACATATAATCAAGTATGTATACGACTATATCTTACCTTTCTTCTCAATTTAATTGTGTATTAGATTCAGTTACTATTCATTCCGATTTATCATTACCATTGCATTTACCCCTGACTAGGATATCTTAACCTTTACATTACATTCCTTAAGGTTTAACAAAGTTTAATAATGTTACATTATCGTCCTTAAGTTATGTTTACTTTCCATCAATTTAGGTTTTCTTTTCTTTGTACATAGAAACCTTTCTTTCTATCTTTGTTCTGAGACTGGCGCTGCGGCGCCGGTCCTATACTTACTTCTCGCGCTGCGACGCGAGCCTTATCCTAGCATGTCCCGGACTTGGCGCTGGGGCGCGAGTCCTTATGTAATTGGCCGCGCTGCGGCGCCACTCTCCAGAAGGTCTTGTACTGTGCATGGCGCTGGGGCGCCAGTCATTTTTCTGGGGTTGGCGCCGCGGCGCCAACTCTGTGCACCAGAAAAAAATTTCAATTTTGAAATTTTGTGAACTTCCCGGACGCATAACTTCTTCGTTATAAGTCCGAATTGGCTCGTTCAAAAGCCTACGGTTCATAAATTACGTAATCTACATGATCATCCAAGAATTTTATCTATTTGACTTTGTTTGCTGGGTTCATTTTTAACGAAAACGATAAACGTTCGTGAATGTTCAACACTCGTTTCTTCGTTCTAAGTCGGAATCCGGTCATTTTCAGGTCCGCGACTCTTAAATGCCAAATATGACTTAACTCCATTATAAAGCAATAATTCCGTGATCAAACACAAAATTTGACTTTCATTCCGAGAATTTTACGAATTCGACGATTGTCGTCTAATCGTGCAATTTTCGGCAAATCTTCCTTCTTATGATTTGTTCAACATTACAAATGATGTCCATTCATTATGTGAACATCTCAACCTACTTCTTACAACAACTTATTATCATGGTTGGGTTTTGAACTTATTCTTACATGAGTTTATGACTTATTAAGGTATAACCTACTCATAACTCAATTGTTCATAACTTATGATAATTAAAGTCTTTTAATCATCATATCTATATGTTCTCAACATATAGCTTCATTTATGTATACATGATACATATGCATACAAGTTCTTTTACTTTCATTTTACTAATCTCATTACAAATTTCTTATTTTCATCCTTAACATTTAAGGTTAACTTATATTAAGTTTATAACTTTTATAAGTTCAAATGACTTATTGCCAACTTAATTGGCTTAAGTTCGTTACTTACTTATTCATGTTCCTTAATCCAACTTTTCTTATCATCCTATCATGATAGAAATAGAAGATAATTGGAAAGAAGTCTTACTCTTTGTTGTCTTGGCAAGTAGCTTGCTTATTCTTCTTGGCTTATGGAAATGACTTATTGCTAGCTTATTCTCTCTAACACTTAAGCACTTTAGAAGTGTTGGATTATTTGAACAACCACAAATGGCTTGCAAGCTCTTCTATTTATAGACTTTCCAAAGTTAGGGTAGTTTAGTCATTAAAACATCCCACCTCCTTTAAGCCACCTCCTTACTATTCATTACTTGGCTTGCACAACTTTAATCCTACACTTGGTCAATAATTCCAAGTCTTGGGCATTACTTCTACTTGATCATCACATCACTTATCTTGGTCACCACACATACTTGGTCATTACTTCACTTGGTTACTACATTTACCATATTAATATGGTTTGCTCAATGGGTCAACAAATCCATGGATTCTAATTTGGGCTTGGATTAATTAAATCATTGGGCTTTGAATTAATAAACACTAGCTTGTTCATTAATCAATTATTGGGCCACTTCATTTAATTCACTTGGACTTATATTAATTCTTGTCAATCTTTCCAAGTCCATTAACATTTCTTAATACATATACATATAGTTTATATATTATTTTCGTATTCTAATTCATATAGAATTTATATACGATATTCCATCCTTCATACCAACTCGTATAATACTTCGTATTATACTCAATTCCATTTCTTTGTACAATACATAAGTATCATACCATTATTACATATTCATTACTATTTTGCCTTCCTTAACGTTTATAAATTAAGTCCACAAGCGAAATATCGTTTTTTTCATAACTAGATTTTTATTACATAATCCATCTCGCCTTATTATTCCATCATTACGTATTTCTCGGAAATCCAAAATTATATCCCGAGAAAATATCGATGAATATTGTTTTTCGAAAAATTTCTCGAAAAACTTTTATTTTCGTCTTGAAATTTCAAACACTTTAACTCATCCACGTAGCTCAAATACTACGACATTCCAACGTCACTAGGTTATATAACGACAACCATCTTGATAACACATAGCATAAGGTTTTATTATTATTTAAATTAATAAAATCATTTTACAATAAGATCCGAATTTCTCGGTCAGTACAATTCTACAGTCAAACTTCTCCTAGGCACATTACCACATAGCCATATCAGTGTTTATAACCTATATAATCACTTATCAAGTATAACTATTTCGGTCTGGTTGGACTTCGGTCCATTTTCGGTGTTCTGGTCACCCTATCCGACAATTAACACATTGATTGTCAATTAAACATGGTCTCTAAGCTTCAATATTATTTTAGATAAGTCAAATATCGTTTATAATATTTTTCGGAAGCTTTTAATAATTTATAAATAATTAATATAATTTATAATAATTTTTCAAACACTTAAATCATTTTTTAAATGATTTAATTATCAAATAATCTTATCATTATTAATATTTAATAATATAAAAATATTAATAACATACTTGTTAAAATATTAAAGTTATTATTAATAACTTAAAATATTTTTAAATCATTAATATTCTACTTAAATAATTTTTAAAATAATTAAAATCATTTTTAAATCATCACCATTAATATTTAAATATTAATAAAATTATTATCAAAATATTAAAAGTCATTAATTACAACTTAAAATATTTTTAAAACCTTTATCTCATTTTTAAATAATTTTTAAATCAATAAAATCATTTTTATTTCCTTTATTTAGTATAATAATTAACTAAATCTAATATCATTAATATTAATTTATTAATGAGAATTCTCCAAAAATATTGAAAATTATATTTTATAATTCAAAATATTTTCTAACACTTTATTCTTATTTAAAATGATTTTTAAATTAATATAATAATTTTTAACTTATTTATTTAATTTAATAATTAAATAAATATAATATCATTAATATTAAATTATTAATAAAAATTCTCTAAAAATATTAAAAGTCACATTTTATAACTCAAAATATTTTTTAAATACATTATTCTTATTTAAAATGGTTTTTCATAATATTAAATTATTTTTCTTTAATTTATTTAACACACTAATTAAATATCATTAATATCCAAATAATTATAAATATTAATGAAAAATGTCCCAAATAATTAAAAGTTATTTTTCAGAATTTATAATGATTTTTAAAACCATTTTTAGTCATTTTTATAATTTATTTCTATTTTTAAATAATTTCCAGAATATTCAGAAAATAAAATAAATAAAACCGTCGCTAAATCCTATAGCGACACTTGTCTGTCGTCTTAGGTGTTCTTGAGCTCAAGAACACTGTCAGACCCGAGTTCAAGGTGGCGCGTTTGACTGTCTTTAATTTCTAATATAACATGTTTCTGGGCAATTTCGAACCATGATCTTGTAGTGTTTAGGTAACACTACAAGAATCAACCATCACCAAAGACATAACATTACCCAGATGTATGATCAAAACCCTCAAACTTACTGTCAGAGTGTTTCTGGGTTTTCCCAGAAACCCAGCAATTTGAGTGGCCACTTCCTAAATTAATTTTATATACGTTTCATTCATGATTCATGTAATATAATGGTTCAAGTATGAAGTCCTTATGTCAAGGAACATCCCTAAAGCAACGTATCAGTCTAACAACAAAACACTAGCAAGATTTAGCTCGGTCAAACATGGTCAGAAAGTTGTGTTCTTCCCGTTTCTGAAAATTCCAGAAACGCTAAGTCATGGCCGTCAGGCCTAGTTTGACCATCTACCCTGCTCCATCTGTTGATGTTTTAAGAGGCCTAAAGACTCAGATCTATAGTCCATTATACAAGCTACAACATGGTTACCATAAAATTATCAAAACACAAAACAACTGTCAGATATCAAGCCAACAAAACGTTGTCAGACAGTGTTCATGCAATTCTGGGTTGCCCAAAAATAGACTGGTCAACGTCGGTCAACGGGTTTTGACCATTAATAAAATGAAATCTAGACATCTAATGACATTGATTCCACTTGCAGATTAAAGACCGCATACTAGGCTACATGTAAAAACCTTAAAACAACAAAAATAGTAAACGAGTGATAATCTGTGGCCACTGACATTCCTTGGCAAACCACAAAAATTGCTCAAGAACAGATTTTTTAAAACATCATTTTAAGGCACTTTGATGCTATGGATTCATAATAGATCATCATAGATCTTCATAAAACATCCATTAGCAAGATTCTAAACACAAAAACACAAAATTTATCTAAGCATACAATATCAAATTAGGTTTTAGTGTTTATACCTTCTTGCTAGATCATTGATCTTAGATCTCCGAATATGATCTATGAGTTTAAGAAGGGTATTTTGTGACTGATACACTAGTATAATTTGTGACTTTAGAGAGAGAAGGAGTTGATGAGAGCTTGAGAGCAAATGACTTAGTTTTTATGAACTTTCTCTCTCCAAAATCTCTTATATGTTGCTTGTTGTTGCTAGATCTGATGTCCTGGCCGGATTTTGTTAGATTTATATGTCACAAGTCAATGTGTTAGGTCACCTACTAAAGTTATGAGTCATTTTTACAAGTTACAATTTAAAGAAAGTAAAAAGGGCATTTTTGTCATTTGCTAAATACATTTAATGGCATTCTTGACATTTGTTCAAACCCTGTTCTAACCCTTAGGTTTTAAAATACTAACTTTCTAGGATTTTCTAAATTAGGTTTTTAATTTAGAAAATTAAAATTTTGAAACTAAAATTAGGTTTTCCTAATTAAATTAGGTTTTCCTAATTAAATTAGGCTTTCTTAATCATATCAACGTTTAATAAATATATTAGGCCTTCCA
The DNA here is from genome assembly GCA_016801055.1 of Panax notoginseng. Classification (NCBI taxonomy): domain Eukaryota; kingdom Viridiplantae; phylum Streptophyta; class Magnoliopsida; order Apiales; family Araliaceae; genus Panax; species Panax notoginseng. The sequence continues at coordinate 44,132,728 of CM029019.1, read as the reverse complement.
ATTAGGATTAGGGTTGCCTAATTAGGGTTTATAAATCCTGAATATGAAATTAGGGTTTCTCAGCTTTCGATTAGGGTTTCTAACGGTACGTTAGGGTTTCTAATCCTGAGATTAGGGCTTCTAATCTCTTATTAGGGTTTATTAATTTTAAACCTTATCCGATCAATCTTTAATCATTATCAACATACAATATAAACACATTCTCATTAATATAATTATTTTAATTATATTTTCTATCGAATCCCTTTCCCGAAATTAAGGTTAGGGTTTCTAAAGCTGTTAAGCACAACTCTACTTTAATTTTATTAGTCAATAGATAAATTGACCTTCTCGAGACTCGCATCACAGATACTTGTCACAAAATTGATAATCAATATTAATATTAAATAAAAAAAATTTATTCGTAAAATTTTGATTATTCAAAATCCCGGGTTATCACAACTAAAGCAAGTATGTAGGTGCTTATTGGAGAATAAGTTCACTGAATGTGGCTCGCTAAGGAATACCTAATGGAGTTTTACTTGTCTGTCAATAGGAATTCCTATTGTGATAGTAGTACAAGTGATCCTTAGACTTGAGATTATCATAGTATCTTGTGTATAATGAATTATATTTTTACTTATTCCTTAAGACCCTAAGGATATATCAAAGAATATGCTTGGGTATAATAAGTTATATATGGAGATAATGATTGATCAATAAAGAATCCACCGCTTTTAGTAAAAGAAGAGATATGTCCTACGTGATTCGATAAATGACAACCTAGGAATCCTTGGCCAAGGTGGAATGAAATTAGTAAGGAGTTTCTAATTTGCATTTATTTAGAGTTGTGTATTTGGGAATCGAAATACATATAATTAAATAAAATAAGACTTGACAGTAATTCCATATCTTATATTTAATTGAGACATTGTATGGTAGAAGGATTGAATTGTACAGTAACTATTTACTCAAAAGTTCTTTTATGATTTATGTTGAAATTTATATTATCTGAAAAGTCGTTAATCGCTAAGGAGACTTATCATTATTGTAGAATAAATATTATTTATTTAAATAAATTAATAGTTTAATTTATGTAATTAAATTAAATTAGAATTGTTCTAATTGATTTATTCACAACCAGTTTAATATGGAGAACCTAAAGGGTAACACCATAAAAGAAAAAATATTTATTTAAGAAGTAAATGACATAATTTAATAATAAGTTAAGTGTATTTAATTTAATCTATGGTAATAGAATAAATTAAATAGCTTAATATTTATTGTTTAATATTTTAGAAATATTAAATATAAATTAATAAGAGGAGTCTTATTATTATTATTACTATTAGTATTAAGTTAATTCCTAAAGGTGTTTGGGAATTAATTAATAATAGTATTATCATATATTCTTAATAAGATTAGGAGGCTAATAAATTAAAAGGTTTAATTAATTATTCCTAATGAAATTAGGAAGCCTAATTAATTAAAGAAATTTAATTAATTAAATAAAACCCTATTCCTAAATAATTTAGGAGGGTTCCTTACATCTGTAAATAAGAAAGTCTTTTTATGGAGAGAGCGTGACATAAGTACACACTTTTATTCCAGGAGTTGAGAGAGTACACATTTTCTATTTGAGATAGAAAAACTTAGGTTTAGCCAATCACCCTTCTTCTTGAGTTTTTTGTTCTTCCTTAGTGGATCACCTCTAGAGGCCAAACATTTGGGTGGCTAACGTTGATCAAAGGAAGGAATCAATCCCGTGTATTCAAAGAGAGCACGAAGGACTAAGAGTTGAATTTGTACCTGAGGAAGCTCGAATCTTCAAGGGTATAATTTGAATCTTTTTCTTCTTCCTTTATATTGATAATTAAGCACAAAGCATGATCATAGAATGGTATTGTATGAAAAATTTTGAATTCCAATTTATCGCGCTTCCACACTATTTTATATTATTTGATTGTGTAATTGTGCTATATACAATCCCAACATAGGGGTCCACTCATGTGTGCTCTGCACACTACCCCGTGCACTTCATTCATAAGTCTTTGGGTCTGATCCTTGTCTAGACATATTAGAAGGCATATGCCCGGGTCTTTTTTGTAGAGAGCATCTCCACTTAAATAGAAATTCATTGTCATCTTCTGTATTCGCTTCTTTACAGCCTGGCTCACTCCCTTGGGGGTGGATCTGTCTGGAAGATACTCCTTGATATCGTGGTACCAAGGTTCTTCAGTAATAGCCATTTCATCAGATATTTCCCCCACATTATTTCCATAAGATGGTGTATTATGAGTCGTGAAGGTGACAACAAGATACCCTTTCTTACTGATAGACTCACCAATAAGGCTAGCGTGGGCAACGTGTCGGCAAAATCATTTCTATTCTCAGGGATATGCATAAAGGCAATGTCTTCAAACTCTCTCACCATCTTGATAATGTGGCAGTGGTATGGTAATAGATGTAACTCTTTGGTGCTGTAGGCCCCAGTGGATTGTCTGATGACTAACTCCTAATCCCCGAACACTACCAACCGTTTGTCTCCCATGGATTGAGCGAATTTTAACCCCATAAGGCAACCTTCATATTCCACCGTGTTGTTAGAGTTATTGAATTGCAACTTGGTCACTATGGAACACTGCTCCCCAGTGATAGATACAAGAACTGCCCCTACCTCGGCGCCTTCCGCATTTGCGGCACCGTTAAAGTATAATTTCTAGAATTGAACCATATCTTCTCTATTGGCTTGCTAAATCACAATCACCTTATTGTCAGAGAAGTATGTTTCAAGAGGCTCATAACCTCCTATCGGTGTTGTCGATAGATGGTCCATGATTCCCTATCCCTTGATAGACTTTTGGATCACATAGACGATGTTAAACTTTTGAAGGATTACCTTCCACTTGGATAATCGACAGCTCAACATCGGTTTACTAAAAATATACTTCAAAGGAAAAATACGGGATATGAGATAAGTTGTATGGTCGTGCATGTAATGTTGTAACCTTATGGCGGCCTAGGCTAATGCGCAGCAGATTCTTTCTATCAGTGCGTACTTTTACTGTCCACTACTAAATCCCTTACTAAGGTAATAAATGGCCCTTTCTTTGCCCATATCATCTTTATACCCCAGTAGGCAGCCCATAGTGTTAGAATTAATTGATATGTATATGAATAACGGGACTCCTTCCCTTGGGGGTACCAGTATAGGTGCTTCAATCAACCTTTTCTAGATAATGCAAAAAGCCTTCTGACAAAGTGACGGTCTTCATTCCATTTCACGGAGGAGTTCTTTCTCAACAACTTCAAAATGGGTTCACAGGTGCCGGTCAACTGTGAGATGAATCTGCTGATAAAGTTTATCCTCCCTAGGGAATCTCGGATTTCCTTCTTAATTTTTATCTCAGGCATCTCAGTGATGGCTTTTGTCTTGGCTGGGTCCAATTCAATTCCTCGATTACTTATAAGGAATCCTAGAAGCTTACCGGATTTCACGTCAAAGGCACACTTCACTGGGTTCAACTTCAAATTATATTTGTGGAGCCACTCAAACAACTTCCGGAGATGGGTACAATTTTCATCCGCCTCTTTGGACTTTATGAGATATCATCCACATATACTTCGATCTCTTTATGAATCATATCATGGAATAAGGTCATCATAGCCCTTTGATATGTAGCACCGGCATTGCTGAGGCGGAAGGCTAATCTCCTATAACAAAAAGTGCCCCATGGGGTGATGAAGGCAGTCTTTTCCCTGTCCTCTTCAGCAACTATGATCTGGTGGTATCCGGCAAAGCAATCGGCAAATGAGTACATCCCATACCATTCTGTATTGTCTTTTAATACATGGATGAACGACAATGGAAAGTCATCTTTAAGGTTGGCCTTGTTGAGATCTCAATAATCTACACAGACTCGCACCTTTCCCCCCGACTTCGATACTAGGACCATATTGGATAACCACTCAGGGTAGGTTAACACCATATTGATACCTGCTTTGAATTATTTGATTATTTCTTCTTTAACTAGTAATCGATGGATGACTATGTCTTTGGATAAGCCGATCATGTCTTCATGAGACCAAGCAAAAACATCTTTGAATTTTGTTAGGAGGTTGATTATTTCTTATTCTTGGCTAGAGGGGAGGTTGGTTCCGATATATAGCTCTTTAGGATAGTCAGAGGTTTCAATGTTTATGGTGATGGTTTGCTCAACGTTGGGTTTGAGTTTATCTTCGGCCCATCCTGTAATTTCCTCGGGAACCTCTTCATCATCTATTTCCTCTTGCTCGATTCCCATCAAGTCAAAGTCCAATTATATATCAAATCGTAGTCCTTACTTGAATTTGACAAATCATGGCCAAGGATAGAATTACTCAAATTTGGGAACTTGAGAAGAAAACTTGATTGCTTAATATATGTAGACACTCAAAATTTTCTGCACACCTGTTACTGACATCGCAGGAGGGCAGATTCGTCTTTCAGACATAACCCTGGAAGACAGCTCACATCCATTTCGGATACTACCAGAAGCTCAGTCTCAACCCCGGAACACACACTGGGGGTAACATTTCCAACCTCAGCAATAACCCCGAGGCTTGCAGTTCTAATACTGAAAATTCCAACGGGGGTTAAAACGCAATCTCAAAAAATGGATCCCTAGCGGGGGTTACAACGCATGTTCTGCTGATACACACATCAGCAAGGATCGAACAGGTCCCCGGCGGGGGTTACAATGCATGTTCTACTGATACACACATCAGCAAGGATCAAACAGGTCCCCGGCGGGGGTTACAACGCATGTTCTGCTGATACACACATCAACAAGGATCAAACAGGTCTCGGCGAGGGTTACAATACATGTTCTGCTGATACACACATCAGCAAAGATCAAGCAGGTCCCCGGTGGTGGTTACAACGCATGTTCCACTGATACACACATCAACAAGGATCAAACAGGTCCCCGGTGGGGGTTATAACGCATGTTCTGCTGATACACACATCAACAAGGATCAAATAAGTCCTCGGCGGGGGTTACAACGCATGTTCTACTGATACACACATCAGCAAGGATCAAACAGGTCCCCGGCGGGGGTTACAACGCATGTTCTGCTGATACACACATCATCAAGGATCAAACAGGTCCCCGACGGGGGTTACAATGCATGTTTTGCTGATACACACATCAGCAACGATCAAACAGGTCCCCGGCGGGGGTTGCAACGCATGTTTTCCGTTGATACACATGTCAACAAAGGTCAAGCAACCTTGACATCATTTCAGCCGTTGGCAAGTAAACCCAACGTCGCATCAGAAGCCATCCAATGATTGCATCAGTTGATACACACATCAACAAAGTCTAAGCAGCTTTGGCATTTATCCTCAGCAGAGAGTTCATCCGTTGATATACACGTCAGCAGAGGATCAAATGGATCCCCGGTGGGGGTTACAACGCGTGGTCAACTGTTGGTTCACACGTCAACGAAGGTCGGGCAGTCCTGACAACACATACTGTTGGCTGTAAATCCAACAGAACATTGATATGTCCTGGCGATACAAACTAGGGAGGATCAACATCATCGAGGAGGATCGATGATGGAATATGTTATACACATCCTCAAACAGACGAAGTTTTATCCCCACAGATCTCTTGCACACGAGAGGCACATCTTCGGAGTAAAGTCTGTATTTAGGATTAAGGACTTTGGTGATAGTCCCAACGTCAACATCATGATAGGTTTGGATCATACATCCAAGCTTGCCGTCATTACCATCAACGGTAGAAGCAACAGGGAGCCGGCAATCATCCCCGGCATATTGGAAAGCAATTCATATGCATCATACACTTGCATCATATTGCTCCATATTGCATCATATTTATCTTGTTGCATTTCAAGTGTCTAGGATTCTTTATCCTATCCATGCCATTGCATTGCATGAATATGATAAAGAGGGGCATCTGTAGACACTCAAAATTTTCTGCACACCTGTTACTGACATTGTAGGAGGGCAGATTCGTCTTTCAGACATAACCTTGGAAGACAGCTCACATCCATTCTGGATACTACCGGAAGCTCAATCTCAAACCCGGAACACACACCGGGAGTAACATTTCCAACCTCGGCGATAACCCTGAGGCTTGCAGTTCTAATATCGGAAATTCCAACGGAGAAGACCGATTCATCCCAGAGATAACCCCGAGATGTTTAGTCTAAGTCCCAATACTGGGAATAGCATATTCTAACCTTAGAGATAACCCCAAGAAAGGAAGTTGCAGTTCTGGAGATAACCCCGAAAATGCTTGTTTCAAATGCATGTAATCAGCTTTAACCTCGGCGCTTACACCGAAGCACTCAGTACAAGGCCTGGTACTAACACCAGGAAGACAGGCACACCTCAGAGATGACAATGAGGACCTTTAAACACTTATAGCAGTCCAATCTCAGAGATAACCCTGAGCAACGTCTGCTTTATCAGCCCAAACTGGAGATAACCCCGGTGAGGGGCAAAGTCGTCGTCTTTCCACCTGGACGCCACATTACGTCGTCTCAACATTTCATACATACATTTCTACACGGCAATGTCCCACAAGAACCAAGGAAGTTCAATCCCGAGTGACTATTACGGTAACGGATAGAATTTGAAGCTTTAAGACCGGAGGGTATTGTCCCATCTTCTTGACTTCGTACAACCTCTAATCCCATGTCATTGCGTAACTCCCGACAACGGCGGTCTGAAATAGGTCTTACATACCTCAGTCGGATGCCCGGATTATGATTCTGAAAGTTTGAGCGGACATCACATTGCCCGCGTGCACGTACTTCTAAACGGGAGGACCCGCAAAGCCCGGGACACCCTGGACAGCATCAGGTTCACCTGCGACCTAGCTGCAGGTACACCTGTGACTCCCCCCTCTATACACCTACGACCCAGCCATAGGTACACTTGCGGCTCCCCCCTCTATAAATAGAGGGCTTGGGGTGCCCATTTTGAAAGAGAAGAAGGCGAGGAAGCCCTATCCAATTTGCTCTGTACACACCCCAAACTGAGTGCTTTCTCATTTTAAACACTTGTAAGCTCATATATAACTACTTTTTACCAGCGAAAGCCGAATATTCATCCATTTCAAGTTATTGAAGTCTTCTTTGGTAGCTTACTGTAAGCCTTCTCACACATTTTTAAGCCTTTCTCTTCATCTTTGCACACACTATTCTTCACATTGAGAGTCGTGTTACGTGCGTATGCCCGGACTTCGGTCCGTGGTTTCTTTTCAGTTTGTATATATATATATATATATATATATATATATATATATATATATATATATATATATATATATATATGGACTAACATCATCGAGTTATGCCTCGATTGACCTAGACTTATATTTGGAGCGTTTAATTGCTTTCGTATATATATACTTATATATATGAACTGTGTGTCGAACTCTGTTCGATGAGCCTATACTTAATTCTGGTGCGTTTAAATACTTTAGTATATATATACTTATATATATGAACTGTGTGTCGAACTTTGTTCGATGAGTCTGGATTTTACATTCGGTGCGTTTACAGATATATATACTTATATATATTAACTGTTGTTAGACTTTATCCAATGAGCCTGGATTTTATATCGGTGCGTTTATCGTTATATATATATATATATATATATATATATATATATATATATATTTCGTAGTTTACTTCGTGGTGGTGGACGTTTTTATATACATTTCGTCTCGCCTGATGATTACTTTTAGCTTTATTATATTTTCGATATGATCATATGTATATATTTACAGCTATATATATATATATATATATATATATATACATACGTACTTACTGCGTTTATATCAACTGCGGCATCATGTGAGCCTTGTAATCATGTGATCACAGATTCAATCTATTGAATCTAGATTCGGTTCCCGTGATGGACATTTTCAGCTGTAGGCAGCTTGTAAATTTATTCACGGTGTTTGGATTTCCTCTGATGGTTTTCATACCCAAGAGGAGTTCGGCACTATTTTGTATATTATTTTCTCGAAGATGCTTCGCATCTCGAAAATAAAAGCAATCAAGCCGAACATTTAATAATAAAATGGAAGTGTAAAAGGTCTCAATTACTATTAAGCATAAGGGTTTGAAAAACCTCTTTTAAAACATCACTGCTATATCTTATTAAAACTGAATTTTTATACAAAATTCAAACCCTATGTTTATAGGTGCGAATGAGGCCTCGCACTACTTTCAAATAACAGCACATTGACCCACAGACACACACATTCATATAACAGTTTCTTGAAAAGTCACGGTCACAGTGGCAACACGGATGTCGGGGGGTGCCTAACACCTTCCCTCCTCATAAGCAAGTCCCTGGACCTTAATGAATCTCGGTTTCACAGACCCGTTTAGCAGTGTCACATCACTGGGTCAATGTGAAAACCTTTTCTCGGTTGTGTTGGTACAACCATTTAAAAAACCAACTTGTGACGCCCCCAAAATTAGGTATTCATCACCCATCTTGGGTCGTCAGATACATAGTACAGAATACAAATACAACTTACTAATACAACTGTCGTGTACAATACGACAAAACATAAACTGTGAGTTTGAATACAAATATTATCTTCTAGAGAGTATTCATACTCAAAAGGAGTCCTCGTTACATTTATTAACACACCATTACATAGAATAGTGAGGACTACTAACTAATACTATCATTCGGACCATCACTCCGTTCCCCTACTTGCCCCAGCTACGTTCTCATTTCCTGAAGAGAACAGTGAAAGAAAGGGTGAGCTCAACTAGCCCAGTAAGAAATATTATGACTAAGATAATGCAGAATAAATTATCATTAGCCTTCAACAATGTTAAACTGATAAAATATAATAGACATCAAGTTTAACTGCAGCGGAACAAGCAATCCATTAAAAGAGTCAAGTAGAAAATAAACTCTACTATCTTTTATGCTTTAAAAGGTTTTTCAACACTGTTATCGCTGGGACTCAGCTTAATAAAATAATCCACATCATCGAATCACCCCTGCACTACGGCCAAGGATATTCATATATTCATTAATGGTCATGATCATGCCAACAACTGTCCATCAATGCACTACGGGCCAATGAGGACTTTTACCACATCATTTGTAACATTACGGTCATGATTATACCGAATAATCCCTGGTCATAATCATACCAAGTCCATCTATGCACTACAGGCCACAGATGACTTTCAACATTTTATAAATATGAGGATGATGACAATGATATAAGAATTCAATAAAACAAGTTCAAGAATTAATTTATCCAAGAATTAACAACGTCCAAATTGTCAACATGATACTGCTTTGTGGAGTAAAATTCAAGAATGTTTAGAAGAATATTTTCATTAAAAGATATTGGATGAAACGCAATTATCAAGGATATTCCACAAATTTCATGGAGTATAGAAGTCAAAACTTAACCAACTGAGTATAATAAAGAATGGAATAACAAAAGAAATCACCATGCATGCGATAGACCTCACAAACAGGTTATTCTAACAGAATAATAAATAATGGAACCAGATCCGGCGTAAAACGCACAGACAGGATATTCCAACAGAATAATAATAAAGACGGAACCAGGTCCGGTGTAAAACACACAGACAGGATGTTCCAACAGAATAATAATAAAGACGGAACCAGGTCCGGTGTAAAACACACAGACAGGATGTTCCAACAGAATAATAATAAAAACGGAACCAGGTCCGGTGTAAAACACACAGACAGGATGTTCCAACAGAATAATAGAAGAATGTCACCAAGTATAGGGTAGACCGCGTATACAGGTTATTCTAACAGAATAATAAGAAATGGAATAACAACAGTTCTCTTCATGAATAAGAAAGAATAACACCCCTTACCGCTTTAAATAAGAGCTGAAATAAGAAAGTAGTTAAGTAGTAGAATACTCTTCTTCTCTCTCTATAGTTTCTCTCTATAGTTTCTCTCTCTAGAGTTCAGTGAATTCGTAAGAAATAATGAAGGAATGAGCTGCTATTTATAGAAAAATAGAATGCATAGTAACTAATCCATGAACGGTCCAGATTGATTATTTTAATCTGACGGTCCATAGTTAAAGAAAAATTTTTTAAATAAAATATAATATATTCTATTTATAGAATAACTTTAATAAAGTATTTTATTTTATATAAAAAGATGTTTCTGTTTTATTACGTTAATAATACGAATAAAACAAAACGTCATTATTGCTAATTAATTCATATTATTAACTGACAATAATTGAATCAAACTGAGTGACTTCTCACATAAGCATTAATAATCAATACCGTGTGCTACTATGCAACCACACGTATTACTGTACTTTTACTACCGAGTAGTTCAACAGTATCAATGGTAAAACTTCCGCCGTTATTTTTAATAAAATATTTTTGTCGTTTACTCAATCCGACAATAATTCCATTGTGGGGTCCACCAATGATTGTGCCGTTGTACGAATATTCCTTGTTAAAACGAATATTCCCCGACCAATCGAATATTATATAACAACTTGCGTACTTTGCAAAATTTATAAATATTACCCACAACTATAACATTATATCAAATTAACTCCATAATATTCAAAAATGATATTTATAGAAAATTCATCTTTATTTATAAAAGTTGGGGTCTTACAACCTCCCCTTCTTATGAAATTTCGCCCTCGAAATTAGGGTACGTACCTGGTATGTCGAAGAGGTAAGGATACCTTGATTTCATTTCAGATTCTAACTCCCAAGTCATTTCCTCAACATCGTGGTTTCTCCACAAAACTTTGACTTGAGGTATAACCTTGGAGCGTAGAATATGTTCCTTCTTATCCAAGATTTGAACAGGAACTTCTTCATACGTCAAATCCTCCGCTATTTCGTTCGGTTCTAACTCAATAATGTGGTTCGGGTCTTCCACATATTTGCATAACATGGATATGTGAAAAATGTTATGAACACGAGACATACTTGGCGGTAAAGCGAGTCTATAAGCCACAGTTCCTACTCGATCGAGGATTAAAAATGGACCGATGAATCGAGGATTGAGCCTTTTGTAAACTAACGCAAAATCGTGAAGTGAATCTTGGGTCTCGATCAGAAACTATGGATACTGGCATACCATGCAGTCTTACAATCTCGTTTATATACATACGAGAAAGACGTTCAAGTGTATAAGTTTCTCTTATCGGTAAGAAATGAGCAGACTTGATCAATCTATCAATAATGACCCAAATCGCATCTATACCTTGAGAAACCTTAGGAAGACCGGTAACGAAATCCATGGTAATGTGCTCCCACTTCTATTATGGAATTTCAAGTGGTTGCAATGGACCTTTTGGTACTTGATGCTCCGCTTTGACTCATTGACAAGTTAGACACCTTGAGATAAACAACGCTATCTCTCTCTTCATATTGCTCCATCAAAATGTATGACGAAGATCATGATACATTTTGGTACTTCCAGGATGGATTGCAAACGGTGTGTTGTGCGCCTCCATCATGATTTCATACTTTAAATCAGGGTTGTTAGGAACACAAAGTCTGGAGTTGACTCGAAGTATTCCTTCTTCATCGATTCTTGCTTCCGGCATAGCACCTTCTTGCACTTTCTTCCTCATACGCATCAGCTCCAGGTCTGTAGCTTGAGCAGCTTTAACTTTATCGATTAAAGTTGGCTCTACTCGTATATTCGCCATCATCACATGGGTCCCTGGAGTCTTTAACTCTATCTCCATCCTTTGCAAGTCACACAAAATGGGCCTTTGTGTTGACAATATTGCCCTCGTACTTGCATATGATCTTCTACTCAATGCGTCAGTTACCACGTTCGCTTTTCCAGGATGGTATTGAATGGTATGATCATAATATTTCAACAGTTCAAGCCAACGTCGTTGTCGCATGTTGAGTTCCTTTTGAGTGAAGAAATATTTGAGGCTTTTATGATCTGTAAAGATCTCCACCTTCTCCCCATACAAGTAATGCCTCTAAATTTTAAGTACAAAGACAACAGCTGCCAACTCTAGATCATGAGTAGGATAATTCCTCTCATATTCCTTGAGTTGTCTTGATGCATAGGCTATAACTTTTCCATGTTGCATGAGAACGGATCCCAACCCTTTGCTCGAAGCATCACTGTAGATGACAAATCCATCCGAGCCAGATGGTATTGTTAGAACAGGTGCTGAAATGAGTCTCCTCTTGAGTTCTTGAAAACTCTTCTCACATTCTTTGCTCCAACCGAACTTTGTATCTTTTCGAGTCAGCTGAGTTAATGGAGTAGCGATTCGAGAAAATCCTTCCACGAATCTCCGATAATAACCAGCTAAACCAAGAAAGCTACGTACTTCGGTCACTGATTTAGGTTGCTCCCAGCTTTGAATAGCTTCAATCTTTGTCGGGTCAACCGATATTCCACGACTTGATACTACGTGCCCAAGAAATGCTACCTCCTCCAACCAGAACTCGCATTTCTTCAACTTGGCATAAAACTTGTATTCACGAAGCTTTTGGAGTACCAGCCTCAAGTGTTGCTCATGATCTTCACGGTTTTTGGAATAAATAAGGATGTCATCAATAAAGACGACCACAAAATGATCCAAATATTCCTTGAATACCCGGTTCATCATATCCATGAAGGCAGCAGGAGCATTAGTCAATCCAAAGGACATGACTAGGAATTCATAATGCCCGTACCGAGTTCTAAAAGCCGTCTTTGGAATATCCTCAGTTCTAACCTTCAGCTGATGATATCCAGAACGAAGATCGATCTTTGAAAAGAATTGTGCTCCTTGCAACTGGTCAAACAGCTCATCAATACGTGGCAATGGGTACCTGTTTTTGATGGTGACATGATTCAACTCCCGATAATCAATACAAAGTCGCATACTTCCATCTTTCTTCTTCACGAATAGCACAGGAGCACCCCAAGGAGAAGTACTAGGACGAATAAAGGCAATGTCTAACAATTCCTGCAGTTGGATCTTTAACTCCTGAAGTTCAATAGGAGCCATTCGATATGGGGCTTTGGAAATGGGTTTTGTACCGGGTTCAAGGTCGATACAAAATTTAATTTCACACTCTGGGGGTAGGCCAGGAAGTTCTTCAGGGAATACGTCAGGGAATTTATTAACAATAGAAATATCATTCAAAACTGACGTATTTTTGTTTAGATCCGTGACATGAGCTAAGAAAGCTTGACATCCGTTTTTCAATAAACGAATAGCTTTATGGCTTGAGATGACAGCGATTGATTTTAATGGTTTGGTTGCTTGAATTCGCATAATAGGTCGATTAGGAATATGAAAGCTAACAACCTTACGAAAATAATCAATTTTTGCATAATGAGTAGTTAACCAATCAATCCCTAAAATCACGTCAAATGCAAGTATTTTTAATGAAATAAGATCGACAGGTAATGTGTGGGTACCAACTTGAACCAAACAAGACTTATAAACCGTGGATGTAATGAAGGTTTCTCCCAATGGAGTTTCAACAGATAAATCAAAGTTTAATTTCTCCGGAGTCAAATTTAATCGATGAGCGCAAGTAGGAGAAATAAAAGAATGGGTAGAACCGGTATCAAATAAAGTATAGACTTCGGTAGAGTTTATGATAAGCTTACCCGTGATGACCTCATTCGGGTTCCTTGCTTTCTGGGAGGTCGCAACAAACGCTCTCCCTTGCACTACCGATTTTGACTTTTCTGGGACGGCCTTTGGTGTCTCCATCTTGGCTGAACTTGTTTTTGGTAAACGACAAAATCGCTAAATGACCTTCTCTTCCACAATTATAACATGCTTTAGACGGCATCGCGCAGTTTGGACTGATGTGCCCCTCCCCTCCGCATTTGAAACATATGATAGGTGGTCGTTCTCCTTCCTTAACAACGGGTGCTGGTGCTGACGTCTTTCCATCATTGTTGAATCTCCTCTTCTTGAAATGACCATTCTTATTGTTTTGGCCCTGATTACCACCAAAGTGGTTACCATTTCTGGCCTGTTGATTCCCTCCACGCTTGTTGTCACCGCTTCGATGACTGCTCTCACTGGTATTATCATTTTGCCGACTGCTCTCTTTTGGTTGCGTTGACTCGTTATCGCGCTCCACTAACTGAGCCCTATTCACAACATCTGAATACAAACACAGTTTATGAGAAATAAGATGTTGACGTATCTCAGGTTTCAAACCTCGTAAAAACATTCGCGTCATTCGCTCTTCATTATCCACCAAGTGGGACGCAAACCGGGACAACTCAGCAAATTTAGCCTCATACTGCGACACGGTCATATTATTCTGCTCTAATTTGATGAACTCCACCTCCTTCATGTGACGAACACTTTCGGAAAAGTATTTGTCATTGAACAGCTCTTGGAACTTCTCCCAAGACATCTTCAGTGCGGCAAGTTGAGTACGCTTAATCGATTCCCACCAGTAATCTGCCTCTCCTCGCAACATAAAGGCGGCAAAGGGAACCTTTTGCTCCTCGGAGCATCCCAAGACATCAAATATCTTGGTAATCTGCTTTATCCATGTTTCCGCTATAAGTGGTTTTGGCTCTCCCTTAAACTCTGGTGGTCCCAGCTCCTTGAACTGTTTAGCGGTGACCGTCCGAGAGTTTTCAGTGTTTCCACCTATATTTTGGACAGGAGCCGCTCTCGCCTGCTGTTGCATGAACTGCATAAAGTTTCTGAACATTCCATCATTCATCATCTGGTCAGTGTTGTTGTTTGCATGAGGATTGTCACCTTCCTGATGCACATTATCTTGATTATTGATATGTGGTGAATCAACAGTCGCCTGTGCTCCATTGCTATTCTCAACATTCTCAGATGCCATTTTCAGATACTGCCACAAAATAAAAGTTAATTGATATGTCATATATTATCCTTATATTATGACCGACCAATTAAATACCATGCAAATAAATTTAGGTAGGTCATACTAGCGAAGGAATTCCCCGTCTCTCCCCTCCTAGTTCTATTCTCACATCTTAGACAGGGATCATATCCCTAAGCTCTGATACCAACTGTGACGCCCCCAAAATTAGGTATACATCACCCATCTTGGGTCGTCAGATACATAGTACAGAATACAAATACAACTTACTAATACAACTGTCGTGTACAATACGACAAAACATAAACTGTGAGTTTGAATACAAATATTATCTTCTAGAGAGTATTCATACTCAAAAGGAGTCCTTGTTACATTTATTAACACACCATTACATAGAATAGTGAGGACTACTAACTAATACTATCATTCGGACCATCACTCCGTTCCCCTACTTGCCCCAGCTACGTTCTCATTTCCTGAAGAGAACAGTGAAAGAAAGGGTGAGCTCAACTAGCCCAGTAAGAAATATTATGACTAAGATAATGCAGAATAAATTATCATTAGCCTTCAACAATGTTAAACTGATAAAATATAATAGACATCAAGTTTAACTGCAGCGGAACAAGCAATCCATTAAAAGAGTCAAGTAGAAAATAAACTCTACTATCTTTTATGCTTTAAAAGGTTTTTCAACACTATTATCGCTGGGACTCAGCTTAATAAAATAATCCACATCATCGAATCACCCCTGCACTACGGCCAAGGATATTCGTATATTCATTAATGGTCAGGATCATGCCAACAACTGTCCATCAATGCACTACGGGCCAATGAGGACTTTTACCACATCATTTGTAACATTACGGTCATGATTATACCGAATAATCCCTGGTCATAATCATACCAAGTCCATCTATGCACTACAGGCCACAGATGACTTTCAACATTTTATAAATATGAGGATGATGACAATGATATAAGAATTCAATAAAACAAGTTCAAGAATTAATTTATCCAAGAATTAACAACGTCCAAATTGTCAACATGATACTGCTTTGTGGAGTAAAATTCAAGAATGTTTAGAAGAATATTTTCATTAAAAGATACTGGATGAAACGCAATTATCAAGGATATTCTACAAATTTTATGGAGTATAGAAGTCAAAACTTAACCAACTGAGTATAATAAAGAATGGAATAACAAAAGAAATCACCATGCATGCGATAGACCTCACAGACAGGTTATTCCAACAGAATAATAAATAATGGAACCAGGTCCGGCGTAAAACGCACAGACAGGATATTCCAACAGAATAATAATAAAGACGGAACCAGGTCCGGTGTAAAACACACAGACAGGATGTTCCAACAGAATAATAATAAAGACGGAACCAGGTCCGGTGTAAAACACACGGACAGGATGTTCCAACAGAATAATAATAAAGACGGAACCAGGTCCGGTGTAAAACACACAGACAAGATGTTCCAACAGAATAATAATTAAAACGGAACCAGGTCCGGTGTAAAACACACAGACAGGATGTTCCAACAGAATAATAGAAGAATGTCTTCAAGTATAGGGTAGATCGTGTATACAGGTTATTCCAACAGAATAATAAGAAATGGAATAACAACAGTTCTCTTCATGAATAAGAAAGAATAACACCCCTTACCGTTTTAAAGAAGAGCTGAAATAAGGAAGTAGTTAAGTAGCAGAATACTCTTCTTCTCTCTCTCTATAGTTTCTCTCTATAGTTTCTCTCTCTAGAGTTCAGTGAATTCGTAAGAAATAATGAAGGAATGAGCTGCTATTTATAGAAAAATAGAATGCATAGTAACTAATCCATGAACGGTCCAGATTGATTACTTTAATCTGACGGTCCATAGTTAAAGAAAAATCTTTTAAATAAAATATAATATATTCTTTTTATAGAATAACTTTAATAAAGTATTTTGTTTTATATAAAAAGATGTTTCTGTTTTATTACGTTAATAATACGAATAAAACAAAACGTCATTATCGCTAAATAATTCATATTATTAACTGACAATAATTGAATCAAACTGAGTGACTTCTCACATAAGCATTAATAATCAATACCGTGTGCTACTATGCAACCACACGTATTACTGTACTTTTACTACCGAGTAGTTCAACAGTATCAATGGTAAAACTTCCGCCGTTATTTTTAATAAAATATTTTTGTCGTTTACTCAATCCGACAATAATTCCGTTGTGGGGTCCACCAATGATTGTGCCGTTGTACGAATATTTCCCGACCAATCGAATATTATATAACAACTTGCATACTTTGTAAAATTTATAAATATTACTCACAACTATAACATTATATCAAATTAACTCCATAATATTCAAAAATGATATTTATAGAAAATTCATCTTTATTTATAAAAGTTGGGGTCTTACACAACTGGCGACTCTTAACAGTCCATCGTTGACATTATACATGTCGGACCTTTTTCACTTATTTTTTCAAACAAATCTCACCCAAAATGAGAACACAAAAGAATAGGTAACGAAAAGGGACAAATAAAAATCCCGACGTCGACAGGTGGCGACTCTACTGGGGATACCAGTAAGAGGACTTAAGCCGCTATTACAAGCTTTTGAAAACTGTTATATTCTTGTGTGTGGATGTTACATTTACATTTATGATGAATGTGTATGAATGCATATCTTTATTGCAATTAATGCTTTACACTATATCTGCCCGTGATATTAGTGCTTCGCACATGTCATTATTTTCATAAGCGGTGAGACACGTTGTATGTGAATGTATGTTATGCGGTCCCTCCACCAGGAGGTTATTTTGTCAGTGTTTGATTACTGGACTCGTAGGAAGACTAATTCCAACGAGGCTCAGGAAAGGCACCACCCAAATTCGCTCCAGTTGAAAGACCGGATTAACTTCCCGTTGAGTAAATTGCGATGATTTGGAAACCTTCATGCCAAAAAGCCGCGAGAGACACCTAAGATTGGTCAGCCTCTAATAAACCAAATGCGGAGGAAAGTCTCTTCATGCTTTCTCATTTCAAATTACTCGTAAAGTCCAATTACTTGTAATTTACATTCCATATTCATCTCCATGTAATGAGAAATATGAAGGAATATGTGCATATACATATTTAAATTAACATGCTATCATGTATTACAAATAGCTAACATCCGTTTTGCAGGATAAAATTCCTAAAACGGACACATCACATAGCATGTTAACATTTACACCCTCCCTAAAACTAAATTATGCCAGTTTTATCGCAGGGAAGCATCCAGACCTATTACCCGGTCAAAGTCCAAAAAGGTCGCAGACCTACAGCCAATCATGTCTTCATCTGACCAGTCTAATCTAGTTTCTCGAGAAGAATTTGACGGATTAAGTAAACAATTTACAATTTTGGTTGTTCTGCTCAAAGAACTACATCAATCTACTCAGGGTCCAAAGATACCCATACATGTTGAATCCTCCACACAAGGGGAAACTCAAGGTTCTGATAAAGCCATTACAGTACCTGAATTGCAGTTGGATACAACCAACAAAAGCCATGATGCCGCCCATCTCATAAGAGACCTAGACACCGGTGACATCAAAAAGAAAGTTTTTCAAATTGAAGAGACCATTCGCACTATCAAAGGAATTGAAGCACAAGGGAGTGTTTCATATGCCGACCTTTGTATATTCCCTGGTGTTCATTATCCAGAAAAGTTCAAAACTCCTGACTTCAAAAAGTATGATGGGTTAGGAGATCCATATAAACATTTGAAGGTGTTCATTGGAGAACTTGGATCTTATACAGAGGATGAAAAGCTCAGAATGCAGCTGTTCTAAAAGAGTCTGACTGGAGAAGCCCGTTCGTGGTATACCAGATTAGACAATTCAAAGATCCATAGCTAGGAAGAGCTAGCTCATGCCTTCCTCACACAATACAGCTTCCAGTCTCAAATGGCTCCTGACCGATACTAGATTACCAAGGTCAAGAAGTAGTCCAATAAGTCTTTTAGAGAATATGCTCAAAGGTGGAGGCGCCTTGCTGCTCAAGTAACTCCTTCTATGACATATTCAGAGATGGTCATGACCTTTATCGACATACAAGAAGCTCCCTTCTATGAAAGAGTCTTAGCTGGCATCGGTAAACCATTTTCTGAAATGATCAAACATGGAGAAATGGCTGAGACGGGATTGAAGTCAGGAAAGATTCAAGACCTAGCTGCCCTTAAACCTGTTGCTGAGCACATCCAATCCAGAAATTATGGAAACAACCCCCGAAGGGTCCATAAAAAGAAAGAGGAGGATGTTTCCCTGATACTACAGCGTCAAAAAGGCAATCAGAACATGCCTATCAAGAGGAGAAATTATACTCCCTTTCTAGCGCAGTCTTTAAACCCTCCAATACCAAAAGGTGGAGAAGTCAAACGCCCTCGAGTGTTCACACCCTTAGGAGACTCACTCGAGAATATTCTCACTCTTCTGACCCCGCAGAAGAAAATCACGTATCTTCTTCCACCAGCCAGCCCTAATGGATGGGGTTTTAATGCTGCTCGAAAATGTGCTTATCATGCCGGGGCACCTGGACATGATACTCAAGATTGTTGGGCCTTGAAACACAAGATCCAAGATTTGATAGACAACGGTGAGATCGTGGTCACCAAACCAGATCAACCTCACGTGCAAGACAACCCTCTTCCTCCACACAAAGAGGAAGAGGTCAACATGATTAATTGGAGCAATGGACAGAGTTCCAACTTCAACTGCGAAGAATCCTAGATCATCAAACACAGTGTTGACAAATGGGATTATGCAAAGTTTCAGTTTACGATGAAACGAAAGATGAAAGCTCTATGCAAACAAATTGAGTAATTAGCCGAACTGGTGATCTATCAGCATCAACTTACACGCCAATTAGTCAGCCAGGAGCATGCTAGTATCCTCCCCTTGATTATGAATATTCCATCATCACCTTCAAAAAATGAAACAATGGAGGACAAAGTGACGAAGAGAGCGACTACCAAAGCCTGTCGGGATTTTGCCAATAGATAGGAATTTACATACCTGGGCCAACCTATGGAGGAGATACTTCAGATGCTAATCAATGAAGGAAGAATCACTTCCCTCTTACCTCCAATCAATCCCCATTCAGGACTGTTTAACCCTGATGGAGTATGTCAGTATCACCCCCATTCTCGCGGTCACAGCACGAAAGAATGCTGGGCACTCCGCCACCTTATTCAGAACTTAATTGATAGTGGTGTCCTGCAACTGGCAGACAATGATACTGTGCTATTTGAGAGTGAAAATACTTGTCCCACTAAATGGAAGGGACTGGTAGCAGTTATATCGTCTGAGGCCGATGAGATTGTTAAATCACTCATAATTTAGCTCAACGGAATTAACAATCCTTTGAAAGTGGCTGCTCCAGAACCCCTCATTTTGCCCTTCAGACCACAATATCCTATTGTTAGCTTACAGAAAGTTCCTTGGAATTATGGAGAAGTTGAAGGATCCACATGTCATGCAACTGCTGCAGTGTCGAAGGAGAATCCACTATATCTTCCCCAACGGGTGATGAAGCCTGTTGTTAAATCAAAGGGGAAAATTCCCATAGAGAAGGTTGAAAAATTCCTCCGTGCTATGGGTTATAATGAAGCCAAGGTGGTTTTAAGCTTAAGAGAAGCTCCACATCAAATTTCAATATTAGACTTGGTTTTAACTTCCGAAGATCACAAGAAGATTCTACTAAAGGTTTTGGAAGAAGCCTACTTGCCGAAATCAGTGGATGTTGAAAAATCTCAACATCTGGCTGATCACATTTTCAACAACAATGTGATCTCTTTCACTGATGATGACATACTGCCCGAAGGGAGCGGTCATTGTAAGCCGTTACACATTACGATTTTGTCCTCCGGGTATATGTTAGCTGAAGTCTTAGTAGATGGAGGTTTGTCTTTGAATATCTATCCTTATACTACGTTGCTGAAAATGAATGTCAATCTCCAGCGAATCCGAAGTAGCCATACGATCATCAAAGCTTTTGATAGATCCCGCCAGAATTCAGTTAGAGAGATTGAGCTGTCAATTGAGATTGGTCCTCATACATTTTATATGTCTTTTTACATGCTCAAAATAGATACAGGATACAACTTGCTTCTGGGGAGACCGTGGATTCATATGGCTAGGACAGTCCCCTCATCTCTTCACCAGCAACTTAAATACATTATCAACAATAGCCTAGTTACAATCAACGCTGAACCGGAATGCCCTCAACCGGGTGACATACCGTTCATTAATTTCAATTCCGATGTTGAGTCGGTCAGTTTCCACACTTTGGAAGTAAGCAACCCTCAATATCATGCCATTGGGACACCATTTCCCATACCCAAGATTTCTACCGAAGTGATGGCAGCTACTCAAGAAATGATGTCATTGGGACACCAGCCAGGACAAGGGCTGGGAAAAAGTCATCAGGGTATTAAGTACCCGATTCAAGTGTCTAGTCAAACTGGGACAGCCGGACTAGGCTATTCTACCAGTACCAATTACAAGAATCCATATAAGTATAAGTAGATTCCTTCCACTTCACCCGCACGGCTATTATTTCCACCTATACATCCTGAGTCTTCACAATCTCCAGTAAAGGTGCCAGCCAACGTAATGGTTATGTTATTTCCTAAGCCGATACCGGTAAAGGAGAAGGAAGTCTTTGTTCCAGATCCCAAGGTGGAAGAAGAGGAACGGAGAATTAAACAAGACATTGTCAGAATGATGTCAGGTGTACGCATCATTGTCCATGATGAACATACTAACAGATATACCCCAGACGATGATTGCCCAGACATAATGGTCATCATTCGGGAGAAGGAGGACGATGACAGCCCCTCCATTATTGTAGTCCCCTAGGACTTTGCCCTTGCCAATTGGAGCAGCACTCCTTGCATTGGTCGACAAGGGTAAAATGGGCAGGACTTCTTTCTGCCCTGTAGATATCATAACTGCTTACTTTTCTGTATAGTATTAGCAGTTGTTTTGTCCGTACATGCTAACACTGTATATGATTACATAGTTTTATATATACTAAGTGAAAGCATATTTTATTTCAGGACTCTGAACTTAGATGTGCCTGTACTTGCTGATAAGATGCCTATTCTCCACAAGGATGGTAACTTTGATGAAAAGTTGGACTCAGACTTGCTGGAAATACAAGAGGACATTGAGGTGCCTCCGGAGATCAAAGAATGGGTCGAAGACAAACCTAAACCCAACCTTGATCAAACCACCTCCTTCAATCTTGGAACCTTAGAAAACCCTAAGTTAATCCAGATTGGTTCAGACCTTACCCCAAACCAGAGGAATGACATGGTTACGCTACTAACCCAATTCCAGGATGTGTTTGCATGGTCTCATGAAGACATGGTGGGATTGTCCACTGACATTGTCCTTCATCGCCTTCCCATCAAAGAGGGATTCAAGCCAGTCAAGCAGAAACTCAGGCGATTGAAACCTGAGTGGAGTTTAAAGGTGAAAGAAGAAATTATGAAACAATTTCAAGTTGGTATTATCATGGTGTCCACATATCCTAAATGGATATCCAACATCGTGCTCGTGCCTAAGCCCAGGGGTAAGGTGCGAGTTTACGTGGATTATCGGGATCTGAATAAAGCTTGCCTTAAGGATATCTTTCCCGTGCCATTTATCCACATTCTCATTGACAATACTGCTTAATACGGCATGTACTCCTTTGCCGATTATTTTACGGGGTACCATCAGATCATGGTTGCTAAGGAGGATCGTGAGAAAATTACTTTCATAACGCCTTGTGGAACCTTTTGCTACAGACGGTTGTCTTTCGGCCTCATCAATGCCAGAGCTACCTATCAGAGAGCTATGATAGCTCTTTTCCACGACTTAATGCACAAAGAGATAGAGATCTACGTGGATGACATCATTGTCAAATCCCGAAAGGAGGAGAACCATTTAGACCATCTCAAAAAGCTTTTCAACAGGTTGCGTAAGTATAACTTGAAGTTGAATCCAGCCAAGTGCGCCTTTTGCGTTAAATCAGGCAAGTTGCTAGGACTCCTAGTAAGCCAAAAAGGAATCGAGTTGGATCCCACCAAAATCCAGGCCATTACAGAAATGCCCATTCCTCAGACAGAGAAGGAAATACGGAGATTTTTGGGAAGAGTCAACTTCATTAGTAGGTTCATTTATCAACTCACAGCAACCTGTGAGCCTATCTTCAAGCTGTTAAGGAAGAACTCCTCCATGAAATGGAATGATGAGTGCCAAGGCCTTCCTTACCATCAAAGAGCAATTAGTCAAAGCTCCTATTTTGGTACCACCCAGGGATGATGTTCCCCTATCCATAAGTGACAATGTCATGGGCTGCATGCTAGGTTAGAAAGATGATAGAGGCCGAGAACGAGCTATCTATTACCTCAACAAAAGATTCAGAAGCAGTGAACACAAGTACATTCTGATCGAGAAGACTTGTTGTGCTTTAGCATGGGCTGCCATGAGGTTACAACATTACCTCCATGGGCACACAACCCATCTCATATCCTGCATGGATCCTCTCAATTATGTACTGAATTGTCGACTGTCCAGATGGCAGTTGATTCTGCAACAATTTGACATTGTTTACATAACGCAAAAGTCCATTACATGTCAAGGAATTACGGATCAACTGGGCGCCGCACCTTCAGGGGACTTCAAATCCTTGGAAACATACTTCCTCGATGAAAGGGTAATGACAATTCAGCAACACCATCAGTACGATACACGTCAAATATGGAACATGTATTTTGATGGAGCTATTAATATGGAAGGTTCTGGAGCTAGAGCAGTTCTGGTATCCGGTACGGGGGAGCAGTATCCCGTCGCCATCAAATTACAGTTTATCAGCACCAACAACACAGCTGAGTATGAAGGCTGTATCATGGGGCTAAAACTTGCCCGTTCAATGGGTATCAGACGGTTAACTGTCTTTGGGGATTCAGAGTTGGTAGTCAAATAATCCACGGGAGTCTATCAAACCGAAGAACTACATTTGCTACCTTACCATCGACAAGTTTTACAGATGGCTTCGGAGTTCGAAGAGATCTCCTTTCTACACATTCCTCGTAATAGGAATGACTTCGCAGACGCATTAGCAACTTTGGCCTCCTTGATTCACATACCTGACAAGGAACACATGCCAAGTGTCACATTTACCCTGCAAAAGGCACCAGCCTATGGGAACTATGTTGGAGAAGTATCAGATGAGCTACCTCCCATCCAACAACCTTGGTATCAGCATATCAAGGAGTACTTACGAGATGGATCTACACCCGCTGAGGCAAGCCTGATTGAGTAAAGGCGGATCCATCAACTTACAATGAAATTTTACCTAAGCGGAGATGCACTCTACAAGAGAGATACAGGACTAGGTCTCCTCAGATGCCTGGGTAAGGATCAAGCTCAGAGACTCATGGATGAGGTCCATGGTGGAGTATGTGGCCCACACATGAGTGGCCCCCTCCTTGTTAAGAAGATCCTCAGAACAGGACATTACTGGCTATCTCTCAAGGCTGACTGCAATGATCACGTCAAGAGATGTTATCAATGCCAAATTCATGGGAATGCTATCCGCGCCCCTCCACGGGAGCTCCACAATATGAGCTCACCTTGGCCCTTCTCAATGTGGGGAATGGACGTGATCGGGCCCATCGAGCCCAAAGCCAGTAATGGACATCACTTCATCTTTACCATGATCGACTACTTTACCAAGTGGGCAGAAGCAGCCTCCTTCCCCTGGGTTACTGTTGATTGATTTCGCAATCAATGAATACGTGCAAGTATACAGGGTCAACAAGTAAAAAAGTGAAAGTAGAGTATCGTTCCCACGAGGAATTATTTAATAAAAATCACCAAGTACAAATTCTTAACCAAATCAATTTTATTTAAACAACCAATAATTGTGATTTCTAGATTTAAGAAAACTAAATTAAACAAAACAAAAAGATTATTCTAAAAGAAAGCAAATAAACAACTAAGAATTGATGGAATTTAGATAAATAAGAATTAAGACTCCAATATCCCCAATTATAAATTATAAATCAATTATTCAACTATCCCAATTATTATATCTACTGAATTGTTAACAGAAATTCTCAAATATCAAAAGCCCTCTCTCGAGTGATCAATTGCCTTCTATTTAATCCAGATTAATTTTACTATATCTCTATGCAAAACAATTGAATTAAACTCGCTACAAACCCAATTCCTCTTATGTTACATGCGACAAATAGATATTTTCATTCTATTCACAAACCTAATTATTCACTGTGCAAATAACTAAGTCACATGTCATCATACCCAGTTCTAACCCTAGAATTCCTTTCTCAATTCCTTCTAGAGTAACAAGGTAATTATTGATCAGATAATTAATCAATAAACTCAAAGCAAGATAAACAATTCACTTCAACATAAATAATTAGAATAAATTAAATAACTAATTTATAGCCATAAAAAGTTCAATTGAAATCTTAATAAAAGAGCTAGTTCATAATTAATGAATTAAAACCAAGAATCCACAATTGAATAAACATTAAAAGATAAAAGTATGGTAAGAGAAGATAATAGAATCTGTTGTCAGCAAATCTGATGCTCCCCTCTTGCTCCTGCTCTTGATCTTCAATGATCTCCAAGTTGTTTCAATATCCAAAACTAATAAGAACTAGGGTTAATATCTAATCTAATGGAGTGTATCTCTAATCTAAGCTATGTAATCCCCCTTTATTTTATGCCTCTCATCATGTATTTATAGGTTACAAGTCAAATTTTTAGGTTAGGAACAAACCCAATCCAATTCGGAGTCAAAAAGGTGTCAAATTTCGCCCAAAACGCGTCCAGGCCATCACCAAGCCCTTCCCCAGCGCCCCAGCGCTGGGCACGACGCTGGTATTCTGCCTTATAGCCCCCCGGCGCTGTAAATTACCTTGAAATTAGCGCCCCGGCGCTGCCACTTTTTCTAACATTTTCTGCTCTGACGTCCTTTGGGAAAATAGCCATAACTTCTTCGTCCGAAGTCCGATTTCGATGATTCAAGATGTTCCAGAAAGAGGAGAAGTAGATCTACAACTTTCATTATTTAAGTGTTTCGAAATAAGGTCCGTAGAAATACTCAAATTGGCTCTGAAGTGACTACTGTATAAATGGCAAGCCGAAAACGCGAATCTAGCCACCCCGAACGTCGATCCACGTAACTTTTGTCCCAAATCCTACAAAACAATGTAAAACATGCATGAATGGATACAAATACTTAAAAACTATTCTAAAAGACTTGAGAATAACAATAAATTAAGCCCGAATGTATCCAATTCATGTGTATAAAACCCACTCATCAAATACCCCCAAACTTAAACATTTGCTTGTCCTCAAGCAAAAACACAAAAGAACTAAAAATAAACAACCGAACTAAACTACATGAATGCATATGCATGATCTACTTTATAATATACCTACGAACCTAGTAATAAATCAGTATGATATATAGCAACAGGCCTCAAAAATATCAATGATACTCAAACAATATATCTGATCAAATCAAAGTCCATAACTCTAACCAGTTAGTCAATCCAAACCTGTCATCACCCATGTTGTGTGTGTGTGTGCTTGTTAACCATTCTAACCTACCACAGTTCAAGATAATCACATAACAAACTTCTTAAAAGGAAAATTTCAGTTCCAATTCAATTACTTTTGTGAACATGACAACTCCGGTTAAAACTAAGCAATTACCAAGTCTAAGGGTAAATACAAGATTTATTTATACTTTTATTCAACCACGAGGGCATTTTTCTTTTTCTCGTGTTTTTTTTTTTTCATTTTTTTTCTCATGGCTGTGCAATGTCTTATTCCCTTAGGCTTTTCAGTGCTACCTTAACGAGCTTTCGACCAACGACTCCCAAGTCATTAAGACCTTAGGGCGCTAGGTGTAAAGACAATCCCCTCGGGCTTACTTACTCAAGTAACAAAGGCCACAAAACTAGACAAGCATGCCACGGTGTTTATTCATTTTTTTTTCTTTTTCTGGATTTTCTATTTTTTTTTCTTTTCATCATTTCTTTTTTTTCTCTTTTTTTTTTCTCTTTTTGTAATATATATATCCCATAGATTCCCCCAAACTCAAGCTTTTACGTCATTCCAACCTTTACCGCCAGTTCACTAATTTCCTTAAATTTTAACCAAGATTTTTCCTCAGAAACAAATTATGAAACCCTTGAACCAAGTGGATTAAAACAGTTAAACTTTCAGTGCTAACCGGTCACATAAGTTTTAGACAGGCTCAGATTGTCATCATGATTAAAATTAGAACTCATCATCAATTATCAACACTGTTCAAGTTAACATGCAAAACCAATCTTATCATAGGCCGAGCTAATACCAAACCAACCAATTACACAGATTCATGCAAAAAAAAATGCAATTATACTACATGAACACATACTAATGCAACACATATATGAATATGCAAATAACTACCATGTACTATACGCAACCTAAAAAAAACACAATGCTAACACACACAAAAATGAACTACTATGCAGATAACTAACTATATGCAATACGACACTAAAATGCCCCCAAACTTAAACTAGATATTGTCCTCAATGGATGAAATATAAAAAAGTTAAGCAGAGGACTTCCGTGAAAATATAGCAATCTTCCTCCTTGTCCACTAAGTTTGGAGAATATGCTAAGCACATGGAACAAATTGGGCACCACACTTGAATTTGACTTGAATAACCTGTAAAACAATGATAGAAGCAATTTTATTAAATCCTAAATAAATGCAAATTCAAAACTACTAATATAAAACTTAATAAAAACTAAAAATAAAAATTAAACTTGGGTTGCCTCCCAATAAGCGCTTGTTTTATAGTCTCAGCCTGACTTCTTCAATTCTCTATCCAATTCCTCTTCGAAAGTTGAGGAACCCTCCATCCATCGGAAATAATGTAACTTTTGGTACGTTCCCATTTACGATAGTCATTGTATTAAAATCACCTAACATTCTTTGTTTAGATAAGATCACATTAAAGAATGTCCAACATCTAGGTGTTTTTTTCATTGTGTCTGCGAATAGATTCTGGCATTGAGGCTTGTCAGACACAACAATCTCTTCTTCTATCTTCTCCAACTCATTGAACCATGGCTTCGAAGTTGTACTCGCTTTTACGTCACAAGGAGTATTGCCGACGACATGACTACCTAGCGGACATGGTTTTGCAAAACTGCTCGGATTCTTGAACTTTGGTGGAGAAGGTACATGGGACACTATCAAGATTGGCTCATCTTCGTTGGTACTCAAAGTTAGATCTTTGCCAATCTCTTTTTGTTGGTCTCCAAGTCTTTCCTCTCTTTCAACATCAATATCATTTGGCACATCCGATTGCAGATTTGGTTCAGGCTCATCATTAGTCTCATCATCCATGTCATAGAGCCAAGTGTATTGAGGACGGTTGTTCAACGCATGTGCTATCTGCCCCAATTTATTTTCCATATTCTTTAACGATGCCCCTTGGCTTTGCAAATGCAGCTCTATTTGATTAAATCTTTTGTCTTGGTCCTCGTTCCTTTTGTCAGAAGCTCTAATGAATTTTTCCAAGGCTTCCTCCCAATTTGAATGTTCTTCCTGTTGTAGTGGAGGTGGACACGAGAAATTCGGTGGGTATGTTGGACTTGGAGCATAAAATTGATCTTGATTGTTACTCCATGAAAAATTTGGGTGATACCCCCAATCCTGATGATAGTTGTTGGTATAGACATAACTGTTGGGGTAATCACCACTATACTGTACCGGCTCGAAACTGATGGCGCATTGATGACTCATATGATTTCCAGCACAATAATCACAAGTAACCGCCACACTTTGACGACGTTGAGCTTCAAAAGCTTCAAGCATCCTCGAAAGTGTCTTTATCTGTGCTGACAATGCAGAAAGTTTCTTGAGTCTGTCAATCTCCGATTCCCGTGGTTGAGTCATGTTCGTGTATGGCCATTGATACGCAAAGTCATCCATGGTACCTAAAAAGAGAGAAATATAGGAAGAGAATGAGAAATAAAAATAAAAATAAAAATATTTAAATTAAGACTAATTTGATTGAAATTAATATTGGTAAATAATTATTAAATTAATTCCCTGGCAACGGCGCCAAAAACTTGTTGATTGATTTCGCAATCAATGAATACGTGCAAGTATACACGGTCAACAAGTAATAAAGTGAAAGTAGAGTATCGTTCCCACGAGGAATTATTTAATAAAAATCACCAAGTACAAATTCTTAACCAAATCAATTTTATTTAAACAACCAATAATTGTGATTTCTAGATTTAAGAAAACTAAATTAAACAAAACAAAAAGATTATTCTAAAAGAAAGCAAATAAACAACTAAGAATTGATGGAATTTAGATAAATAAGAATTAAGACTCCAATATCCCCAATTATGAATTATAAATCAATTATTCAACTATCCCAATTATTATATCTACTGAATTGTTAACAGAAATTCTCAAATGCCAAAAGCCCTCTCTCGAGTGATCAATTGCCTTCTATTTAATCCAGATTAATTTTACTATATCTCTATGCAAAACAATTGAATTAAACTCGCTACAATCCCAATTCCTCTTATGTTACATGCGACAAATAGATATTTTCATTCTATTCACAAACCTAATTATTCACTGTGCAAATAACTAAGTCACATGTCATCATGCCCATTTCTAACCCTAGAATTCCTTTCTCAATTCCTTCTAGAGTAACAAGGTAATTATTGATCAGATAATTAATCAATAAGCTCAAAGCAAGATGAACAATTCACTTCAACATAAATAATTAGAATAAATTAAATAACTAATTTATAGCCATAAAAAGTTCAATTGAAATCTTAATAAAAGAGTTAGTTCATAATTAATGAATTAAAATCAAGAATCTACAATTGAATAAACATTAAAAGATAAAAGTATGATAAGAGAAGATAATAGAATCTGTTGTCAGCAAATCTGATGCTCCCATCTTGCTCCTGCTCTTGATCTTCAATGATCTCCAAGTTGTTTCAATCTCCAAAACTAATAAGAACTAGGGTTAATATCTAATCTAATGGAGTGTATCTCTAATCTAAGCTATGTAATCCCCCTTTATTTTATGCCTCCCATCATGTATTTATAGGTTACAAGTCAAATTTTTAGGTTAGGAACAAACCCAATCCAATTTGGAGTCAAAAAGGTGTCAAATTTCGCCCAAAACGCGTCCAGGCCATCACCAAGCCCTTCCCCAGAGCCCCAGCGCTGGGCACGACGCTGGTATTCTGCCTTATAGCGCCCCGACGCTGTAAATTACCTTGAAATTAGCGCCCCGGCGCTGCCACTTTTTCTAACATTTTCTGCTCTGACGTCCTTTGGGAAAATAGCCATAACTTCTTCGTCCGAAGTCCGATTTCGATGATTCAAGATGTTCCGGAAAGAGGAGAAGTAGATCTACAACTTTCCTTCTTTAAGTTTTTCAAAATAAGGTTCGTAGAAATACTCAAATTGGCTCTGAAGTGACTGCTGTATAAATGGTAAGTCGAAAACGCGAATCTAGCCACCCCGAACGTCGATCCACGTAACTTTTGTCCCAAATCCTACAAAACAATGTAAAACATGCATGAATGGACACAAATACTTAAAAACTATTCTAAAAGACTTGAGAATAACAATAAATTAAGCCCGAATGTATCCAATTCATGTGTATAAAACTCACTCATCAGTTACCAAAGAAGTCATCATTGCTTTCCTCAGAAACAATGTCATTTGTCGATATGGACAACCAGAGGTAATTGTATCAGACAATGCTAAGAACATCAACAACAAAATGATGGAGGAACTATGCAGTAAATTCCATATCAAACATCTTAACTTCGTCATCTACCGTCCAAAGATGAATAGTGCTATTAAAGTGGCTAACAAAAATATCAAGAAGATTATGCAAAAGATGTCCGCCAACCACAAAGGATGGCCTGACTTATTGTCTCTTACTCTGTTAGCCTATAGAACATCAATACGCACTTCAACTGGGGTAACCCCCTACGCATTAACCTATGGGATGGAAGCAGTACTCCCTATAGAAGTAGAAATGGAATCCTTCAGAATGTTGATGGACGCTCAGTTGGATGAAGATCAATGGGTACAAGATAGGTATCACCAATTATCTTTAATAGATGAAAGGCGAACCACGACTATCTTCCATGGTCAATTATATCAACAAAGGATCGCCCGATCCTACAACAGAAAAGTCCGGCTACGACAGTTTAAACAACATGACTTGGTTTTGAAGAAGATCCTCGACAACCAAGATCAGTCCAAGGGAAAATTCACTCCTAACTGGGAAGGCCCATTTATTGTCAAGGAGGTATTGACAGGAGGTGCTCTCAGATTGCAGGAAATGGACGGCGATGAATTTCCACAGCTTATCAACTCGGACACCGTGAAACGGTACTATGTCTAAAGTTTCTATCAAGCAACCATCCTGGTATTGGATCATCAGATCACCAGTCATTCCGGTTCTTCAACCCTTCATTATATACAACTCTTTTTCACACTTTGCCCCTCAGGGAAACATACTCTTTCAGCCAGCAGCTTGGCTTCACTGCATTCTTACAACTTTGGTCATCCCACTAGGGATTGAACCTCTCGCGTTTACAGTTTGTTACCCCCATACATGGGATCAAACTTTTCACACCTTTAGTTTATCCTCAACCTAGGATTAAACTTTCTTCCCCACAATCTGACCTGTACATGGGATTAATCTTTCTTCCCCGCAGTTTACCCTGCACATGAGATCACGCTTTTCAACTCGTCCTGAGGGACGAACTACGTTGACCTGATCTCCTTGATACACGAGAGTACGTAGGCAACCATATTCTATATGGCCCAGTCGCAATAAACAAAAAACAACAAAAATATTTCTACCCTTTTCTATAAAAACAAAAACCACAAAAATACTTCTACAACCTTCTTCATCAATAAAGCTTCTACACCCATCTGCCTGTTATAAACAGTGTTGAACCTCTTACACCAGGTTTGAACTATGCAGACCTGATCTCCTCTTCAACAGGAGTACGTAGGCAGCCATTTATGGGTCGATCTAACCCCCTACCAAAACACTATCAACGGTATTGGGATCAACTTTAATCCACTACATTTCATTGGCTTCAAACCAAAGGGATGGAATTACCTGAACTCCTCCCAAATAGGAGATTCAGCGACCATCTAAGATGCGGTTGTTCCTTGAAGAGCAACACCAATCCATAAGAGATGGATTTAACTAGGCTCCTCCTAAATAGGAGTACTGGCGACCATCTGTAGTGCAGTCAATCTCAGAGAGGAAAGCCACACTCCTTTCCATATTTCTATACAGAAACCAGTCCCAAGACACCAAAGATGGTAGGGATACACACAGATCTATGATCTATTCTGAACTATCCAGAGATAACTCAATGTCCATCCAGCAAGGAGGAATTCGGAATACATCAAAAGCACAAGCCCTGAAGAAGCAGGCAAATATCAAGCAAGTATCAGAGCATATCAAAAAGGGAAATGATCAAAAATATATTTTCCTGCTATATATAAAGCTGTTTGATATACACAATGTAAACTGTACATGACAAAATGGATAAGCTAGTTTGTGTAGGAAAGTACAAGTCCATCTACAAATCAGTGTATATGCGAGCTAACAAGCCCGACATGGCATCCCTCTCCGAAGAAGGAGGCAAAGCTGTGGTCTCCTGTACGAGGATATCCACACGACCCAACAGATTTGTAGCCATCTGCATGGTGACCATATGCTTATTGATGCAAGTGCTCATCTCTGTAAGTATGCCAGTGGTAAGGGACCTCACTGCAGTACTATCTGTGATGGCTACATCCCGGCCAGATATAGCGCTATCCCACTCAACTATCACTGCATCTCTGGCTGATCTGGCCTCATCCCGCTCAACAATAGCGGCATCTCTACGAGCTAATGCCTCGTCTCTCTCTAACAGAGATATGTCTCTCCCATCAAGAGCTGTCAACGTCAGGGATCTAGCCTGATCTCTCTCATAGGTCAACAGATGAAGACTCCGCTCAAAGTACTGTGCTGAATGCTGAATCACAACAGTGCTAGTACTGGGAGAATCTAAAGGAAATACTAGCAACCAGTAAATGGCTCCTCCTCGGGGTGAGAATCAATGTCCTCCATCGGCTCTCCACCATCTGAGTCAATACTCGGCAGTGTGGATACCACCTCAGCCGAAGTAGTCTCTGCCTCCATCCATGCGGAATACTCTGCAGAACAACCTGGATAACTAATGGAGAAAGCAGCTATCTCGTGCTGATCCCAACATGCATACACACGGGATCGGTCCTCTACCGAAAGATAGCGAGAAGCTAAACGCTGGCCCAACGCCCCCTCAAAAGGATGAAAATCTTAAAACTGGTCAAACTGCGACATCACGGCCAGTGGATGGTAAGTAGTCATTCCCCTCAAACCAGCCAGAGGGATGTAATCCATGCTCGGAGCATGAGTAATAAAGCTGTAAGGTGAGCTGAGCCTTGAGCACGACAATATACTAAATGGGTCTACAATATCAGCTAAAAAAACGGACCAAGACATAGCATCCGTACACTCCGCAGGCTGAAATGAATATGACATGGCTATATCATGGGTGAAACAATACCCATGCCGTCTAAAAGTGCCAATCGGCCTCAAGTGGGACATGAACCACATGTATAGCATGACCGAACTGCCTGTAAATACTCCTATCGGATAAGTGCAACAGTATGTAGCTGACCTCAATGTCTCGGCTATAATTATTGGTATGATGGTACGAACCTCCCTGAGAGCTCTCACCGCCATGATAACTCCTATGTCCAACTCATCCATATACTGTGGCATGTAAACATATGACAGTACGCACAATAGCAGTACATCAACCCTGGCCAGATGCCAATGATCCTCCAGTGTGGTGAAATCCCCGGAATGTCATTTATAACTATCCTCAGAGCCAAATCTGTCAAACAAAAAATGATGGGAAATAATGTGGCTAGATGTCAGCTCATCCTGCACCACCCTACGCCTCAATCTAGTGAGGGTCATGAACCGTCGACTCATGTCCCCCAAAGCTATACGCACGCAAGGTCTGTCCAGTGGCAACATCGTCAATCGTACATACTCCTTCAGAGTAGGAGTTAACTCATGGATCCCAAACCGAAAAACCTATCTCTCCGATATCCAGTGCTCCAACATGCCCTCCACGAAACCTGTGGGAACTTGAAACATCAAAAAGGTCATGGTATGCTGTAACAGCTGATCTATGTTCACCCAATCTGAGGGTGACATACTATCATACCAATATCTCATACGGGATGCCACCAATAATGGCGGGGTGTGATCTATGCGGCTGACTGTCGAAGAAGATATCTATGTGGGCCGTATCATAATACCATCCAGAGGTCAATGCTGAATATCTCTGGACATACATATATATGCATAAAATGATACATGCATAACAGATAAAAGATGGCAATATGATATAGGGAATAGAAAAATTGTACATACATTCTTAAGTATATCATCATCTAATACATCATCTCTGTACAACTAAAAATACATGGAAATAGAGCACAGACGCCCTACTACTAACAGAGGCCTATCAAAAGATATAGCGAGAATGTGGCACAGCCGCCTAATAGCTAATAGAGGCCTATCAAAAGAGATAATAAGAATACACATCAGAAGAAGACAATGGTGTCAATATCTACATCATCAATTATGTCCACCTGATGTAACTCCTCCTAAGTCACTAGATCTCTATCAACAGGGATGTCAGGCCAATACAAAGGAGGATCTGCGCCGGCAAAGCCAAATGGGTCATCTGAGGGGCCAGCTCCTGCACTGGAATGATCAAATGAATCTGCCTCTGCCGATTCTCTGCCCAAATGCCAGATAAAGAAATGTGTCTGGTCCAGTCACTGGGTCAAGCTGTCAATCTGTGTCACATGAGTCGGATCTTAGACACAGGCTAGCCAATCCTTCATAATCACGGATCCTGGAACCATATCCCCCATGAACTGAGTGGCGCGGGTCTGGGCTGCAATAGTATGAGGGATCCACCAATGCTGGAATACATCCTGAGTGCAAGGACCCTCTGACAATACAAAATCGTCAACACCCAACAATGGGATATCAATGATGGGTGACTGCAACACAAACCAATAACGTCTGGCAGGAGGCAAGATCGGTATACGGATCTCCCCTATGGTGCTCCTAATAGCACGCTCTCCTAAATAGAGCTCCCATCCTCCATCTGTGAAAAGAGGAACCCTACGGGTGGAAATCACGTACTTGACACCAGTCGGGTACCCATCCTCAAATCCAACGGCCAAATGCTCCCCAGAATATGGAATCCATGTGATGACATCTGCTGTCAACAACTCCAACTGTAGGCGACAATGAGTCAAACCCTCAGCTACAGGGTATAGAATGATGCCATCATCGTCCTCGTGGATAGGTATCTAACCCTAATACACTCGCAGGGTGTAAACATAGAAGCCTCTCATAGGCCCAAAACTGCCAACATAAAGGCAAACATCTGCTGTCAGTTAACACTCTTAACCTGTACATGGTAAATAACAAGAGAAATACTTACCAGCATAAATGGGTAAAATCCTAACCAAGCCTCGGTCAAGCCCTACGAGCGCATATGCATGCCCTTGAGGAAATAGACAAAGGTATAAGAACCCCAATCGTACTCTCCTATACGGTCCATATGTCGAGTGGCGCTAATCAAAACGAACGACACCGTAGAAGAGTTATCTGCTATGAAGCATCCCCTAATGATCATCATGAACAATCGCCGAAGAATGCGATCCTGACTCTGACATCATCTGGTATGGGCTCACTCAATAGCCCACTCATAGCATCTACACTCAAAGGACTTGCACGGACAGTCCTGCCCTTGAGCGCCTCCGTCGAAACTTCTAACAAGGATCTGATGGTGGTCGGGGTAATATCAGCTGTGCAAGGCACTAGCGCCCCTCCAAACTCCATACCTGTGATAAACTGCCAATACATCGGCATCATCATCACCTCACAGTCTGGTAAATAGAGAGACTAGGTCTGGTGAAACCAACGCTCAGACAATGCCCTGAGGTATCCCAAAGGACAACAGCGGGGAAGGATGGAAAAGAATGCTCCAAATCCCCAGTCATGCACAATCGCTCTATAGTCAGGATGAAGCGCCTGGTACATGGAGTGAATGCTAAACCAGTTCCCTCGAGGCTGTGTAAAGCTGAGAACCTGCAAGATGTAGATCGACATCAAAATCTTTACTCCTCATCAATAGGACAGAAGGAAGATTAAGATCTAATGTTATACCTCATTGGGGTGCAAATACATCGAGAGATGTCTGCTCAAATCACCCAGAAGCTCTAGGTTTGCCACCTAAATACTCGGGAGGTCCCTACGGGGAACATGCGCAGCAGGAGCGGGGTCCGCAACTGGAACATCCTCCTCCTCCTCCTCGACATCCGGTACATCAACCCGAACAGGACGTATCACCGCCTCCACCAACCGACGAGGTTGTCTAATGGAACGGGGTCGAGGCACTTCAAAAGCCCTCCTCCGTACACCAGAAGTGGTCATATGGGAACTACTCGGCTGATCCAGATCCATAATATCTGGACAGCAAGTCTCCAAATCACCTCAGAAAGGGTGTGGTATTTTCTAACCTAGAGCTTTCCAAAATGCATTTAATGACTATATGCATGCATGCATCATTTTAACATACATCTACAGTAGAGTTAAAAATGCATAACTACTCAATGCCTACATTTTGGAAAAATTTTGCCATAGTTTCCTCTATAAATAGGACTATCCACATGCACATAGGCATCACTAGGTGGCCATTCAGTAGCACACCTGCCCACAATCATATACTTACTATTTGCATTAAAAAATCAAAGTCATCAATCCATAAGGGTAGCCTAATTACCAGGATTACTTTGCTTTTTCACCTATGCTCATTTGTCCTCAAATAGGATAAGACATAGCAGAAAAAGGGTGCCAATTTGACTGTCTCAAAAGTCAAATTTTTTCACATCATAATGTTCAGCATGGTTTGATACTAACATTTACTATGTTGAATATTTTTTATCAAGTTATTTGAGCATACATAATCACTACTATGTGTTTAGATGCATTTCATATGATAAGTCATTTTCTAACAGATAAAAACTGGAAAAAAGTACATGCATACGTTACCAGGACAGTGTAGAACACTTGTACGGTGACAAAATTTGCAGAAAGACGTCCGAACTCAGCAGATCTAAAGAAGAGCTCTCAGATTTCCTTCGTGGCACAACTTGAAAATGACTTATGAAAGCAACCTGCAGGACTTTAATGTCCACGGTTAGCCGCAGGTCCATCTGTGGCTGCAGCAGGTGTACCTGTGGCACCCCTACGTGGATCCCACCCCTCCGACTCGATCCAATTTAAGTTGTAAAGGAGTTCTCATAAGCTGAAAAGGCCAAATTAGGGATAAAAATGCTACGCGACTGAGCAGAATAGCCTGAAATACTGGCTTTTCTGGCACCGACGTGGCTTTCATATCATTCATTGATATTCGCCCAAACATAGGGTATACTATACCGATGATCCTTATCGCTACAAATCACATTCGGCAATACCACAAAGAGGTCCAATGCCATAAATACAGGGTTGTCACCCTAATCTTTTCAAAAATAGGTCCCCGGTGGGGGTTACAACGTAATCTCAAAAAATGGATCCCCAGCGGGGGTTACAACACATGTTCTGCTGATACACACATCAACAAGGATTGAACAGGTCCCCGACAGGGGTTACAACGCATGTTCTACTGATACACACATCAGCAAGGATCAAACAGGTCCCCGGTGGGGGTTACAACGCATGTTCTGCTGATACACACATCAACAAGAATCAAACAGGTCTCGGCGGGGGTTATAATGCATGTTCTGCTGATACACAAATTATCAAGGATCAAACAGGTCCCCGGTGGGGGTTACAACGTGAGTTTCACTGATACACAAATCAGCAAGGATCAAATAGGTCCCCGACGGGGGTTACAACGCATATTCTGCTGATACACACATCAACAAGGATCAAACAAGTCCTCGACGGGGGTTACAACGCATGTTCTGCTTATACACACATCAGCAAGGATCAAACAGGTCCCCGACGGGGGTTACAACGCATGTTCTGCTGATACACACGTCATCAAGGATCAAACAGGTCCCCAGCGGGGGTTACAATGCATGTTCTGCTGATACACACATCAACAAGGATCAAACAGGTCCCCGACGGGGGTTACAATGCATATTTTCCGTTGATACACATGTCCGCGAAGGTCAAGCAACCTTGACGTCATTTCAGCTGTTGGCAAGTAAACCCAACGTCGCATCGGAAGCCATCCGATGATTGCATCAGTTGATACACACATCAACAAAGTCCAAGTAGCTTTGGCATTTATCCTCAGCAGGGAGTTCATCCGTTGATATAAACGTCAACAAAGGATCAAATGGATCCCCGACGGGGGTTACAACGCGTGGTCAACCGTTGGTTCACACGTCAACGAAGGTCGGGCAGCCCTAACAAAACATACTATTGGCAGTAAATCCAACAGAACATTGATATGTCATAGCGATACAAACCAGGGAGGATCAACATCATCGAGGAGGATCGATGATGGAATATGTTATACACATCCTCAAACAGACGAAATTTTATCCCCACAGATCTCTTGCACACGAGAGGCACATCTTCGGAGTAAAGTCTATATTTAGGATTAAGGACTTTGGTGATAGCCCCAACGTCAACATCCTGATAGGTTTGGATCATACATCCAAGCTTGCCGTCATTACCATCAACGGTAGAAGCAACAGGGAGCCGACAATCATCCCCAACATATTAGAAAGCAATTCATATGCATCATACACTTGCATCATATTGCTCCATATTGCATCATATTTCTCTTGTTGCATTTCAAGTGTCTAGGATTCTTTATCATATCCATGCCATTGCATTGTATGAATATGATAAAGAGGGGCATCTGTAGACACTCAAAATTTTCTGCACACCTGTTACTGACATTGTAGGAGGGCAGATTCGTCTTTCAGACATAACCCCAGAAGACAGCTCACATCCATTCTGGTTCTGGATACTACCGAAAGCTCAGTCTCAAACCCGGAACACACACCGGGAGTAACATTTTCAACCTCGGCGATAACCCCGAGGCATCGTCCCATATTCCTGACTTCGTACAACCTCTAATCCCATGTCATTGCATAACCTTTGACAACGGCGGTCCGAAATAGGTCTTACATACCTCAGTTAGATGACCATATTACACTTCTGAAAGTTCGAGCAGACATCACGTTGCCCGCGTGCACGTACTTCGAGACGGCGAGACCCGCGAAGCCCGGGGCACCCCGGGCAATCTCAGGTACACCTGCGGCCCAGCCGCTGGTACACCTGCGACCCAGACACAGGTACACCTGCAGCTCCCCCTCTATAAATAGAGGGCTCGGGGTGGCCATTTTGAAAGAGAAGAAGGCGAGGAAGCCCTGTCCAATTTACTCTGTACACACCACAAACTGAGTGCTTTCTCATTTTAAACACTTGTAAGCTCATATATAGCTACTTTTTATCGGCGAAAGCCGAATATTCATCCATTCCAAGTTATTGAAGTCTTCTTTGACAGCCCACTGTAAGCATTCTCGCACATTTTTAAGCCTTTCTCTTCATCTTTGCACACACTATTCTTCACATTGAGAGTCGTGTTACGTGTGTATGCCCGGACATCGGTCCGTGGTTTCTTTTCAGTTTGTATATATATACTTATATACATATATAATTTTATATATGGACTAACATCATCGAGTTATGCCTCGATTAAGCCTAGACTTATATCTGGAGCGTTTAATTGCTTTCGTATATATATATATATATATATATTTATATATATGAACTGTGTGTCGAACTCTGTTCGATGAGCCAAGACTTACGTCTGGTGCGTTTAAATGCTTTCGTATATATATACTTATATATATGAACTGTGTGTTGAACTTTATTCGATGAGCCTGGATTTTACATCCGGTGCGTTTACTGCTTTAATATATATATACTTATATATATTAACTGTTGTTGGACTTTGTCCAATGAGCCTGGATTTTATATCTGGTGCGTTTATTGTATATATATATATATATATATATATATATATATATATATATTTACATTTCGTCCCACCTGGAGTTTACTTCATGGTGGTGGACCTTTTTTACAGCTTTCTGTATATTTCGTCCCGCCTGGAGTTTCCTCTGTGGCGGTTGATTACTTTTACAATTTTATTTACATTTCTGATCCCCCATGGAGATGCTTCGTGGTGGTTGATCATGTCTGTATATATATATTTACAGCTTTTATATATAGATACCTGCTTACTGCGTTTATATCAATTGTAGCACCATGTGAGCCTAGGAATCATGTGATCACAGATTCAGTCTATTGAATCTAGATTTGGTTCCCGTGATGGACATTTTCAGCTGTAGGCAGCTTGTAAATTTATTCACGGTGTTTGGATTTCCTCAGATGGTTTTCATACCCAGGAGGAGTTCGGCACTATTTTGTATATTATTTTCTCAAAGATGCTTCGCATCTCGAAAATAAAATCAATCAAGCCGAATATTTAATAATAAAATGGAAGTGTAAAAGGTCTTAATTACTATTGAGCATAAGGGTTTGAAAAACCTCTTTTAAAACATCACTGCTATATCTTGTTAAAACTGAATTTTTATACAAAATTCAAACCCTATGTATATAGGTGCGAACGAGGCATCGCACTACTTCCAAATAACAGCACATTGACCCATACACACACATTCATATAACAATTTCTTGATAAGTGGCGGTCACTGTGGCAACACAGATGTCGGGGGGTTCCTAACACCTTCCCTCCGCATAAGTAAGTCCCCGGACCTTAATGAATCTCGGTTTCGTAGACCCGTTTAGCAGTGTCACATCACTGGGTCAATGTGTAAACCTTTTCTCGGTTGTGTTGGTACAACCATTTAAAAAACCAACTGGCGACTCTTAACAGTCCATCGTCGACATTATACATGTCGGACCTTTTTCACTTATTTTTTCAAACAAATCTCACCCAAAATGAGAACACAAAAGAACAAGTAACGAAAAGGGACAAATAAAAATCCCAACGTCAAAAGTATATATATATATATATATATATATATATATATATATATATATATATATATATATATATATATATATTTAACAGTTTTCAATTACAAAAGGTTCAGTAGTTAATATGACAAAAGGAAATAATAAGTTGCAGATAAAATAAAGCATACTGAAATGAAAAGGCTAAGCTCCCTGCTAACAGATCATTTTCATGTTTTTACCCTTTTCGAATGATTTGAGAGGTGATCAGCCAGTTGTTGGTAGTCAGATCTTTAAGGATGGCTAAGATAGAGGCACCGCTAGAGTCACTGATGTCTCTGAGGATGACCATAAATAGCTCAGAACTGGACCCGAGATTTTTTTTGGGATACTCACACTCTTCCAATTAATGACCGGGAGGATGGGTTGATCATCTAATAAACATGCCCCATTGGATTTCTTAATGGCATCCTCGGTGAGGCAAAAGCTACTCATAAATCATAACAAGACCTTTTATAGGAACTTCCCATTTCTGGTCATCCTTGTCGTATCTTCAAAAGGTTCTTCCTTATTGGTTTCCTTATCTCTACTCCGATTGACCTTGGGTATCAAGATATTCGAGATATTGGTAGGAACCTTTTTCAACGGTTCCTTGAATCCTGCTTCAGTGAGGTTCGGCCTGAGGAGAGTCATCAGGTGGACATGCATATGCTTATATGGATTACAGTGTTTGAAACCATTGAGGTAACCCAGTCCAGCCTTACCCAACTGGGTTGGTATATGAATCAGGTTTTTTATCCCCTGGCCTTTCAGACCTAGCCCTTGACCTATTCGATGTCCTCGGGTAAGCATCTCTTGACCTACCGACATCACTTCTGGTGATATCTGGGGTCTTAATATAGGTGAACCCATAGAGTGGTATTGAGGAGTGCTTACTTCGAAGGCTTGAAAACTTGCATACTCAATGCCTTCATTCAAGCTGATCATGGGCATGTCTCCCAGAGTATGGATCAGATATTTGGGTTCAGCATTGGCAGTGACCAAGTTACCATTGATATATAATGTACTTTAATTGCTAGTGAAGAGTGGATGCATAAGGATCCATGGCCGCCCCAGCAATAGATTATACATAGTAGTAATGTTTAATACTTGGAAGGATATATTGATTGTGAATGAACCGATCTCCATGTAAAGTTTAATTTCCCCCCACCGTATCTCTTTGTGACCAATTGAAAGCTCGAATCCCCACATGGCTATCTCAAATCTATTTGGGTTGATATTCATCCTCTCCAAGGTATCATGAGGGCAAATGTTCAAGGTTGAGCCACCATCGATAAGTACTCATCCTACCACATACCCTAACAATATAATTGTGATATGTAGTGGTTTGCGATGTCCAGTTCCTTTGGTTGGTATATCGTCGTCGGTAAAGGATATTACTCTACTATCCAGTATGCGGCTAATCAGATGCTGGAATTTCTCAGTATCAATGGTTTTGGGCAGGTGTGCCTCTTCCAACACCTGGATGAGAATTTGGCGATGGTCCTCGGAGGCTAACACCAGGTCCAGAATGGAGATTTGGTGTGGGGTATCTTTCAGCTTCTTCACTACTCTCGCTTCGTTGTGTCCCACTTTGTTAAGGAAATCCACAATCTTCCTTAGTGGCACTTTTCCCACAGTTTTGGCTATTAGCTTCATTTCCCACCCTGGGAGGTACAATGGGTTATCTTTTGAAGAACGGCAGTACAATCGGCCTCCGATCTTGTACTTTGTCCATAATTCCAAAACAAGTTCCAATTCTTTCATGGAATTCTTTACCGCACTCTTTAGTCAACTTAAGTCTAGCAAACTGCAGTCTGTCCAATGAGGCTTTTCCAGGGGATTTTTGTAACATGCCCTCATTGCAGAATAAAGACCTAAGTGAAAATCCAATTTCCTTCCTAACAGATTGCATCAAACATTTTACGAGGCTCCACAAGCATAGATTATCTTTGTGCACAAAACTTTAAACTCTCATAGTGCTACCCAGTATAGAAAAGTTGAGTCTAGTAGAATGTATATCACTTGAAACGGTAACATTTCAAACACCTTGGCGCCATTCAGCACTCGGTTATCTGTTCGGCTACGTGAAACTTATTGATATGGAAGGAATTTTTAAGGTGGCACCCTTGGAAATATTAACGAAGAGATGCACAGTTATTTGGGCTAGCATATCTGTGACTTGAAATCCATGAAAAGCATCGAGATGATGATGTATAATTGCTATACATTCTCAGCAAATAAAGGCTACATCTAAGCCTGCACTCTCACTCTCACTCTCACTCTATGCCTCAATATGTACCTATTTATATATTTATCTATATATGTAGTCATACACAGGGACTCTTTCGTCATATGAAATATTTAATAATTTTTTATTTTCATGTTACAGGGAGTGTATGAATATGGTGGTATATTTAGCATTTTTCTTCCTGGTCAGAGCAATTTTTCAGGCTTGTCCACTTATCAAACAGAAGGACAGTCAATTTTTTTTAAGGTTCCAACATCACCTCTTGTTGAATGTTGGCTCTCATTGGTTGGTCAGTAGAACCCTCAATAAATGCATGCCTTCAAAGTCTTGGAATAATTAATTTCATTGCTCAATTTGTCCAAGAAAATCTCCTTATTTGATATTGGCAGCCATAAAATGGGGAGCTTGTCTCCCCCCATTGCACTATAAAAGA
Source organism: Panax notoginseng (assembly GCA_016801055.1). NCBI lineage: Eukaryota > Viridiplantae > Streptophyta > Magnoliopsida > Apiales > Araliaceae > Panax > Panax notoginseng. The sequence continues at coordinate 44,088,857 of CM029019.1, read as the reverse complement.
GCACCCATCCTCACAAGCTAACACACACCAAGCTTAGAGAAGCAAAAAAGAGTTAGAGAGAGAAAGCTCAACTTTGAGCATTAGAGGGCTAGAGAGGTAGAGAGAAATAAACAGTTAGTTTATTTCTTAGTAGAAAGTTTTTAATCTCCATATTATTTTCATAGTGAATTTCTGAGATCTCTTCCCGTGTTTTTCCCAGTTGGATTTTGTTGCCTCTTTTTTAGTTCTAACAAAAGAGCTCTAGCTCATGCTAGCATACATGCGTCAACAAGCAATACAGAGTAAGTCGAGTATCGATCCACGGAGAAAGGATTCAAAATTAAATTATTATGCATCAACTAAATCACTATTTTTATATGCTTTAACTAATGCTTATGATTGTGAATTACTCTAAAATCAAATAATAACTAAAAGAAGAATATAAATGTAATAAATCAAATCTGGAAATAATGGGATCCTAACATCATTTAATAGTTCATCTAATTATCACCGTCATGCAAGATTATTCACATATCACAGGAAATTAGCCAAGAGCACAAACGCAGACATAATCATTTTTTAATGTATTATGACCTACTTACATAACATCCACATACAATAGACATCATGTAATCTTCAATAAAACTAAGATCACAATATTTCTATATGAAATTGCAGCCATATTGAATTTAAGCACAAGCCCTTATATATAACTCATACGGTGAAACAGTATATGTCTATCTGGTTCACGAAATACAAATCTAAGCAAAACAGCCCCATATACGCATGCTATCATGATTACAAACCATACTTGCATGTTATTTTTCAACTCCATACAAGTATGTAAAATGAATGGTGATCAATCATTCATGCATTCAAATCAACCATGATAGAAATTCCTGACGATACACATCCAGTCCACCAATCAGGCCATAAGTTAGACTACGTATTAAAATCCGTTAGAATCCCATAATGGAGTTTAGTTCATGACTGAACCAAAAGCCATTATGGGATCAAAGCAATACATAGACAATAAATAAATAATTGAAAGAGAGAAGATAGAATCGATCAAACCCAATTGCTGACTATAATCCAAATGTAACGTTCAAATCCTCATTGATATCCAGTAACATAAAAATAGTTCATCCACAGTGATCGAAATTGAAGAAGTAGAAAATAATACGTCTATGCTTGGTTCATCAATGGAAATCTCTCAAAGCGTGAACCCTAGTTCTCTATTACGAAAACATGTAAAAACTAAAAGATGGATACATCTGGTACCAACTAGAATAGTTTTAACCAACTCAAACTCTTACAATTTAAAAATTAAAATAAAATTAATTAATAGCCGCAAAGCTCGCGCGCGAGCACGCGAGGTCCCTTCATAATCATCGCGCGGGTGCGCGCATTCAAAATTTGCTCAGTCCGGGTGATCGCGCGGGCGCTCGAGTGTTAGCCTATGTAGCCGCACGGCCGCGCGGCTTCTGAACTTTGAATCCTTAGGTTCTACTGCTGCTACTGCTTCTGTATTCAACTACTGATGCTTTGACATGTAACTGTCGCTCTTTTTTTCACCACTGGTTAGCTTCTTTTGTCCACTCGATCCTCATGTTGTGCCTTCATTGATCACATGCCATCTACCAATGCCGAGCTCATGCCATTTCCTGCACTTTTACACCAAAGGAGTTCTCAGTACATGCAATGCAAAACAAAACAAAATGCAGCTAAAAACACACTAAAGTGTACTTGAGATGGGCATAGTTCTCATGAATTGATATCCAATAAGTAGGTATAAAACCCACTTATCAAATACCCCCAAACTTGAACTATTGCTTGCCCTCAAGAAATGCATACTATATAAACACTGAAAATGCAACTACATGCTATGCAACTAAATCATGATGTAACTAGTCTCACATTGTTCCAGCTATAATAAAATTTTAGTCCAAAATGCCTCAGCAAATTATCCAGATTCGAGAATACAAATTCAAACCAAACTATAGGCATAATATCATACACTCAAATAATTCATATACGCTATAAAGATGTTGTGTGTGTTGTGTTGTGTTCACCAAAACTTGATTTAAGCAAAGAATACACATGCTAAACTGCTCAAAATAAGAAATTATGGTTTAAATCAAGACTCATGTATACTTAAGCAACAAAGACTATTCCAACAGATCAAAATAAACTAAGGTTCAACAATGGGCTTAACTGTTTTATTTCTACTCACGAGGGCGATATTTGCTCTTTCCCGCGGTGTTTATTACTATTACTTTTTTCTTTTTCTCTTTTTTTTCACATGACTGTGCAATGCCTCATTCCATTAGGCTACACTGTTACCCCTTAGCGAGCTTTCAACCAACGACTCCCAGACCATAAAAGACCTTAAGGCGCTAGGTGTTAAGACACCCCTACCGGCATACTTACTCAAGTAACTAGGGCCCCGAAATTAGACTAGCCACGTTATCAACTTTTATATATATATATATATATATATATATATATATATATATATATATATATATATATATATAGCATACCCAGGTTTTCCCAAAGTTTGATTATCAATGTTTTGTATAGTCTAAGTCCATTTTCCACATATTTCTCTTTTTAAAACCACATTTTCTATTAAGCAATGCAACACATCATTCTTTAAGCCTACAAGTAATTGTGAACACGGCAGTGCAAACCGAAAGCATCTAAACAGCATCATGAATTACATCGTGTAAAACATTATATCTAAGCTCAAGTTGTCCAACATACTCAACAATCCTTCAAAATTCACTTTCATCATAGGCAAGACAAAATTTTCATAAAGCTAGAACTGTGAGACATGCAACTAAACATAAACTGACACACATAATAATGACTAAAAATAGAACAATATAACATGCAATTATTATCTAATACATAAACATACAACTGTTTAACTATCATGAAATTGTAAACTAAACATGCAGATACTATATGCACTACCCTACTACCCCAATACCCCCAAACTTATAATATTCATTGCCCCAATGAATGAAGGTATAGGGTTAGAGAAAATTTCCCTAATGCTCAGCTGCACCACCCTCGTCGGGTGGTGGATCCGGTGGTGGATATGGCACGGTCGTCCCGAACTGTGGCCACTCAAGCGTTGTCCCTGGATGTGCAAATGCCTCCGCGAGCGACCTCGTCAGACCCGTAGCAAACACTGCGAAGTTGTCATACATTGCGTCGACCTTTCGCTCTAACCTTCGGAGCTGTCAATCCCCAATGGCAGCAGTTGCTTGAGTTGACGGGCCTGCTTCATCTATCTGAGAGGGCTGCGGTGGTGGCTCTGAGAATGTGGGCTGGATGATAAAGCCTTTTCCTCGTGGGTGAGGTGCACCTCCTACCCAATCCTCAAATTTTACAATGGTTGCATGAGTGATATCTTGGCTCGGGTTCTGCATCTGTTCATTGTCCCAATGGCATCCTTGATGGGCACACAGCATAGCTACAATAGACGCGTGTGGAATACTCCCTGTAGTAATTCCCCGCAGATAACGCAATATATTTTGATGAATCAGGTGGCCCACATCAATGTATTTGCCTGTGATTATTCCCCACAGAATGATCGCCCTCTCAGCTGTGATTTCATGTTGATGAGACGACAGAACGAACTTAGCACATATAAACAAATTCCACGCTTTAGCATACCGATTCAAGGTTGAGGCTGGGAATATGTGAGGCTCATTCGTGTCGGCCTTATAAGTCCACTTCGTTCTTGGAATGCACAACTCGATAATGACCACCTCCAGATCCATTTCCAAATGTGCACCTTCTACCCAATTATTAGACCCAGTTGGTGGTGTGTCAAGTATCCTGAACACTGCCCTGATTGCTGGTGGTCTGTAATCTATTTGAAATCCTTGAACCACAGATAGACCACTCATTGTGTCTTTTGCATTCGCATAGAATTCTCGAACAATGCCCATGGGGGCAGGTATAGGAGTGGTAGTCAATCTAAATCATCCCCTTTCTTGAATCATATTCCATAACTGACCATCCTGTTTCTCCGGCTTGAATCCCCTTTCCTTCACAAACGTCTTCACCACAATTCTATAATACTCTATTTGTGCTTCCAGACTCAGAAATTTGGTATGATCCACAACATCCTCCCCTTGACTGCTAGAGGAAGACGATGATGAAGAAGAAATAGAGCGAGCTCGTTTGGGTCCCATTACATAGACTATTGAAGATGAATACTTGTTGATGAACTGATGACTCCCAACTTAATTTGCACCCCCAATCTGAAACCATAGGTTTTATAGCGTAGCAATTAATCGTGTAGTGGAGGAGAGATGTATGGCTTCAAGTTGTAACTTCCTAGAGATGAAGAGACGTGCGTGTAGAGGAGAGCAAGTGTGACGCCCCCAAAATTAGGTATACATCACCCATCTTGGGTCGTCAGATACAAAGTACAGAATACAAATACAACTTGCTAATACAACTGTCGTGTACAATACGACAAAACATAAACTGTGAGTTTGAATACAAATATTATCTTCTAGAGAGTATTCATACTCAAAAGGAGTCCTCATTACATTTATTAACACACCATTACATAGAATAGTGAGGACTACTAACTAATACTATCATTCGAACCATCACTTCGTTCTCCGATTTGCCCCAGCTACGTTCTCATTTCCTGAAGAGAACAGTGAAAGAAAGGGTGAGCTCAACTAGCCCAGTAAGAAATATTATGACTAAGATAATGCAGAATAAATTATCATTAGCCTTCAACAATGTTAAACTGATAAAATATAATAGACATCAAGTTTAACTGCAGTGGAACAAGCAATCCATTAAAAGAGTCAAGTAGAAAATAAACTCTACTATCTTTTATGATTTAAAAGGTTTTTCAACACTGTTATCGCTGGGACTCAGCTTAATAAAATAATCCACATCATCGAATCACCCCTGCACTACGGCCAAGGATATTCGTGTATTCATTAATGGTCATGATCATGCCAACAACTGTCCATCAATGCACTACGGGCCAATGATGACTTTTACCACATCATTTATAACATTACGGTCATGTTTATACCGAATAATCCCTGGTCATAATCATACCAAGTCCATCTATGCACTACATGCCACAGATGACTTTCAACATTTTATAAACATGAGGATGATGACAATGATATAAGAATTCAATAAAACAAGTTCAAGAATTAGTTTATCCAGGAATTAATAACGTCCAAATTGTCAACATGATACTGTTTTGTGGAGTAAACTTCAAGAATGATCAGGAGAATATTTTCATGAATAGATACTAGATGAAACGCAATTATCAAGGATATTCCACAAATTTCATGGAGTATAGAAGTCAAAACTTAACCAACTGAGTACAATAAAGAATGGAATAACAAAAGAAATCACCATGCATGCGATAGACCGCACAAACAGGTTATTCCAACAGAATAATAAATAATGGAACCAGGTCCGGCGTAAACGCACAGACAGAATATTCCGACAGAATAATAAATAATGGAACCAGGTCCGGCGTAAACGCACAGACAGGATATTCTGACAGAATAATAAATAATGGAACCAGGTCCGGTGTAAAACACACAGACAGGATGTTCCAACAGAATAATAACAAGACGGAACCAGGTCCGGTGTAAAACACACAGACAGGATGTTCCAACAGAATAATAGAAGAATGTCACCAAGTATAGGGTAGACCGCGTATACAGGTTATTCCAACAGAGTAATAAGAAATGGAATAACAACAGTTCTCTTCATGAATAAGAAAGAATAACACCCCTTACCGTTTTAAAGAAGAGCTGAAATAAGGAAGTAGTTAAGTAGCAGAATACTCTTCTTCTCTCTCTCTATAGTTTCTCTCTATAGTTTCTCTCTCTAGAGTTCAGTGAATTCGTAAGAAATAATGAAGGAATGAGCTGCTATTTATAGAAAAATAGAATGCATAGTAACTAATCCATGAACGGTCCAGATTGATTACTTTAATCTGACGGTCCATATTTAAAGAAAAATCTTTTAAATAAAATATAATATATTCTATTTATAGAATAACTTTAATAAAGTATTCTGTTTTATATAAAAAGATATTTCTGTTTTATTACGTTAATAATACGAATAAAACAAAACGTCATTATCGCTAAATAATTCATATTATTAACTGACAATAATTGAATCAAACTGAGTGACTTCTCACATAAGCATTAATAATCAATACCGTGTGTTACTATGCAACAACGCGTATTACTGTACTTTTACTACCGAGTAGTTCAACAGTATCAACGGTAAAACTTCCGCCGTTATTTTCATAAAGTATTTTTGTCGTTTTCTCAATCCGACAATAATTCTATTGTGGGGTCCACCAATGATTGTACCGTCGTACGGATATTCCCCGACAAAAAGAATATTCCCCGACCAATCGAATATAATATGACAACTTGCATACTTTGCAAAATTTATAAATACTACCCATAACTATTATATCAAATCCATACCGTAATATAAAAAAAATTATTTCGAGAAAAATTAAATATTTATTCATAAAATCTGGGGTCTCACAATCTCCCCTCCGTATGGAATTTTGCCCTCGAAATTTACGTACGTACTTGGTATGCCGAACATGTGAGGATACCTTGACTTCACTTCAAATTCTAACTCTTGAGGTATAACCTTTAAGCATCGAATATGATCCTTCTTATCCAAGATGTTAACACGTATCTCCTCATACGTTAAATATTTCGCTATCTCGTCCGGTTCTAAATTAATAATGTGGTTCGGGTCGTCCACATATTTACGTAACATCGATATGTAAAAAAAAATATTCTGAACACGCAACATACTTGGTGGTAAAACGAGTCTATAGGCCACAATTCCTACTTCATCGAGGATTTCAAATGGGCCAATTAAATCGAGAGTTGAGATTTCCTCTCTTCGTCGATTCTTGCTTCTAGAATAACGCCCTCTTGAACCTTCTTCTTCACATTTATCAGCTCTGAGTATGTAGCTTGAGCGGCTTTAACTTTATCGATTAAAGTCGATTTTAATCGTATATTCGTTATCTTCACGTGGGTTCGTATATTCGCACTTGTAACCGTATACGATCTTCTACACAACGCGTCAGCTACCACGTTCGCTTTTCCACGATATTATTGAATGGTACGATCGTAATCTTCAACAGCTCGAGCCAATGTCTTTGGCGCATAATACGTTCGTTTTAGTTGAAGAAATATTTGAGGGTTTAAGAAATGGGTTTTGTACTGGAGTCAATACAAAATTCAATTTTACGCTCTGGGGTAGGCTAAGAAGTCTTCAAGAATACGTCAAGAAATTTATTAACAATAGAAATATCGTTCAAAACTGTGACCCTCATCCAAGACTTGGATAACACGTCACATTGATACCTATCAACTTGCCATCGTCATTTACAACGTCTCCTACGGAAAGTCTAGCTTCGGTGCATTCCACACCAGGAAGTCAACAACGAAAGGAACGGGGATTTTTACTTATGGCTTGATACGACAATGATTGACTTTAGTGATTTGGTTACTTGAATTCGCATAATAGGTTGGTTAGGAATATGAAAGCTAACAACCTTACGAAAAGCATGATGAGCAGTTAACCAATCGTTTCCAAAAATCACATCAATGCAAGTATTTTCAAAGAGATAAGATCAACAGGTAACGTGAAAGTGTTGATTTGAACAAGATTTATAAATAGTGGAGGTAACAAAGGTTTCTCCCAACGGAATTTCAACAGATAAATCAAAGTCTAACTTCTCCGGAGTTAAGCTCAAACATTGAACACAACTAGGTGAAATAAAAGAGTGAGTAGAACCGGTATCTAACACGGTATAGACTTCACAAGAGTTTATGACTAACATACCCGTGATAATTTTATTCAGGTTCCTCGTCATGAAAAAACGCTCTCTCTTAAACTACTGGCTTTGGCTTTTCTGGGACGGTCTTTGGTGCCTCCATCCTATCTGAACTTGTCTTCGGTGAACGACAAAATCGGGCTAAGTGACCTTCTCTTCCACAATTATAGCATGTTTTGGATGGCATCGCGCAGTTTGGACTGATGTGCCCCTCCCCTTCGCATTTGAAACATATGATAGGTGGTCGTTCTCCTTCCTTAACGACAGGTGCTGGTGCTGACGTCTTTCCATCATTGTTGAATTTTCTCTTCTTGAAATGTCCATTCTTATTGTTTTGGCCATGATTACCATTGAAGTGGTTACCATTTCTGGCATGTTGATTCCCTCCATGCTTATTGTCACCGCTTTGATGACTGTTATCACCAGTATTATCATTTTGCCGACTGCTCTCTTTTGATTGCGTTGACTCGTTATCGCGCTCCACTAACTGAGCCCTATTCACAACATCTGAATACAAACACAGTTTATGAGAAATAAGATGTTGACGTATCTCAGGTTTCAAACCTCGCAAAAATATTCGCGTCATTCTCTCTTCATTATCCACCAAGTGGGACGCAAACCGGGACAACTCGGCAAACTTGGCTTCGTACTGCGATACGGTCATGTTGTTTTGCTCTAACTTGATAAATTCCACCTCCTTCATGTGACGAATACTTTCGGGAAAGTACTTGTCATTGAACAGTTCTTGGAACTTCTCCCAAGACATCTTGAGTGCGTCAGGCTGGGTACGTTTTACAGATTCCCACCAGTAATCTGCCTCTTCACGCAACATAAAAGTGGCAAAGAGAACCTTTTGCTCCTCGGAGCATCCCAAGACATTAAATATCTTGGTGATCTGCTTTAACCACGTCTCCGCCTTAAGTGGTTCTGGCTTTCCTAAAAACTCCGGTGGTCCTAGCTCCTTGAATTGCTTAGCAGTGACCAACCGTGGGTTGTCATTGTTTCCTCCTTCATTTTGGATAGGAGCCGCTCTCGCCCGTTGTTGCATGAATTGCTCCTTGAACTGCTTAGCGGTGACTGTTCGAGAGTTATTTTGTTGTTGCATGAATTACATAAAGTCTCTGACCATCCCATCATTCACCATTTCATCGGTGTTATTATTTTCATGAGGATTATTGTCCTCTGGTTGCACATTACCCTGAGCATTGATCGTTGGTGATTCAATGGTCTCATGTGTTTCATTGTTTATCTCAACATTTTCGGATGCCATTTGCAAATACTGTAACAAAACAAGGGTTAATTAACATATAACATATTATCCATATACTTTGACCGACCAATTAAATACCAAATAAACTTAGGTAGGTCATACTAGCGAAGGAATTCCCCGTCTCTCCCCTCCTAGTTCTATTCTCACATCCTAGCCAGGGATCATATCCCTAAGCTCTGATACCAACTGTGACGCCCCAAAAATTAGGTATACATCACCCATCTTGGGTCGTCAGATACAAAGTACAGAATACAAATACAACTTGCTAATACAACTGTCGTGTACAATACGACAAAACATAAACTGTGAGTTTGAATACAAATATTATCTTCTAGAGAGTATTCATACTCAAAAGGAGTCCTCATTACATTTATTAACACACCATTACATAGAATAGTGAGGACTACTAACTAATACTATCATTCGAACCATCACTCCGTTCCCCGACTTGCCCCAGCTACGTTCTCATTTCCTGAAGAGAACAGTGAAAGAAAGGGTGAGCTCAACTAGCCCAGTAAGAAATATTATGACTAAGATAATGCAGAATAAATTATCATTAGCCTTCAACAATGTTAAACTGATAAAATATAATAGACATCAAGTTTAACTGCAGTGGAACAAGCAATCCATTAAAAGAGTCAAGTAGAAAATAAACTCTACTATCTTTTATGATTTAAAAGGTTTTTCAACACTGTTATCGCTGGGACTCAGCTTAATAAAATAATCCACATCATCGAATCACCACTGCACTACGGCCAAGGATATTCGTGTATTCATTAATGGTCATGATCATGCCAACAACTGTCCATCAATGCACTACGGGCCAATGATGACTTTTACCACATCATTTATAACATTACGGTCATGATTATACCGAATAATCCCTGGTCATAATCATACCAAGTCCATCTATGCACTACATGCCACAGATGACTTTCAACATTTTATAAACATGAGGATGATGACAATGATATAAGAATTCAATAAAACAAGTTCAAGAATTAGTTTATCCAGGAATTAATAACGTCCAAATTGTCAACATGATACTGTTTTGTGGAGTAAACTTCAAGAATGATCAGGAGAATATTTTCATGAATAGATACTAGATGAAACGCAATTATCAAGGATATTCCACAAATTTCATGGAGTATAGAAGTCAAAACTTAACCAACTGAGTACAATAAAGAATGGAATAACAAAAGAAATCACCATGCATGCGATAGACCGCACAAACAGGTTATTCCAACAGAATAATAAATAATGGAACCAGGTCCGGCGTAAACGCACAGACAGGATATTCCGACAGAATAATAAATAATGGAACCAGGTCCGGCGTAAACGCACAGACAGGATATTCCGACAGAATAATAAATAATGGAACCAGGTCCGGTGTAAAACACACAGACAGGATGTTCCAACAGAATAATAACAAGACGGAACCAGGTCCGGTGTAAAACACACAAACAGGATGTTCCAACAGAATAATAGAAGAATGTCACCAAGTATAGGGTAGACCGCGTATACAGGTTATTCCAACAGAGTAATAAGAAATGGAATAACAACAGTTCTCTTCATGAATAAGAAAGAATAACACCCCTTACCGTTTTAAAGAAGAGCTGAAATAAGGAAGTAGTTAAGTAGCAGAATACTCTTCTTCTCTCTCTCTATAGTTTCTCTCTATAGTTTCTCTCTCTAGAGTTCAGTGAATTCATAAGAAATAATGAAGGAACGAGCTGCTATTTATAGAAAAATAGAATGCATAGTAACTAATCCATGAACGGTCCAGATTGATTACTTTAATCTGACGGTCCATATTTAAAGAAAAATCTTTTAAATAAAATATAATATATTCTATTTATAGAATAACTTTAATAAAGTATTCTGTTTTATATAAAAAGATGTTTCTGTTTTATTACGTTAATAATACGAATAAAACAAAACGTCATTATCGCTAAATAATTCATATTATTAACTGACAATAATTGAATCAAACTGAGTGACTTCTCACATAAGCATTAATAATCAATACCGTGTGTTACTATGCAACAACGCGTATTACTGTACTTTTACTACCGAGTAGTTCAACAGTATCAACGGTAAAACTTCCGCCGTTATTTTCATAAAGTATTTTTGTCGTTTTCTCAATCCGACAATAATTTTGTTGTGGGGTCCACCAATGATTGTACCGTCGTACGGATATTCTCCGACAAAAAGAATATTCCCCGACCAATCGAATATAATATGACAACTTGCATACTTTGCAAAATTTATAAATACTACCCATAACTATTATATCAAATCCACACCATAATATAAAAAAAAATTATTTTGAGAAAAATTAAATATTTATTCATAAAATCTGAGGTCTCACAGCAAGAGCATACGCCTTCTGTTATGTTAATTGATATGAGTAATAAGTCACAACACCTGTTCTAAACTTAAACAATTTTTTTCTCAAGCCGGTGTCGTGCACGGCCGGGTGGGTTTGACATGAAGATGAGGCATGGGCGCGCGAGTACCATTTTCTGTATAGTATTGCTTGCATCACTGGCGCTCAATTTATTCAACAATGCATTGCGCGGCCACGCGTCCCTGTATCCTGCACTGCCAACTTTTTGTTAAAATACTTCACTACAGTACTGACTTCAGTCCAATGTACCTATACAGACAGCAATTACTTATGTCAAAGTGTGAACTACGGAATAAGAATAAATGACGAAATAAACTCTATACTATACTCAAACACAGTCCAATTCAGTTACAACTACACACTCACTTATGTAAAACACAATAATCTATCACAATTAAAAATAAAGATGAATTAACAAAAACAACCTAAACTGAATAAATAAAAAGTAGAGATAGAAATAATGGGTTGCCTCCCATCCAGCGCTAAGCTATAGTCAATTAGCTTGGTTGTCTCTGAATCTCATGTCGAAGTAAGAATTGAGGTGACTTTTTAGCTGTTCACCTCGGCACCAAAGTAATGCTTCAATCGCTGTCCATTCACCTTAAAAGGCTGATCCGGGAACTTATCGAACACTTCTATCGCACCATGTGGGAAGATAGTCTTCACTATAAATGGCCCTGACCATCTTGATTTTAGCTTCCCAGGAAAAAGTTTAAGTCTGGAGTTAAAAAGCAAAACTCTTTGTCCCGGTTCAAATGTTCTCTCTATGATCTTTCGATCATGCCATTTCTTCACCTTCTCCTTGTAAAGCTTTGAATTCTCATATGCCTGTAATCTGAATTCATCCAACTCATTGAGTTGGAGTAGGCGTTTCTCCCCTGCAGCTTTCAAATCAAAATTGAGCTTCTGAATTGCCCAGTATGCCTTATGCTCTAGCTTCATAGGAAGGTGACAGGCTTTTCCATACACGAACTGAAAAGGTGGCATGCCCAACGGAGTTTTGTATGCAGTTCTATATGCCCATACTGCATCATCCAGCTTTAACGACCAATCCTTCCTCGTGGGATTCACAACTTTTTCAAGGATTCTTTTGACTTTTCGATTTGATACCTCAGCTTGGCCATTCGTTTGTGGATGATAACCTATAGCAATGCGATGGTTCACCCCATACTTAGCCAACAAAGCTGTAAACTGACTATTGCAGAAATGACTGCCTTCATCACTGATGATGGCCCTTGGAGTTCCAAACCTAGTAAAGATACTTCTGTGTAAAAACCTGAGGACTACCTTGGCATCATTTGTCGGAAGGGCTGCCACTTCTACCCATTTTGACACATAATCCACTGCGAGCAAGATGTAGAGATTTTCGCAAGAAGAAACAAAAGGGCCCATGAAATCAATCCCCCACACATCAAAAATTTCTACTTCGAGGATCGTATTCAACAGCATTTCATTTCTTTTTGAGATGTTCCCCATTCTCTAACATCTATCACACCTCTGGATGAAACTGTATGCATCCTTAAAAATTGTTGACCAGTAGAATCCTGCTTTTAGTACTCTAGCCGCTGTTTGCTCTCCACCATAGTGACCCCCATACACAAAAGAATGACAATCTTGTAGAATCCCCTCGGTCTCGCTATATGGGATACATCTTCTTATCATTTGATTAGCACGCTGTTTAAATAAATATGGCTCATCCCATATATACCATTTGAGAACATGCAGAAATTTTTTCTTTTGATGACAAAAGGTCTCATCTTACTCACCAAATAGTTCGCGTAGCCTGCAAACCATGGCACTTCCCCTTTCACCATGAACAACTGCTCATCTGGAAAGGATTCATTGATTACAACTTTGTCGTCTGCCTCCCTTTCCGGATTCTCTAGTCGAGATAAGTGTCTGCCACTTGGTTTTCAGTGCCCTTTCTGTCCTTGATCTCCAAATTAAATTCCTATAATAATAATATCCACCTGATCAAACGAGGTTTGGCATCCTTCTTTGCCACTAAATGTCGAATTGTCGTGTGATCTGTGTACACTATCACCTTTGTGCCAATCAGATATGCTCGAAATTTGTCAAAGGCGTACACCACTGCTAATAACTCCTTCTCTGTGGTGGTGTAGTTCAATTGTGCATCTGTAAGGGTCTTGCTGACATAATATATCACATGAAACATCTTTTCCTTACTCTGCCCCAAAACAGCCCCTACGGCGTAATCACTGGCATCACACATCAGCTCAAATGGCAAATCCTAATCTGGTGCAGTAATAACTAGTGCTGACGTTAATTTCCCTTTTAAGTGCTCAAATGCCGACACGCAAGCCTTATCAAAATTAAACTGTGCATCCTTCTCCAATAAACTGCATAGTGGTTTAGTTATCTTGGAGAAGTCCTTGATGAATCTGCGATAGAAACCTGCATGTCCCAAAAAACTGCGAACACCTTTTACTGAAGTAGGTGGTGGCAAGTTCTCTATAGTTTCCAGCTTAGCCCTATCCACCTCAAGTCCCTTCTTCGAAACTGTGTGTCCTAGTATGATTCCTTCTTGTACCATGATATGGCACGTTTCCCAGTTTAGCACTAAATTTGTCTCAACACACCTCTTCAAAACCATCACCAAATTCTCAAGGAATAAATCAAACGAGTTCCCGAAGACTGAGAAATCATCCATAAATACCTCCACATTCTGTTCCACCATATCTGAAAATATAGCCATCATGTATCTCTGAAAGGTGGTTGGAGCATTGCACAACCCGAAAGACATCCTTCTGAAAGTAAAAGTGCCGTATGAACATGTGAAGGTAGTCTTTTCCTGGTCTTCTAGAGCTATCATAATCTGGTTGTAGCCTGAATAACCGTTCAGAAGGCAATAATACTCATGACCTGCCAGTCTATCCAACATCTGATCGATAAACGGTAGTGGAAAATGATATTTCCTTGTAGCTTTGTTGAGCCTATGGTAGTCCATGCAGACTCTCCACCCCGTCACTGTTCGTGTTGGAATTAACTCATTATTCTCATTAGTAACGACGGTCATACCACCCTTCTTCGGCACACACTGCACTGGGCTCACCCAGGAGCTATTTGAAATCGGATAGATTATGCCTGCATCCAGCCATTTCAATACCTCTTTCTTGACCACTTCTTTCATTATCAGATTAAGCCTTCTTTGCTGCTCCACCGACGGCTTACTATCATCTTCTAACAGGATCTTATGCAAGCAAAAAAAGAAGGGTTGATCCCTTTGATATCTGCTATGGTCCATCCAATAGCTGATTTGATCTCTCTAAGCACTCGTAGCATTTTTTATTCCTGAAAAGATGTTACTGCAGAAGAAATAATCACTGGTAGCTTTGAATCTTTATTTAAAAATGCGTACCTGTGATGATCTGGAAGTGGTTTTATTTCAAGCTCTGGACGTGTCTCAAAAGATGGCTTTAATTTTACCGATGTCTCTCCAGCTTTCGTCAATGGCTCAACAGGTGTTCTGAATTTTCTGAATTGTGGAGTGGTATCCAGATATTGCACAAGTTCGTCGAATTCCTCATCCTCCAATTCTTACTTTTCAGCAATGACACTCCTCAATGGTTCATAATCCACCAGACTCTCAACTTCATCATTTAATACACGGTCCACCAAATCAACTCTGAAACATTCTTCTTCATCTGTTGGGAACTTCATTGCCTTGAAGACGTTAAAAGTAACCTCCTGATCATGTACACACATCGTGAGTTCCCCTTTCTGAACGTCGATCAAGGTCCTTCCTGTAGCTAGGAATGGTCTCCCCAGTATGAT
The DNA here is from genome assembly GCA_016801055.1 of Panax notoginseng. Classification (NCBI taxonomy): domain Eukaryota; kingdom Viridiplantae; phylum Streptophyta; class Magnoliopsida; order Apiales; family Araliaceae; genus Panax; species Panax notoginseng. The sequence continues at coordinate 44,073,512 of CM029019.1, read as the reverse complement.
TGGTATACTCTTATCTTCCCCGTAATCCAAAATGATGAAGTCGGCCGAAAAGATAAATTTGTCCACTTTCACCAGTACATCCTCAACTATTCCCGGTGGATACAAGATGGATCTGTCAGCTAGCTGCAAAGAAATATTTGTCGGCAATCCCAACAGATTGAATATTGACAAGGGCATCAGATTGATACTTGCCCCAAGATCACACAGACATTTATCGAAGTTTATCTTTCCGATAGTGCATGGAATTGTGAAACTACTCGGATCTTTCAGCTTTGGAGGTAGTTTACGCTGAAGCACTGCACTGCATTCCTCAGTCAAGGCCACTGTCTCAAACTCGTCTAGTCTTCTCTTCCTTGACAATATACCCTTCATGAACTTTGCATAACTTGGCATCTGTTCCAATGCCTCAGCTAAAGGTATGTTGATCTGCAGCTTTCTAAAGACCTCCAGAAATGTCACGCCACGTGAATTTTTTGCATACTGCTTCCCAGACCTGAGTGTTATAATGTGATAACCCGAGATTTCGAATAATTAAAATTTTGCGAATAAATTTTTTTTTTAATTAATATTAATATTGATTACCAATTTTGTGACAAGTTTCTGTGATACGAGATTCGAGAAGAGGTCAATTTATGTGTTGACTGGTAAATCAGAGTATAGTTGTGCTTAACAGCTTTAGAAACCCTAACCCTAATTTTTGGATAGGGATTCGATAAAAAATATAATTAAAATAATTATATTGATATGTATGTGTTTGTTCTGTATAGAATTTTTGATCAATGATTGATCGGATAAGGTTTAAAATTTATAAACCTTAATAAGAGATTAAAAACCCTAATCTCAGATTTAAAAAACCTAACGTATAGTTAAAAACCCTAATTTAATAAGGAAACCCTAATTGTAATTTAGAATTTTTAATTTTTAATTTTTCTAATTAAAAACCCTAATTAGAAATTTTTAGAAACTAAATATGTAAAACCTAAGGGTTAGAACCTTAAGGTTAAACCCTAAGGGTTCGGAAACTGTTATGTATGCCATTAAAAATATAAGGAGAATGTCCAAATTACCCTTTTAGTAGATTTTTATTAGATAACTTGTAAATCCTTCCAAATTTAGAGTTGGTGAACCACTATATTGACTTTACATGACCTACAAATCCAGCAAATCAACCTCTAATGGACAGCTATCAGATTATACATTGCATCTAAGTGATTATAAATTGATTTTGGAGAGAGAAAAATTCATAAAAACTAAGCCAATTGCTCTCAAGCTCTCACCAACTCCTTCTCTTTCTAAAGTCACGAGTTAGACTAGTGTATCAGTCACATTTTAACTCTCTAGAACACCTTAGGTCAGATTGGAAATCTAATGATCAAAGATTTGGCTAAGAGGTATAAACCCTAACTCACCATTTGATCTTGCATGCTAAGAAAAATTCTGTGTTTATGTGTTTAAATCAGTGTTAGATGATGTTTTATGTTGATCTAGGTTGATCCATCATGGATCCATAGCATCAAAGTGGGTAAAAAATTATGTTTTTCAAAAACGGTTCTTGAGCATTTTTAGTGGTCTGACAAGAAATGTCAGTCGCTCTAGATCTTTCTGTCTTTATGATTTTTGTTGTTTGATCTTTTGTATTGGTAGTCTGGTATGAGGTCTTTCATCTGCAAGTGGTAGTATAGCCATTAGATGTCTAGATTTCGAGTTATTCCTGGTCAAAACCCGTTGACCGGGCATGACCAGTCATAATTTGGGCAACCCAAAAATTTTAAAAACAGGGTCTGACATGATATTCAAACTCTTAGATCTGTCAATTATGATGTTTGTTGTTGATGTTGTTATAGTAAACATGTAGCCTATTTTCTGGACTATAGACCCATGCCTTAAGATCTTTTAAAACTTCAACTAATCGAACGTAAAAGGGGGTCAAACTAGAAATGGTAGAAGCAATTTTTCTGACAACCTTTGACCGTCTTATAACTTATGATTTTGTTCTTATTGAACTGATCTGTTGTTGTAATGATGTTCCTTGACATAAAGACTATATATTTGAACCTTAAGATGACTTGAATCAAGACCAGAACCTTGTGAAAAGTGGACTTGGAAGTGTCTAGTCGACACTGTCTAAGTTTCTGGGTTACACAGAAAATCCAGACGTGATCTGACAAGGACTTTGGGACGCTGGATCTATTTGTTTGATAGTGGTATGACCAAGATGATGCTTGGATGTTGTAGTGTTACATAAACACTACACGATCACAGTTCAAGCTAGACCAAAAACGCATTACACAGAGAATCAATCGTGGTCAAACGATGACCCTTAAACACGAAGCTGTCAGTGTTCTTGAGCTAAAGAACACCAACAGCGACGCTTTGTATCGCTAAAGGGCAATAGCGACGGTTTTATTTATTTTATTTTCTAAATATTCTGAAAATTATTTAAAAATAGAAATAAATTATAAAAATTACTAAAAATAGTTTTAAAAATCATTTTAAATTCTGAAAAATAACTTTTAAGGACATTTTTCATTAATATTTATAATTATTTGGATATTAATGATATTTAATTTATTTAGTTAGCGTATTAAATAAATTAGAGAAAAATGATTTAATATTATGAAAAATCATTTTAAATAAGAATAATGTATTTTAAAATATTTTGAGTTATAAAATGTAACTTTTAATATTTTTTAAGAATTTTCATTAATAAATTAATATTAACGATATTAGATTTATTTAATTATTAAATTAAATAAATAAGATAAAAATGATTTTATTGATTTAAAAATCATTTTAAATAAGAATAAAGTGTTAAAAAATATTTTGAATTATAAAATATAATTTTTAATATTTTTGGATAATTCTCATTAATAAATTAATATTAATGATATTAGATTTATTTATTTATTATATTAAATAAATGAATTAAAAATGATTTTATTGATTTAAAAAATATTTAAAAATGAGAAAAATATTTTAAAAATATTTTAAGTTATAATTAATGACTTTTAATATTTTGATAATAATTTTATTAATATTTAAATATTAATGGTGATGATTTAAAAATAATTTTAATTATTTTAAAAATCATTTAAGTAGAATATTAATGATTTAAAAATATTTTAAGTTATTAACAATACCTTTAATATTTTGACAAGTATAACATTAATATTTTTATATTATTAAATATTAATGATAATAAGATTATTTGATAATTAAATCATTTAAAAATGATTTAAGTGTTTGGAAAATTATTATAAATTATAATAATTATTTATAAATTATTAAAAGCTTCTGAAAAATATTATAAATGATATTTGACTTATCTAAAATAATATTGAAGCTTAGAGACCGAGTTTAATGGACAATATAAGTGTTAATTGTCGGATAGGGTGACCAAGGCACCGAGAATGGACCGAAGTCCAACCAGACCGAACTAGTTAGACTTGATAAGTATTTATATAAGTTATAAACACTAATGTGGTTATGTGGTAATGTGCCTAGGAGACAGATTGACTATGAATTATAGTGTTACGTGTTATAAAATATTGTACTAATTGTGAGATCGATATTATTGGTTATAGGTCTTTCAAACGCAGATAAGTTTATTGTGTAGCTGTAAACAACGGAAAAGGCAAGTTTTCTAACTCAACCTTGAGTTATATTCATTCAATTATTGTAGTGGTTAATTATTGTTAATTATAACACGTCCAAGAATTTATTGTTGATTATTCACTGTTAGTGCATGTTTAATAATTCAAATTGAATTACTGATTCGAAAAATATACATTCGTAGAATAACTGTTGTTGGATATTCATATCCGTAGAAGCTAATATTAACAGTATATATAATTCCTGTTTATTGTCAAATTATGTTGAGAAATATCTTAGCTAATTATTCTGGCTAGACGAACATTTGTTAGAACTTGATAGATTCGAGAAGAGAATTCAATTGTTATTAACATATCGATGCCAATTATTTCAGCTAGATCGATAAGTAAATAGAAATTGAAATCATTGAATTTCGTTGTTAAATCAAATCATGATTCTGAGACTGCGAAGAACAACCTTTTATATAAAGGGAACACTTTTAGTTATATATTCGACCGTTGCGCGCGACTTAAGTATTATGTATAATATAAGGTACAAGGAGTTGGCCGGCTCTAAGTACTAGTAGAGGGATATGATTTAATCTTTATGGTTATTCATTAGAATATAGTAGAAAACCTTGAAAGCGTTGTACTCTTTCAACATTTATTAAACCTCTTATTTAATATCCATAAAAGGTCATAAATAATATTTCTTATTTTAAATTACCAAAATGCCCTAAAATAGTCATAATATTATATATTAGGAGTATTCAAGCATTAAAATCACATTTTTCTTATTTAAGACATCATTTAACTAATTATTATTTTTTATTCATAACTTAATCATTTTTAGGAAAAATAGCAAACTGATTCCAAAAATTCTCATTTTCTGGATTTGGACAGTATATGACCCAACAATGATCCCCAAATTTTTCTAGAATTTTAGAAAATGATTTACTAATTTTAAAGTGCCCAAAGCACTCGGATCTTGCTTCATTTTTCATAAATCGAGTTTTGCTCAGCAAAAATCTGAAATTTTCAAGCTATACTCTCATAACATATATAAACCTACTGTAAAAATTTCAGAATTTTCCAGTGTATACACAGTAAGAAATTCGAGTGTTAATATTTAGGAGTCCTTTACGGAAATAGCCATTACGCACAACCTATAAATCGAAACGCGTCCATTCTTTTAACTACACGTATATAACTTCTTAAGGTACCTCTGTGATTTTTCTAAGATTTTTAAAATATTTGTAGTTAATCGAAATAGCCTCAAGAAAAATGGGAACAGTAGCTATTTTAGGGTTTCAATATACTATGTGGACTGTTTTGGGGAAAACAGTCCCCTTGGCTTCAATACTCGCTAGATTTGTGTTCTACCACTTGGGTTTACTAGATAACTCATGTATCTAGCACCCCCCCTTCGACGGATCACAAATCCAAGTTGTAAAACTTGAGTTATACAAGATTTAGTGGAAGAAAAACAAGGGTTTCACCCCTTAGAGAACATATGCTCATTTTCTTGCTATAAACCTTTGATCTAACACTCAAGATACTTAGTTCCATACATGATGATATGTAGAACTAGGGTATCTTGAGTATTAGTTCATAACCCCAACAAAACTCAAGCTATAATACAAAGTAGAAGAAGAAGATGAGATTATGTTATACCTTGATTTAGTGGCAACCTTCCTTGATTTACCAAAGTAAGTAATGAACTTAGGATGCATCAAATAAACTAGCACACCTCTCTCACTCTCACAAAAACCGAACCCTCTCTCTTTCTTTTCTCTCTTGAATGCTACTAGCTTGGGAGAAAAAAATAGAAGAAGAAGAATGAGAGAAAATGAATGTCTAGCAAATGAATGAGTGATATAACTATTATCCCCCATATTTTTATTGTCCCATGGATAAAAGACTACACCTTATCTCTTCAATTAGTCTAATCATGTGATTAAGGATGCTTAATAGATTTGCAACCAAAGGGAGATTGAAACACATGTACTTGTGTGTAAGATTTCTACTAATGGACATTGATTAGCATAATCTTCTTGCCATAAAAAGGCCTAATTGGCCTGTCCCCCCTTGCCCATTATATCTCCCAATTTGCTTTTATTTTAAAACACAAATTTGATTAATCAAAAGTCTAAAATACCCTTAATCAAGTGGGTTAAGTATTGGTTTGCATTTTATTTCCTTTGGGCTTCTTCCTTAATTGTTTTGGGCCATGTAATAAACATAGTCTAACAATTTTAATATATGTTGCCCAAATTGTTTATTTAGGGTTTCCATTCCCAATCTTATGCAATTTAAGAACTTATATATGTGACTTTAGCTCATAACCTAATTAGGTTTACAAAAAATAGGTTTAAAATTATTAGTCACTTGAAATAACAAGATTATCCACTTAAGTTAGTATACATATTAAATACTAACATTTCCTTATTACCATAACCCTTAGGCTATTTAATTGTCTCACCTAATGCATAATTAGGTTACGAAGCTTTCATTTTTTAATGAAATCTATAAATGTATATATCTATAACTATAGTATATATGTTTATTGATCCATGCACCACTTCACATATGTTGTCACATATTAAATCACTGTATAACACAAAATTTTAAATATGAATAATGTACATACATATATAGTGACTTAAAATTCATGGTTATTAACCCTTAGGGTTTTCAAAAATAGAAAATTAATATTTCTAAATTGTAATTAGGATTCTCGAATTAAATTAAACTTTCCCATTCATAAATCAATCTTGTTAATTAGGATTATTTTATCCCAATTTAAATTGCTAATTTAGCAATTAAGTCAACAATTTTATATTAGGGTTTCTGACGGAGCAATTAGGGTTTAAAAATCTAAAATTAGGGTTTGCTAATTAATTAAGCTTTACCCTAATTAATATTATAATTAATATCACTTAAGCATTATAATTATCTTTTAAATTCCCAGATTAGGGTTTCTAATTTCTAAATTAGGATTTCAGATTCCTGAAACTGAAATTAAGGTTTCAAAATCGATTTTAGGGTTTCTTATCAATCATTAGGGTTTTCTAACTGAACATTGTCGTTCTAAATATATACTTGGGGTTTGACACTGATATGATTTATCTGGTCAACCCTTGACCTTTAACCACATTCTGAACACATATATAACCATATACACAGAACATATTCACATATATACTTAATCCTGAATAATTCACCTAAATCCTTCACAGAATTTTGAAATCAAAATTCCTTCTCAAAAATATCAAACGCATACACTCATTTTCTGTCTAGGTCTATCATTTGACCTTAAATCCATCATTTAAGATTTTTAAAAAATTTCTAAATTCTCGGGTTGTCACGGTCCAAGCTTGATCCAAGGTCAAAAGAGTGTATTTTCATAACATTCTTATGAAGATGGAGTCAAGGGATACAGGTTATGGGATCCAGTATCCCAACAGAAGGTTGTTAGTAAAAATGTGGTGTTCAATGCGAAACACATTTTGAACAAGTCTGAAAATGAAGAATCTGCAGCAAGTGAGTTGCAGAAACACTAAGTTGAGGTGGAGCTTCCTAAAAAGACAAAATAATTTGAAGAGACTGAAGATGATCATCCGTCAGATCCTCAAGAAAGGTCATATAATCTTGTTAGAGATCGGGAAAGGTAACTCAACAAACCAGTACGGAGATATGGTTTTGATGACATGGTTACATTTATCTTAATTGCTGGTAGTAAAGATCCAACTAGCTATCAAGATGCTATTCAGTCCGAGGATAATGATAAATGGGCGATAGAGATGGCAGATGAGGTATAGTCTTTATAGAAGAACCAAACTTGGGAGTTAACTTAACTTCCAAAAAGATCGAAGGCTATAGGATGCAAGTGGGTGTTCAAGAAAAAGGAAGCTCAGTCTAATAAAGAATGTGAAAGATTCAAGGCCAGGTTAGTGGCAAAGGGATTCTCCCAGAGAGAGGGAATCGACTACAATGAGATCTTCTCATCAGTTGTGAATCACACATCGATTCGGTTTATCTTATCTATTGTAACGTCATAGGATATGGAGTTAGAGCAGCTTGATGTTGATCGATTTCACAATCAATATATGCGCGCAAGTATACATGGTCAACAGGTAATAAAATGAAAGTAGAGTATCGTTCCCACGAGGAATTATTTAATAAAAATTACCAAGTACTAGTTTTTAACCAAACTAATTTTATCAAAATAATAAATTTATTGTTGTGAATTAAAATATATAATTAAACTACTATTACTAGTAGTTGAAAATTAGGTTATGGAGATTTAAGATCACAACTTCACTTATATTAAAATACTTCTTATTAATTATGCTCACTATTTTGGATTGTTAATCAGAAACTACTAGTATTTATAACCACCTTCCGATGCATCACAAACATATTAATCCAAATCCACAGTTGATAGAATTAAATCAAACACCCTAATTAATTAATTCACTATATTCCTATGTGAATTATAATTAAAAAGGATTTAAAGCACATGTTCCCTATCAGATTACACGCGGCGTAACGGCATATTCCTATCCTAAACACGAATCATAAATTCCAACACCATACAGAAAGCATAATCACATAATATTATGATGAGATCTGAATCTATATTTCATCTCCCGAATTTATATAAATTATCACGGTAATTGTTAGCTAGACAATTCAACAATTATACACAATCATAATAGACAATCCATAGAATAGATCACACTAATTAACATAGAAGCATACTAAAATAAGCTATGCAATAAGATCTGTTGCAATCTTAAACAAGAACTTAGCTCATAATCATTGAATTAAAATCAAGAATCCACAACTGAATAGACTTTAAAAGATAAAAGTACGAGAATGAGAAGAGAATAAAATCTGTTGTCAGCAGTCTTGAGACTCCTCTTCCGCTCTTGCTTTGAATCTTCAATGATCCCCAAGTTGCTTCAATCTCCAACAATCCAATATAAACTAGGGTTTATGTTCTAATCTATTGGAGTCTTTTTTATCTAAGCTAATCTACTATCTAATCTCCTTATTCTATGCCTCACAACATGTATTTATAGCTGCAAGTCCAATTTCTAGCTTAGGAGCAAACTCAATCCAATTTGAAGTTAAAAAAGTATCAAAATTCACCCCAAAATGCATCCCCGCTTGATTTGACCCGTCCCCAGCTCCTCACCGCTACTCACGATGCTGGAAGACTGCCTCTTAGCGCCCCGGCGCTGGAAATGGCCTATGCTTGGGCGCCCCAGGGCTAGGCCCTTTTTAGGAAATTTTCTACTCTAACGTCCTTTGGGAAAATGATCATAACTTCTTCATCCAACTTCGATTTCAATGATTTAAGATGTTCCGAAAAGAGGAGACGTAGATCTACAACTTTCATTCTTTGAGTTTTTTAAAATAAAGGCTGGAGCAATGCTGAAATTGGCTCTAAAATGGCTGCTATGTAAATGACAAGTCGAAAATGCGAATCTAGCAACTCCAAACGTCGATCCAATTAACTTTTGTCCCAATTCCTACAAAAAAATGTAAAACATGCATGAATAGACACAAGCACTTAAAAACATCCAAAAGATTAAGTTCAAATGCACTCAATTATGGGTATAAAACTCACTCATCAAATACCCCCAAACTTAAATATTTGTTTGTCCTCAAGCAAAAACACAAAAGAACTAAAAATAAACAAACTAACTCAACTACATGAATGCATATGCATGATCTTTCCTAATATATCTATGAACCCAGTAATAAATTAGTATGATATATAGCAACAGGCCTCAAAGATACCAATGATACTCAAACAATATATCCAATCAAGTAAAAGTCCATAACTCTAACCAATTAGTCAATCCAAACCTGTCATCACCCATGTTGTGCGTGTATGCTTATTAACTATTCTAACCAACCACAGTTCAAGATAATCACATAACAAACTTCTTATAAGAAAAATTTCTGTTCCAATTCAATTACTTTTGTGAACATGACAACTCCGATTAAAACAAAGCAATTACCAAGTTTAAGGGTAAATACAGGATTTATTTCTACTTTTATACAATCACGAGGGCATTTTTGTTCTTTCTCATGTTTTACTCATTTTTTTTATTTTTCTCATGGCTATGCAATGTCTTATTCCCTTAGGCTTTTCAATGTTACCTTAACGAGCTTTCGACCAACGACTCCCAAGCCATTAAGACCTTAGGGCGCTTGGTGTAAAGACAATCCCCTCGGGCTTACTTACTCAAGTAACAAAGGCCACAAAACTAGACAAACATGCAACGGTATTTATTCATTTTTTTTCTTTTTCTGGATTTTCTATTTTTTTTTCTTTTCATCATTTCGTTTTTCTTTTTTTTTTCATTTTGTATTATATATATCCCATAGATTCCCCCAAACTCAAGCTTTTACGTCATTCCAACCTTTACTGCCAGTTCACTAATTTCTTTAAATTTTAACCAAGATTTTCCCCATAAACAAATTATGAAACCCTTAAATCAAGTGGATTAAAACAATTAAACTTTAAGTGCTAACCGGTTACATAAGTTTCAAACAGACTCAGATTTTCTTCATGTTTAAAATTAGAACTCATCATCAATTATCAACACTGTTCAAGTTAACATGCAAAACCAATCATATCATAGGCCGAGCTAAGACCACACCAATAGATCGCACAGATTCATGCAAAAAAAATACAATTATACTACATGAATACATACTAATACAACACATATATGAATATGCAATTAACTACCATGTATTATATGCAACCTAAAAAAACACACACAATGCTAACACATAAAAATAACGAACTACATTGCAAATAACTAACTATATGCAATACGACACTAAAATGCCCCCAAACTTAAACTAGAATTGTCCTCAATGGCTGAAATAGAAAAAAGTAAAGTAGATGACTTCTCTAAAAATATAGCAATCTTCCTCAATGTCCTCTAAATTTGGAGAATAGGCTAGGCACATGGAACAACCACACTTGAATTTGACTTGAATAACCTGTAAACCATGATAGAAACAATTTTATTAAATTCTAAATAAATGAAAATTCAAAGCTACTAATACAAAACCTAATGAAAACAAAAACTAAAAATTAAACTTGGGTTGCCTCCCAATAAGCGCTTGTTTTATAGTCTCAGCCTGACTTCTTCAATGTCTTATATCCAATTCCCCTTCAAAAATTGAGGAATCCTCCATCCATCAGTAGCAATGTCTCTTTTTGGAGGTTCCCATTTGCAAAGGCCCTTGAATTAAAGTCACCTAACATTATCTTTTTAGATAGGATCCCCATTAAATACGAAAAACAACTAGGTGCTTTCCCCATTGTGTCTCTGATCAGGGTGTGGCATGGATGCTTGTCAAACACAACAGGTTCTTCTTCTATCTTCCCTTTCTTATCCAACCATGGCTCTAAAGTTGTGCTAGCTCTCATATCACATATAGCCTTGCCTATAACATGACTACCAATTGGACACGGTCTTACAAAACTGCATGGATCCTTGAACTTTGGTGGAGAAGGTATATGGGTCACTATCAAAATCGACTCATCATCATTGGTACTCAAAGTTAGATCATCGTCGATCTCCTTTTCTTGGTCCCCAAATGTCTCCTCTCTTTCAAAATTTATATCATTTGGCACATCCGATTGTAGATTTGGTCCAGGCTCACCATCAGTCTCGGAATCCATGTCATAGGGCCAAGTGTATTAAGGACAAATGTTCAAGTCATTAAGTAGTTGTTCCATCTGGTTTACAAAATTTTGACTCGATATCTCTGATTAATCCTCCTCTCCTCACTTGAAGCTATGAACTTGGACATAATTTCCTCCAAATTTAAATGTTCTTCATGTTGCAGTGGAGGTGGACATGAGAACTACGGTGGGTATGTTGGATTTGGAACATAAAATTGATCTTGATACGTATGGCCCCATGAAAAATCCGGGTGATACCCCCAATCCTGATGATAGTTGTTGGGATAGACATAATTATTGGGGTAATCACCACCATACTGTACCGGCTCGAAATTGATGGCGCATTGATGACTCAAATGATTTCCAGCACAATAATCATAAGTAACCACCACACTTTGACGACGTTGAGCTGCAAAACCATCTAACCTCCTCGAAAGTGTCTCAATCTGTGCTGATAATGCAGAAAGTGTCCCGAGTCCATCAATCTCCGCTCCCATTGGCTGAGTCATTCTCGTATTCGGCCATTGATAATTAAATTCCGCCATGGTACCTGAAAAGAAAGAAAAATAATATAAAGAGATTTAAATAAGATAAAAATAAAAATAAGAAACATTTAAATTAAAACTAATTTGATTAAAATTAATACTGGTAAAATTATTAAACTAATTCTCCGGCAGCGGCGCCAAAAACTTGTTGATCGATTTCACAATCAATATATGCGTGCAAGTATACACGGTCAACAAGTAATAAAATAAAAGTAGAGTATCGTTTCCACGAAGAATTATTTAATAAAAATCATCAAGTACTAGTTCTTAACCAAACTAATTTTATTTAAACAATCGATTTAATGTTGTGAATTAAAATATATAATTAAACTACTACTACTACTAGTTGAAAATCAGGTTATGGAGATTTAAGATCACAACTTCACTTATTACTTCACTTATATTAAAACACTTCTTATTAATTATGCTCACTATTTTGGATTGTTAATCAGAAACTACTAGTATTTATATATAACCACCTTCCGATAGATCACAAACATATTAATTCAAATCCACAGTTGATAGAATTGAATCAAATACCCTAATTAACTAATTCACTATATTCTTATGTGAATTACAATTAAAAAAGACTGAAAGCACATGTTCCCTATCAGATTACACGCGGCGTAAAGGCATATCCTTATCTTAAACACGAATCATGAATTCCATCACCATGCAGAAAACATAATCACATGCTATTATGATGAGATCTGAATCTATATTTCATCTCCCGAATTCATATAAATTATCACGGTAATTGTTAGCTAGACAATTAAACAATTATACGCAATCATAATAGACAATCCATAGAATAGATCACAGTAATTAACATAGAAGCATACTAAAATAAGCTATGCAATAAGATCCGTTGCAATCTTAAACAAGAACTTAGCTCATAATCATTGAATTAAAATCAAGAATCCACAAATGAATAGACATTAAAAGATAAAAATAAGATAAGGGAAGAAAATAAATTTTGTTGTCAGCAGTCTTGAGACTCCTCTTCCGCTCTTGCTATGAATCTTCAATGATCCCCAAGTTACTTCAATCTCCAACAATCCAATATAAACTAGGGTTTATGTTTTAATCTATTGGAGTGTTTTTTATCTAAGCTAATCTACTATCTAATCTCCTTATTCTATGCCTCACAACATGTATTTATAGGCTACAAGTCCAATTTCTAGCTTAGGAGCAAATTCAATCCAATTTGGAGTCAAAAAAGTATCAAAATTCGACCCAAAACGCGTCCCCACTTGATTTGGCCCGTCCCCAGTGCCCCGACGCTACTCACGGCGCTGGAAGACTACCTCCTAGCGCCTCGGCATTGGAAATGGCCTATGTTTAGGCGCCCCGACACTAGGCCCTTTTTTGGAAATTTTCTGCTCTGACATCCTTTGGGAAAATGACCATAACTTCTTCGTCCGAACTCCGATTTTGATGATTCAAGATGTTCCGGAAGAGAGACGTAGATCTTCAACTTTCATTATTTGAGGTTTTCGAAAAAAGGGCTGGAGCAATGCAAAAAATTGGCTCTGAAGTGGCTGCTATGTAAATGGCAAGTCAAAAATGCGAATTTAGCAACCCCAAACGTCGATCCAAGTAACTTTAGTCCCATTCCTACAAAAAAACGTAAAACATGCATGAATAGACACAAACACTTAAAAACATCCGAAAGGTTAAGCTCAGATACACTCAATTATGGGTATAAAACTCACTCATCACTTGACGTGAAAACAACTTTTCTCCATGTTGATTGAATAGAAAAGATCTACATGAAGCAGCCTGAGGGGTTTATTGAACTAGGGAAAGAGGGCTTAGTTTGCAGTTTGAAGAAGTCTCTCTATTGTTTGAAGCAGTCCTTGAGACAGTGGTATATGAAGTTTGACAACTTCATGGTCGCTCATGGTTACTATCATTCGGAGTATGATCCATGTGTGTATTTCAGATCCCTTGATAATGGTTCTCTAGTATTGCTGACGTTATATGTCGATGACATGTTGATAGCAGTAAAGAGGAAGTCAAATATTCTTCAGTTGAAGAATTTGTTGAGCAGTGAATTTGACATAAATGATCTTGGATCAGCGAAGAAGATCCTAGGTATAGAAATTCACAGGGATTGTCAGGTAAGAAGACTGTGGCTAACTCGTGCAGAAGGTCTTGGAGAGGTTTAATATATACAATGCTAAACCAGTTAGCACTCTATTGGTAGCCCATTTCAGGTTATCTTCATAGTTGGGCTCACAGACAAAGAATGAGGTGGAGTATATGTCCAAAGTACCTTATGCAAAATGTGGTGGGTTATCTAATATACGACATGGTATGTACAAGGTCAGATATCTCACATGCAGCCAGTGTGGTTAGCAGGTATATGGCAAATCCAAGGTAAGAGCATTGGAATGTTTGATCTTGATACCGCAAGAAGTGAGGTTATAGGGTTTGTTGATTCGGATTATGCTGGAGACCTAGATGCAAGGAGATCTACGACAGGGTTTGTATACACCTTTTGTGGAGGATGTATATGTTGGAGGTTAGTGTTTCAGTCTACGGTAGCATTATCAACAACAGACGCTGAGTATATGGCGTTGACAGAGGTAGGCAAGGAGGCTTTGCGGCTTAAGGGACTAGTTGAAGAACTAGGTTTCAAGCAGGGCAGTATCCAGATTCAGTGTGATAGTCAAAGTGCTATTCATTTAGCAAAGAACCAGGTGCTCTATGCCATTACCAAACATATAGATGTTCGGTATCACAAGATTCGTGAGTGGCTGAACAATGGTGATATTGCAGTTCACAAAGTTCACACAAAGGAGAATCTCGCAGATATGCTCACAAAGTCAGTTACAACAAAAAGTTTAAGCACTGCTTGGACTTAATTCACTTCGTTGGATACTGAGTTCGTCGTAGAGTATCTAGGAGAGGGATACATTCACAGACACGAAGAAGTTCACAATACGTAATATTTGGAAAATATGAGTCTAGGTGGAGATTGTTGAATATTGGCTCTCATTGGTTGATCAGTAGAATCCTCAAAAAATGCATGCCTTCAAAGTCTTGGAATAATTAATTTCATTGCCCACTTTGTCAAAGCAAATCTCTTTATTTGATATTGGCAGCCGTAAAATGGGGAGAAAACTCAAGTTTGAGTATTAGAGGGTTAGAGAGGTAGAGAGAAATAACAGTTAGTTTATTTCTCAATAAAGAGTTTGTAATCTCCATATTATTTTCATATTGAATTTCTGAAATCTCTACCCGTAGTTTTTTCCAGTTGGGTTTCTACGTAAAATTTTTGTGTTATTATTTTATATCTCGTACAATAGTGTGCTTGTATTTATCTTAGTGTATTTGTGTGAGCTTGATTTCTCAATCTAATACAAATATTAGAGGATTGATTTAGCGTGTAGTGTATGCACGTAATAGAAACCAATGGGATCCTAATTAGGATACGTATATTTTCACTATACTATGCAATGACACCAAGGGTATGCGGTTGAAAGTTTATCCAGCTTACTATGCCCTTCCAGGTGCAGGTGAAGAGGTCACATGGTTAAGCCATTGGAACTTTGAGAGTCACCCGTTGGAAGCTGGTGATGAAATGCATGTTCTAGTTTATTCGGAAAATCTTTCCAAGTTGCCAGTTTTTGAAATAAAAGAAATTGGAATCAAGTTTGTGTATGAAGATCAGGTAGAGATGGGTGCTCAATCAAGCAGTCAAGAAGTTGGGCTCTGGTATATATGAATCTTGGACAAGTGATTAATCTTTAAGGATACAAAGCACGTTAGAACAATTTTTTTCATAGCTAATTTGCTATGTCTGTGAAAGAACTATTTTCAACTTTTCTGTTTTATCTTTTCATAGTTCAGTAGATTACTAAATCTGCTAAATCATATTTATTGTCATTACCTTAAAAATATTTTCTGCTTTTCAGAACTCCCTATTCTTGAGAGATAGATTCTTAAATCTGATACATGTATAACCTAGAATTGATTAATGTCCCAATGGTCGGAAAGCATGATAATGTGATACTATCTTATTATATTTGCATTGGTATTTTGTATTCAATTCAACATAAGTAATTTATTTTTGATATGCTAAAGTGTATTTGGGTATTTAACTAGTCAAAGATTTCTCAATTTGGTCATTTTCGTTATAATTTGTACAATTAATCACCCTTCTTTTAATATTTTTGCAATTAGCACATGTGACGAACAAGCGTTCACATTTTCTTTTTGTGCTAAACAGGTATATTAATGCATCATACTAAAGTGCTCTCATGTCACTTGAAAACAAAGTAGATTTAGAACTTATTGGAACAATATGGACAGAATTTTCTCAATTCCAATCGATCAGGCGTATTGTGCAGGTTCTTTTCATTTATATATCTGGAAATTTCCGTTGATACTTTAAAAGATTTATCTCATATCTAGTAATGCATGGTTCTACTCTACAAGAACTCCGAATCATTCTCTTGAAGCACGCAGAGTTTTCCCAAAATAAAAGAAATTTCATATCAAAATGAGTTGGTTATGGGTTTTTTCATAATCCCCAAGCAACATTGGCAACAATACTAAAAAATCTCGTATTCGAGGCATGAAGGATGATTAAGTGATATTGCAGCAAGTTAGTTCTAAAGTTCATTTCAATGAACTTGGTTTTGATAATTTCTTAAAAGTTGGTAATAAACATCCTAATGTAAGGAATTTTATTAGTCCCATCTCTAAAAAATTTCCTTGGCGTAAGTTCATATTATTCACTTTTCATTTCATTATTCCATTAAAGATATACTAGTTTCTTCCTCTGCTAATATTGCTTAATCCTTGCAACAGTAAGCATGCGTTGATGTTCCAATTTCAAGTTGTCATCTCATCTATCTCATTGGAGATAATTAACAAGGAAGCCAGGGTTTGGATAGTTTTGAGGAGGATTCTTGCTTTGATTTATCCTTCAACTGTTCGCACGTGTTTTGTGCTTCCCGACCCCTGTTGAACGATCCTTGGGAGATCCGACCAAAAAATGTTGCAGCACAGCACAGGATATGTAAGCAGAGAACAGAGAGAGAAATGGAAGGAGTGGCGAGTGAAGAAAGAAAAGAATTAGAGACAGAAGCATCAGAGAATAGTTGAGTAGAGGAAGGTAGGTCTAGAAACAAGTGGGAATATGAAGAAGAATAATGGACAGAGAAAAGCTATCACTATTCCCACCAAATTATTAGCAGTAGATTTAGAGGTTAGCTGAGGCTTTCTGCTACCTCTTCTGCTGCTGTTAACATCGATCTCGGCTTTAATTAGGTGTTATGTATTGTGTTCTGTATACATTATACCAGAGCCGGCCCTGGGCAAGGGCAGCAACCGCCCAGGGCCCAGAGTTGAGGGCCTCAAATTTTTTTATAAACTTATGTATTTATGTGTATAAAAAAATAAAATAATAAAAAGATTAGCGATATTATGTATTAAAAATGATATGTTAAAAAATATTAAAAGTGCAACAAGAAGATATTTTAAATAATGTTTTGTGGTTTAGATTTCATTGGACAAAACTAAAAAAATACTCACTGTAGTTGGTAAGTTTTACTGATTACAATAAATTGTTATTTTGAAATTGGGTCATTCCGTTAAAAAAAATAAACGTACGTTAATTTTTTATCTACAAAACTAATAAATTACCCATTGTAATTGACACATTTTACTGATTACACTATTGAACTTTTAATTTTTTAAATTACCCCATCAAACTAATTAAAAATAATTATTTTAAATATTTTTAAAAATTATTATTATTTGAAGTAAAAAATATTAAAAACTTTTTTTTCTTCATAAAATGAGTAGAGTTTCATAAAATATAGATTTAAAAAAATTAAAGTGTTTTTAAATTAAATTAATGTCTACTTAATTTTTTAACAGAATGACCCATTCTTAATATTAGAAATTTTTTAAAAAAATAAAAATAGAAATTAAAATAAAAAAACAGTAAAATATAAATAAAAAAACTGATTCAATTTTTTCAAAAAAGAAATTAATAATTTTTATAAATAAATATTATTTTCAAGAAAAAAATTGGAAAATTCTTCATATTTTAAAAAAAATGAGTAAAATTTTATAAAATATAGATTCAAAAAAATAATAAACTTTATTTTCAAAAGAAAAAAAAATTAAAATAGTAAGGTTTCATAAAACTTTAATTTTTTTAAATCTATATTTTATAAAACTTTACTCATTTTATGAAAAAAAAAATTAAAGTTTCTAATATTTTTTACTAAAAATAATAATTATTTTTAAAAATATTTAAAATAATCATTTTTTAATTAGTTTAATGGGGTAATCTGAAGATTTAAAAATTCAATGGTGTAATCAGTAAAACGTGCCAACTACAGTGAGTAATTCATTAGTTTTGTAGATAAAAAATTAACGTCCGTTTATTTTTTTTAACGGAATAATCCAATTTCAAAATAATAATTAGTTTAGTGGGATAATTTAAAAAATTAAAAGTTCAATTGTGTAATCAGTAAAACTTGACAACTACGGTGGGTGTTTCATTAGTTTTACCGATTTCTTTGATATTTTTATTTTGTAGGTACATGTGATGATTCTTTGCTTCGATGATATTTTGAAGTGTTCTTCCTTATCTTTTGTAAATTCTTATAATTTTAATAAAAATAATTAGTTGATAATTTATTTATTTATTTATTTATTTTATATAAAGGGACATACTTGAAAAAAATTGTCATGGGCTTTAAAAAATCCAGGACCGGCTATGCATTATACATGTATATATGTATGTTTAATGCTTCATGTTATTTTTCCTTGTCATTGTCCTGGTCTGTAATTCATCATCCGCAAAACTTATTCCATCAAAAGTTTTCTTTCAAAAAAACTCAGTTATAAAGCATGTTTCATTTAGTAGCTGTAATCAGAGCCAAGAATCCTCTTTCTTCACTTCTAAATATACATTCCATTTATGTCACCATGTCTCTTCTGAGTTTTAGAGGTGCAGAAACTTCTACACCTTAGTTGCACTAAATTACTTTGGCGCAGTGGACTTTTCGCTGATTAAATCAAGGCCTTAAAGTGAATATTGACAAAATATAAATTCAAGCTACAAAAGCAACCAAACATTCAATGATTCCAATAACTAGTGTCTTCTCAAAGGAATTTGCAGTCTTCTTCCATATTGTGCCGATACAAATTTATGAGGAACCTTGAAATACCATGGACCTCTATGATTCTTGTTTTATACCCCCACTAATTGATAGTCCGTGCAATGTACATGCTAATTTGAATAATGGATTGTATAATTTATTAATATGATCGTCCTCAAAATTGATTACAAAACGCGATCAAACCCAACGCAACACATTTTATATCCTGAAATTTAAACACCACATAAAAATACAATATCATATCTTCCAAAGATTTAAGTTTCTATAGTCTGGTGGTCCTCTTTTGGATTTGCTTCCTTGGAATTAAGTTCTTCATCCCTACGAAATAAAGCAATATAATGCACCAAAGAATGCAAGACAAATATATCAGAAGATATGGGGCTACCGAATATAAATAGCAAGACTCCAAGAATTTGATACTATTGGGAAAGTCTATCAAATAAAAGAATTCGAATAGCACTTACCTCCTCACTTGCACTTTATTTGAGGGCTAAAATAGAAGTTACATATCCTTGTTCGATTCATTTTTGAAATTAATTGTTATCATATATCACCTTTATAACTGCATTGTAACTCCTCTTCCTATAACACACTTTAAACCAAAACACATTATTTATATACACCATTATAGCATTATATTTGGTCAGAACCTAGTATAAAATTGTTAAATGTCATTATAATTTTACTCAACTAAAATTGAATAGAATTACATTCTATGTAACCCAAACCATTAGCCCCTTTCAACGACTCACTACTAAGTAGAAAGTTAGAACACCACTCAGAGACATATTTAAAAAACATATAGACAATTGAAATCTCTAAAAGAGAAAAAAAGCTTTCCCTAAATGTAGAATTTCAACTCACATACAAATAATCACATACACACTCGATCCTGTTTCATATCAATCAATTATTGCATCAAAAACTGAGCTTCAATATTCATAACTTCTCAAAAACAGAGAAAATTTTAAACCCACATACTATGAACAAAGAAAGGGAGAAATTCTTAAATCCAAAGAAAGAAAAGCGGCAAATCGTTCGAATTCTAGAAAGAGGAAAAATTACCATATTTTAAAGAGGTAGTGGAGATGAAAAAGATACACAAATAAAAGGAATATTCAGTTAACATTATATACAAAAAGATTCATATATTTTTTTAGTATGAAGTTCATGTCACTCCACTTTCAATTATAGTATCACATATCGCTCTTTAAATGAATAAATAGCTCGACTAATTTTTCAAACTATATCCCAAGCAAACTTCACAAACAAATAAGATTACCAAGAATTAATTAAAACTTTGCAAAAGTTTGATTACGGTTGGTACATACCTTGTTGAATGATCTTGCTCGGCCAAATATAAAATTAACTATTTGCTTGCCAATTTGAAAAGTTTCTCAAAATCATAATCCCATTTTATATGCTAGATATAACATTAAAGAACAAAAAGTGGATGACCAAAATAATTTTACCTATAAATCTTCCCAATACCCCTGTTTTTTCTTGTTCACTCCTATAGAGTTTCTATCTCTTCTTCTTTTTCATTCACTTTTCTTTCGATATGCACCCTTATTCGGCTTATCACTCCATTCAAAGAAGGAATATATTGGTGGTGAAACAAATTCTTTACAAAAACATCAAAAAAATCAAACATTAGTAAATTAAGAAATCAATACTAATATCTAATAAGGTGTGATTAATTAACGCTGTATTCATTATTGTGACTGATTGTATAATCAAAACAGACAGCTAAGAGATGAATCATAGCCAGAGATGGTGAGAAGATCTGTTATGAACAAAAGACTTAAATGATTAGAAATTGGAAGGGACAAACCTCGAGCACCAAGGTTTCAGATTGAAGAAGAATGAACAAGAATCAATAACAAATTTAATACACAAAATTGCTTAAATGATTGAAGAAGAATGAACCAAAGACTTAAATGACTAGAAATTAGTAGCCTCCATGCCTAAGCATAAAGAAGTTCTACTGACTTCACAATAACTGAAACAGGGGTTCACAATTTGTGGTCATTTACAGGGTCAGAACTTGTAGTTGATAGCTTCCCCAGATTCTAGAAATTCCACATAGATTTATTATATATAACCTAATATATTTTATGAATTGACACCTTGTAAAAAGGAAAATCTCTATTTAAACCTCATCAAAGGGTATGATAGCTAATATCTAGAATATATAGTTGTCATCAGTTACTCAAATCTATAGGTGTAATGATTCATTCCGTAAAGAACTTCATTAGAGCTTTATAAAGTGAAGCAAATATATACATCTAAACAAAAGCAGCATAAAATGGTGGAAAAAATTAATCAATTCTTAAAGGTTATATATGAACACAAACGAATGAAAACTTTTCTTTATTTTTTTTCATTTGGGGGAAACTAAAATTAGCTTTTACCTGTCATAACTTGGCTTCAACCCCTTCAACAGATGCATCTCCAGATGAGCAGGAAGGGAAATTCAACGTCGATATAATTCAAGCACAAAGCATATCATATAATAAATGTTCAACTGAAACAAATATATAAATCATAGCTTTGTACAGTACAGATTAACATGAATCAGCTCAGATAAACACATCTAAAGAAACATATATATGTATCGAAAAACAAAAATAAACGAACATACATACGTATTACCAAAACATGATCTAAAATCATAAAAAAATCAACTTGTATAAATTATAAACAGATCCAAATAAACATATAGAAGCATATAATCGGAAAGATAAGCAGATGTACTGACCTTACGAAGAGAAATGGACTTCAAAGTTCTCTTGCTCTGCCAACCTTGCGAGAGTGAGAGAAGAAACTCAGAAATGTGTGTGAGACGACGATCTCTCCATTATCGGCGACCCAATTGACGAAATACTGAGGCTTATTACTATTGAGGTCTGAAGAAGAGAAAAAGTTGTATTGAAGAAGAGACGAAGACACGATTGAATTTAATCAAAAAGGTAAACGGAAGAGAAGAGGAAGAGGGAAAGTCAGCCGAGGAAAAGGAATAGAGTTAATATTTATTTAACTGAGATAACTCATCAATTTTAATCGAGTTAACTGATCGATTTTTTAAATTGATTTGAATTACTGATTTGATGATGTATTATGATGTCAAGCTACGTCATGTTAGATGTGTTTTTATATATAAAGATTGATTGTCCTGAACACAAGTACTATTTACACCAAAAAAGTGGTATTAACCTTGCTTAAGATGATGGCGAAGAAGAAAAGGAGAACTTTTGTGGACAGCGAAAACTTTTGTGGACTTATTGAATAACGTTAAAATTTAAGAACGAATAATATTGTAATCATATAAATATTATACGGAATACGAAAAAAATAAGAACACATGATATATTCAGGTTTATTAATTTTAGTTAGTCATGTTTGTCTGATGTATTCATTAGATAATTTACACGCTCTATAATGATTCACACACCAAACAATGTTTTTATAGTAATTAAAAAAACTCTAGTTGCTATAACATGAGCCCAAACAGATGAAACTCAATACATTACTAAAATTCAAGACCGGACTACTAATAAATTCCTAAGCTCAATTTCACTTTACGCTTGGCTTCCAGAGGGCGCTGCCCCCTTGCAACCCTCGCCAGCTCACCGGCGAGCTGAGCAACCACTTATTCACCGGTGAGCGAGACCCTCAACTGGGTAGTCGTAGTGGCCATTCGTCGAACCCACAAAAGTATGAGCCAATCCCAACAAATCATTATATGAGTCGTAAAACTTGTCTTTAGCCATTGGCTTGTTTGCTCTAACATAGACGGATAGACCCGTCAAAATATGGTAATGAGTTTGTTTTGATTTACAAAATATGATTATTGTTCTAAAATCATATTACCTATTTTTAATATGTGTTATGTGGGTTGGAACCATATAGTTATGGTTCAAATATAGGTCAACCCATATTTTAAAAATTCAAAAATATTGTAATTAATGTGTATTTACCAATTCAAAAAAATAAAAAATAAAAAATCTTAGAAATTAACAAATACTTAACATATACATTAGCTATTGCTTGAATAAGCCTTTCACACAGGATAGGTTCTCATACAATGCCGCCAACATCAGTGGGGTCTGGCCCAATCACAAACAAATCAAACAACTCAAAATCTATAAATGGGATATGATCAGTGTGACGCTCCCAAAATAGGTATATATCACCCATCTTGGGTCGCCAAATACATGGTACATAATTCAAATACAAACTTAATTTATCCAACTGATAAGTGTCGTGTAGAATACGATAAAACATAAACTGTGAGTTTTAATACAAATATTGTCTTCTAGACAGTATTCAAACTCAAAAATAAGTCCTCATTTATTATCACACTATTTCACAGAATAGTGAGGATTACTAATGCAAACATCTGAATCATCACTCCGTTCCCCGACTAGTCCCAGCTATATTATCATTTCTTGAAGAGAACAATGAAAGCAAAGGGTGAGTTCAACTAGCTCAGTAAGAAATATTATGACTAAGATAATTCAGAATAAATTATCGTTAGCCTTCAACAATGTTAAACTGATAAAATATAATAAACATCAAGTTTAACTACAGCGGAATACACAATCCATTAGAAGAGTCAAGTAGATCATGATATCTACTATCTTTTATGATTTAAAAAATTTTTCATCAACTTTATCGCTGAGACTCAACTTAATAAATAAACCACATCATCGAATCATCCCTGCACTACGGGCCAAGGATATTCATGTAATCATCAATGGGCATGATCAAATCAACAACTGTCCATCAATGCACTACGGGCCAATCAGGACTTTTACCACATCATTTGTAACATTACGGTCATGGTTATACTGAATAATCCCTGGTCATAATCATACCAAGTCCATCTATGTGCTACGGGCCACATATGACTTTCATCATAATATAAGCATGAGGATGATGACAATGATATAAGAATTCAATTAAAAGAAAGCAAATGATAAATTTTTAAATATTTATAATTTAATTTATCCAGAATTTAATAATGTCTAAATTGTCAACATGATACTGCTTTGTGAAGTAAAATTCAAGAATAATACTGTATCAAAAATGATTTGGACCGAAAAAAATCAATTTTTGTCATGAATAGTACTTCGGGTGAATAGTGCCTCGTGAATAGTAACTCGGTATCAAAAGTATCCCAAATTCTCGGGTGAATAATATTTGAGTGAATAGTAACCGAGTGAATAGTAACCCGTGAATAGTACCCCGGGTGAAAATATTGATATTTAATAAGAAAGTTCAGATCAATATTTCAATGAAACGATACTGGATGAAGCGCAAAATTCAAGGATATTCCACTAATTTAAGGAATTATAGGAGCAATATTTACCATAGTAAGTTTAGATTTAAGAATATGAAAAGAAATAATATACGAAACTGCAAATGGATTTTCACATGTCATGCGGTAGTCCGCGTAGACAGATCATTTTCACAATTTAATAACAATTGAATACGAAGGGTTATTCACCAGGCATGCGGTAGTCCGCGTAGACAGGTTATTCCAACAAAATAATAAAGAATGGAATAACATAAGAATTTTACCATGCATGAGGTAGTCCGCGTAGACAGGTTATTCCAATAAAATAATAAAGAATTGAATAACAGAAGAATTTCACCATGCATGCGATAGTCCGCATAGACAGGTTATTCCAACAGAATAATAAAGAATAGAATAACAACACTTACGAGTATTGAAAGAAAATAACTCTCTTCATGAATACGAAAGAAATAATACCCCTTTATGAGTATTGAACGAAGATAATATTCCTTACGAATACGAAAAATAAAATCGTAAGTAAATATAAAATAAATAACACTCCTTATCTTAGTAGAAGATTGAATACTGAAGTAAAGTAGTAGCAGAATACTCCTCTTCTTTCTCTCTATAGTTTCTCTCTCTAGAGTTTCAGTGAATTCGTAAGAAATAATGAAGGAATGAGCTTCTATTTATAGGGGGAAAAACTGAATAGTAACTAATTCATGAACGGCCCAAGATTAATTTACTTTTAAACGGACAGTCCATATTGATTTACTATTAAAACTTAAAGCAACGATCCGTACTGATTTACTTTAAACCAGTGATCCATATTGATTTACTATTATAACTTTCCACCAACGGTCCATATTGGTTTACTATTATATCTTCAACCAACGGTCGAAAAAATTAGCACACCTCCTCATGGAATAATAAGCCAAACTTATAACAAATACCTCATAACAAACCCCCTCTATTTAAAAAATTGAATAAATATTTACCACAAATCATTTATCTTTAATCAACACATTTTTAATCTATTACTAATTATTCATCATTAATATTATAACTCACAATATTTAACAACCAGATCATTCCCAGGAAAGATGGGGCTTTCCGATAAGGATTTCTCCCTATTGGCGCGCAATTAGGTGACCAAACATCTCCTCGACAGAACTTTTTAGACATCGTCAATATTACAAATAATAATATAAATAACTTTGTTGTCTCAATTATTGATTAAATAATATAAAATATTATGCAGATGATACTGTGACAATAATTGAATCAAATAACGTAAGATACTATGCAGTAATTACTGTAGTAATAATTGAGTATAACTGAGTGACTTCTCACGTAAGCATCAATAATCAAAGATACTGTACAATACCGTGTGCTACTATGTTACCACGCGTATTACTGTACTTTTACCACCGGGTATTTCAACAATTTAACGGTAAAACTTTCGCCGTTATTTTTATGAAAAGATATTTCTATCGTTTTCTAACTCCGACAGTTATTCCGTTGTGGGGTCCACTAATGATGGTGTCATCGTACGGATATTCCCTGACAAAAAGAATATTTCCCGACCAAACAAATATTCCCCGACACAACGAATATTTTATATCAACTTGCTTACTTTGCAAAATTTTCACATATCACCCTTAACTTTAACCCTTTATCAATTTAACCATTAAATAGAATAATAATTATAAGAAAATTGAATACTTTCATTTCATAAAATTCGAGGTCTTACAATCTCCCCTCCTTATGAAATTTTGCCCTCGAAATTTAAGTACGTATCTGGTATGCCGAAGAGGTAAAGATACCTTGTTTAGATTCTAACTCTTGAGGTATAACCTTTGAGTGTTGAATATGATCCTTCTTATCCAAGATTTTAACACATATCTCCTTATACGTTAAATCTTCTGCTATCTCGTCCGGTTCTAATTCAATGATGTGGTTCAGGTCGTCGACATATTTATGTAACATTGATACGTGAAAAACGTTATGAACACGCGACATACTTGGCGGTAAAGCGAGTCTATAGGCCACAGTTCCTACTCGATCGAGGATTTCAAATGGGCCAATAAAATTGAGGGTTGAGATTTTCTCTCTTCGTCGATTCTTGCTTTTAGAATAACGCCTTCTTGAATCTTCTTCTTCATATTTATCAGCTCTAAGTCTGTAGCTTGAGCAACTTTAATTTATCGATTAAAGTCGATTCTAATCGTATATTCACTATCTTCACATAGGTTCTTGGAGTCTTTAACTCTATCTCCATCTTTTGTAAGTCGTATGAAATGGGTCTTTGTGTTAACGATATCGCACTCGCATACTATCTTCTACTAAACGTGTCAGCTACCACGTTCGCTTTTCTAGGATGGTATTGAATGGTATGGTCGTAATCTTCAACAACTCGAGCCAATATCTTTGGCACATGTTACGTTCGTTCTGGGTGAAGAAATATTTAAGGGTTTTAGAATGGGTTTTGTACTGGGGTCAATACAATATTCGATTTCACGCTCTAGGGTAGGCTAGGAAGTTCTTCGGGGAATACGTCAGGAAATTTATTAACAATAGAAATATCATTCAAATCTGACTTATTTTTTTTTAAATATGTGACATGGGCTAAGAAAACTTGACATCCATTTTTCAATAAACAAATGACTATGGCTTGATATGAAAGTGTTTGACTTTAGTGGTTTGGTTACTTGAATTTGCATAATAGGTTGGTTAGGAATATGAAAGCTAACAACCTTAAGAAAATAATCAATTTTTTTGCATGATGAGTAGTTAACCAATCAATCCCTAAAATCACATCAAACGCAAGTATTTTCAAAGAAATACGGTCGACAGGTAATGTGCGAGTGCCGATTTTAATCAACCAAGACTTATAGATAGTTGATGTTGTGACACCCCCAAATTTCGGTACTTCATTACCTCAAGATTTGGTGTTCACGTAATCAAAATATTCATTTCTAACTACCCAATCATAATAGAATTGAATAATAAAAGAAAACCTGCCCATACAGGATTAAACTTAAATAAAAGAAATCTCCCAGGTTATCCAACCTTTAACAACAATCATTCAAATGCGGAAAATTAAATAACTTCATTACAATCTTTAAATCAAATTCTGAAAGTAAACTATCAAAACTATTACAAGTCTTCAGTATTTATTCATCTTTCCTTTTCCCTTACTGGTACTAGGTACGTCATCCATTTCAACTTTAGCTGTAAGAAATTTTACAGGCAAGAGTGAGCAAACAAGGCCCACTTGAAATAACAATAAGTAAATCTTTAAACTTTCACATCAATTGCCAATATTAGGCTCAATAGAACTGAACAATATATTCTATTAACTTTCTAAAAATTATAACATTCACTGAGGGTCTAATGACCACGAATCATGTCCACAGTTATAAGTAATCTTTCAACTTTAACTTTAACAGTCATAAGACTATAAGGACTCCACGTACTTAGGGGGATCAACCCTTTCGTACAATGTATTGTGCATAACCATTTTAACGCTAAGCGTAAACCTCTATTAAAAGAGTTATTCATCTCAGTATTTAGAATACAAGTCCGCACCAAAGTAAGTTTGATTTGGATAAGTTTGTAAGGTAATTTGGTGTTCAACGGACATCAACTAAGGATTAGTTGAAGACAAGATAATAACACTATGTTATTGAATGATCATACTGAATAAACATTTCGTTCTAAGTTCATGCTTTAGGAATAATCTAATAGCATAACAATTGAATAACTTATCATACCTTGCTTTGAACAACGTTAAGCTAAGGTTACATCTTAGAATTTAATATCAAGCATGCACAACAAATAATAACTTGAACGATAAACTAAAGGTACTTGCATGCTAATATAACAAGTTTAGAGTTAAGAAAACTTGCACAATTATAAAAGTAGAGTTAGAGAACTTGCATAAGTGTAACATAACAGTGAAAAGTAACCTTGTTGAATAATAAAGTAGCAAAGGTTAGGGAACTTGCCTTGTGTGTAGGTTAAACAATTACTATTCACGTTCGCCCCAAGTCCTACACATACCATATGCATTGACAATACACATTAGTTACACTAACATTACCTTTATGAGTTCTTTTATTACTCTTAGTATAGCTACTAACTAAGTTTAAGTTTAAACAACATCACATCTTTCATGAACATTACTTTTTAGCTTTATTACAACTACTTAAATGATCATGCCATTGCACCACATGTACATTAACAACTTGATACAACATCCTAATACATGTCCAACATGTTATCATTAAGTTATACTAATACCCAAAGGGTTGCACTTGCATTCGTGCATCCCGACGCCCTCTGATTGGCTCTAAATACACAATAGTCCTAAAGATAGCCATTTTTACTACTATTACAGATCTCAAATTAAAACACTTAAAGAATGAAAGTTGTAGGTCTACTCGTCCTCTTTCCGAATCATCTTGAATTACCTCAATCGGAGTTCGTATGAAAAAGTTATGGCCGTTTTACTACAGGAGGTCAAAACTTCCCAACTAGGACACTTTTCCGGCAGTGGCGCTGGGGCGCGAGCTACGGCGCTGGGGCGCGAGCTTCAGCGCTGGGGCGCGAGCTAAAGCGCTGGGCGCGACCTACTGGCCCATTTTTGGCGCTGGGGCGCGAAATTTGGCGCTGGGGCGTGAATTTTGATGCTGGGGCGCCGCAACTCACAGAACCAACCCAGAAAGACAGAGCAAAGCTACTGTCTAATTTATTTTTAACGGTCAATGACATCCAACAACATATATAACTTCATAAAAATTACACATGAAAGTTAACAATCATCCATATATCAATTACCAACCACTAATTAACATTATCATAGACTAATTCTTTGAAAACACTGTGTTTTAAAAATTAAACTCCATTGACAAAATATAAATTTACAGTGGATGTAAATTTACACTGTTATCAACCAATTTTGATTCCTTTGAAATACATTATACCAATATATATCCCAATTACCATGTATAGTCCAATTTCTCAGTTAGTATATATATATATATATATATATATATATATATATATATATATATATAACCTTTGATAAATTCTACACTCAAGTTCGTACTCACCTATTTTCACTGTAAAAAAAATAATTTCTTGAATACGTAATTTAGCATACCATCATATTTATATATTAAGCATACAATTATATACAAATATATATATGCTAGTATAACAATAACCAACACACAGATTACAAGAATTTTGTAAAAACTTATACACAGTGAAGTTGAAGAACACCGACTATCAAATTCAAAGAGACAATATACCGTAAAATATATATTAAGGTTATAAACACGTACCTTTTGTTGTTAAGAAAACCTTGTTAACAAAATCTGTTTTGAAAAATCACGCACTTGACTTCTTCTCAAACTCTCTGAACTTTTCCTTTCTCTTTTCTTAATTCTCTCAGCAATAGACTAGGTATTAACACTGAGCGTAAAACTAATGAATCATACACGTAAAATAACTGTTATGGCAATAATAAGCCTATTTAATCTTATAAGTTACCAAACATATAACGTATAATCTTATAAATATAAATATATTTTATTTATATTTTTGTTTTATTCTATTAGTAATATAATTTAAAAATTAACAAGAATTTCAAAAGCCATAAGGCCTTGTTTGGCAACCCATTTATAAAATAAAAGATTAATATACTTACACCTTGTTTGGCAACACTAAATTAAAATTACTTTAATTTAATTTAATAACTCTTTATAACATAGTTATTTGTCAAACTTTATGTAATAACAATTAAATAAATTACTTAATCACATAACTCAATCCACGCAACACATTAATTATTTAACAAATAAATAATTAACTAATTACATTAATTATTTAGCAAATAAATAATTAACTAAATAAACTCAATCAAATTGAACAATTACTTATTCAATAATAAACATATCTAATAAATATTTATATAAATTAATAAATATTTATAACTTACATTTAAAAAATATAGAATGTTACAGATGTAATAAAAGTTTCTCCTAACGGAGTCTCAACAGATAAGTCAAAGTCTAATTTCTCAAGGGTCAAGTTCAAACGTTGAGCACAAGCAAGAGAAATAAAAGAGTGGGTAGAACCGTATCGAATAAGGTATAAACTTCATAAGTGTTTATGATTAACTTACCCGTGATAACTTCATTCGGGTTCCTCGACAAACGCTCTCATTTAAACTACCGGCTTTAACTTCTCTGAGACGACATTTGGTGTCACTATCCCAACTGGACTTGGCTTCACTGCACGACCAAATTGAGTTAGGTGACCTTCTTTTTCGCAATTGTAACACGCTTTGGACTGCATCGTGCAGTTTAGACTGATGTGTCCCTCCCTTCCGCATTTGTAACATACGATCGGCGGTCGTTCTCCTTCCTTAACAACAGGTGCTGGTGCTGACGTCTTTCCATCATTATTGAATTTTTTCTTCTTGAAATTTCTACTTCTATTATCATGGCATTGATTACCACCGAAGTGGTTACCATTCTTGGCATGATAATTTCCTCCATGATGGTTATCGTCGTTCCGATGGTCGTTGCCACCGGTATGATTATTATCGTGTTGTTAGTCGTTACCTTTTGGTTGGACTGACTCATTATCGCGCTCCAATAACTGAGCCTTATCCACAACATCTAAATATAAACAAAGTTTGTGAGAAATTAGGTATTGTTGTATTTCGGGTTTCAAACCTCTTAGAAACATTCGCATCATTCGCTCCTCATTATCGACCAAATGAGATGCAAATCGGGATAAATCCGTAAACTTAGCCTCGTACTGCGATACGATCATATTATTTTGCTCCAGTTTGATGAATTCCACCTCCTTCATTTGATGAATACTTTCGAAAAAGTACTTGTCGTTGAACAATTCTTGGAACTTCTCCCAAGACATCTTTAGGCGGCAGGTTTAGTACGTTTTACAGATTCCCACCAATGATCTGCCTCATCTCGCAACATGAACGTGGTAAAGGGAACCTTTTGCCCCTCGAAGCATCCCAAGACATCAAATATCTTGGTGATCTGCTTAATCCATGTTTATGCCTTAAGTGGTTTTGGCTTTCCCGAAAACTCCGGCTGTCCCAACTCCTTGAACTGCTTAGCGGTGACCAGCCGTGAGTTGCCAGTGTTTACACCTGCATTCTGAACAGGAGTCTCTCTCGTTTGGTTTTGCATAAATTCTAAAAAGTTCCTAAGCATACCATCGTTCATTATTTGGTCGGTGTTGTTGTTTACACGAGGATTATTGCCTTCCTGATGCACCTTATCATAGTTATTGATCGCCAGTAACTCAACGGTCTCATATGCTTCATTGCTTATCTCAATATTTTCGGATGCCATTTTCAAATACTGCCACAAAACAAGGGTTAATTGACATGTCACATATTATCCCTATACTCTGACCGACCAAATAAATACCAAATAAACTTAGGTAAGTCATACTAGCAAAGGAATTTCCCGTCTCTCCCCTCCTAGTTCTAGTCTCACATCTCAGCTAGGGATCATATCCCTAAGCTTTGATACCAACTGTGATGCCCCTAAAATAGGTATACATCTCCCATCTTGGGTCACCAAATACATAGTATATAATTCAAATACAAACTTAATTTATACAACTGATAAGAGTCGTGTAGAATACGACAAAACATAAGCTGTGAGTTTTAATACAAATATTGTCTTCTAGACAGTATTCAAACTCAAAAATAAGTCCTCATTTATTATCACACTATTTCACAGAATAGTGAGGATTACTAATGCAAACATCTGAATCGTCACTCCGTTCCCCGACTAGTACCAGCTATATTCTCATTTCCTGAAGAGAACAATGAAAGCAAAGGGTGAACTCAACTAGCCTAGTAAAAAATATTATGAATAAGATAATGTAGAATAAATTATCGTTAGCCTTTAACAATGTTAAACTGATAAAATACAATAAACATCAAATTTAACTGTAGCGGAACAAGCAAACCATTAGAAAGTCAAGTAGAGCATGATATCTACTATCTTCTATGATTTAAAAAGTTTTTCATCAACTTTATCGCTGAGACTCAGTTTAATAAATAAACCACATCATCGAATCATCCCTGCACTACGGGCCAAGGATATTCATGTAATCATCAATGGTCATGATCAAATCAACAACTGTCCATCAATGCATTACGAGCCAATGAGGACTTTTACCATATCATTTGTAACATTACGGTCATGATTATACCGAAAAATCCCTGGTTATAATCATACCAAGTCCATCTATGCACTACGGCCACAGATGACTTTCATCATAATATAAGCTTGAGGATGATGACAATGATATAAAAATTCAATTAAAAGAAAGCAAAGGATAAATTTTTAAATATTTATAATTTAATTTATTCAGAATTCAATAATGTCCAAATTGTCAACATGATACTGCTTTGTGGAGTAAAATTCAAGAATAATACTGTATCAAAAATGATTTAGACCGAAAAAATTAATTTTTGTCATGAATAGTACTCTGAGTGAATAGTAACTCGATATGAAAAGTACCCCGAATCTTCGGGTGAATAATATTTGAGTGAATAGTAACCTGTGAATAGTATCCCAGTTGAAAATATTGATATTTAATAAGAAAGTTCAGATCAATATTCCAATGAAACGAAACTGGATGAAGCACAAAACTCAAGGATATTCCACTAATTTCAGGAATTATAGAAGCAATACTTACCATAGTAAGTTTAGATTTAAGAATATGAAAAGAAATAATATACGAAACTGCAAATGGATTTTCACATGTCATGCGGTAGTCCGCGTAGACAGATCATTTTCACAATTTAATAATAATTGAATACGAAGGGTTATTCACCAGGCATGCGGTAGTCCGCGTAGACAGGTTATTCCCACAGAATAATAAAGAATGGAATAACAAAAGGATTTCACCATGCATGCGGTAGTCTGCATAGACAGGTTATTCCAACAGAATAATAAAGAATAGAATAACATAAGAATTTCACCATGCATGCGGTAGTCCGCGTAGACAGGTTATTCCAACAGAATAATAAAGAATGGAATAACAAAAAAATTTCACCATGCACGCGGTAGTCCGCGTAGACAGGTTATTCCAATAGAATAATAAAGAATGGAATAACAACCCTTACGAGTATTGAAAGAAAAATAACTCTATTCATTAATACGAAATAAATAATACCCCTTTACGAGTATTGAACGAAGATAATATTACTTACGAATACGAAAAATAATATCGTAAGAGAATATGAAATAAATAACACTCCTTACCTTAGTAGAAGATTAAATACTGAAGTAGGGTAGTAGCTGAATACTACACTTCTTTCTCTCTATAGTTTCTCTCTCTAGAATTTTAGTGAATTCGTAAAAAATAATGAAGGAATGAGCTTCTATTTATAGGAAAAGGACTGAATATTAACTAATTCATGAACGGCCCAGATTAATTTACTTTTAAACGGACAGTCCATATTTACTATTAAAACTTAAAACAACGGTCCATACTGATTTACTTTAAACCATCGATCCATATTAATTTACTATTGTAACTTTCCACCAGCGGTTCATATTGATTTACTATTATATTTTCAACCAACGGTCGAAAAAATTAGCACATCTCCTCATGGAATAATAAGCCAAACTTATAACAAATACCTCATAACAAATCCCTCTATTTAAAAAATTGAATAAATATTTACCACAAATCATTTATCTTTAATCAACACATTTTAAATCTATTAACAATTATTCATCATTAATATTATAACTCACAATATTTAACAACCAGATCTTTTTCAGGAAAGATGGGGCTTTCCGATAAGGATTTCTCCCTATTGGCGCGCAATTAGGTGACCAAACCTCTCCTCGACATAACTTTCTAGACATCGTCAATTTTGTAAATAATAATATGAATAACTTTATCGTCTCAATTATTGATTAAATAATATAAAATCTTATGCAGATGATACTGTGACAATAATTAATCAAACAACGTGAGATACTATGCAGCAATTACTGTAGTAATAATTGAGTATAACTGAGTGATTTCTCACGTAAGCATCAATAATCAAAGATACTGTATAATATAATGTGCTACTATGCAACCACGCGCATTACTGTACTTTTACCACCTGGTATTTCAACAGTTTAACGATAAAACTTTTGCCGTTATTTTTATGAAAAGATATTTCTGTCGTTTTCTAACTCCGACAGTTATTCTGTTGTGGGGTCCACTAATAATGGTGTCGTCGTACGGATATTCCCTGACAAAAAGAATATTCCCCGACACAACGAATATTTTATATCAACTTGTTTACTTTGTAAAATTTTCACATATCACCCTTAACTTTAACCCTTTATCAATTTAACCATTAAATAGAATAATAATTATAAAAAAATTGAAACTTTCATTTCATAAAATTCGGGGTCTTACAATCAGTATATGTATATACAATTACACACTACCAGCAAAATTGCAAATACAAAATATATACCTGTTTATGGCAATTCAATATATCTAGATTGATACATCGATCCAACAACATAGAAAGAACCTACTCATATAAGAAAAAAAACTTTCAATTTGAATTTAGAATGAAATATGGCTTGAAAAATAATTAATCAATTTGGGCCTATATTTTATTTTAGAAATATGGGTCCAAACTTTACCCAACATAAATAAATAAAAATAGTTAACTACCCATTTGTTCCCGTTATTATGGTTGACCTAACAGTGGATTAAATGCAAAATCGACCACTGAACTTTAGTGATTTTTGGGTATTCAGTCCCTTTCTTCTGGTCAACGCAAATTGAGGCCGTTTCTATTCAAAAATTTAGACTTTGAACCCTCTAGGCGCCACATGTGCATTGACCTGATGATGTGGCACACGTGGCGCCTACGTAGCACACGTGGCAGCTCTGACGTGGTATTTTATATTGTAATTTGACATGTGTCCGTTGCTAACGTGGCGTCTTTTAAGTTTTTTCCAAAAATTGCCTTTCCACATATTCGAACTTGCAACCTATCGTTTGGAACTTTGGTCATATGACCACCCGAGCACCACGGGCCTAGCTGTTAGTAATTTGCAAGGATTAATCTTTATATCAAAACAAAGCAATTTCCCCAAAAAAAATTAAAATACTTTACAGATCCTTCAGACAACATTCATTTCGTTCTTCGTCTTTCTCTCTCATCCAACTCTCGTATGAAATCGTCTCTCTCTTGCTGTAAAGTGAGACAAAAGGTTAGGGTCCCATCGTCTCTCTGTTGTGTTATAATCTTGAACTTCGTGAGGAATGAAAAGAAGAAAGTAGCACCCTAAAGAAAATAGCCATCAAAAGGTTAGGGAAGGTTCAATATCCACTGGAGTCAGTGGGATTTCACCAAGGTATTGTGGGTGTGGGATACGAGTATGAATTTGTACATCGTTAAAGGGACTCAGTGTTGGGAGGAAGTTTTATGGTTGTTCAAATTATGGTGTAAGTTATTATATTTACCCTGATAAAATTTTAAATTTTTACATATAATCGTAATAATTGATAATTGTATGTTTAATTTTCTACAGACCCAAACATTTTGTGGCTTTTTTCAATGGATTGACTCTATCCACTTGTTAGAAGATTCTGGGGTAGAGAATAATCCGGGTCTATTGAATTTAAGGAGCATAGAAATTGACCTACAGATGATGAAGGAGAAAGCTCATGACTTGGGAGTGCAAGTATCGAAATTGGAAAAAAAGAAAGTTCAATTGAAGAATGATTTGAAGTGTTTAAAAGAAGAAATAAGGAATTTACAAACTAGGGAGAAATGTAAGACCCCAACTTTTTATAATAAAATTAAATTTTTTCTAATTATTATTTTGAATAATAAGGTGTTAATTTGATATAATTATTTGGTTATGGGTGAAATGTATAAATTTTGCAGCACAAGCAAGTGGTTATAAAATATTCATTGTTGTCGAGGAATATTCGTTTGGTCGTGAAATATTCTTATTGTCGGGGAATATTCGTACGACGGTGTAGCAATTTGTGGGTCCCATAACGAAAAATGGTCGGATGAAAAAACGACAAGTTTGAGTTTTTTTACAAATAACGGTGTAGTTGTTACCGTTAACACTGTTGAAATACCCGGTAGTTAAAGTACAGTAATACGCGTGGTTGCACAGTAGCACACGGTATTGCACAATATTTTTGAATTATTGATTCTTACGTAAGAAGGAACTACTCAATAATTGTTACATTAATTATTGTTCAATATTTTATTTTATTGGTTCAATAATTGCTACGTTGATATTTTATATTATTGTTGTTTCAATAATTGTCACTGCACAATATTTCCCATTACCAGATCAATAATTCATATTATTTGAATAATATTATTAGATACCATTATTGGTAATGTTTAAGGAAGTTCTGTCTAGGAAAGGGGTTTGGTGACCTAATTGCGAGCTAGTAAGGAGAAATCCTTATCGAAAAGCCCCATCTTTCCTGGAAATGACCTGCTTGTCATTATTGTGATTCTATAATATTATTTGTGAATAATTAATTATTGATTTATATGATAAAAAAATATTTATTTTATATGAATATAAATGAAGAAATTAATGTTGAGGTGTTTTATTAGTATTTTGTCGGAATGGAGGTATTAAAAATCATCCGTATGTGGTTTTCAGTCATTTTCTGTTTGAAATTTGGAAAAATTTTTCTTCTACAAAGTTGTAGAGAATTAAATTTTCTATGGAATGGATATAAAATTCATATTTTTATGATAAAAGGGCTATTCATTATGAATTATTGAAGTTTCTGAATATTGTTTAAATTTAAAACATTTTTAGAAATTTTTTAGAATGGGCGGGCCCCACTCTTGTCCTTGTTGGCATGTCGAGAATTTTTTTCAATGGTAGTGTGCGTGAATAGAAGCAGGTAAAGCCATCAGATAGCAGTTTAAGTCTGCTTTGATGTTCTAGTATTTTTCTATAAATAGGGTGCTTAGGTTAGAATTAAAAATCACACCAGAATCAGAAATTTTCTCTCTCTATAATATCGAGCGTATTTTTATGAGTATTTAGATACTTTGAGAATTGATAAGCAGTGCAAGCTTTTTTTAGCATTATATCCAATATTCTAGTTAGAAGTACTATTCTTTTGAGGTAAGGGATTTTATTCCTTTCAATATCATTATACCAAAATATTGGTATGAATTTTATTATGAAATTTTTATCATTTCATGTTGAGGTTACTATTCACGTATACAATACTATTCACGTATACGATACTATTTACGAATACGGTTCTATTCACGAGTACTATTCACAAAGTATAATTTTTCTTATGAAATTGTTACCTTTTGTGTCGGGGTTACTATTCACGTATACGACACTATTCACGAATATGACACAATTCACAAAAAAAATTAAATTTTCTTTTCTTCGTCCAAGTTGTCTATTATGGTTACTATCTTTGATTGTATCTATATTTTGATCTTCATTCTTGAATTTTGCTCTACAATTGATTATTATGGAGTATTTTTGAACTTAGATAAACCAAAGTACGAATACCTAATCTTTGTCCTTTTATCTCACTGGATTCATTTTTTTAAGATATTTTTCATCATCCTCAGTCTTAAATGGTGATACTTGATGAATATCTTTGGCCTGTAGTGCAAAGATGAATGATTACCTGATGAATATCTTTGGCCCGTAGTGCAAAGATGGATAAGAGTTGAGATGAACATGACCAACTGGTGATACAAATGAATATCTTTGGCCCGTAGTGCAAAGATGAATATTTGGTTCAAGATGTATATTGATTGATGTTATAGGGATAAAATATTGATGATGGACTTTTAAATCATAGAAGATAGTAGACTTCATTCTCTACTTAACTCTTCTAATGAATTATTATTTTTGCTGCGAATATTGATCTAAAACTTGTTGTCCATTATATTTTATCTGATTTATTGAAAGCTAACGATAATTTGTTATACATTATCTTAGTCATAATATTCTTTACTAGGCTAGTTGAGCTCACCCTTTTCCTTTTTGTTCCATTTTTCTTCTCAGGAGGCGATAATACAGCGGGAACTAGTCGGGGTGTGGAGTGATGGGTCCAGACAGTTGTTTTAGCAGTCCTCACTATTTTGTAAAATAGTGTATCAATAATTATAATGAGGACTTATTTGAGTTTGGATATTATCTAGAAGATAATATTTGTATTTAAACTCACAGCATATGTGTTGTCGTATTTTGCACGACAATTGTAATAATGAAGTTTGTAGTTGTTTCTGTACCATGTATTTGGCGACTCAGAATGGGTTGTGTAAACCTATTTTGAGGGCATCACAGTTGGTATCGGAGCTTAGGAATATGATCTCTGGCGGAGATCGGAAAATTGAACTAGGAAGGGAGAGACGAGTAAATCCTTCGCTAGTGTGTCCTACCTAAGCTTATTTGTGTTTAATTGGTCGGTTAGAATATAGGGATAATATGTGGTATATCAATTTCTTTAATTATCCCTTGTTTTATGGCAGTATTTGAGAATGACAGCTAAAAATGTTAACAATGGAGTGAATGAGACCGTTGGACACCTTTAATCACCAACCAAGAGAACGTGCAACAGGACGACAATGTTCCTCCTGTAAACACCACCACCAATCAAACGATGAATGATGTGATGTTTAGAAGCTTTTTGCAGTTCATGCAAAATAAGACGAGGGAGACTCGTGTACAAAATACGGGTGGAAATAATAGAACGCGCGGCTTATCACAGCCAAGTAGTTCAAAGAGTTGGGACCACCATAATTTTTGGGAAAGCCGGATCCGATCAAGGCGGAAACGTGGGTTAAGCAAATTATCAAGATATTTGATGTCTTGAGATGCACAGAGGACAGAAGGTTCCATTCGCCACCTTTATGTTCCATGGTGAGGCAGATTACTGGTGGGAATATGTGAAGCGTACCCAGCCAGCCGCACTCAATATATCTTGGAAAACATTTCAGAAACTGTTCAATGACAAGTACTTTCCTGAAAGTATTTGTCATATAAAGGAGGTAGAGTTTATTAGGCTGGAACAGAACAACATGACTGTGTCCCAGTACAAGGCTAAGTTCGCGGAGTTATCCAGGTTTGCACCTCATTTGGTAGAAAATAAGGAACGTATGATGCGGATGTTTCTGAGAGGTCTAAAACCCGAAATTCGTCAATATCTTGTTTCTCACAAATTTTCTCTATATTCAGATGTTGTGAACAGGGCTCAATTAGTAGAGCGAGATAATGAGTTTGTTCAACCGAGGGACCATAACCAGGGTCATACTGGTGGCAGCAGTTATTGGAGCAATGATAACCAGTGGGGAGGAAAATATCCAGACAAAAGAGGTAACCACTCTGGTGGTAATCGTGGCCATGATGGTAGAAGAAGCGAGTCGGGGGGATTTCAAAAAGAGAAGGTACAACAATGACAACGTGAAGACGTCAGCACCAGCATCAACTGTTTCTAGGGGAGGAGAACGACCACCGGTTGTATGTTATAAATGACGAAAAGAGGGACACATCAGCCCAAACTACCCACAACAATCCAAGGTGTGTTATAATTGTGGAAAGGAAGGTCATATAGCTCGAGATTGTCCTGTAGCGAAACTCAGTCCATCAGGAATGGTGACTCCAAAGGCTGTCCCGGACAAGTCAAAGTCAGTGGTTCCTGGAAGAGCGTTTGTCGTGACTGCCCAAAACGTGAGGAACCCAAACGAGGTGATCACAGGTAAGCTAATCATAAACTCTTGCGAAGTTTATATCTTTTTAGATACCGGTTCTACCCATTCTTTTATCTCTCCTGCTTGTGCTCAACGTTTGAACTTGACTCCGGAGAAATTAGACTTTGACTTATCTGTTGAGACTCCATTAGGAGAAACTTTTGTTACATCCACAGTTTATAAATCTTGCTTGATTCAAGTTGGGACCATCACATTACCTGTCGATCTTATTTCTTTGAAAATACATGCATTTGATGTGATTTTAGGGATTGATTGATTAACCACTCATCATGCTAAAATTAATTTTTTTTCATAAGGTTGTTAGTTTTCATATTCCTAACCAACCTGTTATGCGAATTTAAGTAACCAAATCACTAAAGTCAATCACTGTCATATCAATCCATAAAGCCATTCGTTTATTAAAAAATAGATGTCAAGCTTTCTTGGCCCATGTCATGGAGTTGAACAAAAATACGTCAGATTTGAATAATATTTCTGTTGATAGTGAATTTCCTGACGTATTTCCTGAAGAACTTTCCGGTCTACCCCCAGAACGTGAAGTTGAATTCTTTATTGACCTTGAACCTGGTACAAAATCCATTTCTAAAAACTCATATCGAATGGCTCCTATTGAACTTCAGGACTTAAAGGTCCAACTACAAGAGTTATTAGACATCGGTTTCATTCGTCCTAGTACATCACCTTGGGGTGCTCCTGTTATTCGTAAAGAAGAAAGACGGGAGTATGCGACTTTGTATAGACTACCGGGAATTGAACCATGTCTCCATCAAGAATAGGTATCTGCTACCTCGCATTGATGACTTGTTCGACCAGTTGCAAGGAGCACAATTCTTTTCAAAGATCGATCTTCATTCTGGATATCATCAGCTGAAGATTAAAACTGAGGATATTCCGAAGACTGCCTTCAGAACTTGGTACGGGCATTATGAATTCTTAGTCATGTCTTTTGGATTGACTAATGCTCCTGCTGCTTTCATAGATATGATGAACCGTGTATTCAATGAATATTTGGATCAGTTCGTTGTTGTCTTTATTGATGACATCCTCATCTATTCCAAAAGTCGTGAAGATCATGAACGCCATTTGAAGCTAGTACTTCAAAGGCTTCGTGATAACAAGCTATATGCTAAGCTGAAGAAATACGAGTTCTTTTTTGAGGAAGTAGCATTCCTTGGGCACGTGGTATCAAAATATGGAGTATCTATTAATGCGGCAAAGATTGAAGCAATACAAAGTTGGGAGCAACTGAAGTCAGTGATCGAAGTACGTAGCTTTCTGGGCTTAGTTGGTTATTATCAGAGATTCGTGGAAGGATTTTCTCGAATTGCTACTCCGTAAACTCAGCTGACTCGAAAAGATACAAAATTCGTATAGAGTGAGGAATGCGAGAAAAGTTTCCAAGAGCTCATAAGAAGACTCATTTCGGCACCTGTTCTGACAATACCATCTGGTTTGGATGGATTTGTTATCTACAACGATGTTTCAGGCAAAAGGTTAGAATGTGTTCTCATGCAACATGAGAAAGTCATAGCCTATGCCTCGTGACAACTCAAAGAATATGAGAGGAATTATCCTACTCATAATCTGGAGTTGGCAGCAGTCGTTTTCGTGTTGAAGATCTGAAGACACTACCTGTATGGGGAGAAAGTGGAGATTTATATGGATCAAAAGAGCCTTAAATATTTCTTCACCCAAAACGAATCAACATGCGGCAACGACGTTGGCTCGAGCTGTTGAAAGATTACGACCATACCATCCAATACCATCCTGGAAAAGCAAACGTGGTAGCTGACGCATTGAGTAGAAGATCGTATGCGTGTACGATTGCGATGTTATTAACACAAAGACCCATTTCGTACGACTTACAAAGGATGGAGATAGAGTTAAAGGCTCCAAGTACCCACGTGATGATATCAAACATTCGAGTAGAACCAACTTTAATCGATAAAGTTAAAGCTGCTCAAGCCACAGACCTAGAGCTGGTGCGTATGAAGAAGAAAGAACAAGAAGGTGTTATTCTAGAAGCAAGAATAGATGAAGAAGGAATACTTCGAGTCAACTCTAGACTTTGCATTCCTAACGATTCTGACTTAAAGCATAGAATCATGATAGAGGCGCACAACACACCGTTTGCAATCCATCCTGGGAGTACCAAAATGTATCATGATCTTCGACATACATTTTGGTGGAGCAATATGAAGAGAGAGATCGTGGAGTTTATATCGAGCTGTTTAACTTTTCAACGTGTAAAGGCAGAGCATCAAGTGCCAAAGGGTCCATTGCAACCACTTGAGATTCTAAAATGGAAGTGGGAACACATTACCATGGATTTCGTTATGGGTCTTCCCAAGGTTTCTCAAGGCATAGATACGATTTGGGTCATTGTTGATAGGTTAACCAAGTCTGCTCATTTCTTGCCGATACGGGAGACTTATTCCCTTGAACGTCTTGCTCGTACGTACGTGAGTGAGATTGTGAGATTTCATGGCATGCCAGTATCCATAGTTTTGGATCGTGACCCAAGATTCACTTCACGATTTTGGGTTAGCTTGCAGAAAGCTATGGGTACGGATTTATAATTTAGTTCGGCATACCATCCTCAAACGGACGGACAATCAGAAAGGACGATTCAAACTCTTGAAGATCTATTAAGACTCTGTGTCCTAGATTTCAAAGGAAGTTGGGATAAGTACTTGTCATTGGTGGAATTCTCCTATAACAAAAGTTATCAAGCAAGTATAGGCATGGCTCCATTCGAAGCGTTGTATGGATGAAAGTGTCATTCTCCATTATGCTGGGACGAGGTGGGAGGTGGGAGGTGGGTGAAGCAACGTTTTTGGGACCAGAATTGGTACGCATGACTGCAGAAAAGATCCAAATGATCCGACAACGCATACAAACTGCACAGGATCCACAAAAGAGTTATGCAGATCTTCATCAAAAGGACGTGGAATTTAATATTGGGGATCATGTATTGTTGTGTATTGCTCCATAGAAGGGAGTTACAAGATTCGGGAAGAGAGAAAAGCTCAATCCACGATTTGTTGGTCCATTTGAGATTCTTGACCGAATAGAAAATATGGCCTATAGACTCGCATTACCTCCAAGCATGTCTCGTTTTCATAATATTTTTCACATATCTATGCTTCATAAATATGTGAAAGACCCAAACCACATTATTGAGTTAGAACCAGACGAGATAGCCAAAGATTTAACGTATGAGGAGGTACCTGTCAAAATCTTGGATAGGAAGGAGCATGTCCTACGCACAAAGGTTATACCACAAGTCAAGGTTTTGTGGAGGAATCATGCTATTGAGGAAATGAACTGGGAGTTGAAATCGGAAATAAAAGTGAGGTACCCTCACCTTTTCGAAATATCAAGTACGTACGTCAATTTTGAGGACGAAATTTCATAAGGAGGGGAGGTTGTAAGACCCTAATTTTTTATAAATAAAATTAAATTTTCTCTCATTATTATTTTGAATAATAAGTTGTTAATTTGATATAATTCTTTGGTTATGGGTGAAATGTGCAAATTTTGCAAAATAAGTAAGTGGTTATAAAATATTCATTGTTGTCGAAAAATATTCATTTAGTCGTGC
This sequence comes from Panax notoginseng, assembly GCA_016801055.1. Classification (NCBI taxonomy): domain Eukaryota; kingdom Viridiplantae; phylum Streptophyta; class Magnoliopsida; order Apiales; family Araliaceae; genus Panax; species Panax notoginseng. The sequence goes on along the minus strand of CM029019.1, from coordinate 44,029,774 downwards.
AATATTCTTGTTGTTGGGGAATATTCGTATGAAGGCGCAATCATTTGTGGGCCCCATAATAGAAAACGGTCGGATGAAGAAAACTATAAGTTTGAGTTTTTTACAAATAACAGTGTAGTTATTACCATTAACACTGTTGGAATACCCGGTGGTTAAAGTACAGTAATACGCATGGTTGCACAATAGCACATGGTATTGCACAGTATTTTTAGATTATTAATTCTTACGTAAGAAGGCACTACTCAATAATTGTTACAGTAATTATTGTTCAATATTTTAGTTTATTGGTTCAATAATTGCTTCGTTGATATTTTATATTATTGTTGTTTCAATAATTATCACTGCACAGTATTTTCTATTATCAGATCAATAATTTATATTATTTGAATAATATTATTAGATAGCATTATTGGTAATGTCTAAGGAAGTTCTTGTGAGACCCCAAATTTTATGAATAAAGATTTAATTTTCTCGAAATATTTTTTTTTAATATTATGGTGTGGATTTGAGATAGTGTTATAGTTGTGGGTAGTATTTATAAATTTTGCAAAGTATGCAAGTTGTTATATAATATTCGTTTGGTCGAGAAATATTCTTTTTGTTGGAGAATATCCGTACGACGGCATAATCATTGGTGGACCCCACAACGGAAGTATTGTCGTAGTAAGAAAACGACAGAATTATCTTTTTATAAAAATAACGGCGAAAGTGTTACCGTTAAAACTGTTGAACTACTCAGTAGTAAAAGTACAGTAATACACGTGGTTGTATAGTTGCACACGGTATTGATTAGTGATGCTTATGTAAGAAGTCACTCAGTAATACTCAATTATTGCTACAACAATTGCTGCATCATATCTCTCATATTATTTATTCAATTATTGTCACATTATCATCTGTATAAAATCTTATATTATTAAATCAATAATTGAGACGACAAAGTTATTTATATTATTAAATTGCAATATTTACAATGTCTAGAAGTTCTGTCAAGGAGAGGTTTGGTCACCTAATTGCGCGCCAATAGGGAGAAATCCTTATTGGAAAGCCCCTTCTTTCATAGGAACGACCTGGTTGTTAAATATTGTGAGTTATAATATTAATGATGAATAAGTTCGTGTTGATTAAAGATGAATTTGATAGTTCCATTGTGTTGAAATTATTTGTGTTATTGGAAATCAACATTTATTTCTATAATAATTGATGTCTGGAGGTTATAGTGTTCAATCAGGTATTCGGAGCACTTTTCGTGTCAGAGTACTATTCACGAGTTACTATTCATGAGTTACTATTTACGAGTTACTATTCATAGGGTACTATTCACCCGAAAGATATATTTCTTTTCGGTCCAAATCATTTTTGGGTAGAATATTATTCCATGAGGAGATGTGATAATTTTTCAGACCGTTGGTTGAAGATATAATAGTAAATCAATATGGACCGCTGGTGAAAAGTTATAATAGTAAATCAATATGGATCGCTGGTTTAAAGTTTTAATAGTAAATCAGTATGGACCGTTGCTTTAAGTTTTAATAGTAAATTAATATGGACCATCCGTTTAAAAGTAAATCAATCTGGACCGTTCATGAAGATATTTGTTGTCTTGGGATGCTCCGAAGAGCAAAAGGTTCCCTTTGCCACCTTTATGTTGCTTGAAGCAGCAGATTACTGGTGGGAATCTGTAAAACATACCCAGCCTGACGCACTCAAGATGTCTTGGGAGAAGTTTCAAGAATTATTCAACGATAAGTACTTTCCTGAAAGTATTAGTCACATGAAGGACGTGGAATTCATCAAGTTGGAGCAAAATAATATTACCGTGTCGCAATACGAGGCTAAATTTGCGGAGTTATCCTGGTTTGCATCCCATTTGGTCGATAATGAGGAGCGAATGACGCGAATGTTTCTAAGAGGTTTGAAACTTTGTTTATATTCAGATGTTGTGAATAGGGCTCAGTTATTGGAGCGCGATAATGAGTCAGCACAACCAAAAGGTAATGACCAGCAACACGATAATAATCATACCGGTGGCAACGGCCATCGGAACAATGATAACCATCGTGGGGGAAATTATCATTCTCAGAATGGTAACCACTTCAGTGGTAATCATGGCGAAGATAATAGGAGTGGAAATTTCAAGAAGAGAAGGTTCAATAATGATGGAAAGACGTCAGCATCAGCACCCGTTGTTAAGGAAGGAGAACGACCGCCGGTCGTATGTTACAAATGTGGAGGGGAGGGACATATCAGTCCAAACTGCGTGATGCAGTCCAAAGCGTGTTACAATTGTGGAAAAGAAGGTCACCTAGCCCGATTTTGTCGTGCACCAAAGTCAAGTCCAGCTGGGATGGAGGCATCAAAGGGTGTCCTAGACAAAACAAAATTGGTAGTTTAAGGGAGAGCGTTTGTCGTAACCTCCCAAAAAGCGAGGAATCCGAACGAGATGATCACGGGTAAGCTAACCATAAACTCTAGCGAAGTTTATACTTTATTTGATACCAGTTCTACCCATTCTTTTATCTCTCTTGCTTGCGCTCAACGTTTAAATTTGACCCTAGAGAAGTTAGACTTTGACTTATTGGTTGAATCTTCGTTAGTAGAAACCTTCGTTACTTCCACTATTTATAAATCTTACTTAATTCAAATCGACACTTTCACGTTACCTGTCGATCTTATCTCTTTGAAAATACTTGCCTTTGATGTGATTTTAGGAATTGATTGGTTAACTACTCATCATGCTTTTCGTAAGGTGGTTAGCTTTCATATTCCTAACCAACCTATTATGCGAATTCAAGCAACCAAACCACTAAAGTAATCACTGTTATATCAAGCTATAAGTAAAGAGCCCCGAGCCTCTATCTGGTGACTTTCTGTTGATGGGGGATGCACAGAAGCCAGACTTTCTGTAGGCGACGTCGTGAATGATGATGGCAAGTTGATAGGTATCAATGTGACGTACTATCCAAGTCTTGGATGAGAGTCACAGTTTTGAATGATATTTCTATTGTTAATAAATTTCCTGACGTATTCTTGAAGACTTCTTAGCCTACCCCTAGAGCGTGAAATCGAATTTTGTATTGACCCCAGTACAAAACCCATTTCTAAAACCCTTAAATATTTCTTCAACCAAAATGAACGTATAATACGCCAAAGACGTTGGCTCGAGCTGTTAAAGATTACGATCGTACTATTCAATACCATCGTGGAAAAGCGAACGTGGTAGCTGACACGTTGAGTAGAAGAACGTATGCGTTTACGAGTGCGATGTTGTTAACACAAAAACTCATTTCGTATAACTTACAAATGATGAAGATAGAGTTAAAGACTCTAGGGACCCACGTGAAGATAACGAATATACGATTAGAATCGACTTTAGTCGATAAAGTTAAAGCCGCTCAAGCTACATACTCAGAGTTGATGAATGTTAAGAAGAAGGTCAAAGAGGGTGTTATTCTAGAAGCAAGAATAAACGAAGAGAAGAAATCTCAACCCTCGATTTAATTGGCCCATTTGAAATCCTCGATGGAGTAGGAACTGTGGCTATAGACTCGTTTTACCGTCAAGTATGTCGCGTGTTCATAATGTTTTTTATGTATCGATGTTACGTAAATATGTGGACGACCCGAACCACATTATTGAATTAGAACTAGATGAGATAGTAGAAGATTTAACGTATGAGGAGATACATGTTAAAATCTTGGATAAGAAGGATTATATTCGACACTCAAAGGTTGTACCTCAAGAGTTAGAATTTGAAGTGAAGTCAAGGTATACTCACCTATTCGGCATACCAGGTTCGTACGTAAATATTTTATACTCATAAGGAGGGGAGATTGTGAGACCCCAAATTTTATGCGAAATACTTTTTTTTAATATTATGGTGTGGATTTGAGATAGTGTAATAGTTGTGGGTAATATTTATAAATTTTACAAAGTATGCAAGTTGTTATATAATATTCGTTTGGTCGGGGAATATTCTTTTTGTCAGAGAATATCCGTACGACGGCATAATCATTGGTGGACCCCACAACGGAAGTATTGTCGTAGTAAGAAAATGACAGAATTATCTTTTTATAAAAATAACGGCGAAAGTGTTACCGTTAAAACTGTTGAACTACTCGGTAGTAAAAGTACAGTAATACGCGTGGTTGCATAGTAGCACACGGTATTGATTATTGATGTTTACGTAAGAAGTCACTCAGTAAGACTCAATTATTGCTACAATAATTGCTGCATCATATCTCACATATTATTGATTCGATTATTGTCACAGTATCATCTGCATAAAATGTTATATTATTAAATCAATAATTGAAACGACAAAGTTATTCATATTATTAAATTGCAATATTTACAATGCCTAGAAGTTCTGTCAAGGAGAGGTTTGGTCACCTAATTGCGGGCCAATAGGGAGAAATCCTTATTAGAAAGCCCTCTTTTTCTTGGGAACGACCTGGTTATTAAATATTGTGAGTTATAATATTAATGATGAATAAGTTCGTGTTGATTAAAGATAAATTTGATAGTTTCATTGTGTTGAAATTATTTGTGTTAGTGGAGATCGACATTTATTTCAATAATAATTGATGTCTGGAAGTTATAGTGTTCAATCGGGTATTCGGAGCACTTTTCATGTCAGAGTACTATTCACAAATTACAATTCACGAGTTACTATTCACGAATTATTATTCATGAGTTACTATTCACGAGTTACTATTCCCGAGGTACTATTCACCTGAAAGATATATTTCTTTTCGGTCCAAATCATTTTTGGGTACAATATTATTCCATGAGGAGATGTGATAATTTTTTAGACCGTTGGTTGAAGATATAATAGTAAATCAATATGGGCCGCTGGTGGAAAGTTATAATAGTAAATCAATATAGATCGATGGTTTAAAGTTTTAATAGTAAATCAATTTGGACCGTTGCTTTAAGTTTTAATAGTAAATCAATATGGACCGTCCGTTTAAAAGTAAATCAATCTGGACCGTTCATAAATTAGTAACTATTCAGTCCATTCTCCTATAAATAGAAGCTCATTCCTTCATTATTTCTTACGAATTCACTGAAACTCTAGAGAGAGAAACTATAGAGAGAAAGAAGAAAAGTATTCTGCTACTTCACTTTTCTAATATCCAGTTCTTCTAAGGTAAGGGATATTATTTGTTGTACTCGTAAGGGGTATTATTTCTTTCGTATTCATGAAGAGAACTTCTGTTATTCCATTGTTCATTATTATGTTGGAATAACTTGTTTATGCGAAGTACCGCATACATAGTGAAATTCTTCTATTATTTCGTTCTTTATTATTCTGTCAGAATATCATGTCTATGCGTTTACGCCAGACCTGGCTCCATTATTTATTATTCTATCGGAATATCCTATCTGTGCGTTTACGCCGGACCTGGTTCCATTATTTATTATTCTGTCGAAATATCCTGTCTGTGCGTTACGCATAACCTGATTCCATTATTTATTATTCTGTTGGAAATAACATGTATGTGCATCGCACGCATGGTGAATCCTTCTGTTATTCTATTCTTTATTATTCTATTGGAATAACCTGTCTATGTGGATTACCACATGCATGGTGAATGATCCTTTGTATTCATTCCTTATTAAATTGTGAAAATGATCTGTATACGTGGATTACCGCATGGTGGGTGAAAATTCATTTGCAGTTTCATACATTCTATTATACTCAGTTGGTTAAAGTTTTGGCTTCTATATTCCTTGAAATTAGTGGAATATCCTGGATATTTGTGCTTCATTCAGTATCTTTTCGTGGAAATATTTTTTTGAGCATTCTTGAATTTTACTCCACAAAGCAGTATCATGTTGACAATTTGGACGTTATTGAGTTCAGGATAAATTAACTTATAAATCTTTAAAATTTATTCTTGAACTTGTTTTATTGAATTATTATGTCATTGTCATCATCCTCATGCTTATATTGTAATGAAAGTCATCTTTGGCTTACGTGCATAGATAGACTTAGTATGATTATGACCAGGGATCATTCGGTATAATCAAGACCTGTAATGTTATAAATGATGTGGTAAAAGTCCTCAGTGGCCTGTAATGCATTGATGAACATTTTTTGGTATAATTATGACCAAGGATTATTCGATATAGTCATGACCGTTGATGATTTAATGAATATCCTTGGCCCGTAATACAAGGATGATTAGATGATGTGGTTTATTTATTAAGCTGAGTCTCAGCGATAAAAATTGATGAAAATATTTTAAATCATAGAAGATAGTAGATATCATGCTCTACTTGACCCTTATAATGGATTGCTTATTCCGCTGCAGTTAAACTTGATGTCAATTGTATTTTATCAGTTTAACATTGCTGAAGACTATTGATAATTTATTCTGCATTATCTTAGTCATAATATTTCTTACTGGGCTAGTTGAGCTCACCCTTTCTTTCACTGTTCTCTTCAGGAAATGAGAATATAGCTGGTACGAGTCGGGAAAAGGAGTGACGGTCCAGATGATAGCATTAGTAGTCCTCACTATTCTGTTAAATAGTGTGACAATAAATGTAATAAGGACTCCTTTAAGTGTGGATATTGTCTAGATGACAATATTCCTATTACAACTCTCAGTTTATGTATTAATGTCTATTACACGACGGTTGTATAATTAAGTTTGTATTTGTATTCTATACCATATATTTGGCGACTCAAGATGTGTGATGTATGCCTATTTTGGGGGCGTCACAGTTCTGTCTAGGAAAGGAGTTTGGTCACCGAATTGCGCGCCAGTAAGGAGAAATTCTTATAAAAAAGCCTCATCTTTCCTGGAAATAACCCGGTTGTCATTATTGTTGTGACGACCCGAAAATTCGGATCATCCAGAATTTAGGTTTAAAGAATAGTTATTAATAAAACTAATTTTTATTAATACTATTTTGTGCTATGTGTTTATTAATCGTTCTATAACCTAGGATGATTATAAGTCGGGCGGATTCTGACTGCGAGCTAGATTGATCGAATAAGAATTTTCAAGATGAAAATAAAAATTTACCGGGAACAAAAATATTTTCGGGGAAAAAGACGAAATAGGCACTATTCATCCGTTTCTGCTCGAAGATTTATTTTGAAATTCCGAGAAGTTATTGATTACGCAAAATGTTTAGACGTGATGGAATATTCAATAATATTTCAGTTATGGCAAAAATTAAGTTTTCTCTTGCGGACTTAAAACCTAAGGGTTAGGAAAAGTAAGTTTCGAGAATTTAATGATCTCATATAATAATTAGGGTTATTATGCGTGAGAAATACGAGTGAAATACTAGTTATTATACGAGTATAGTACGAAGATTATTATGACGTATAATACGAATATCGTACGAAAGATATACGAAGACAATACGAGAATACGAGAATGGAATGCGTAGAATACGATGAGTTTTAATAGACTTTGAGTTCATAGACTTTGTAGAATCCAATTGGACTTGGATTATGTCAAGACCAATGATTTGTGAAAACAAGCCCAAGATAGGCCCAATAAGAATTAGGGTTAAGGAAACCAAGAAAAGAAACCGCGGATCGAACCGATGGGTAAACGGATGGGTAATAACCATGGGGCAACCCATGAATGACCCAAAGTGGTCGCCAAGTAAAGTAATTGGTGGCTAAGTTAATGTGGTGGCCAAGTTAACTTAGGGCTTAAACCACGAATAGTAAGGAGGTTAAGGGGGGCGAAATGACTAAAATACCCCTAGCTTTGAAAATCTATAAATAGGAAGCTCATTTCATTGTTTTTGATTTTTGAAAATCCTTCAACATTGAGAGAGAGATAGAGTGGTCGGATGGGAAGGAGAAGGAGAAGGAAGAGCTTGCTCATGTGTAAACTTTGTCCGACGGAAGAAGATTAAAGAAGAACGGTAATCCGAACCCTAGTCTCTCTAATATTTTCTTTAAGTTTAATATGTTTAAAACATAACTTAATGAGACTAAGGAGTAAAAGATGTTAGTAACGATTTCCTATGGTTGAAATCATAAGAAAATAAAGAAATGAGAATTAGAAGTTTAGTTTGTAAATTTCTTAAGGAAGTATAAGATTCGTGAGGATTTTGAGCGATCTGAATGAATATTATGAATAAGTAGGTGACATAAGTAAGCAATGGCATTTTATAACATCCAATTCCAATAAAAAGTGGAATCATAATCTAAAACATCGATTAAAATGAAGAACGAACGAAGAACACGAAGAACACGAAGAACGTTGTTGATGGACAAATTTAAAACTATCGTAGTGTAATTTTTATTGATGAACAGGTTTAAAATCATCGCGTATAAGTTAGATGCTTATTGTTTGGTTAGGAACGGTAGAAACGTTAATGAAGAACAGATTAAAACGTAGCTATAACGAAGTTATGTCGAAAATTTTGTAAAAGACAAACGAGAATTAGAAAGTTAGTAAATGAACCCGAACATGTAGGGTTTCATAAGGAAGTAAGAGAACATAAAAAACATGAGTCATGGACTCAAGAACGAACGAGTTCCGAGTTCGGATGACCAAATTACTGATGAACGAGCGAAGAACACTAAAAGCATAAAAATGAACGAAGGGTGAAGATCAAGCCAATCGAATGGCACATTAATGGATTCAGAATGAAGTTCTATCTGAGGGGTATTGAAGTACGTAAGATAAGGAAGAGAATGGCTTTGGAACACCTCGTTCCGAGTTATAACGAAGAAGTTATGAGATCGGGAAGTAAGCGTCTCAAATCGAATTTAACACTTAGAAAATTTTCTAGGGTTTTGGCACGGCGCCGCAGCGCCGGCTAAGCTTGCAGAAGTGGCACCGCAGCGTGAGCTCGGGCCTTAGGTTCTGTTAGTTGGCGCCGTAGCGAGAGTGTTAACAAAGGACTTGGCGCCGCAGCGCTAGGCCAAAAGCGATGAGAGAGAAGTAGGCCACGCCGCAGCGCGAGAGAGAGGAAGGGGCACGGCACCGCAGCGCCGGTGCAGGGCAATGGCCAGAAATGAGATTTTTATTTCTAAATTACTGGGGATGTGCAAGAAAGAAATATGAGCATGTAGTTCACGTAACGTGACACTTATGAAAGTGAGTTAAAACTTTAGTAAATGTTGAACGGAAAGATTAAATGAGATTAAAAGACAACGATTGTAAGTGCGAGTTACTGAACCAATATCCGGGGATCGTAGTCGTGATAAACGAACGTGAGGAATTGCTATGATTGTGATTCCTTAGATGTTGAGTGACGAGGGCAATGAATAACATTTCAATGTTATGTCATGATAATGAGAGCTAAGTGTGAAGCGTATAGACGCTGTGAACGCAACGTTGTTGCGATGCACGCTTGGTCTTAGCATACAACAATCGGTATAGCTTTGACACTAAGAACGAGTAATGATCATGGGGTTCGTGTAATGGATAACGAAAGTATTAAATAAGATATGAATTATCAAGAAAGTCGTAATGAACGGTAATAAGATTAATGAAAGCCGAATATGAGTTAGATAAAAATATAAATCATCCAAGATGATGAACGTTCTGAGTAAGACATCTCTGTATGTCATGAAACCGTAAACTGGCAAAGGAAGTTAGACGCGTAAACTTAAATTTTAAGAACGCAAACCCTAAGAAGTAAAGTAATGTTTAAACCAATGCTTAAATCAAATATATGACTAATTGGTGCTTATGTTTTCCTTATGTGTTACTTAGGAGTTGGAATGAGCAGTTCAGCGTAAGCTGTAGCTGGGCATAAGGCAAGTTTCCTAACTTCATTCATATTTTAAATGAATGCTAGTTCTTAAACTTCTCAGATGTCGAACTTGAAAAGTCTTGTCTATGTGCATATGTGCGATGTATGTACGAGGTGGTAGTATGTATGAGGCCTTGTGCCATAATTTGAACACTTCGGTGTTTCTATAATATGAACTGTTCTATGATTGACTGTTCAATACAAGTATGCTCTATTTATACATGAACTGTTATTGTTAAGTCTGTGCTAATGATTCTAGCTAGACAGGATGTGTATGAAAAAGGTAGAGGAATAAAGTATTTTAAAGTGAAAATGACATATATTTTAAGATGATAGGAATCGGGACTATTCCTATTATTCAAGCTGCTTCATAACCTTTGTTCGGTTATCGAAGTTATGAAGAAATGTTTAAACTCTTGAAGTTGGTTGTTAAACTGTTATAACTTACTGGGCAATTGAATGCTCACACTTGCTTTTAAATGAAAAATATTTTCAGCAAACGAGGTTAAAAGAACTTAAGGATCCTGTAAAGATCAAGATGACGGTATCCAGATGAAGGACCATTCAGAAGGTGAATGAGCGAGAAGATCAAGTGAAGATTTGTAATGTAGAAAGATGAAATTGATTTATAGACTAGCTTAATGAACTGTTATGTATCCTTGGTGGCGGATAAAATTCACTCTTGTAAGATGAAATGAATAATGTATTTATTATTATTGTAGTGAAAAAGGTTATAAGGTTTCCAGAACCTGGGATTTGAGAGTGTCTCGTGACATACGGAATCCGGGTGTGAAGATAGACCGAATTTCGGGGCGTTACAAGTTGGTATCAGAGCTGACAGGTTATAAACCTTAGGTAGGAGTACCTAAGACTATAATCATAAAGAGAAGGATAAGAAGATCACCACGTGATCATAGTGATTCGTAGTAACAGATGAGTGTTAAACGATGAATGATTTATAGCTAATGCTATAAATGAAGGGTACTATGAAGTAGTACGGGAAGAAGAACTTAGATTGAATTGTGAAGGATAGTATACGAATTAAAGAAAATTCCTATTAAGTAAAGAGAGATCTAGAAGTTGTAAAATTTCAATTGAGGACTCATATCAGCAGCTGAGTTGTATGATTCCTTGTATGGGCGGGGAAATTGTACGTGGTTTTAGAACCACTTAGCTTCTTATTTGATATAGTTGTTAAGTTGAACAATTCTTTATATGGGCAGAGAATTGTCCCTGGTGTAACAACCGCTTAGCTTCCTATATCGGTCAGTAGCTGAGTTGACCAATTTTCTGTATGGGCAAGGAATTGTGTTTGGTTCTACAATCACTTAGCTTTTGGTTGTGATAATCATTGGAATAGCATGTCGCGCTATCAAGATGTATATGATGAAAAGGTGAATCTTTTCTCATGTATATACTTGATAGGTAGAGAACGATAAGGTAGGTGCGAGTTCCTGAAACTCATACTTATGGTAAGTTCGTGACTCATAATTATATAGTATGTTTTCGAACGTCTCAGTGAATGGACGCCTATGGTCTGTCTGGATGTTCTTAAACTCATATTATTGTGGAAAGTTCCTGAACTCATAATGTGTGGTAAGTTGATGGGGCTGTACTAAGGTATAGAAATGTTTAGGCTGAAAGTAAGTATTTTCAGTAGACTTAGCAATGAAGGTGATATAGGAGATTAAGTATTGTCGCAGTAAGACAATGAAGGAAGATGGAGAATAGGATATTCCAAGTCATCTAGCTATGCTAGATTTCGAAGTTTATTGAAATCGTGCTGATCTGTACATTTTGAAAATGAATGAATTGGTTCAACTTTTGGAACCAACAGATTTTAAAAGAGCTATTCTTGGTATGTCTATGCTAATTGCTTCGGCTAGACAGAAATTAATTTGAAATATCAAAGTGAATTTTATATCATCAGTGCATTTGATGCAAGGTTGGTAAAAAGATGGAGTTATTAATGCAATTGAACCTGGTGTTGGATGTGATCTTAGGATCAACAATCCGCTATGGTATGATGTATAATGACGAAGTCACAAACTGACGAAGTCATCAACGTACTGTAAAAAGTACGGTATCATGACGTCATAAACCGTTTTGATGTATTGCGAAAAGAATTTAAAGAAGTAGTCAACGTCAATTGAGTTGACTAGATGAAGGTTTCACTTTGATATCCAATTTATTGGTATGGTCTAAGCTACTTGATTCGGCTAGACAAATGGTATGTCATCGAGCTTTCTTTGAGAACTTGTGCCAAACCAAATTGTTTTGGTGCGGAATCTAATGATTAAGTCTGAGGAGAACATGGAAGAGGTAGTTTACTTTCTTGGTGATTGTAAATTGACCGTTAAAGAAGGGATTACGGGGAATGCTGTTTAACCTAGTAAGAGTTCATGGTCGATGTGACCCCTCAGCAAAAGAATAAAATGTTTTCAAAGGAAATTTTATATTCCTCGTTATTCCTTCTACTTCATGATTCTTGATAGGTTATGGGGGTTAGGAATGAGGGAAAGATAAGAACTCCATTGAAGAGAAGTTGAGAAGAAGGGTAAGCTAAAATTTCGAGGACGAAATTCTGTGAAGAAGGGGTGAATGTGATGACCCGGGTAAGGGTGTGGTTTTAAAAAATTCCGAGGACGAAATTTTTACAAGGAGGGAAGAATGTAACAACCCAAAAATTTGGATCGTCCAGAATTTAGGTTTAAAGAATAGTTATTAATAAAACTAATTTTTATTAATACTATTCTGTGCTATGTGTTTATTAATCGTTCTATAATCTAGGATGATTATAAGTCGGGAGGATTCTGGCTGCGAGCTAAATTGTTCGAATAAAAATTTTCAAGATGAAAATAAAAAATTTTCGAGACCAAAAATATTTTCGGGGAAAAAGACGAAATATGCACTATTCATCCGTTTCTGCTCGGAGATTTATTTTGAAATTCCACGAAGTTATTGATTACGTAAAATGTTTAGACGTGATGGAATATTCAATAATATTTCAGTTATGGTAAAAATTAAGTTTTCGCCTGCGGACTTAAAACTTAAGGGTTAGAAAAAGTAAGTTCCGAGAATTTAATGATCTCGTATAATAATTAGGGTTATTATGCGTGAGAAATACGAGTGGAATACTAGTTATTATACGAGTATAGTACGAAGATTATTACGACGTATAATACAAATATCGTACAAAAGATATACGAAGAGAATACGAGAATACGAGAATGGAATGCGTAGAATACAATGAGTCTTAATGGACTTTGAGTTCATAGACTTTGTAGAATCCAATTGGACTTGGATTATGTCAAGCCCAATGATTTGTGAAAACAAGCCCAAGATAGGCCCAATAAGAATTAGGGTTAAGGCCCAAACCAAGAAAAGAAACCGCGGATCGAACCGATGGGTAAACAGATGGGTAATAACCATGGGGCAACCCATGAATGACCCAAAGTGGTGGCCAAGTAAAGTACTTGGTGGCTAAGTTAATGTGGTGGCCAAGTTAACTTAGGGCTTAAGCTATGAATAGTAAGGAGGTTAAGGGGGGCGAAACATCTAAAATACCTCTAGCTTTGAAAATTTATAAATAGGAAGCTCATTTCATTGTTTTTGACTTTTGAAAATCCTACAACATTGAGAGAGAGAGAGAGAGTGTGTGTGTGGTCGGATGGGAAGGAGAAGGAGGAGGAAGAGCTTGCTCATGTGTAAACTTTGTCCGACAGAAGAAGATTAAAGAAAAACGGTAATCCGAACCCTAGTCTCTTCTAATATTTTCTTTAAGTATAATATGTTTAAAACATAACTTAATGAGAATAAGGAGTAAAAGATGTTAGTAACGATTTCCTATGGTTCAAATCATAAGAAAATAAAGAAATAAGAATTAGAAGTTTAGTTTGTAAATTTCTTAAAGAAGTATAAGATTCGTGAGGATTTTGAGCGATCCGAATGAACATTATGAATAAGTAAGTGAAATAAGTAAGGAATGGTGTTTTATAACATTAAATTCCAATAAAAAGTGGAATCATAATCCAAAATATCGATTAAAATGAAGAACGAACGAAGAACACGAAGAACACGCAAAGAACACGAAGAACGTTGTTGATGGACAAATTTAAAACCATCGTAGTGTAATTGTTGTTGATGGACAATTTTAAAACCATCGCGCATAAGTTAGATGCTTATTGTTTGGTTAGGAACGGTAGAAACGTTCATGAAGAACGGATTAAAATGTAGCTATAACGAAGTTATGGCAAAAATTTTGTAAAAGACAAACGAGAATTAGAAAGTTAGTAAATGAACCCGAACGTGTAAGGTTTTATAAGGAAGTAAGAGAACATAGAAAACGTGAGTTATGGACTCAAGAACGAACGAGTTCCGAGTTCGGATGACCGAATTACGGACGAACGAGCGAAGAACACTAAAAGTATAAAAATGAACGAAGGGTGAAGATCAAGCCAATCGAATGGCACATTAATGGATTCAGAACGAAGTTCTATCTGAGGGGTATTAAAGTACGTAAGATAAGGAAGAGAATGGCTTTGGAACGACCTCGTTCCGAGTTATGACGAAGAAGTTATGAGATCGGGAAGTAAGCATCTCGAATCGAATTTAACACTTAAAAAATTTTCTAGGGTTTTGGCTCGGCGCCGCAGCGCCGGCTAAGCTTGCAGAAGTGGCGCCGCAGCACGAGCTCGAGCCTCAGGTTCTGTTAGTTGGCGCTGCAGCACGAGTGTTAACAAAGGCCTTGGCACCGTAGTGCTAGGCCAAAAGCGATGAGAGAGAAGTAGGCCACGCCGCAGCACGAGAGAGAGGAAGGGGAACGGCGCCGCATCGCCGGTGCAGGGTAGTGGCCAGAAATGAGATTTTTATTTCTCAATTACTGGGGAATGTGCAAGAAAGAAATATGAACATGTAGTTCACGTAACGTGACACTTAAGAAAGTGAGTTAAACCTTTAGTAAATATTGAACAAAAAGATTAAAGGAGATTAAAAGACAACGATTGTAAGTACGAGTTACGGAATCGATATCCGGGGACCGTAGTCGTGATAAACGAATGTGAGGAATTGTTATGATTGTGATTCCTTAGACGTTGAGTGACGAGGGCAATAAATGACATTTCAATGTTATATCATGATAATGAGAGCTAAGTATGAAGTGTATAGACGCTGTGAACGCAACGTTGTTGCGATGGATGCTTGGTCTTAGCATACAACAATCGGTATAGCTTCGACACTAAGAACGAGTAATGAACATGGGGTTCATGTAATGGATAACGAAAGTATAAAATAAGATATGAATTATCAAGAAAGCCGTAATGAACGGTAATAAGATTAATGAAAGACAAATGTGAGTTAGATAAGAATATAAATCATCCAAGATGATGAACGTTCTGAGTAAGACATCTCCGTATGTCATGAAGCCGTAAACTGGTAAAGGAAGTTAGACGTGTAAGCTTAAATTTCAAGAACGCAAACCCTAAGAAGTAAAGTGAAGTTTAAACCAATGCGTAAATCAAATATATGACTAATTAGTGCTTATGTTTTCCTTATGTGTTACTTAGGAGTTGGAATGAGCAGTTCAGCGTAAGCTGTAGCTGAGCGTAAGGCAAGTTTCCTAACTTCATTCATATTTTAAATGAATGCTAGTTCTTAAACTTCTCAGATGTCGAACTTGAGAAGTCTTGTCTATGTGCATATGTACGATGTATGTACGAGGTGGTAGTATGTATGAGACCTTGTGCCATAATTTGAACACTTCGGTGTTTCTATAATATGAACTGTTCTATGATTGACTGTTCAATACAAGTATGCTCTGTTTATACATGAACTGTTATTGTTAAGTCTATGCTAATGATTCTAGCCAGACAAGATGTGTACGAAAAAGGTAGAGGAATGAAAGTATTTTAAAGTGAAAATGACAAATATTTTAAGATGATAGGAATCGGGACTATTCCTATTATTCAAGCTATTTCATAACCTTTGTTCGGTTATCGAAGTTTTGAAGAAATGTTTAAACTCTTGAAGTTGGTTGTTCAACTTTTATAACTTGCTGGGCAATTGAATGCTCACACTTGCTTTTAAATGAAAAATATTTTCAGCAAACGAGGTTAGAAGAACTTAAGCATCCTGTAAAGATCAAGCTGACGGTATCTAGATGAAGGACCATTCAGAAGGTGAATTAGCGAGAAGATCAAGTGAAGACTTGTAATGTAGAAAGATGAAATTAATTTATACACTAGCTTAATGAACTGTTATGTATCCTTGGTGGCGGATAAAAGTCACTCTTGTAAGATGAAATGAATAATGTATTTATTATTATTGTAATGAAAAAGGTTATAAGGTTTCCGAAACCTGGAATTTGAGAGTGTATGTAGTTATATTTCAGTATATAATGATGTATGTTGGATGAATGATGTACTCGTGACGTACAGAATCCGGGTGTGAAGATAGACCGGATTTCGGGGCGTTACAATTGTGATTCTGTTATATTATTTGTGAATAATTAATTATTGATTTATACGATAAGAAAATATTTATTTTATGTGGATATAAATGAAGGAATTAATGTTGAGGTATTTTATCAGTATTTTTTCGGAATGGAGGTATTAAAAATCATCCGTATGTGGATTTCGGTCATTTTCTATTTGAAATTTGGAAAAATTTTCTTCTACAAAGTTGTAGAGAATTAAATTTCTTATGGAATAGACATAAAATTTATATTTTTCTGATAAAAGTGCTATTTATTATGAATTATTGAAGTTTCTGAATATTGTTTAAATTTAAAATATTTATAGAAATTTTCTAGAATGGGTGAGCCTCACTCTTGTCCTTGTTAGTGTGCTGAGAATTTTTTTCAATGGTGGTGTGAATGAATAGAAGCAGGTAAAACCATCAGGTAGCAAGTTAAGTCTACTTTGGTGTTCTAACATTTTTCTATAAATAGGGTGCTTAGGTTAGAATTGAAAATCACACCAGAATCAGAAATTTTCTCTCTGTAATATCGAGCATATTTTTGTAAGTATTTAGATATTTTGAGAGTTGATAAGCAGTGCAAGTTTTATTCAGCATTATATCCGATATTCTAGTTAGAAGTATTATTCTTTTGAGGTAAGGGATGTTATTTTCTTCGTAAATGATGTTATTTCTTTCAATATCATTATACCGAAATATTGGTATGAATTTTATTATGAAATTTTTACCTTTTTATGTTGAGGTTACTATTCACGTATACGGCACTATTCACTTATACGACACTATTCACGAATACGGTACTATTCACGGGTACTATTCACAAATTATAATTTTTCTTATAAAATTGTTACCTTTTGCGTCGAGGTTACTATTCACATATACGGCAGTATTCACGTATACGGCACTATTCACGAATACAATACTATTCACAGAAAAATTAAATTTTCTTTTCTTCGTCCAAGTTATCTATTATGGTTACTATCTTTGATTGTATCCATGTTTTGATCTTCATTCTTGAATTTTGCTCCACAATTGATTATTATAGAGTATTTTTGAACTTAGATAAACCAAAGTACGAATCCCTAATCTTTGTCCTTTTATCTCACTGGATTCGTTTTCTTTAAGATATTTTTCATCATCCTCGGTCTTAAATGGTGATACTTGATGAATATCTTTGGCCTATAGTGCAAAGATGAATGATTACCTGATAAATATCTTTGGCCCGTAGTGCAAAGATGGACATGTGTTGAGATAAACATGACCAACTAGTGATACAAATGAATATCTTTGGCTCGTAGTATAAAAATAAATATTTGGTTCAAGATGTATATTGATTGATGTTACAGGGATAAAATATTGATGATGGACTTTTAAATCATAGATGATAGTAGACTTCATTCTCTACTTAACTCTTCTAATGAATTGTTATTTCCGCTGCGAATATTGATCTAAAACTTGTTGTCCATTATATTTTATCTGATTTATTGAAGGCTAACGATAATTTGTTCTACATTATCTTAGTCATAATATTTTTTACTAGGCTAGTTGAGCTCACCCTTTTCTTTTTTGTTCTATTTTTCTTCTCAGGAGGCGAGAATATAGCAGGAACTAGTCGGGGTGTGGAGTGATAGGTCCAGACAGTTATTTTAGCAATCCTCACTATTTTGTAAAATAGTGTATCAATAATTGTAATGAGAACTTATTTGACTTTGGATATTTTCTAGAAGACAATATTTGTATTTAAACTCACATCATATGTGTTGTCGTATTTTGCACAACAATTGTAATAATAAAGTTTGTAGTTATTTCTGTACCATGTATTTGGTGACTCAGAATGGGTTGTGGAAACCTATTTTGGGGGCATCAGAAGAAATGGTTCTTACTTGTAATTGGGTTGCTTCTTGTGTTGTGTTTGAGCATGTTAAAAACCATGAAATAGTTTAAGTTGTTTTGATGTTTGAAAAAAAATGATATAAAAATAGGGATTGGATAATGTTGTTTGGATAATTACATTATTTGAAGAATGATTTTGTTAATGTAGAGTCATGACATTTGATAATTGTGTTTATTTGAATAATTATTTAGCAAAACAGAGGCGCTACTGAACTGGGATTGGGGACATTCCAAATTATTTGATTTGTTCTTTTACAAAATAGAGCATAAAATATGAACTAGGAGCATCCCATTGTTCAAACTGCAGTCCCATTGATAATAAGCAAAACAGAGCACTCATCTTAGAAGTGCAAGTATTCTTAATATGACATGAAGCTCTTAATTCGTTCATAGTCTGCAGTCCCATTGTTCAAACTGCACATAATTGTGCAATCCCATTGTTAAGAAAATGTCAAAAAATTAATACCTACAAAAAATGCATACCTAACAAACTTCAGATCTTTAATTATAATTGTTCCTAAAACATTTGTACAAAAAACTTAACAAGAAACTCTCTTTTTCATTTAATCAGTAACCCCATTGTCATGATTACAAACACAAAAATAAATATAAGAGTCTAGGATACCATACACCAAATAAACCATATAATCAGTACACCAAATAAACTTTACTATATCAGTTTTGTGTTTGACTTAATACAAACACCAAAATACCATAAATATGTTGTTTACACAATGATAATATATATTAATAGATCTTAAAATTCCACTCATTGTTCACACTTTCTTGAGTACCACCAGTCTTGTTTATCACTCCACTTGACTGACCCTCACCCTCTGGTCTTCTTCCCCCTCTAGTCTCCTTGAAGCTGTTATACAAAGCTTGAGCCATCAAACGATCCTTTGTTTCAGTCTCTCCATTAAGTGCAGCTGCCGCTCTCATAGCACCAGACATCAGTTTTGTTGTGGCCTTAGGTGCAGTTGTCTTTGGCCTTGGTGGATGGTGTACAGGTGCGGTCCTTGAGCTAGATCCAGCTAATTAACATCTCCCAGGTGTGCTCTATATACAACAGTTGGTTAACACAATAAGTGTACATATCACATTTAACTAATAAGTACTAAAATGAAAGGTGAGACTAGAAAGGTAGTCCATTGAAGGGTACTAGAGTTTTAAAAAAAAGGATAAGGTATTGGAACTAGCAGTTGGACCACTGAACTGCTCAAGTGGCTAGCAGATCGATTCTGTCAGTGGATGGTTTCTACACTCAAACTATGTATCAAAATAAAAACCAAATGGTTCTACAATAAAACCTTGACAAACTAATTAATGAAATGTAATGAAACAAGTATACAATAATAATCATTCATATATACTTACTGAAATATAAGTGTTACCGATTTTTAGGGAAATGAAACAGCCAACACCAGGTGGGATCCATTATCTTATTACACAACTTCTCGTGATTAGTAATTTTGCTCTAACTACACCTTTGTCTGCCACATTTGTTTATAAAACTGGAAAATCATATTTTACCAGTGAACACATTTGTCTAAGTAATTGTAATCAGGTCCCAACTCACCAGTTTGTGACTTGAATTGGTATCAGCTCCACTATCTCCCTTATTTGTCATGTCAGTTTTATCCATTATAACTTGTTCCTAAAATTGTTAACATATGTTTAGAACAATATTACCAATGTAACTAAACATGATTAATCAAACTATGTAAGGGATTGACCTTCACTCATTTTCTCTTCTTCCCACTATCTCCCTTATCTGTCATGTCAGTTTTATCTAGTATAACTTGTTCCTAAAATTGTTAACATATGTTTACAACATTATTACCAATGTCACTAAACATGATTAATCAAACTATGTAAGGGATACACCTTCACTCCTTTTCTCTTCTTCCCACTGTCTCCCTTATCTTGTACAACTTGTTTCCCTTTCCTTCTTTGTTTTCTTTTCTTCCCACTATCTCCCTTATCTTGTACAACTTGTTCCTGCAAAAATAAACCAAAAATAATTAACAAAAAATAATAACAGTTCAGTCAAAAGAATATTAAAAAAACTTGCACATGTGTACCAAAATACTTACATCTGATTGTGTTGTTTGTGTAGATAACTTGCAGGTGATACGATTGTGGCCAGCTGTCTTGTAAGTACTGCATACCATTATTGTGCCTTTCCTAGATAATTTGTATGACTTGGTTTTATTAATTTTGTTTTAACTTGCAACACTTGACTCCTCATGCAGCTCCTTCTCAACTTTTATGGCATTCCTCTCGGTGTCTTAAATGGAGGAGGTAATGGTGGAGTGATATTAACTCTTGGCCAAAATCTCTCCCCTCTAACCACACTCAACATTTCTGAATATGCTGTCAAATATGTTTGTACCCTAAACCAGTGTGACACATAGTCTGCAGGATTGTATCTCATGTAGAACATAGTTGTACATGCATGTGCACAAGGAATTCCACTAAGTTCCCAAGCCTTACAAGCACAGGAGCGAAGTTTCAAATCAACTGTGTACCCATTAGGTGCAATCCTAGATGTTACCTCAAACTACAGATCTCCATTGTATAACACAACATACTGACAGTTATCTTCAATATTTTTGTCAAGTATTTTTTTTGGTCTTGAACAAATGTCCCATTTATTCTTGATGGCTATATCTCTCTTCTGTTGTAGTCTAGTCATTAACAATTGTCTAATATCTTCTAATAATTCAATCATTGGTTTTCCTCTTGATTGAATTATGTATCCATTAAAACACTCACAGAGGTTGTTGTCCACGATGTCACACTTTGTATCAATCTTGAAAAAAGCCTTGCACCATTTCCTAGGAGTCCTAGCCATCAAGAAGTCATAAGCCCCTTCATCTAACCCCTTAATTCTTTTCATTTCATCCTCAAAATCAATGTTAGTTGTGGATTTTGCAGCCCTCCAAAACTATTTCTTCAAAGCTATACCTCTATACCTCTTCATCAGATTTACATATATATGCCTTGCACAGTTTCTAGTTTCTGAGAAAGGAAACAGACAATCTAATACACTGGCTAATCCCTACAATACAAACACAAAATTATATATTAGAAACATCACATGTATTAGAAATAATAATTAAAATTGAAGAAGAAACTGTATAACAAATAACAGCTGTTGGATAATTACCTTTTGTTGATCACTAATGAAGGTCCACCCTTCACCATCTTCTAACTTCAGGTCATCTTTAAGTAATGTCAGAAACCACTCCCATGAATCTCTATTTTCTCCCTTTACAACAACCCAAGAGATTGGAAACATTTGGTTGTTTCCATCTCTACCTACAGCACTTAAAAGCTGCCCACCACAATAGCCTTTTAGAAAGCAACCATCCAGGCCAATTATTTTCCTACACCCAACTAGCATGCCAACTCTACAAGCTTTAAATCCAATATAAAGTCTTCTGAATTCATGTGCACTAGTATGAAATACTTGATACAAGTCAATTGTAATCCCAGAATTTGATCTTCTTAACTTGTCAATATATCTATGCAACTTGGCATAATATTCTTTCATGTTCACCATAAACTTTTGCAAAGCAAACTGTCTACCCCAATAACATTTGTCAATTGACACAGAAACTAGAAAGGTCTTTTTCACATAAGACTGGATATCAACCAATCTCTAATTCCTGAATTCGTTAAGTTCTGTATTCAAATTTTTTGCTAACTACTTAGCATTAACCTGCCTACTCACTAAAGTCTTTGAACATCTGCGCTTTTTCCTCAATGTTCTTAGTTGAAAAGTTGGTTGAAACTGAACTTTACTTCCCCATACTTTAACAGGACAATTTTTGGAATTCATACACCTCCCTTTCACCCTATGTCTTTCACTTTTCACAAATTTTAAATCAAAACCTTTTGTTAATGATCAATTAATGACTGCAGATTTGAATTATTTTTTGTTTGCAAATAACATACCTAACTAAAGGTTTGTCCCCATGATTTTGGTGTTGGGTTTATACACTGGGAAATGGTTTTGCCTCCACACAAGTGTATCATCCTCAGAGTCAGCTTCCTCAGGGCTGTCATTTTCTAGTTGATCAGAGTCACAATATGTTTCATTGTCACTATCTGTTTCACTATCATTAGAAAAATCATCATCGCTCTCACTATCTTGTTCTTCTACATTATTGTCTCCCTCAACATTATTGTCACCCTCAGCATTTGTAAGACCCCAACTTTTATGAATAAAGATTAATTTTTTCTCTAAATGTTATTTTGAGTAATAAGGTGTGGATTTGTTATAATGTTATACTTATGGGTAATAATTTCAAATTTTGCAAAGTAAGCAAGTTGTCATAAAATATTCGATTGGTCGGGGAATATTCATTTTATCAGGGAATATTCGTACGTTGGCACAATCATTGGTGGACCCCACAACGGAATTACTGTCGGAGTTAGAAAACGACAGAAATATCTTTTTATAAAAATAACGGAAAAAGTTTTATCGTTAACTGTTGAAATACCCGGTGGTAAAAGTACAGTAATACGCGTGGTTGCATAATAGCACACGATATTGTACAGTTGATGCTTACGTGAGAAGTCACTCAGTTTTGTTCAATTATTGTCACAATAATTGATGCATAGTATTTCATGTTATTGATTCAATTATTGTCACAATATTTTATATTATTAAATCAATAATTGAGACGACAAAATTATTCATATTATTATTTACATTATTGACAATGTCTAGAAAGTTATGTCGAGGAAAGGGGTTTGGTCACTAATTGCATGTCAATAAGGAGAAATCCTTATCGAAAAGTCTCCTCTTTCCTGGGAATGATCTGGTTGTAAATATTGTAAGTTATAATATTAATGATGAAAAATATTATTTAAAAATATATTTAGTGAAGCCAAGTGAGTTGAGATAAATAGAGGGATTTTATTAAATTATTTGTTGTAAGTTGGCTTATTACATGGACCTCCACTTTCTCATTTTTTAAAATCGTCGGTAGAAAGTTATCTCAATTTTTGTTTTATAGTAATAAAACAGAAAATTTTATATATACAACAGAATACTTTTTATAAATAGAATATATTATATTTTATTATATTGCATAGTATTTTTACTATGCAGCATAGTACTGTATAGTATTTGCATAGTACTGCATAGTATTTTTACTATGCAGCATAGTGCTGCATAGTAAAATCATGAGAATTTTTGAAAATCGTCCACGAATATTAATGTTCACCCGTGATTTCTCCTACTGTGCATCCAAATAGTATCATGCCATTCTCCTATAAATATGATGCTTAGTTTAGAATTGAAAATCACACCAGAATCAGAGAATTCTTCTTTTATAATATTAAGTGTAAGTGTAGAAAACAATACAAGTTTTCTTCAAGAATATCTCCACCCTACCAGTCAGAAATACTCTCTTTTTAAGGTAAGGGATAATATTTTTGTTCAATATTCGTATGAAATAATATTTTCTTCCATACTCTGTAGTATGTAAGTAATATTATTTCGTTTCAGATTCCGAATTCTACACTCATTTTGTTAAGTATTGCTTCTATACTCTTTGAAATTAGTAGAATATCCTTGAAATTTGCGCTTCATCTAGTATCGTTTCATAAGGATATTTTTCTAAATATTTTTGTTAAAGTTTAATCTTTTCATCCCGGAGTACTATTCACGGGACACTATTCACTCGGGTACTATTCACCCAGAGTACTATTCATGACAAAAATTAATTTTTTTATCCAAATTATTTCTAATACAATATTATTTTTGAATTTTACTCCACAAAGCAGTATCATGTTGACAATTTGGCTATTATTGAATTTTGGATAAATTAAATTATAAATATTTAAAATTTATCCTTACTTTTATTTAATTGAATTCTTATATCATTGTCATCATCTTCATGCTTATATTGTGATGAAAGTTGTAAGACCCCAACTTTTATGAATAAAAATAATTTTTCTATAAATATTATTTTTAAATATTAAGGAGTAAATTTGATATAATATTATAGTTGTGGGTAATATTTATAAATTTTACAAAATAAGCAAGTGGTTATAAAATATTCATGTTGTCGGGGAATATTCATTTGGTCGTGGAATATTTTTTCTGTCGGGAAATATTCGTATGACGGCGCAGCCATTTGTGGGCCCCATAACAGAATAACTGTCGGATGAAAAAAATGACAAATTTGAGTTTTTATAAATAACGGCGTAATCGTTATCGTTAGCACTGTTGGAATACCTAGTGGTTAAAATACAGTAATACGCGTTATTACATAGTAGCGCACGGTATTGCACAATATTGTTGAATTATTAATTCTTACGTAAGAAGGCACTACTCAATAATTGTTACAGTAATTACTGTTCAATATTTTATTTTATTAGTTCAATAATTGATGTGTTGTTATTTTATATTATTTCAATAATTGTCACTGCACAGTATTTCCCATTATTAGATCAATAATTCATATTATTTGAATAATATTATTAGATAGCATTATTGACAATGTCTAAAAAGTTTTGTCAAGGAGAGGTTTGGTCACCTAATTGCGCGCCATTAAAGAGAAATCCTTATTGGAAAGCCCCCTCTTTCCTGGGAACGTCCTGGTTGTCATTGTTGTGATTCTGTAATATTATTTGTGAATAATTAATTATTGATTTATATGATAAGAAAATATTTATTTTATGTGGACATAAATGATGGATAGAAAAATATTTATTTTATGTGGTTATAAATGAAGGAATTAATGTTGAGGTGTTTTATCAGTATTTTTGTCAGAAATGAGGTATTAAAAATTAAATCGGTATTCTTAAAGCTCTATTGTGTGTGTTATAATTTTAATCCGACCGTTGGATCATTGTAATTTTTTGATATTTTATGCATATAAAAGTTGAGTATATGTCCACAAATTTTGAACCGTTAAAAATTAACGCTTGATTTGTTATGAAATTTAAAAGGTGTTAAAAATCATCCGTTTGTGGATTTCGGATATTTTCCGTCTGAAATTTGGAAAAATTTAAAGCTACAAATTTGTAGAATATTCGATTTCGTGTGGAATGGACATAAAATTCGTATTTTTCTGATTAAATGGCTATTTTATTTGAATTATTGAAGTTTTGAAAATTAAAATATTTTTATTAAAACATGGGGGACCCACTTTTATTTTTTGTGGAAAATCTAAAATGGTTGGCTGCAAATTCAAAGCTGAATGTTGAAAATTCAATGTGGCGTGCTTGAATGGTTATATTAATATTTTATTATTTAGTCTCGTATTGCGTTCTAACATCTTTCTATAAATAGGCACCTAAGTTAGAATTGAAAATCACACCAGAATCAGAGAATTCTTCTTTTATAATCTTGAGCGTATTTCTTTAGAGTTTTAGAAAGCTTTGAGCGTAGAAAACAGTGAAATTTTCTTCAAGAATTTTTCGGTCATACCAGTTGGAATACTCTTCTTTTCAAGGTAAGGGATGTTATTTTTGTTCAATATTCGCTTGAAATAATATTTTCTTCCATACTCTGTAGTATGTAAGTAATATTATTTCGTTTCAGATTTCAAATTCTATACTCGTTTTGTTAAAATTTTGGCTTCTGTATTCCATGAAATTAATAGAATATCCTTGATATTTGCGCTTCATCCAGTATCTTTTCATGGAAATATTATTCTGAGCATTCTTGATAAGTTTTTAACTTTTTCATGCCAGAGTACTATTCACGGGGTTACTATTCCAGAAGTACTATTCACGGGATACTATTCACGCGAATACTATTCACCCGGAGTACTATTCATGATAAAAATTGATTCGTTTTCGGTCCAAATTATTTTTTGTACAATATTATTCTTGAATTTTACTCCACAAAGCAGTATCATGTTGACAATTTGGACGTTATTGATTTCTGGATAAATTAAATTATAAATCTTTAAAAATTTATCCTTGAACTTGTTTTATTGAATTCTTATATCATTGTCATCATCCTCATGTTTATATTCTGTTGAAAATCATCTGTGGCCTGTAGTGCATAGATGGACTTTGTGACATCCCCAAAATAGGTTCATTCCACCCAACCCATTCTGAGTCGTCAAATACATGGTACAGAAAACAACTACAACTTTATTACAACAATTGTCGTGCAAAATACAACAACACATATGCTGTGAGTTTGGATACAAATATATACCAAATGTGACTCATGTTCCAACCGTGGACATCACCTCACAATAACACCTTACATAAAGGTATAGTCAAAAACTGTTTTAGAAATTAGAATCTTTGGGAAGTGCTCCAGGAAACCTTCGTACATGGGAGGCCACGCGTCTAGGTTATGATAGATATCATATGGCCACAGAATTATCCTTGGTTGACCCAATAGACCCCAAAGAAAAACGAGAAGATTACTATCATATTCTTCCCAATGGTGAGTCTTCTCTTGACATATCATTATCTCTACTGTCTCTAATTGAGAATTATACTTTAAACAAACACCAAGATTATATAGGTAGTGCTCGTATATATACTCAGCAAGTGGATGAGCACATCCCTGTCTTATGATGACACGAGGTTGTATGTCGTTAGACATCTTGTATGATAGTGGCAAACCACCCTTCCAACGTTGGGTACACCTTACCCTATTGGATTCACCAAATATAACTACTAAATGAACTTTTCTATACTACTTCGGGAGAACATCCACAGCTAGAGACCACTGTTCTATTTCCCCGTTACCCTCGCTCGACCCAGCTACACTCTTATTACCTGAAAGGAATTGTGAAGCAAAAGGGTGAGCACAACTAGCCCAGTAAAGAATATCATGACTAAAGATAATTAAATTATCAGTAGCCTTCATCAATAATAAATCAGAGATTTAGAACATATGGTAAATGATAAAAATTTCAACCATAGTTGCAGCGGAACGAGCAATCCATTAGAAGAGTCAAATAGACTATAAAGTCTATTATCTTCTCCATGTTAAAAATCCATCAACAATGTTTTATCCCTGTAACATCAATCAACAGTTCTTTTCCACAATCATATGAATAACTCATAATCATAATTGTGATTCTAAATTTTTCTTCGCACCCAGGACGATGATAATTTTCATCACCTATCTTTACCTGAAACATCAAAGATCATGGTTACACCAAATCACATTTCTTGTTCATAATCATACTAATAACTTCATCTTTACACTACGTCCAAAGATATTCATTTGTATCACCAGTTGGTCATGTTTATCTCAACATCTGTTCATCTTTGCACTACTGGCCAAAGATATTCAACAACATGTCATCTTTGCACTACGGGCCAAAGATATTCATCAACAATTCATCTTTGCACTACAGGCCAAAGATATTCATCAATATTTCATCTTTGCACTACAGGCCAAAGATATTAATATCTCAAAGAAATATATAATCATTTCAGAATTTATATAAACAATAATTATAACCATGTTGATCAATTCACCTTTGCACTTAAGCTTAAGATATTCAATTATAAATTCAATGGTCATGATCATACCAGTCACAATTCAACTTTGCACTACAGGCCAAAGAGAACCCTAGTCATGATCATACCAATAATCTACCCATCTTTACACTCCAGTGAAAGAGAATTTCAACATCAGGGTTATAAAAATGTTATATATGATGATAAAAATAATATGATCAACATATAGTTTTAATCTCAAGAGTAATATTCGTAACTCATGAATAGTAAATCGTGAATAGTAACTCATGAATAGTAACCCCGACACAAAAGATAGAAATTCCACAATAAAATCCATACCAATATTTCGGTATAATGATATTGAAAGAATAACATTACTTAAATTTATAAATAATTTATTTTAATTGTTTACACTTTACTAATTAATGCATTTAATCATCATAAAATGCCAACTCTTATAATTTCATCATCAATAACCAAAACCCTAATCAAAAATCTGCATATACCTCATATAGGATTCTCAAGCCATAAAATCCTATTTTCCAATTTTCTTTCTTCACAAAACATATTTAATTCATTTACTCATAACTAGACCATTTTCATGAAAAATACCAAATCAGTTCCAAAAATATTTCTTTTCTGGGATTTAGCATAATATAGTCCAATATTGAACATATATTTTTCTCAGAATTTTTAAAAGTCATTTACTATTTTTCATATGGCCAAAACCACCGAATATTTAGACATTTATCAAAAATTATACTTTTGTCCAAAAATTCTGAAATTTACAGAGTATACTTCTATCATACACATGTACTCTCAATAAAAATTTCATCAATTTTGGAGTTAACCACAATGAATTATAAGCGGTTACTTTTAAAATAGTATTTTCCCATAAAATTCATAACTCTTAATCTATACATCCAAAAATCACCATTTTTGGACATAATCAATAAAACTCATCAAAATATCATTTCAAATTTTTCCATAATTTTTGAAGATCAGAAAAATTACGAAACTGAAAATCATAACAACTCTTAAAATCCATTACTATCCCTTACAATCCCTTACCTCAAAAGAGCAGTACTTCTGACTGGATATCGGATATGATGCTGAAGGAAACTTGCACTGATGAATAGCAACTCACCAAGTATCTAAAAACTCACAAAATATGCTTCATAATATAGAGAGAGAAAGAGAGAAAGCTTATGTTTTTGGTGTGATTTTCAATTCTAACTTAGCCCTCTATTTATAGGAAAATTTTGGTAGGTTTGACCTGCAACCTGATGGCTTTACCTGCTACTATTCCCACCCACCACATTTGAAATATAATTCAGCACATTTCTTCACCAACCACAAGTGGGGCCCACCAATTCTAGAATTTTCCACCAAAATGATAAACTCCGAAAATTCAACAATTTCTGAGCTAGTCATCTCGTAAAATTCATAATAAATCATACGTTCATTTTTAACGGTTCAAAATTTGTGGACATATACTCAACTTATATATGTATAATATATCCAAATATTACCACGATCCAACGGTCGGATTAAAAATTATAACCCCCGCAAAATATCTCAAAAACCCTGATTTTTAATACCTCCATTCCGACAAAAATACGGATAAAAATCTCAACATTAACTCCTTCATTTTTTAACCACAAAAATATATCCCTCGTTTATATCCACATAAAATAAATATTTCCTTATCATATGAATCAATAATTAATTATTCACAAATAATATTACAGAATCACATTTATGACAACCAGGCCGTTCCCAGGAAAGAGGGGGCTTTCCAATAAGAATTTCTCCTTACTGGCGCGCAATTAGATGACCAAACCTCTCCTTAGACAGAACTTTCTAGACATTGACAATAATGTTATCTAATAATATTATTCAAATAATATGAATTATTGATCTGATAAAGGAAAATACTGTGCAACAACAATTATTGAAACAACAATAATATAAAATATCAACGCAACAATTATTGAATCAATAAAATAAAATATTGAACAGTAATTACTGTAACAATTATTGAGTAGTGCCTTCTTACGTAAGAATCAATAATTTCAAAAATACTATGCAATACCGTGTGCTACTGTGCAATAACGCGTATTACTGTATTTTAACCACCGGGTATTCCAACAGTGTTAACGGTAACAACTACGCCGTTATTTGTAAAAACTCAAATTTGTCGTTTTCTTCACCCGACAGTTATTCTGTTATGGGGCCCACAAATGGCTGCGCCGTCGTACGAATATTCCCCGACAGAAAGAATATTCTACGACCAAACGAATATTCCCCGACAACAATGATTATTTTATAACCACTTGTGTATTTTGAAAAAAATCATATATCACCCTTAACTTTAACATTTATCAATTTAACCATTTACTGAATAGTAATTATAAGAAAAATTGAATACTTTTATTTCATAAAATTCGGGGTCTTACAATCTCCCCTCCTTATGAAATTTCGTCCCCGAAATTTACGTACCTGGTATTTCAAAGAGTTGAGAATACCTTCCTTTCATTTCAATTTCCATCTTCTCTGTCATCATAATTTCTCCATTGCTCATCTCCTGTATTTCAAATAACATTCTAGAATACAGCTTCAAAACAAGTGTTAATTTAACAAATTAACATATCACATAATATCCCGATATTATGACTGACCAACAAATAAGCTTAGGTAGGACACACTAGCGAAGGATTTACTCATCTCTCCCCTCCTAGTTGTATTCCCCGATCTCCGCCAGAGATCATATCCCAAGCTCTGATACCACCTGTGACAACCCCAAAATAGGTTCATTCCACCCAACCCATTCTGAGTCGTCAAATACATGGTACAGAAAACAACTACAACTTTATTACAACAATTGTCGTGCAAAATACAACAACACATATGCTGTGAGTTTGGATACAAATATATACCAAATGTGACTCATGTTCCAACCGTGGACATCACCTCACAATAACACCTTACATAAAGGTATAGTCAAAAACTGTTTTAGAAATTAGAATCTTTGGGAAGTGCTCCAGGAAACCTTCGTACATGGGAGGCCACGCGTCTAGGTTATGATAGATATCATATGGCCACAGAATTATCCTTGGTTGACCCAATAGACCCCAAAGAAAAACGAGAAGATTACTATCATATTCTTCCCAATGGTGAGTCTTCTCTTGACATATCATTATCTCTACTGTCTCTAATTGAGAATTATACTTTAAACAAACACCAAGATTATATAGGTAGTGCTCGTATATATACTCAGCAAGTGGATGAGCACATTCCTGTCTTATGATGACACGAGGTTGTATGTCGTTAGACATCTTGTATGATAGTGGCAAACCACCCTTCCAACGTTGGGTACACCTTACCCTATTGGATTCACCAAATATAACTACTAAATGAACTTTTCTATACTGCTTCGGGAGAACATCCACAGCTAGAGACCACTGTTCTATTTCCCCGTTACCCTCGCTCGACCCAGCTACACTCTTATTACCTGAAAGGAATTGTGAAGCAAAAGGGTGAGCACAACTAGCCCAGTAAAGAATATCATGACTAAAGATAATTAAATTATCAGTAGCCTTCATCAATAATAAATCAGAGATTTAGAACATATGGTAAATGATAAAAATTTCAACCATAGTTGCAGCGGAACGAGCAATCCATTAGAAGAGTCAAATAGACTATAAAGTCTATTATCTTCTCCATGTTAAAAATCCATCAACAATGTTTTATCCCTGTAACATCAATCAACAGTTCTTTTCCACAATCATATGAATAACTCATAATCATAATTGTGATTCTAAATTTTTCTTCGCACCCAGGACGATGATAATTTTCATCACCTATCTTTACCTGAAACATCAAAGATCATGGTTACACCAAATCACATTTCTTGTTCATAATCATACTAATAACTTCATCTTTACACTACGTCCAAAGATATTCATTTGTATCACCAGTTGGTCATGTTTATCTCAACATCTGTTCATCTTTGCACTACTGGCCAAAGATATTCAACAACATGTCATCTTTGCACTACGGGCCAAAGATATTCATCAACAATTCATCTTTGCACTACAGGCCAAAGATATTCATCAATATTTCATCTTTGCACTACAGGCCAAAGATATTAATATCTCAAAGAAATATATAATCATTTCAGAATTTATATAAACAATAATTATAACCATGTTGATCAATTCACCTTTGCACTTAAGCTTAAGATATTCAATTATAAATTCAATGGTCATGATCATATCAGTCACAATTCAACTTTGCACTACAGGCCAAAGAGAACCCTAGTCATGATCATACCAATAATCTACCCATCTTTACACTCCAGTGAAAGAGAATTTCAACATCAGGGTTATAAAAATGTTATATATGATGATAAAAATAATATGATCAACATATAGTTTTAATCTCAAGAGTAATATTCGTAACTCATGAATAGTAAATCGTGAATAGTAACTCATGAATAGTAACCCCGACACAAAAGATAGAAATTTCACAATAAAATCCATACCAATATTTCGGTATAATGATATTGAAAGAATAACATTACTTAAATTT
Source organism: Panax notoginseng (assembly GCA_016801055.1). Taxonomy (NCBI): domain Eukaryota; kingdom Viridiplantae; phylum Streptophyta; class Magnoliopsida; order Apiales; family Araliaceae; genus Panax; species Panax notoginseng. The sequence continues at coordinate 43,997,605 of CM029019.1, read as the reverse complement.
ATAAATAATTTATTTTAATTGTTTACACTTTACTAATTAATGCATTTAATCATCATAAAATGCCAACTCTTATAATTTCATCATCAATAACCAAAACCCTAATCAAAAATCTGCATATACCTCATATAGGATTCTCAAGCCATAAAATCCTATTTTCCAATTTTCTTTCTTCACAAAACATATTTAATTCATTTACTCATAACTAGACCATTTTCATGAAAAATACCAAATCAATTCCAAAAATATTTCTTTTCTGGGATTTAGCATAATATAGTCCAATATTGAACATATATTTTTCTCAGAATTTTTAAAACTCATTTACTATTTTTCATATGGCCAAAACCACCGAATATTTAGACATTTATCAAAAATTATACTTTTGTCCAAAAATTCTGAAATTTACAGAGTATACTTCTATCATACACATGTACTCTCAATAAAAATTTCATCAATTTTGGAGTTAACCACAATGAATTATAAGCGGTTACTTTTAAAATAGTATTTTCCCGTAAGATTCATAACTCTTAATCTATACATCCAAAAATCACCATTTTTGGACACAATCAATAAAACTCATCAAAATATCATTTTAAATTTTTCCATAATTTTTGAAGATCAGAAAAATTACGAAACTGAAAATCATAACAACTCTTAAAATCCATTACTATCCCTTACAATCCCTTACCTCAAAAGAGCAGTACTTCTGACTGGATATCGGATATGATGCTGAAGGAAACTTGCACTGATGAATAGGAACTCACCAAGTATCTAAAAACTCACAAAATATGCTTCATAATATAGAGAGAGAAAGAGAGAAAGCTTATGTTTTTGGTGTGATTTTCAATTCTAACTTAGCCCTCTATTTATAGGAAAATTTTGGTAGGTTTGACCTGCAACCTGATGGCTTTACCTGCTACTATTCTCACCCACCACATTTGAAATATAATTCAGCACATTTCTTCACCAACCACAAGTGGGGCCCACCAATTCTAGAATTTTCCACCAAAATGATAAACTCCGAAAATTCAACAATTTCTGAGCTAGTCATCTCGTAAAATTCATAATAAATCATACGTTCATTTTTAACGGTTCAAAATTTGTGGACATATACTCAACTTATATATGTATAATATATCCAAATATTACCACGATCCAACGGTCGGATTAAAAATTATAACCCCCGCAAAATATCTCAAAAACCCTGATTTTTAATACCTCCATTCCGACAAAAATACGGATAAAAATCTCAACATTAACTCCTTCATTTTTTAACCACAAAAATATATCCCTCGTCTATATCCACATAAAATAAATATTTCCTTATCATATGAATCAATAATTAATTATTCACAAATAATATTACAGAATCACATTTATGACAACCAGGCCGTTCCCAGGAAAGAGGGGGCTTTCCAATAAGAATTTCTCCTTACTGGCGCGCAATTAGATGACCAAACCTCTCCTTAGACAGAACTTTCTAGACATTGACAATAATGTTATCTAATAATATTATTCAAATAATATGAATTATTGATCTGATAAAGGAAAATACTGTGCAACAACAATTATTGAAACAACAATAATATAAAATATCAACGCAACAATTATTGAATCAATAAAATAAAATATTGAACAGTAATTACTGTAACAATTATTGAGTAGTGCCTTCTTACGTAAGAATCAATAATTTCAAAAATACTATGCAATACCGTGTGCTACTGTGCAATAACGCGTATTACTGTATTTTAACCACCGGGTATTCTAACAGTGTTAACGGTAACAACTACGCCGTTATTTGTAAAAACTCAAATTTGTCGTTTTCTTCACCCGACAGTTATTCTGTTATGGGGCCCACAAATGGCTGCGCCGTCGTACGAATATTCCCCGACAGAAAGAATATTCCACGACCAAACGAATATTCCCCGACAACAATGATTATTTTATAACCACTTGTGTATTTTGAAAAAAATCATATATCACCCTTAACTTTAACATTTATCAATTTAACCATTTACTGAATAGTAATTATAAGAAAAATTGAATACTTTTATTTCATAAAATTCGGGGTCTTACAGACTTGGTATGATTATGACCAGGGATTATTCGGTATAATCATGACCGTAATGTTACAAATGATGTGGTAAAAGTCCTCATTGGCCTGTAGTGCATTGGTGGACAGTTGTTGGCATGATCATGACCATTGATGAATATACGAATATCCTTGGCCCGTAGTACATGGATAATTTGTGGTCGTGATACTAATGAATATCCTTAGCTGTAGCTCAGGGATGATGTTGATTATTTATTAAGCTGAGTCTCAGCGATAAAAGTGATGAAAAATATTTTAAATCATAGAAGATAGTAGATTTTATTCTCTACTTGACTCTTCTAATGGATTGCGTGTTCCGCTGCAGTTAAACTTGATGTTTGTTATATTTTATCAGTTTAACACTGTTGAAATGTAACGATAAATTATTCTGCATTATCTTAGTCATAATATTTGTTACTGGGCTAGTTGAGCTCACCCTTTTACTTTCATTGTTCTCTTCAGGAAATGAGAACGTAGCAGAGACTAGTAGGGGAACGGAGTGACGGTTCAGATGATAGCATTAGTAGTCCTCACTATTCTATAAAATAGTGTGATAATAAATGTATTGATGACTTATTTTGAGTTTTAATACTGTCTAGACGACAATATTTGTATTGAAACTCACAGCTCATGTTGTATATTTAAGTTTGTATTTGTATTCTGTACCATGTATTTGGTGACTCATAATGGGTGATGTATACCTATTTTGGGGGCGCCATAGTTGGTATCAAAGCTTAAGGATATGATCCCTGGCTGAGATGTGAGACAAGAACTAGGAGGGGAGAGACGGGAAATTCCTTTGCTAGCATGACCTACCTAAGTTTATTTGGTATTTAATTGGTTGGTCAGAGTATAGGAATAATATGTGACATGTCAATTCACCCTTGTTTTGTGGCAGTATTTGAAAATGACATCCGAGAATGTTGAGAATGGCAATGGAGCACAAGAGACCGTTGAGTCTCCACAGATCAATAATCAGGATAATGTGCATCAGGAAGGCGACAATCCTCATGCAAACAACAACACTGACCAAATGATGAACGATGGAATGTTCAGAGGCTTTCTGCAATTCATGCAACATCAGGCAAGAGAGACACTGGCAACTCTCGGACGGTCAATTTTAAAAGTTCAAGGAGCTGGGACCACCGGAGTTTTTTAGAGAGCCAAAACCACTTAAGGTGGAGACGTGGATAAAGTAGATCAATAAGATGTCTTGGGAGTAAAGGGTTCCCTTTTTCACCTTCATGTTACGGGCAGAAGCAGATTACTGGTGGGAATCTGTAAAGCGTACTCAACCTGCTGCACTTAAGATGTCTTGGGAGAAGTTCCAAGAACTGTTCAACGACAAGTACTTTCTCGAAAGTATTCGTCATATGAAAGAGGTAGAGTTCATCAAGTTAGAGTAGAATAATATGACCGTGTCGCAGTACGAAGCTAAGTTTGCCAAGTTATCCCGGTTTGTGTCTCACTTAGTTGATAACGAGGAGAGAATGACACGGATGTTTCTAAGAGGTTTGAAACCTAAGATACGCCAATACTTAATTTCTCACAAACTATGTTTGTATTCAGATGTTATAAATAGGGCTCAGTTATTGGAGCGCGATAACGAGTCAACCCAACCAAGATAGAGCAGCCGGTAAAATGAAAATACCAGTGGTAGCAGTCATCGAAGCGGTGACAACAAACTTGGAGGGAATCAATATGCCAAAAATGGTAACCACTTCGGTGGTAATCATGGCCAAGACAATAAGAGTGGACATTTCAAAAAGAGGAGATTCAACAATGATGGAAAGACGTCAGCACCAGCACCCGTTGTTAAGGAAAGAGAACGACCACCTATCATATGCTTCAAATGTGGAGAGGAGGGACACATCAGTCCAAACTGCGTGATGCAGTCCAAAGCGTATTATAATTATATAAGAGAAGGTCACCTAGCCCAATTTTGTCGTGCACCGAAGACAAGTCCAGCTGGGATGGAGGCACCAAAGGTCGTCCCAGAAAAGTCAAAACCAGTAGTTTAAGGGAGAGCGTTTGTTGTGACCTCCCAGAAAGTAAGGAACCCGAACGAGGTCATCACGGGTAAGCTTATCATAAACTATAGCGAAGTCTATACCTTATTTGATACCGGTTCTATCCATTCTTTTATTTCTCATACTTGCACTCAACGTTTAAATTTGACTCCAGAGAAATTAGACTTTGACTTATCTGTTGAAACTCCGTTGGGAGAAACCTTCATTACATCCACTGTTTATAAGTCTTGTTTGGTTCAAATCGGTACCCCCACATTACTTGTCGATCTTATTTCATTGAAAATACTTGCATTTGACGTAATTCTAGGGATTGATTGGTTAACTACTCATCATGCAAAAATTGATTGTTTTCGTAAGGTTTTTAGCTTTCATATTCCTAACCAACCTATTATGCGAATTCAAGCAACCAAACCATTAAAATAAATCACTTTCATCTCAAGCCATAAAGCTATTCGTTTATTGAAAAACGGATGTCAAGCTTACTTAGCTCATGTCACGGATTTAAACAAAAATATGTCAGTTTTGAATGATATTTCTATTATTAATAAATTTCCTGACGTATTCCCTGAAGAACTTCCTGACCTACCCCCAGAGCGTGAAATTGAATTTTGTATCGACCTTGAACCTGGTACAAAACCCATTTCTAAAGTCCCATATCGAATGGCTCCTATTGAACTTCAGGAGTTAAAGACCCAATTGCAGGAATTATTAGACATCAGTTTCATTCGTCCTAGTACGTCTCCTTGGGGTGCTCCTGTTCTATTCGTGAAGAGGAAAGATGGGAGTATGCGACTTTGTATTAATTATCGGGAGTTGAATCATGTCACCATCAAGAATAGGTACCCATTGCCACGTATTGATGACCTGTTTAACCAATTGCAAGGCGCCAAATTCTTTTCAAAGATCGATCTTCGTTCCGAATATCATCAGTTAAAGGTTAGAACCGATGAAATTCCAAAGACGGCTTTCAGAACTCGGTACGGACATTATGAATTCCTAGTCAAGTCTTTTGGATTGACTAATGCTCCTGCTGCCTTCATGGATATGATGAACCGAGTATTTAAGAAATATTTAAATCACTTTGTGGTCGTCTTTATTGATGACATCCTCATATATTCCAAAAGCCGTGAAGATCATGAGCAACACTTGAGGCTGATACTCCAAAAGCTTCGTGAAAACAAGCTTTATGCTAAGTTGAAGAAATGCGAGTTCTGGCTTGAGGAAGTAGCATTCCTTGGGAACGTAGTATCAAGTCATGGAATATCTGTTGACCCGGCAAAGATTGAAGCTATTCAAAGCTGGGAGCAACCTAAATCAGTGACCGAAGTACGTAGCTTTCTCAGCTTAGCTGGTTATTATCGGAGATTCGTAGAAGGGTTTTCTCGAATCGCTACTCCATTAACTCAGCTGACTCAAAAAGATACAAAATTCGGTTGGAGCATGGAATGTGAGAAGAGTTTTCAAGAACTCAAGAGGAGACTCATTTCAGCACCTGTTCTGACAATACCATCTGGCTCGGAGGGATTTGTCATCTACAGTGATGCTTCGGGCAAAGGGTTAGGATGTGTTCTCATGCAACATGGGAAAGTCATCGCCTATGCCTCTCGGCAACTCAAAGAATATGAGAGGAATTATCCTACTCATGATCTAGAGTTGGCAGTTGTTGTCTTCGCACTTAAAATTTGGAGGCATTACTTGTATGGGGAGAAAGTGGAGATCTTTACAGATCATAAAAGCCTCAAATATTTTTTCACCCAAAAGGAACTTAACATGCAGCAATGACGTTGGCTTAAACTGTTGAAAGATTATGATCATACCATTCAATACCATCCTGGTAAAGCGAACGTAGTAGTTGACGCATTGAGTAGAAGATCATATGCGGGTACGAGTGTGATATTGTCAACACAAAGGCCCATTTTATATGACTTGCAAAGGATGAAGATAGAGTTAAAGACTCCAGGGACCCATGTGATGATAGTGAATATACGAGTAGAACCGAATTTAATCGATAAAATTAAAACTGCTCAAGCTATAGACTTGGAGCTAATGCGTATGAGGAAGAAAGTGAAAGAAGATGCTATACCGGAAGCAAGAATCGATGAGAAAGGAATACTTAGAGTCAACTCCAGACTTTGTATTCCTAACGACCCTGACTTGAAGTATAAAATCATGATGGAGGCGCACAACACACCGTTTGTAATCCATCTTGGGAGTACCAAAATGTATCATGATCTTCGACATACATTTTGGTGGGGCAATATGAATAGGGAGATAGCGGAGTTTATCTCAAGGTGTCTAACTTGTCAACGAGTCAAGGCGGAGCATCAAGTACCAAATGGTCCATTGCAACCATTTGAAATTCCAGAATGGAAGTGGGAGCACATTACCATGGATTTCGTTACCGGTCTTCCCAAGGATTCTCAAGGCATAGATGCGATTTGGATTATTGTTGATAGATTGACCAAGTCGGCTCATTTCTTACCTATACGAGAAATTTATACACTTGAACGTCTTGCTCGTATGTACATAAATGAGATTGTAAGATTGTATAGTATGCGAGTATCCATAGTTTCTGATCGAGACCCAAGATTCACTTCAAGATTGCGGGTTAGTTTGCAAAAAGCTATGGGCACGGATTTACGATTTAGTTCGGCTTATCATCCTCAAACGGACGGGCAGTCAGAGAGGACTGTTCAAACTCTTAAAGATCTATTAAGACTTTGTGTCCTTGACTTCAAGGGAAGTTGGGATAAGTTCTTACCATTGGTGGAGTTTTCCTACAACAATAGTTATCAAGCAAGTATTGGCATAGCTCCATTTGAGGCGTTGTATGGGAGAAAGTGTCGTTCTCCAAGATGTTGTGATGAGGTGGGTGAAGCAACGTTGTTGGGATCGGAGTTGGTACGTATGACTACGGAAAAGATTCAAACGATCCGACAAGGTATAAAAACCTCACAAGATCGACAAAAGACTTATGCTGATCTTCATCGAAAGGACGTGGAATTCAATATTGGAGAACATGTGTTGTTACGTGTTGCTTCATGGAAAGGAGTTACGAGATTTGGAAAGAGAGAAAAGCTCAATCCTCGATTCGTTGGCCCATTTTTAATCCTTGAACGAGTGGGAACTGTGGCCTATAGACTCACCTTACCGCCAAGTATGTCTCGTGTTCATAACGTTTTTCACATATCAATGTTACGTAAATATGTGAAAGACCAGAACCATATTATTGAGTTAGAACCGGACGAAATAGCGAAAGATTTAACGTATGAAGAGGTTCCTGTTAAAATCTTAGATAAGAAGGAGCATATTTTACGCTTCAAGGTTATACCTCAAGTCAAAATTTTGTGGAGAAATCAAGATGTTGAGGAAATGACCTGGGAGTTAGAATCTGAAATGAAATCAAGGTATCCTTACCTCTTCAACATACCAGGTATGTACCCTAATTTTGAGGGTAAAATTTTATAAGGAGGAGAGGTAGTAAGACCCCAACTTTTATAAATAAAGATAATTTTTCTATAAATATTAAGGAGTAAATTTGATATAATATTATAGTTATGGGTAATATTTATAAATTTTGCAAAATAAGCAAGTGGTTATAAAATATTCATGTTGTCGGGGAATATTCATTTGGTCGTGAAATATTCTTTCTGTCGGGAAATATTCGTATGACGGCGCAGCCATTTGTGGGCCCCATAACAGAATAACTGTCGGATGAAGAAAATAACAAATTTGAGTTTTTATAAATAACGGCGTAATCGTTACCGTTAACACTGTTGGAATACCTAGTGGTTAAAATACAGTAATACGCGTTGTTACATAGTAGCGCACGGTATTGCACAATATTGTTGAATTATTAATTCTTACGTAAGAAGGCACTACTCAATAATTGTTACAGTAATTACTGTTCAATATTTTATTTTATTGGTTCAATAATTGCTGCGTTGTTATTTTATATTATTTTAATAATTGTCACTGCACAGTATTTTCCATTATCAGATTAATAATTCATATTATTTGAATAATATTATTTGATAGCATTATTGACAATGTCTAGAAATTTCTGTCAAGGAGAGGATTGGTCACCTAATTGTGCGCCATTAAAGAAAAATTCTTATTGGAAAGCCCCCTCTTTCCTGAGAACGGTCTGGTTGTCATTATTGTGATTCTGTAATATTATTTGTGAATAATTAATTATTGATTTATATGATAAGAAAATATTTATTTTATGTGGACATAAATGATGGATAGAAAAATATTTATTTTATGTGGTTATAAATGAAGGAATTAATGTTGAGGTGTTTTATCAGTATTTTTGTCGGAAAGGAGGTATTAAAAATTAAATCAGTGTTCTTAAAGCTCTATTGTGTGAGTTATAATTTTAATCCGACCGTTAAAAATTAACGCATGATTTGTTATGAATTTTAAAAGGTGTTAAAAATCATCCGTTTGTGGATTTCGGATATTTTTCGTCTGAAATTTAAAAAAACATAAAGCTACAAAGTTGTAGAAAATTCAATTTCGTGTAGAATGGACATAAAATTCGTATTTTTCTGATTAAAAGGCTATTTTATTTGAATTATTGAAGTTTCAAAAATTAAAATATTTTTATTAAAACATAGGGTACCCACTTTTATTTTTTGTGGAAAATCTGAAATGGCTGGCTGCAAATTCAAAGTGGAATGTTGAAAATTCAATGTGGCGTGCTTGAAATAATATTTTATTATTTAGTCTCCTATGACGTTCTAGCATTTTCCTATAAATAGACGCTTAAGTTAGAAGTGAAAATCACACCAGAATCAGAGAATTCTTCTTCTATAATCTTGAGCGTATTTCATTAGAGTTTTAGTAAGCTTTGAGCGTAGAAAATAGTAAAAGTTTTCTTCAAGAATATACCCGCTATACCAATTGGAATACTCTTCTTTTCAAGGTAAGGGATGTTATTTTTGTTCAATATTTGCTTGAAATAATATTTTCTTCCATACTCTTTAGTATGTAAGTAATATTATTTCATTTCAGATTTCGAATTCTATACTCGTTTTGTTAAAATTTTGGCTTCTATATTCCATGAAATTAATAGAATATCATTGATATTTGCGCTTCATCCAGTATCTTTTCATGAAAATATTATTCTGAGCATTCTTGATAAGTTTTTAACTTTTTCATGCCAGAGTACTATTCACGGGATTACTATTCCTGAAATACTATTTACGGGATACTATTCACTCGAGTACTATTCACCCAGAATACTATTCATTATAAAAATTGATTTATTTTCGGTCCAAATTATTTTTGGTACAATATTTTACTTGAATTTTACTCCACAAAACAGTATCATGTTGACAATTTGGACGTTATTGATTTCTGGATAAATTAAATTATAAATCTTTAAAAATTTATCCTTGAACTTGTTTTATTGAATTCTTATATCATTGTCATCATCCTCATAATTATATTCTGTTGAAAGTCATCTGTGGCCTGTAGTGCATAGATGGACTTGGTATGATTATGACCAGGGATTATTCGGTATAATCATGACTGTAATGTTACAAATGATGTGGTAAAATTTCTCATTGGCCTGTAGTGCATTGGTGGACAGTTGTTGGCATAATCATGACCATTGATGAATACATGAATATCCTTGGCCCGTAGTGCATGGATAATTTGTGGTCGTGATACTAATGAATATCATTGGTCGTAGTGCAGGGATGATGTTGATTATTGATTAAGCTGAGTCTCAGCGATAAAAGTGATGAAAAACCTTTTAAATCATAGATGATAGTAGATTTTATTTTCTACTTGACTCTTCTAATGGATTGCTTGTACCGTTGCAGTTAAACTTGATGTTTGTTATATTTTATCAATTTAACACTGTTGAAGGCTAACGATAAATTATTCTGCATTATCTTAGTCATAATATTTGTAAGACCCCAACTTATTAATGAATAAAATCAAATTTTCTCTAAATATTATTGTGAATAATAAGGAGTTAATTTGATACAAATACTTTAGTTATGGGTTAAATGTGCAAATTTTGCAAAATAAGCAAGTGGTTATAAAATATTCATTTTGTCGGGGAATATTCGTTTGGTCGTGGAATATTCTTGCTGTCGGGGAATATTCGTACGACGGCGCAGCCTTGTGTGGGCCCCATAACGGAAAGTGATTGGATGAAGAAAATGACAAGTATAAGTTATTTATAAATAACGGCGTAGTTGTTACCGTTAATACTGTTAGAATACCCGGTGGTTAAAATACAGTAGCACTCGGTATTGCACCAATTATTGATTCTTACGAAAGAAGGCACTACTCAATAATTGTTACAGTAATTACTGTTCAATATTTTATTTTATTGATTCAATAATTGCTACGTTGAAATTTTGTATTATTGTTGTTCAATAATTGTTGCTGCACAGTATTTCCCATTATCAGATCAATAATTCATATTATTTGAATAATATTATTAGATAACATTATTGGCAATGTCTAGAAAGTTCTGTCTAAGGAGAGGTTTGGTCATCTAATTGCGCGCCAGTAAGGAGAAATCCTTATTGGAAAGCCCCCTCTTTCCTAGGAGCGGCCTGGTTGTCATAAATGTGATTCTGTAATATTATTTGTGAATAATTAATTATTGATTCATATGATAAGAAAATATTTATTTTATGTGGATATAAATGAGGGATATATTTTTGTGGTTAAAAATGAAGAAGTTAATGTTGAGATTTTTATCAGTATTTTTGTCGGAATGGAGGTATTAAAAATCAGGGTTTTTGAGATATTTTGCGGGGGTTATAATTTTTAATCCGACCGTTGGATCGTGGTAATTTTTGGATATGTTATACATATATAAGTTGAGTATATGCCCACAAATTTTGAACCGTTAAAAATGAACGTATGATTTATTATGAATTTTACAAGATGACTGGTTCAGAAATTGTTGAATTTTCGGAGTTTATCATTTTGGTGGAAAATTCTAGAATTGGTGGGCCCCACTTGTGGTTGGTGAAGAAATGTGCTGAATTATATTTCAAATGCGGTGGGTGGGAATAGTAGCAGGTAAAGCCATCAGGTTGCAGGTCAAACCTACCAAAAATTTCCTATAAATAGAGGACTAAGTTAGAATTGAAAATCACACCAGAAACAAGTTTTCTCTCTTTCTCTCTCTAGATTATTGAGTGTATTTTGTGAGTATTTAGATACTTTGAGAGTTTCTATTCATCAGAGCAAGTTTCTTTCAGCCTTATACCGGTATTCCGACCAGAAGTACTGATATTTTGAGGTAAGGGATATTATTTTCTTCTTAAATGATATTATTTTCTTCAATATCATTATGCTGAAATATTGATATGAGTTTTTATCAAATTTAGAACTTTTTGTGTCGGGGTTACTATTCACGTATGCGTTACTATTCACGTATACGGTACTATTCACGAATACGGCACTATTCACCGAAAAATAAAATTTTTCTTTTTGTCCAAGATGTCTATTATGGTTACTATCTTTGATTGTATCCATGTTTTGATCTTTATTTTTAAATTCTGCTTCACAATTGATTATTATGAAGTATTATTGATCTTGGATAAACTGTTATACGAATCCCTACTATTTGTCCTTCTGTCTCATTGGATTCGTTCTCTTTAAGATATTTTTCATCATCCTCAGTCCTAAATGATGATATTACTGAATATCTTTGGCCTGTAGTGCAAAGATGTATGATTACTTGATGAATATCTTTGGCCTGTAGTGAAAAGATGAACAGGTGTTGAGATGAACATGACTGACTGATGATACAAATGAATATCTTTGGCCTGTAGTGCAAAGATGAATATTTGGTTAAAGATGATTATTAAGTGATGTTACAAGGATAAAATATTGATGATGGACTTTTAAATCTTAGAAGATAGTAGAATTCTTTCTCTACTTGACTCTTCTAATGGTTTGCTATTTCCGCTGCAGTTGTTGATCTAAAACTTGTTGTCGATTATATTTTATCAGATTTTTCCCTGTTGAAGACTAACGATAATTTGTTGTATATTATCTTAGTCATAATATTCTTTACTGGGCTAGTTGAGCTCACCCTTTTCCTTTTTGTTCCATTTTTCTTCTCAGGAGGTGAGAACATAGCAGGATCTAGTCGGGGTATGGAGTGATGGTTCTAGAAAGATGTATTAGCAGTCCTCACTATTTCTGTAAAATAGTGTTTGAATAATTGTAATGAGGATTTATTTGAGTGTGGATATTGTCTAGAAGACAATATTTGTATTTAAACTCACAGTATGTGTTGTCGTATTTTGCACGACAATTGTATTATTGAAGTTGTAGTTTGCTTTCTGTACCATGTATTTGGCGACTCAGAATGGGTGTTGTATACCTATTCTGGGGGCGTCACAGTTGGTATCAGAGCTTAGGGATATGATCCCTGGCTGAGATGTGAGACAAGAACTAGGAGGGGAGAGACGGGGAATTCCTTCACTAGTATGACTTGACTAAGTTTATTTGGTGTTTATTTGGTCGGTCAGAGTATAGGGATAATATATGACATGACTATTAACCCTTGTTTTATGGCAGTATTTAAGAATGGCAGCTGAGAACGTTAATAATGGAGTGAATCAGACCGTGGAAACACCTTTGATCACCACCCAGGGGAACGTGCAACAAGAAGGCAATATTCCTCCTGTAAATAACGTTATCGAGCAAACGATGAATGATGGAATGTTTAGGAGCTTTTTGCAGTTCATGCAAAATCAGACGAGGGAGACTCGTGTGCAGAATACGGGTGGAAATGATAACGCGCGGTTTGTCACAGCTAAGCAGTTCAAAGAATTGGGACCACCAGAATTTAAGGGAAAGCCGGATCCGATCATGGCGGAAATGTGGGTCAAGCAAATTACCAAGATATTCGATGTCTTGGGATGCACGGAGGAACAAAAGGTTCCATTCGCCACCTTTATGTTCCGCGGTGAGGCAGACTACTGGTGGGAGTCTGTGAAGCGTACCCAGCCTGACGCACTCAACATGTCCTGGGAAACATTTCAAAAACTATTCAATGATAAGTACTTTCCTGAAAGTATTCGTCATATGAAGGAGGTAGAGTTTATCAGACTGGAACAAAACAACATGACGGTGTCCCAGTACGAGGCGAAGTTTGCAGAGTTATCCAGGTTTGCACCTCATTTGGTCGAAAATAAGGAACGAATGACAAGGATGTTTCTGAGAGGTCTAAAACCTGAGATTCGACAATATCTTATCTCTCATAAATTTTCTTTATATTCAGATGTTGTAAACAGGGCTCAATTATTAGAGCGAGATAATGAGTATATGCAACCGAGGGACCACAACCAGGGTCATACCGGTGGCGGCAGTCATCGAAGCAATGAAAACCAGCAGGGAGGAAAGCATTCAGACAAAAGCGGTAACCACTCTGGTGGTAATCGTGGTCGTGATAATAGAAGGAGCGAGTCGAGAGGAGATTTCAAGAAGAGAAGGTACAACAATGATAACGTGAAGACGTCAGCACAAACATCAACTGTTTCTAGGGGAGGAGAACGACCACTGGTCGTATGTTACAAATGTGGGAAAGAGGGACATATCAGCCCAAACTGCCCACAACAATCTAAGGTATGTTATAACTGTGGAAAGGAGGGTCATATAGCTCGAGAGTGTTCTGTAGCAAAACCAAGTTCAGTGGGGATGGTGACTCCAAAAGCTGTCCCGGATAAGTCGAAATCAGCGGTTCCTGGAAGGGCGTTTGTCGTTACTGGCCAAAACGCGAGAAACCCGAACGAGGTGATCACGGGTAAGCTAATCTTGAATTCTTGCGAAGTTTATACTTTACTAGATACCGGTTCTACCCATTCTTTTATCTCTCCTGCTTGTGCTCAACGTTTAAACTTGACTCCGGAGAAATTGGACTTTAACTTATCTGTTGAAACTCCGTTAGGAGAAACTTTCGTTACATCCACTGTTTATAAATCTTGTTTGATCCAAGTTGGAACCATCACATTACCTGTTGACCTTATCTCTTTAAAGATACTTGCTTTTGATGTGATTTTAGAGATCGATTGGTTAACTACTCATCATGCCAAATTGATTACTTTTGTAAGGTTGTTAGTTTTCATATTCCTAAGCAACCTGTTATTCAAATTTAAGCAACCAAACCATTGAAGTTAAACTCTTTCATATCAAGCCGTAAAGTCATTCGTTTATTGAAAAACGAATGTCAAGCTTTCTTAGATATGTTATGGACTTGAATAAAAATACGTCAGATTTGAATTGTTAGTAAATCCCTGACGTATTTCCTGAAGAATTTCTTGGCTTACGCGTGATATTGAAATTTGTATCATCTTTGAATCTGGTACAAAACTCACTTCTAAAAATCGAATGGCTCCTATTGAACTTCAGGAGTTAAAAACCTAACTGTAGAAGTTTGTACCCGAGCCTTTATCTGGTGACTTCCTTTGTGAAATGCACTAAAGCCAGACTCTCCGTAGGGGACGCCATATTCGTGCGGTAGTAAACTGATAGGTGTCATTGTGACGTGCTATCCAAGATTGGGATATGAGTCACAATTGAGAGCAACCGAAGTCGGTGACCAAAGTACGTAGCTTTCTGGGCTTAACTGGTTATTATCGGAGATTCGTGGAAGGATTTTCTCGAATCGCTACTCCGTTAACTCAGCTGACTCGGAAAGATACAAAATTCGTATGGAGTGAGAATGCGAGAAGAGTTTCCAAGAACTCAAGAGGAGACTCATTTCGGCACCTGTTCTGACAATACCATCTGGTTCGGATGGATTTGTTATCTACAGCGATGCTTCAGGCAAAGGGTTAGGTTGTGTTCTCATGCAACATGGGAAAGTCATAGCCTATGCCTCACGACAACTCAAAGAATATGAGAGGAATTATCCTACTCATGATTTGGAGTTGGCAGCAGTCGTTTTTGCGTTGAAGATCTGGAGACACTACCTGTATGGGGAGAAAGTGGAGATCTATACAGATCATAAAAGCCTCAAATATTTCTTCACCCAAAAGGAACTCAACATGCGGCAGCGACGTTGGCTCGAGCTGTTGAAAGATTACGATCATATCATCCAATATCATCCTGGAAAAGCAAACGTAGTAGCTGACGCATTGAGTAGAAGATCATATGCGGGTACGAGTGCAATATTGTTAACACAAAGGCCCATTTTGTATGACTTACAAAGGATGGAGATAGAGATGAAGGCTCCAAGTACCCACATGATGATATCAAATATACGAGTAGAACCGACTTTAATCGATAAAGTTAAAGCTGCTCAAGCTACGGACATGGAGCTGATGCGTATGAAGAAGAAAGTGCAAGAAGGTGCTATTCCAGAAGCAAGAATCGATGAAGAAGGAATACTTCGAGTCAACTCCAGACTTTGTGTTCCTAACGATTTTGACTTGAAGCATAGAATAATGATGGAGGCACACAACACACCGTTTGCAATCCATCCTGGGAGTACCAAAATGTATCACGATCTTCGACATACATTTTGGTGGAGCAATATGAAAAGAGAGATCGCGGAGTTTATCTCGAGGTGTTTAACTTGTCAACGTGTAAAGGCGGAGCATCAAGTGCCAAAGGGTCCATTGCAACCACTTGAGATCCCGAAATGGAAGTGGGAACACATTACTATGGATTTTGTTACGGGTCTTCCCAAGGTTTCTCAAGGCATAGATGCGATTTGGGTTATTGTTGATAGATTAACCAAGTCCGCTCATTTCTTGCCGATACGTGAGACTTATTCCCTTGAACGTCTTGCTAGTATGTACGTGAACGAGATTGTGAGATTGCATGGCATGCCAGTATCCATAGTTTCGGATCGTGACCCAAGATTCACTTCACGATTTTGGGTTAGCTTGCAGAAAGCTATAGGCACGGATTTACGATTCAGTTCGGCATACCATCCTCAAACGGACGGACAATCAGAGAGGACTATTCAAACTCTTGAAGATCTATTAAGACTTTGTGTCCTAGATCTCAAAGGGAGTTGGGATAAGTACCTACCATTGGTGGAATTCTCCTACAACAACAGTTATCAGGCGAGCATAGGTGTGGCTCCATTCGAGGCGTTGTATGGAAGAAAATGTCGTTCTCCAGTATGCTGGGACGAGGTGGGTGAAGCAACATTGTTGGGACCAGAGTTGGTACGCATTACTACAGAGAAGATCCAAACGATTCGACAACGTATACAAACGGCACAGGATCGACAAAAGAGTTATGCGGATCTTCATCGGAAGGACGTGGAATTTAATATTGGGGATCATGTATTATTACGTGTTGCACCATGGAAGGGAGTTACAAGATTTGGGAAGAGAGGAAAGCTCAATCCAAGATTTGTTGGTCCATTTGAGATTCTTGAGCGAATAGGAAATGTGGCATATAGACTCGCATTACCTCCAAGCATGTCTCGTGTTCATAATGTTTTTCACATATCTATGCTTCGTAAATATGTTAAAGACCCGAACCACATTATTGAGTTAGAACCAGACGAGATAGCTGAAGATTTAACGTACGAGGAGGTACCTGTTAAGATCTTGGATAGGAAAGAGCATGTCCTACGCACGAAGGTTATACCACAAGTTAAGGTTTTGTGGAGAAACCATGCTATTGAAGAAATGACCTGGGAGTTGGAATCAGAAATGAAAGCGAGGTATCCTCACCTTTTTGAAACATCAGGTACGTACGTCAATTTCGAGGACGAAATTTCATAAGGAGGGGAGGTTGTAAGACCCCAACTTATTAATGAATAAAATCAAATTTTCTCTAAATATTATTGTGAATAATAAGGGGTTAATTTGATATAATACTTTGGTTATGGGTGAAATGTGCAAATTTTGCAAAATAAGCAAGTGGTTATAAAATATTCATTTTGTCGGGGAATATTCGTTTGGTCGTGGAATATTCTTGCTGTCGGGGAATATTCGTACGACGGCGCAGCCTTGTGTGGGCCCCATAACGGAAAGCGATTGGATGAAGAAAACGACAAGTATAAGTTATTTATAAATAACGGCGTAGTTGTTACCGTTAATACTGTTGGAATACCCGGTGGTTAAAATACAGTAGCACACGGTATTGCACCAATTATTGATTCTTACGTAAGAAGGCACTACTCAATAATTGTTACAGTAGTTATTGTTCAATATTTTATTTTATTGATTCAATAATTGCTGCGTTGATATTTTATATTATTGTTGTTTCAATAATTGTTGCTGCACAGTATTTCCATTATCAGATCAATAATTCATATTATTTGAATAATATTATTAGATAACATTATTGGCAATGTCTAGAAAGTTCTGTCTAAGGAGAGGTTTGGTCATCTAATTGCGCGCCAGTAAGGAGAAATCCTTATTGGAAAGCCCCCTCTTTCCTGGGAACGGCCTGGTTGTCATAAATGTGATTCTGTAATATTATTTGTGAATAATTAATTATTGATTCATATGATAAGGAAATATTTATTTTATGTGGATATAAATGAGGGATATATTTTTGTGGTTAAAAATGAAGGAGTTAATGTTGAGGTTTTTATCAGTATTTTTGTCGGAATGGAGGTATTAAAAATCAGGGTTTTTGAGATATTTTGCGGGGGTTATAATTTTTAATCCGACCGTTGGATCGTGGTAATTTTTGGATATGTTATACATATATAAGTTGAGTATATGTCCACAAATTTTGAACCGTTAAAAATGAACGTATGATTTATTATGAATTTTACAAGATGACTGGTTCAGAAATTGTTGAATTTTCGGAGTTTATCATTTTGGTGGAAAATTCTAGAATTGGTGGGCCCCACTTGTGGTTGGTGAAGAAATGTGCTGAATTATATTTCAAATGTGGTGGGTGGGAATAGTAGCAGGTAAAGCCATCAGGTTGCAGGTCAAACCTACCAAAATTTTCCTATAAATAGAGGGCTAAGTTAGAATTGAAAATCACACCAGAAACAAGTTTTCTCTCTTTCTCTCTCTAGATTATTGAGTGTATTTTGTGAGTATTTAGATACTTTGAGAGTTTCTATTCATCAGAGCAAGTTTCTTTCAGCCTTATACCGGTATTCCGACCAGAAGTACTGATATTTTGAGGTAAGGGATATTATTTTCTTCTTAAATGATATTATTTTCTTCAATATCATTATGCTGAAATATTGATATGAGTTTTTATCAAATTTGGAACTTTTTGTGTCGGGGTTACTATTCACGTATACGTTACTATTCACGTATACGGCACTATTCACGAATACGGCACTATTCACCGAAAAATAAAATTTTTCTTTTTGTCCAAGATGTCTATTATGGTTACTATCTTTGATTGTATCCATGTTTTGATCTTTATTTTTGAATTCTGCTTCACAATTGATTATTATGAAGTATTATTGATCTTGGATAAACTGTTATACGAATCCCTACTATTTGTCCTTCTGTCTCATTGGATTCGTTCTCTTTAAGATATTTTTCATCATCCTCAGTCCTAAATGATGATATTACTGAATATCTTTGGCCTGTAGTGCAAAGATGTATGATTACTTGATGAATATCTTTGGCCTGTAGTGCAAAGATGAACAGGTGTTGAGATGAACATGACTGACTGATGATACAAATGAATATCTTTGGCCTGTAGTGCAAAGATGAATATTTGGTTAAAGATGATTATTAATTGATGTTACAGGGATAAAATATTGATGATGGACTTTTAAATCTTAGAAGATAGTAGAATTCTTTCTCTACTTGACTCTTCTAATGGTTTGCTGTTTCCGCTGCAGTTGTTGATCTAAAACTTGTTGTCGATTATATTTTATCAGATTTTTCCCTGTTGAAGACTAACGATAATTTGTTGTATATTATCTTAGTCATAATATTCTTTACTGGGCTAGTTGAGCTCACCCTTTTCCTTTTTGTTCCAT
Source organism: Panax notoginseng (assembly GCA_016801055.1). Taxonomy (NCBI): domain Eukaryota; kingdom Viridiplantae; phylum Streptophyta; class Magnoliopsida; order Apiales; family Araliaceae; genus Panax; species Panax notoginseng. Next base: position 43,978,563 of record CM029019.1, on the reverse strand, counting down.
TTTTCTTCTCAGGAGGTGAGAACATAGCAGGATCTAGTCGGGGTATGGAGTGATGGTTCTAGAAAGATGTATTAGCAGTCCTCACTATTTCTGTAAAATAGTGTTTGAATAATTGTAATGAGGATTTATTTGAGTGTGGATATTGTCTAGAAGACAATATTTGTATTTAAACTCACAGTATGTGTTGTCGTATTTTGCACGACAATTGTATTATTGAAGTTGTAGTTTGCTTTCTGTACCATGTATTTGGCGACTCAGAATGGGTGTTGTATACCTATTCTGGGGGCGTCACAGTTGGTATCAGAGCTTAGGGATATGATCCCTGGCTGAGATGTGAGACAAGAACTAGGAGGGGAGAGACGGGGAATTCCTTCACTAGTATGACTTGACTAAGTTTATTTGGTGTTTATTTGGTCGGTCAGAGTATAGGGATAATATATGACATGACTATTAACCCTTGTTTTATGGCAGTATTTAAGAATGGCAGCTGAGAACGTTAATAATGGAGTAAATCAGACCGTGGAAACACCTTTGATCACCACCCAGGGGAACGTGCAACAGGAAGGCAATATTCCTCCTGTAAACAACGTTACCGAGCAAACGATGAATGATGGAATGTTTAGGAGCTTTTTGCAGTTCATGCAAAATCAGACGAGGGAGACTCGTGTGCAGAATACGGGTGGAAATGATAACGCGCGGTTTGTCACAGCTAAGCAGTTCAAAGAATTGGGACCACCAGAATTTAAGGGAAAGCCGGATCCGATCATGGCGGAAACGTGGGTCAAGCAAATTACCAAGATATTCGATGTCTTGGGATGCACGGAGGAACAAAGGTTCCATTCGCCACCTTTATGTTCCGCGGTGAGGCAGACTACTGGTGGGAGTCTGTGAAGCGTACCCAGCCTGACGCACTCAACATGTCCTGGGAAACATTTCAAAAACTGTTCAATGACAAGTACTTTCCTGAAAGTATTCGTCATATGAAGGAGGTAGAGTTTATCAGACTGGAACAAAACAACATGACGGTGTCCCAGTACGAGGCGAAGTTTGCAGAGTTATCCAGGTTTGCACCTCATTTGGTCGAAAATGAGGAACGAATGACAAGGATGTTTCTGAGAGGTCTAAAACCCGAGATTCGACAATATCTTATCTCTCATAAATTTTCTTTATATTCAGATGTTGTAAACAGGGCTCAATTATTAGAGCGAGATAATGAGTATGTGCAACCGAGGGACCACAACCAGGGTCATACCGGTGGCGGCAGTCATCGAAGCAATGAAAACCAGCAGGGAGGAAAGCATTCAGACAAAAGCGGTAACCACTCTGGTGGTAATCGTGGTCGTGATAATAGAAGGAGCGAGTCGAGAGGAGATTTCAAGAAGAGAAGGTACAACAATGATAACGTGAAGACGTCAGCACAAACATCAACTGTTTCTAGGGGAGGAGAACGACCACTGGTCGTATGTTACAAATGTGGGAAAGAGGGACATATCAGCCCAAACTGCCCACAACAATCTAAGGTATGTTATAACTGTGGAAAGGAGGGTCATATAGCTCGAGAGTGTTCTGTAGCAAAACCAAGTTCAGCGGGGATGGTGACTCCAAAAGCTGTCCCGGATAAGTCGAAATCAGCGGTTCCTGGAAGGGCGTTTGTCGTTACTGGCCAAAACGCGAGAAACCCGAACGAGGTGATCACGGGTAAGCTAATCTTGAATTCTTGCGAAGTTTATACTTTACTAGATACCGGTTCTACCCATTCTTTTATCTCTCCTGCTTGTGCTCAACGTTTAAACTTGACTCCGGAGAAATTGGACTTTAACTTATCTGTTGAAACTCCGTTAGGAGAAACTTTCGTTACATCCACTGTTTATAAATCTTGTTTGATCCAAGTTGGCACAATCACATTACCTGTTGACCTTATCTCTTTAAAGATACTTGCTTTTGATGTGATTTTAGAGATTGATTGGTTAACTACTCATCATGCCAAATTGATTGTTTTGTAAGGTTGTTAGTTTTCATATTCCTAAGCAACCTGTTATTCAAATTTAAGCAACCAAACCATTGAAGTTAAACTCTTTCATATCAAGCCGTAAAGTCATTCGTTTATTGAAAAACGAATGTCAAGCTTTCTTAGATATGTTATGGACTTGAATAAAAATACGTCAGATTTGAATTGTTAGTAAATCCCTGACGTATTTCCTGAAGAATTTCTTGGCTTACGCGTGATATTGAAATTTGTATCATCTTTGAATCTGGTACAAAACTCACTTCTAAAAATCGAATGGCTCCTATTGAACTTCAGGAGTTAAAAACCTAACTGTAGAAGTTTGTACCCGAGCCTTTATCTGGTGACTTCCTTTGTGAAATGCACTAAAGCCAGACTCTCCGTAGGGGACGCCATATTCGTGCGGTAGTAAACTGATAGGTGTCATTGTGACGTGCTATCCAAGATTGGGATATGAGTCACAATTGAGAGCAACCGAAGTCGGTGACCAAAGTACGAAGCTTTCTGGGCTTAACTGGTTACTATCGGAGATTCGTGGAAGGATTTTCTCGAATCGCTACTCCGTTAACTCAGCTGACTCGGAAAGATACAAAATTCGTATGGAGTGAGGAATGCGAGAAGAGTTTCCAAGAACTCAAGAGGAGACTCATTTCGGCACCTGTTCTGACAATACCATCTGGTTCGGATGGATTTGTTATCTACAGCGATGCTTCAGGCAAAGGGTTAGGATGTGTTCTCATGCAACATGGGAAAGTCATAGCCTATGCCTCACGACAACTCAAAGAATATGAGAGGAATTATCCTACTCATGATTTGGAGTTGGCAGCAGTCGTTTTTGCGTTGAAGATCTGGAGACACTACCTGTATGGGGAGAAAGTGGAGATCTATACAGATCATAAAAGCCTCAAATATTTCTTCACCCAAAAGGAACTCAACATGCGGCAGCGACGTTGGCTCGAGCTGTTGAAAGATTACGATCATACCATCCAATATCATCCTGGAAAAGCAAACGTAGTAGCTGACGCATTGAGTAGAAGATCATATGCGGGTACGAGTGCAATATTGTTAACACAAAGGCCCATTTTGTATGACTTACAAAGGATGGAGATAGAGATGAAGGCTCCAAGTACCCACATGATGATATCAAATATACGAGTAGAACCGACTTTAATCGATAAAGTTAAAGCTGCTCAAGCTACGGACATGGAGCTGATGCGTATGAAGAAGAAAGTGCAAGAAGGTGCTATTCCAGAAGCAAGAATCGATGAAGAAGGAATACTTCGAGTCAACTCCAGACTTTGTGTTCCTAACGATTTTGACTTGAAGCATAGAATAATGATGGAGGCACACAACACACCGTTTGCAATCCATCCTGGGAGTACCAAAATGTATCACGATCTTCGACATACATTTTGGTGGAGCAATATGAAAAGAGAGATCGCGGAGTTTATCTCGAGGTGTTTAACTTGTCAACGTGTAAAGGCGGAGCATCAAGTGCCAAAGGGTCCATTGCAACCACTTGAGATCCCGAAATGGAAGTGGGAACACATTACTATGGATTTTGTTACGGGTCTTCCCAAGGTTTCTCAAGGCATAGATGCGATTTGGGTTATTGTTGATAGATTAACCAAGTCCGCTCATTTCTTGCCGATACGTGAGACTTATTCCCTTGAACGTCTTGCTAGTATGTACGTGAACGAGATTGTGAGATTGCATGGCATGCCAGTATCCATAGTTTCGGATCGTGACCCAAGATTCACTTCACGATTTTGGGTTAGCTTGCAGAAAGCTATGGGCACGGATTTACGATTCAGTTCGGCATACCATCCTCAAACGGACGGACAATCAGAGAGGACTATTCAAACTCTTGAAGATCTATTAAGACTTTGTGTCCTAGATCTCAAAGGGAGTTGGGATAAGTACCTACCATTGGTGGAATTCTCCTACAACAACAGTTATCAGGCGAGCATAGGTGTGGCTCCATTCGAGGCGTTGTATGGAAGAAAATGTCGTTCTCCAGTATGCTGGGACGAGGTGGGTGAAGCAACATTGTTGGGACCAGAGTTGGTACGCATTACTACAGAGAAGATCCAAACGATTCGACAACGTATACAAACGGCACAGGATCGACAAAAGAGTTATGCGGATCTTCATCGGAAGGACGTGGAATTTAATATTGGGGATCATGTATTATTACGTGTTGCACCATGGAAGGGAGTTACAAGATTTGGGAAGAGAGGAAAGCTCAATCCAAGATTTGTTGGTCCATTTGAGATTCTTGAGCGAATAGGAAATGTGGCATATAGACTCGCATTACCTCCAAGCATGTCTCGTGTTCATAATGTTTTTCACATATCTATGCTTCGTAAATATGTTAAAGACCCGAACCACATTATTGAGTTAGAACCAGACGAGATAGCTGAAGATTTAACGTACGAGGAGGTACCTGTTAAGATCTTGGATAGGAAAGAGCATGTCCTACGCACGAAGGTTATACCACAAGTTAAGGTTTTGTGGAGAAACCATGCTATTGAAGAAATGACCTGGGAGTTGGAATCAGAAATGAAAGCGAGGTATCCTCACCTTTTCGAAATATCAGGTACGTACGTCAATTTCGAGGACGAAATTTCATAAGGAGGGGAGGTTGTAAGACCCCAACTTATTAATGAATAAAATCAAATTTTCTCTAAATATTATTGTGAATAATAAGGGGTTAATTTGATATAATACTTTGGTTATGGGTGAAATGTGCAAATTTTGCAAAATAAGCAAGTGGTTATAAAATATTCATTTTGTCGGGGAATATTCGTTTGGTCGTGGAATATTCTTGCTGTCGGGGAATATTCGTACGACGGCGCAGCCTTGTGTGGGCCCCATAACGGAAAGTGATTGGATGAAGAAAATGACAAGTATAAGTTATTTATAAATAACGGCGTAGTTGTTACCGTTAATACTGTTAGAATACCCGGTGGTTAAAATACAGTAGCACGCGGTATTGCACCAATTATTGATTCTTACGAAAGAAGGCACTACTCAATAATTATTACAGTAATTACTGTTCAATATTTTATTTTATTGATTCAATAATTGCTGCGTTGATATTTTATATTATTGTTGTTTCAATAATTGTTGCTGCACAGTATTTCCCATTATCAGATCAATAATTCATATTATTTGAATAATATTATTAGATAACATTATTGGCAATGTCTAGAAAGTTCTGTCTAAGGAGAGGTTTGGTCATCTAATTGCGCGCCAGTAAGGAGAAATCCTTATTGGAAAGCCCCCTCTTTCCTGGGAACGGCATGGTTGTCATAAATGTGATTCTGTAATATTATTTGTGAATAATTAATTATTGATTCATATGATAAGAAAATATTTATTTTATGTGGATATAAATGAGGGATATATTTTTGTGGTTAAAAATGAAGGAGTTAATGTTGAGGTTTTTATCAGTATTTTTGTCGGAATGGAGGTATTAAAAATCAGGGTTTTTGAGATATTTTGCGGGGGTTATAATTTTTAATCCGACCGTTGGATCGTGGTAATTTTTGGATATGTTATACATATATAAGTTGAGTATATGCCCACAAATTTTGAACCGTTAAAAATGAACGTATGATTTATTATGAATTTTACAAGATGACTGGTTCAGAAATTGTTGAATTTTCGGAGTTTATCATTTTGGTGGAAAATTCTAGAATTGGTGGGCCCCACTTGTGGTTGGTGAAGAAATGTGCTGAATTATATTTCAAATGTGGTGGGTGGGAATAGTAGCAGGTAAAGCCATCAGGTTGCAGGTCAAACCTACCAAAATTTTCCTATAAATAGAGGACTAAGTTAGAATTGAAAATCACACCAGAAACAAGTTTTCTCTCTTTCTCTCTCTAGATTATTGAGTGTATTTTGTGAGTATTTAGATACTTTGAGAGTTTCTATTCATCAGAGCAAGTTTCTTTCAGCCTTATACCGGTATTCCGACCAGAAGTACTGATATTTTGAGGTAAGGGATATTATTTTCTTCTTAAATGATATTATTTTCTTCAATATCATTATGCTGAAATATTGATATGAGTTTTTATCAAATTTGGAACTTTTTGTGTCGGGGTTACTATTCACGTATACGTTACTATTCACGTATACGGTACTATTCACGAATACGGCACTATTCACCGAAAAATAAAATTTTTCTTTTTTGTCCAAGATGTCTATTATGGTTACTATCTTTGATTGTATCCATGTTTTGATCTTTATTTTTGAATTCTGCTTCACAATTGATTATTATGAAGTATTATTGATCTTGGATAAACTGTTATACGAATCCCTACTATTTGTCCTTCTGTCTCATTGGATTCGTTCTCTTTAAGATATTTTTCATCATCCTCAGTCCTAAATGATGATATTACTGAATATCTTTGGCCTGTAGTGCAAAGATGTATGATTACTTGATGAATATCTTTGGCCTGTAGTGCAAAGATGAACAGGTGTTGAGATGAACATGACTGACTGATGATACAAATGAATATCTTTGGCCTGTAGTGCAAAGATGAATATTTGGTTAAAGATGATTATTAATTGATGTTACAGGGATAAAATATTGATGATGGACTTTTAAATCTTAGAAGATAGTAGAATTCTTTCTCTACTTGACTCTTCTAATGGTTTGTTGTTTCCGCTGCAGTTGTTGATCTAAAACTTGTTGTCGATTATATTTTATCAGATTTTTCCCTGTTGAAGACTAACGATAATTTGTTGTATATTATCTTAGTCATAATATTCTTTACTGGGCTAGTTGAGCTCACCCTTTTCCTTTTTGTTCCATTTTTCTTCTCAGGAGGTGAGAACATAGCAGGATCTAGTCGGGGTATGGAGTGATGGTTCTAGAAAGATGTATTAGCAGTCCTCACTATTTCTGTAAAATAGTGTTTGAATAATTATAATGAGGATTTATTTGAGTGTGGATATTGTCTAGAAGACAATATTTGTATTTAAACTCACAGTATGTGTTGTCGTATTTTGCACGACAATTGTATTATTGAAGTTGTAGTTTGCTTTCTGTACCATGTATTTGGCGACTCAGAATGGGTGTTGTATACCTATTCTGGGGGCGTCACAATATTTTTTTCTGGGCTAGTTGAGCTCACCCTTTTGCTTTCATTGTTCTCTTCAGGAAATGAGAGCGTAACAGGGACTAGTCGGGGAACAGAGTGACGGTCCAGATGATAGGTTTAGTAGTCCTCACTATTCTATGAAATAGTGTGATAATAAATGTATTGAGGACTTATTTTGAGTTTTAATACTGTCTAGACGACAATATTTGTATTAAAACTCACAGCTCATGTTGTATATTTAAGTTTGTATTTGTATTCTGTACCATGTATTTGGCGACTCAGAATGGGTGATGTATACCTATTTTGGGGGCGTCATAGTTGGTATCAAAGCTTAAGGATATGATCCCTGGCTGAGATGTGAAACAAGAACTAGGAGGGGAGAGACGGAGAATTCCTTCGCTAGTAAGTTTATTTGGTATTTAATTGGTCGGTCAGAGTATAGGAATAATATGTGACATGTCAATTAACCCTTGTTTTGTGGTAGTATTTGAAAATGACATCCGAGAATATTGAGAATAGCAATGGAGCACAAGAGACCGTTGAGTCTCCACAGATCAATAATCAGAATAATGTGCATCAAGAAGGCGACAATCCTCATACAAACAACAACACTGACCAAATGATGAACGATGGAATGATCAGAGGCATTTTGCAATTCATGCAACATCAGGCAAGAGAGACTCCTGTTCGAAATACAGGTGGAAACACTGGCAACTCTCGGACGGTCACTGCTAAAAGTTCAAGGAGCTGGGACCACCGGAGTTTTTTAGAGAGCCAAAACCACTTAAGGCGGAGACGTGGATAAAGCAGATGAACAAGATATTTGATGTCTTGGGTTGCTCCAAGGAGCAAAAGGTTCCCTTTGTCACCTTCATGTTACGGGCAGAAGCAGATTATTGGTGGAAATCTGTAAAGCGTACTCAACCTGCCGCACTGAAGATGTCTTGGGAGAAGTTCCAAGAACTGTTCAACGACAAGTATTTTCCCGAAAGTATTCGTCACATGAAAGAGGTAGAGTTCATCTAGTTAGAGCAGAACAATATGGTCGTGTCGCAGTACGAAGCTAAGTTTGCCGAGTTGTCCCAGTTTGCGTCTCACTTAGTTGATAACGAGGAGAGAATGACACGGATGTTTCTAAGAGGTTTGAAACCTAAGATACGCCAATACTTAATTTCTCACAAACTATGTTTGTATTCAGATGTTGTAAATAGGGCTCAGTTATTGGAGCGCGATAACGAGTCAACCCAACCAAGATAGAGCATCCAGCAAAATGAAAATACCAGTGGTAGCAGTCATCGAATCGGTGACAACAAACGTGGAGGGAATCAACATGCCAAAAATGGTAACCACTTCGGTGGTAATCATGGTCAAGACAATAATAGTGGACATTTCAAGAAGAGGAGATTCAACAATGATGGAAAGACGTCAGCACCAGCACCCGTTGTTAAGGAAGGAGAACGACCACCTATCATATGCTTCAAATGTGGAGGGGAGGGACACATCAGTCCAAACTGCGTGATGCAGTCCAAAGCGTGTTATAATTATATAAGAGAAGGTCACCTAGCCCGATTTTGTCGTGCACCGAAGACAAGTCCAGCTGGGATGGAGGCACCAAAGGCCTTCCCAGAAAAGTCAAAACCAGTAGTTCAAGGGAGAGCGTTTGCCGTGACCTCCCAGAAAGCAAGGAACCCGAACGAGGTCATCACAGGTAAGCTTATCATAAACTATAGCGAAGTCTATACCTTATTTGATACCGGTTCTACCCATTCTTTTATTTCTCCTACTTGCGCTCAACGTTTAAATTTGACTCCGGAGAAATTAGACTTTGACTTATCTGTTGAAACTCCGTTGGGAGAAATCTTCATTACATCCACTGTTTATAAGTCTTGTTTGGTTCAAATCGGTACCCTCACATTACTTGTCGATCTTATTTTATTGAAAATACTTGCATTTGACGTAATTCTAGGGATTGATTGGTTAACTACTCATCATGCAAAAATTGATTATTTCCGTAAGATTTTTAGCTTTCATATTCCTAACCAACCTATTATACGAATTCAAGCAACCAAACCATTAAAATAAATCACTGTCATCTCAAGCCATAAAGCTATTCGTTTATTGAAAAACGGATGTCAAACTTTCTTAGCTCATGTCACGGATTTAAACAAAAATATGTCAGTTTTGAATGATATTTCTATTGTTAATAAATTTCCTGACGTATTCCCTGAAGAACTTCCTGGCCTACCCCCAGAGCGTGAAATTGAATTTTGTATCGACCTTGAACCCAGTACAAAACCCATTTCCAAAGCCCCATATCGAATGGCTCATATTGAAGTTCAGGAGTTAAAGACCCAATTGCAGGAATTATTAGACATCGGTTTCATTCGTCCTAGTACGTCTCCTTGGGGTGCTCCTGTTCTATTCGTGAAGAGGAAAGATGGGAGTGTGCGACTTTGTATTGATTATCGGGAGTTGAATCATGTCAGCATCAAGAATAGGTACCCATTACCACGTATTGATGACCTATTTGACCAATTGGTAGGCGCCAAATTCTTTTTAAAGATCGATCTTCGTTCTGGATATCATCAATTAAAGGTTAGAACCGATGAAATTCCAAAGACGGCTTTCAGAACTCGGTACGGGCATTATAAATTCCTAGTCATGTCTTTTGGATTGACTAATGCTCCTGCTGCCTTCATGGATATGATGAACCGAGTATTCAAGAAATATTTGAATCACTTTGTGGTCGTCTTTATTGATGACATCCTCATATATTCCAAAAGCCGTGAAGATCATGAGCAACACTTGAGGCTGATACTCCAAAAGCTTCGTGAAAACAAGCTTTATGCCAAGTTAAAGAAATATGAGTTCTGGCTTGAGGAAGTAGCATTCCTTGGGCACGTATTATCAAGTCATGGAATATCTGTTGACCCGACAAAGATTGAAGCTATTCAAAGCTGGGAGCAACCTAAATTAGTGACCGAAGTACGTAGCTTTCTCGGCTTAGCTGGTTATTATCGGAGATTCGTAGAAGGGTTTTCTCGAATCGCTACTCCATTAACTCAGCTGACTCAAAAAGATATAAAATTCGGTTGGGGCGTGGAATGTGAGAAGAGTTTTCAAGAACTCAAGAGGAGACTCATTTTAGTACCTGTTCTGACAATACCATTTGGCTCGGAGGGATTTGTCATCTACAGTGATGCTTAGGGCAAAGGGTTAAGATGTGTTCTCATGCAACATGGAAAAGTTATAGCCTATGCCTCCCGGCAACTCAAAGAATATGGGAGTAATTATCCTACTCATGATCTAGAATTGGCAGTTGTTGTCTTCGCACTTAAAATTTGGAGGCATTACTTGTATGGGGAGAAAGTGGAGATCTTTACAAATTATAAAAGGCTCAAATATTTTTTCACCCAAAAAGAACTCAACATGCGACAATGACGTTGGCTTAAACTGTTGAAAGATTATGATCATACCATTCAATACCATCCTGGTAAAGCGAGCGTAGTAGCTGACGCATTGAGTAGAAGATCATATGCGGGTACGAGTGTGATATTGTCAACATAATGGCCCATTTTATATGACTTGCAAATGATGGAGATAGAGTTAAAGACTCCAGGGACCCATGTGATGATAGCGAATATACGAGTAGAACCGACTTTAATCGATAAAGTTAAAACTGCTCAAGCTACAGACCTGGAGCTGATGCGTATGAGGAAGAAAGTGCAAGAAGACGCTATACCGGAAGAAAGAATCGATGAGGAAGGAATACTTAGAGTCAACTCCAGACTTTGTATTCCTAACGACCCTGACTTGAAGTATAAAATCATGATGAAGGCGCACAACACACCGTTTGCAATCCATCCTGGGAGTACCAAAATGTATCATGATCTTCGACATATATTTTGGTGGAGCAATATGAAGAGGGAGATAGCGGAGTTTATCTCAAGGTGTCTAACTTGTCAACGAGTCAAGGCGGAGCATCAAGTACCAAAAGGTCCATTGCAACCACTTGAAATTTTAGAATGGAAGTGGGAGCACATTACCATAGATTTCGTTACCGGTCTTCCCAAGGATTCTCAAGGTATAGATGCGATTTGGATTATTGTTGATAGATTGACCAAGTCGGCTCATGTCTTACCTATACGAGAAACTTATACACTTGAACTTCTTGCTCGTATGTACATAAACGAGATTGTAAGATTGCATGGTATGCGAGTATCCATAGTTTCTGATCGAGACCCAAGATTCACTTCAAGATTGTGGGTTAGTTTGCAAAAAGCTATGGGCACGGATTTATGATTTAGTTCGGCTTATCATCCTCAAACGGACGGGCAGTCAGAGAGGACTATTCAAACTCTTAAAGATCTATTAAGACTCTGTGTCCTTGACTTCAAGGGAAGTTGGGGCAAGTTCTTACTATTGGTGGAGTTTTTCTACAACAACAGTTATCAAGCAAGTATTAGCATGGCTCTATTTGAGGCGTTGTATGGGAGAAAGTGTCGTTCTCCAGTATGCTGGGATGAGGTGGGTGAAGCAACGTTGTTGGGACCAGAGTTGATACGTATGACTACGAAAAAGATTCAAACGATCCGACAACGTATAAAAACCTCACAAGATCGACAAAAGAGTTATGCTGATCTTCATCAAAAGGATGTCGAATTCAATATTGGAGAACATGTGTTGTTACGTATTGCTCCATGGAAAGGAGTTACGAGATTTGAAAAGAGAGAAAAGCTCAATTCTCGATTCGTTGGCCCATTTTTAATCCTTGAACGAGTGGGAACTGTGGCCTATAGACTCACCTTACCGCCAAGTATTACTCGTGTTCATAACGTTTTTCACATATCTATTTTACGTAAATATGTGAAAGACCCGAACCATATTATTGAGTTAGAACCGGACGAAATAGCGGAAGATTTAACGTATGAAGAGGTTCCTGTTAAAATCTTGGATAAGAAGGAGCATATTTTACGCTCCAAGGTTATACCTCAAGTAAAAGTTTTGTGGAGAAATCAAGATGTTGAGAAAATGACCTGGGAGTTAGAATCTGAAATGAAATCAAGGTATCCTTACCTCTTCGACATACTAGTTACGTACCCTAATTTCGAGGGCGAAATTTCATAAGAATGAGAGGTAGTAAAACCCCAACTTTTATGAATAAAGATAATTTTTTTATAAATATCATTTTTGAATATTAAGGAGTAAATTTGATATAATATTATAGTTATGGGTAATATTTATAAATTTTGCAAAATAAGCAAGTGGTTATAAAATATTCATGTTGTCGGGGAATATTCATTTGGTCGTGGAATATTCTTTCTGTCGAAAAATATTCGTACGACGACGCAGCCATTTATGGGCCCCATAACAGAATAACTGTCGGATGAAGAAAGCGACAAATTTGAGTTTTTATAAATAATGGCGTAATCGTAATCGTTACCGTTAGCACTGTTGGAATGCCTGGTGGTTAAAATACAGTAATACGCGTTGTTGCACAGTAGCACACGGTATTGCACAGTAGCACACGGTATTGCACAGTATTGTTGAATTATTGAATCTTACGTAAGAAGGCACTACTCAATAATTGTTACAGTAATTACTGTTCAATATTTTATTTTATTGGTTCAATAATTGCTGCGTTGTTATTTTATATTATTTCAATAATTATCACTGCACAGTATTTTCCATTATCAGATCAATAATTCATATTATTTGAATAATATTATTAGATAACATTATTGGCAATGTCTAGAAAGTTCTGTCAAGGAGAGGTTTGGTCACCTAATTGCGCACCATTAAGGAAAAATCCTTATTGGAAAGCCCCATCTTTCTTGGGAACGTCCTGGTTATCATTGTTGTAATTCTGTAATATTATTTGTGAATAATTAATTATTAATTTATATGATAAGAAAATATTTATTTTATGTGGACATAAATAATGGAAAAAAAATATTTATTTTATGTGGTTATAAATGAAGGAATTAATGTTGAGGTGTTTTATCAGTATTTTTATCGGAAATGATGTATTAAAAATTAAATCGGTGTTCTTAAAGCTCTATTGTGTGAGTTATAATTTTAATCCGACCATTAAAAATTAACGTATGATTTGTTATGAATTTTAAAAGGTGTTAAAAATCATCCGTTTGCGAATTTTGGATATTTTTCGTCTGGAATTTGGAAAAACTTAAATGTACAAAGTTGTAGAGAATTCGATTTCGTGTAGAATAGACATAAAATTCGTATTTTTCTGATTAAAAGGCTATTTTATTTGAATTATTGAAGTTTCGAAAATTAAAATATTTTTATTAAAATATGGGGGACCCACTTTTATTTTTTGTGGAAAATCTGAAATGGTTGGCTGCAAATTCAAAGTGGAATGTTGAAAATTCAATGTGGCGTGCTTGAAATAATATTTTATTATTTAGTCTCCTATGGCGTTCTAGCATTTTCCTATAAATAGGCGCTTAAGTTAGAATTGAAAATCACACCAGAATCAGAGAATTTTTCTTCTATAATCTTGAGAGTATTTCTTTAGAGTTTTAGAAAGCTTTGAGCGTAGAAAACAGTAAAAGTTTTCTTCAAGAATATCCCCGCTATACCAGTTGGAATACTCTTCTTTTCAAGGTAAAGGATGTTATTTTTGTTCAATATTCGCTTGAAATAATATTTTCTTCCATACTCTGTAGTATGTAAGTAATATTATTTCGTTTCAGATTTCGAATTCTATACTTGTTTTGTTAAAATTTTGGCTTCTATACTCCATGAAATTAGTAGAATATCCTTGATATTTGCGCTTCATCCAGTATTTTTTCATGAAAATATTATTTTGAGCATTCTTGATAAGTTTTTAACTTTTTCATGCCGGAGTACTATTCACGGGATTACTATTCCTGAAGTACTATTCACTTGAGTACTATTCACCCGAAGTACTATTCATGATAAAAATTTATTCGTTTTCGGTCCAAATTATTTTTGGTACAATATTATTCTTGAATTTTACTCCACAAAACAGTATCATGTTGACAATTTGGACGTTATTGATTTCTGGATAAATTAAATTATAAATATTTAAAAATTTATCCTTGAAGTTGTTTTATTAAATTCTTATATCATTGTCATCATCCTCATGTTTATATTCTGTTGAAAGTCATCTGTGGCCTGTAGTGCATAGATGGACTTGGTATGATTATGACCAGGGATTATTCGGTATAATCATGACCGTAATGTTACAAATGATGTGGTAAAAGTCCTCATTGGCCTGTAGTGCATTGGTGGACAATTGTTGGCATAATCATGACCATTGATGAATACACAAATATCATTGGCCCGTAGTGTATGGATAATTTATGGTCATGATACTAATGAATATCCTTGGCCGTAGTGCAGGGATGATGTTGATTATTCATTAAGCTGAGTCTCAGCGATAAAAGTGATGAAAAACCTTTTAAATCATAGAAGATAGTAGATTTTATTTTCTACTTGACTCTTTTAATGGATTGCTTGTTCCGCTGCAGTTAAACTTGATGTTTGTTATATTTTATCAGTTTAACATTGTTGAAGGCTAACGATAAATTATTCTGCATTATCTTAGTCATAATATTTCTTACTGGGCTAGTTGAGCTCACCCTTTTGCTTTCATTGTTCTCTTCAGGAAATGAGAACGTAGCAGGGACTAGTCGGAAAATGGAGTAACGGTCCAGATGATAGCATTAGTAGTCCTCACTATTCTATGAAATAGTGTGATAATAAATGTATTGAGGACTTATTTTGAGTTTTAATACTGTCTCGACGACAATATTTGTATTGAAACTCACAGCTCATGTTGTATATTTAAGTTTGTACTTGTATTCTGTACCATGTATTTGGCGACTCAGAATTGGTGATGTATACCTATTTTGGGGGCATCACAAAAGTCCTCATTGGTCCGTAGTACATTGATGGACAATTGTTGGTATGATTATGATCAGGAATTATGTATCGGTATAATCATGACCTATAATGTTACAAATGATGTGGTAAAAGTCCTCATTGGCCCGTAGTGCATTGATGGACAGTTGTTGGCATGATCATGACCATTGGTGATAATAACGAATATCATTGGCCCGTAGTGCATAGAAAATTCAGGGATGTGATACTAACGAATATCCTTGGCCCGTAGTGCATGGATAATTCGATGATGTGGATTATTGAGCTGTGTTTCAACGATAAAATATTGATGATGAACTTTTAAATCATAGAAGATAGTAGATATCATGCTCTACTTGACTCTTCTAATGGATTGCTTGTTCCGCTGTAGTTAAACTTGTTGTTTATTGTATTCTATCAGTTTAACATTGTTGAAGGCTAACGATAATTTATTCTGCATTATCTTAGTCACAATATTTCTTACTGGGTTAGTTGAGCTCAGCCTTTGCTTTCATTATTCTCTTCAGGAAATGAGAATGTAGCCGGGACTAGTCGGGGAATGGAGTGACAGTCTGAGATGGTGGGTGTAGTAGTCCTCACTATTTTATAAAATAGTGTGATAATAATTGTAATGAGGACTCCATTTGAGTTTGGATATTGTCTACGAGATAATATTCGTGTTAAAAACTCTCAGCTACATTTTTGTCGTATTGTATAAGGAAGTTTGTATTTAAATTTTGTATCATGTATTTGGCAACTCAGAATGGGTTGTGTATACCTATTTTGGGGGCGTCACAGCATTGCCCTCACTCTCAACAGTCTTGCCACCCTCAACAGTTGGTTGTTTTACTTTCTTCTTATGTTCTTTATATTCCTTAGTTTTTTTTCTTGCCTCAATTATTTTTTCATCATCAGTTAGAAACATTTCTTCTTCCTCCTCATCAAGAAGAATATCACTATCACTAGAAGAACTGGAGTCCTCATAGTTATTTTCTTCCACCAACACATCACCATCATGACTAATATCAGTTATCAAACTCACCTTCTTAGCCTGTTTTTTCCTATCACTAGCATGTTCAGTTTGTGTAGGTTGTTTAGCCTGTTTACCCCCTTCACAATCATGCTCAAGATAAATCTCTACATATTTATAATCTACAACATCATCTAACATTATATTTAGGTCATCATCATCATCTTTAAGATTTGAAAAATGCCCACAGAATATAGTTTCAGGCATTCTATAATATAACCCAATTACACCTGTGTACCCAAAACTCTCACACATTATCTTCAGCTTCTCAAAATTCAATTCAAAATAAAGGATTTGAAACTTATCAATTTTTCCATAATCAAAATGGAAAACAGGATGTAACCCAAATAAACCCCCATGGTGGAGTTCCACTTCCAAGTTTCTACAATAAAAATACCATAAACATTAATTAAAAAAATATTTCTCTCCAACACCTGATAGACAAACAAAACTACAGTAGAAATCTCATGTTCCTTATGGAAACTACAGTATAACAGGACAAACAAAACTTTAAATCTCATGTCAAACAAAACAACAGTATAACAAGACAAACAAAACTTTATTTCTCTCCAGCACATGATAGACAAAAGTTTATTGGTGGAGTTCCACTACCAATAAACTACAGTAGAAATCTCATGTTGGACTATGAAACACAAAGACAGACCACAGATACAGACGAGACTATATAATTATTACCAGACAACATTAGGACCACAACATAAGGACCACAATATAATAACCAATCAAGTTGATATTTATATAATAACAACCAATTTTAGTAAAGAGCCGACAATACACAAGGAAAGAGGATTAAGTTCTAGACAATAGACATGTGAATGTAAATAAAGGGGTCACATTAGACAGATAAAGGGGAATAGAATAAAGGGACAACATCAATAAAGAGAGATTTCGAGACACTTACACCATCTCCCCTACCACAAAGTACTTTCAGATCCTTCGAATAACTTTAGTATCTCCACTACAAACCCTCAATTTGACGAAATTTTGAAACCCTAGCTTTTCTCTGTGCATGCGAGAATTGGATGAGAGAAAGAAAGACAAAGAACGAAATAGATGCTTAGACTTGTCTGAAGAACGAAATGAATGTCTGAAGGATTTGTAAAGTATTTTAATTTTTGGGGGGGGGGCGGAAATTGTTTTGTTTTGATATAAAGATTAATTCTTGCAAATTACTAATAGCTAGGTTTGTGGTGCTTGGGTAGTCAAATGACCAAAGGCTTGGGTAGTCAAATGACCAAAGTTTTAAATGAGAGGTTTCAAGTTCGAATCTATGGAAAAAAAAAATTTGGAAAAAATTTAAAAGACGCCAACAACGGACACCTGTCAAATCACAATATAAAATATTTTTAATATCCAAATTTTTAAATAGAAAGGGGCTCAAATTTGTAGGCGGACATTTAACCCCTAACAGTTAACCAATTATATCCTTATGTTACTCAAACATACTCCTAGACGACCATACTGACAAATTATGTTTGGTTTGGGATTTAGTTGCGCACTGTGCAGGTTTGTGTCTCATAGCTTCCTATATAATTTAGCTGTTAGAAACAAACATCTGAAAATAATTACATGTTCTATTGAATACACACATAGGCCAAAAATACACATTTCTCCATTTGGTAACAGTCTGATGAAGAATTTTTGGACTGGTTTGTCTTCAGCCATTGGCCTGTTTGCTCCAACGTACTCTTGGAGGACGATCAATCACTATCTGACAAATTATGTTTGGTTTGGGATTTAGTTGCGCACTCTGTAGGTTTGTCGCTTCCTGTATAATTTTTCTGTCAGAAGCAAGCATCTGAATCAATTACATGTTGATGCTTGATAGTTCTATTAACCAGAGGCCAAAAATCCGCATTCCCCTTTTGTAACAGTCGATGTAGAATTTGTGTACTGGCTTGGTCGGTGTTTTTAAACCCTGCAGCCTGCTGATCTGAATTCCTAAACAGAGCTCTTATTTTGCTAGGGCCTACAGTTGTGGAATAGAAGATGCCATTATTGGGTCAGGTTGAACCGGTTGGGAGATCACAAATTGCATTTTGTTGGCAGGAATTTACAGCGAAGGCTGTAGCAAAGACCGAAAGGTGACGGTTGCAGAATCCAATGCCTACAGACATATCAGTTTTTCATGAATTTCACCAGAAAATATAGAAAGGTCTTTTTCTAAATCTAGTATAAATTCTTTCAGCTACATGTCCTGCTCTTCGTATTGCTACATGTCAATTAATCCCTCAATAATGTATACAAGTGAGCAAAGATGATTTTGAGTGGTCTACAGTTAACAAATGTATGAAGGTTAGTGTACACCAGGGGAAAATTTTTAAAGACAGAATTCAAGAAAGTCTTAGGAAGTTTCTATTTAATTATTTAATTATTGCTGGCTGAAGAAGAGATACAGAGGAAGAAAGTTAGCAGAAATTAACTTATTATGATAGATAGAAGCCTCATGTAATTGGAGGGGATATAACAAAGCCCCATGCTGCTAATAAATTTGGTTCACCATACCCATTGAGCTAGCTTCGTTGTCCACTTGCCATTGAATTGTTCTATGAAAATGGCATTGTCAACTTTTGTATCTTTTATTTGATCTTTGTGTTTATCACCCTGCTAGTTGCTACAAGACATTAAAGAAGTTTATTTAATAACAGTTCCCTGAATGAGAGTATGGACCAATATATGATATGCAGTATGCATGTATATACACATACATATAAACATATAATCTGCTTCAGTTTTGCTTGACGGGTCTACCAAGGTTTTCTTTTTTATTTTATAGAACACGACAAGATGCATAAATCTTTATTGCATAGTTATGCATCAAAAACTCTGTAGGACAAACTTTTGAAGCTGTCTGACAAGAACTAGAAACTTCTTTTCTGATGGAGAACTATGTTTACTCCAAGGATCTCAATCTTGATTTATGTGTAGAAGCTTTTGTTCAAATATCATATCTTGGCTCTTCAGCTGTTCATAACTTAAAAGGACTACCCTCATTCAATGGAGGTTGTGAGAACTCAAAGTGTCTCCTGCTCCACCTTCAAATTTAATTATCATGTGTTCTTGAGTTTTAGAGGCCAAGACACTCGTAAGACTTTCACTGATCACCTCTATACAGCTTTGGTGGAAGCAGGATTTCGCACGTTCAGAGATGATAATGAAATAGAGATAGGAGAAAATGTTAAATCAGAACTAAAGAAAGCTGTTCAACAGTCAAGCCTATCAATAATTGTTTTCTCAAAGGAGTATGCATCTTCCAAATGGTGCCTTGATGAACTAAAAATGATTCTTGATTGCAGGAGGACCTCTGGACAAGTAGTTATACCAGTCTTCTATGGCGTGGATCCATCCGATGTTAGGAAGCAAACAGGAATCATCAATGAAGCATTTGATAAGTATGAAAATCAATTCAAGGAGGAGAATGATGATGGCAGAAAAAAGGAACGGATAGACAAGGTAGATTGGAGGGCAGCTCTTAGCGAGATCGCAGACTTGGGAGGGATGGTCTTACAAGACCAAACTGATGGGTTAGTTACTTCAAAATTCTTCTTACCAAGGACTTAGGTACTAGTATTGTGCTTTTTCTTAGGTACTGGAACTATTTGTCCTTCTATAGGGAACATTTTACGAATTATCGTCTTGAAACTACATGGAAATTGTACAAACTATGGAAAATGTTTATTAAAGAGCAACTGTTGAAACAATGAAACTAATTTAATAAAGAACACAATAACTATTTTGAATTGTTAAACCTTAATACTGAGATACTACCGACTTATAATTGCAACGTAAATCATGTTAGGATAGGATTATTAGGTTGGATATCCACGTAATTGGCGACAAAAAAGTTTATACATAAAGTCGCAAGATATATCATTTCCCTTGAGATAATTGTTGAACTTTTCCCCTAAGCTCTTTGAAATCATAATATTCCTTTTAAAAAGTCAACACAAGTTTGATTTGATTAATTTTGTGTCTGATTATTTCTTTTGTGCTCATTGTGTGATTTGAAGTTGTTTTGTATTTTGTTTATCTGTAGGTATGAGTCCACGTTTATTAAAAAAATTGTTCAAGTAGTTGAGGATAAGTTGAAGCGCCCAGCCTTGAATGTCCCTCCTTACCTAATTGGAACTGGTTATCGAGTTAGAAACATCAACAAGTGGTTGCAAGATGGTTCAATTGAAGTTGGCATATTGACAATCTATGGGACTGGTGGTATAGGAAAGACAACCATTGCGAAGCTTGTCTATAATATGAACTATAAAAGATTTGAATCGAGTTTCTTTCTTCCAAATGTAAGAGAAACTCTAGAACAATCCGATGGTTTGCTTCGTTTGTACAAAACACTTCTCTCACACATGTTAAAGGGGGACAAGGTGAAAATAGGCAGCCTTGATGAAGGAATCAACAAGATTAGAGATGTCATATCATGTAAAAAGGTTCTTCTTGTTATCGACGATGTGGACCAAAAGAATAGGCTGAAACTGGATCCATTACTAAACATGCATCATTTGTTTTACCAAGGAAGTAAAATTATTTTAACAACAAGAAACAAACGGTTGCTAAAGGGTCATAAAGTTTATAAGGAGCATGAACTTCAGAAATTTGATGATGATGAATCATTGGAGTTATTCAGTTGGCATGCATTTGGACAGGATCATCCTTTAGAAGAGTACTTGGAGCTGTCTCTGAGGGTTGTGACCTATTGTGGAGGGCTTCCTTTAGCTCTTCATGTTTTGGGTTCTTCTCTTCATGGTGAAAGTGTGGATGTATGGAAAAGTACATTAGAGAAATTAGAAGAAATTCCCAATGCTGAAATCCTTGAAATACTTACAGTGAGCTATTATTCTTTGCCTGATGAACATGACAGGAATTTATTCCTTGACATTGCTTGTTTCTTTATTGGGGAGGATAAAAGTCATGTTGTTACAATATTAAATGAATGTGATTTTCACACAACAGTTGGGATTGAGAATCTTATAAACAGATCTCTTTTAACAATTGACAAAGATAACAAGGTAATGATGCATCACCTGATCCGGGATATGGGAAGAGAAATAGTTCGCCAGGAATCACCTAACAAGCCTGGGAAGCGTAGTAGGTTATGGCATCATAAGGATTCATTTAATGTTTTGAAACAAAAAACTGTAAGGAACACAAATATGCTCGTCTTTACAATATATACATGTTGTCGTTGTCTTTATTTCACCATTTTCTTTGCTTTTCAGGGAACTGAAGCAATTGAAGGCCTGATGCTCAACATTAATGTGCTGAAGGAAGATAAGGTTTCCCTTAGATCCTGCAACATCAACAATGAAAATGACATGGACCTGAAAACTGATGCATTTACGGGGATGCACAGTTTAAGACTGCTGCAAATCAATAATGTACAACTCACCGGAGGCTATAAACAATTTCCCAAGAATTTAAGGTTTCTGTGTTGGCATGGACTTCCTTTGAAATGTGTCCCAAGAGATTTCCCATTGGAGAACCTGGTTGCTATTGACATACGTAATAGCAACATAAAACAACTATCGATAGGGACCAAGGTTTACATACTTTTCCATTCTCCTTGCTTTAATTATTCATTATATGTGGCTTTATTTCCTTCCTTATCTTTTCATTAACAGGTATTACGACATGTTAAAATACTAAATCTTAGCCATTGCCATGACCTCACCAGAACCCCCAAGTTTTCAAAATTCCCAAGTCTCGAGAGATTAATCCTCAAGGACTGTGTCAGTTTGGTTGAGGTTCATCAATCTATTGTCGAAGTCGTGGGGCTTGTTCTTTTGAATCTACATGACTGCCAAAGTTTGAGGAAGCTTCCAAATAATATTGGAAAGCTAAAAGTTCTTGAAACACTGATAATCTCAGGCTGTTCAAATCTTGAAGAGTTGCCAATAGATCTAATGGAAATGGAATGTTTGGAAGTGTTTTGTGCAGATGGAGTCACCCTTAATACATCACACTCAACAACCGAACATGAAACGTCATGGCGTGAACTTATATGGCCTAGGGTATCAAAACCAAAAAAAAATCCGATACTTTTATGGGATTCTTTACCACATTCTTTAGTGAGCTTGAGCCTTGCAAATTGCAAACTTTCGGATGATGCTTTTCCAGGAGATTTTTGTAACATGCCCTCATTGCAAAATATAGACCTAAGTGAAAATCCAATTAGCTTCCTACCAGATTGTATCAAACGTTTTAGGAGGCTGAACAATCTTAGGTTAACTTCGTGCACAAGTCTCCAAACACTCATAGGCCTACCTAAAATAGATGTTTTGACTTTAGAACAGTGCACGTCTCTGGAAAGAGTAACATTTCAAACACCTTGGTGTCATTCAGCTCTAGGCCATCTATTAGGATGTGACAAACTTGTTGATATGGAAGGCATTTTCAAGGTGGTACCTATGGGAAAGATTGATGCAGCAATGCTACACTATTTGGGGTTGAATGCGTATGACTTGGAGTCCATGAAAAGCGTCGAGATGATGTTGTACAATTGCTATACATACTTAGCAACCAAAGGCCCTATTCAGGCGCGCTCTCTTTCTCACCCTCTCTCTCTTGTGTATAAATACACACACATACATATATACATACACATACATGAGAACAGATCCATATATAGCAAATGGTGGCTATAAGACTTTATATAGCCACCATATTTTGCACCGTTCATTATAAGATTTGACGGCCACGATTTAAAAATAAAACTCTCTTAGTGTTGTGGTAGGCAACTCTCATACTACAATACATGGTACGTAGTATTTTTTTTTTTAAATTGCGACGATAGGATCTATAAATGGATGGTCTAGGTATAGTGGGAAAAAATAGACTCATAGTCACCATTAGTTACGAATCAGTTCCCTATATATATATATATATATATATATATATATATATATATATATATAGGATAGTGATCCACAACCACGGTTGGTTGTACAACCAACAGTACCAAACAATTGTGTGAATGGATGATCCACCAAACAATTTGGCAGACATTAATTACAAACGCTGTATTTAGTGGATTATTGGTTACACCAATTGTAAATGTGGATCTTTTCTTTATACATATACATTTGTGTGTGCGCGCGCCCCCGATCCACAACTACCGCAATTATGGGGGTTTCCCAACCAACTCATCTATGGTCATCTATTTGAAGATGGAATGACCACGATTAATTAATAGCCCTCTCATCTATCATTCTAAATAGTGGAGGTTGCTTTAAATCATGGTCGTTGGACCTTAGGATGGCCACTCATTGGGCCCCATATATTTACACACTGTGGGACTCTTGACAAATTTAAACATTTTGATTTTGTGTTACAGGGAGTGTATGAATATGGTGGTATATTTAGCATCTTTCTTCCCAGTGATAGCAATGTTCTAGGCTCATGCACTTACAGAACGACTGGGCAATCACTTTCTTTTATGGTGCCTTCATCACCTCGAAACACCAGGTTAAGAGGATTTATTTTGCGTGCTACGTATGAACGTAACGAAAACGAATGGAACCATGATCGAGATACAACGTACATCGTTACGGTACTATTCAATGAAACCAAAGATATGGTAATGCAAGTTTATCCGGCTTACTATGCCATTCCAGGTGCAGGTGAAGATATCATATGGTTAAGCCACTGGAATTTTGGAAGTCAGCATTTCGAAGCTGGTGATGTAATGCTTGTTCTAGTTAGTTCAAAAAACTATATTACTAAGTTGCCGGTTTTTGAAATAAAAGAAGTAGGGATCAACTTTGTGTATGAAGATCAGGAACAGATTAGTAACGGTCAAGAAGTTGGGGTGTGGTATGAATCTTGGACAACTGACTAAATTCAAAGTATTCCATGATGTAGGTTCTTTGTTTTTCTCTCGAGAGTTTTTGGCTATATTGTTAGAAAAAAACTGAACTGCAGTTCTCTTTTTTATCATTTAAAAATTTAAGGGATTGCTAAATACTTTTGTTGTTTGTTGTTCCAAATATAGGATTTAGTTTGATTTTTCAAAGATATGTGATTCATTTAACTTTTTAGAACAATTAAAAAAAAATTAATCCCTAGTGGTCAAGAAGGTTTGCTCCCTTTATTGACTTTTGGGGTTCAATCATTGGGGTCAGTACGCAAGAGAAAATCTCATGAATGCATCAGACCGATGTGGGGAGTGCGCCTTAAGATTGTTCGGGAAAGGACTTAGTCTATCACGTAAGTTAACTCGATAAAAACTCTTACCGTTCAACCAAAAAAAAGAGAACACAATTTTTTATAATTAACTAATTATAAAAAAATAGTTTATAAAAAATTAGTTTGTATTATTTAGATAGTTTATAATTTTTATAATTATATTGTTGAAAACTAAATTAATTCATATCAATTTTTTAAAAAAAATTATTTTGAATTGAGTTTAAAAAGTTGATATCAATCTTATATTTTAGAATGGAAGGAGTATAATAAATGTTGGTTGATGCCATGGCTTTATCAAAATTCTCTCCCTCTAATTGTGTTTTTTTTTCTTTCTTTTTTTCTTGTTTTTTCTCCATCTAATTGTTGAATTCAGCAAGACCCTACCCTTGTGAAGATGAAAGAGATTGGTAGGATTGAGGGGTGCATGTACAAACTAACATTTACTGATTCTTGTTCTTCATTTGTGATGGGAGTTTCTGTTACTTCTATTGTGTGTTCAAATAGCTATTTTCTCTTCTTATGATCAGTAGCATATAATAGGTTAGGTCATGCTCCTGTTAATGCCTCAAAATCTTTGCCTTTTCCCATTCAATTCAATAGAACTTCTCCTTGTGAAATATTCCCTTTGGCAAAACAAACCATGATTCCATTTTCTTCAAGTAATCTAATTCACTGAGATACATGGGACTATATTATAACAACTAGGGGTGTTCAAATGAACCGGGTTTTTCGGTTTTTCGGACCGGTCCGAATCGGTCGGTTCGGTATAAAAAAGAACCGGTCCGGTTCGGTACAAAAAAACCGGTATATACCGGTTTTTCGGTACCAGTTTCGGTCCGACGATTTTATGGTTCGATTTTACCGAACCGGACCGGTATATACCGGTTTTTTAATTTTATTATTATTATTAATAATTTATTAATAATTATTATTATTATAAAATAATGATAATATTAATAAAAATAATAATAATATTAATAAAAATAATAATAATAATAATAATAATAAAAATAATAAAATAATAATAAAAATAATAAATAATAACAAAAATAATAATTATATTAATTTTTGGTAAAAACCGGTACCGAACCGGTACTGCCGGTTCGGTATACCGGTCCAACCGGCATCGGTATTGGTATTAAGATTTGACCGATTTCGGTACCGGT
Organism: Panax notoginseng; assembly: GCA_016801055.1. NCBI lineage: Eukaryota > Viridiplantae > Streptophyta > Magnoliopsida > Apiales > Araliaceae > Panax > Panax notoginseng. The sequence goes on along the minus strand of CM029019.1, from coordinate 43,953,132 downwards.
TCGGTTCGGTTCGGTTCGGTACCGGTCCGGTTCGGCCCGATTTTTATCGGTTGAACACCCCTAATAACAACCCGACTTCAAACCCCACTTCAATAGTTGACATCTTCGCCAGGCCCGAACAGATAGCCACATAATATAGAATGTGTCTTTCTACTAATTATGCGAAGCCAACGGCTGTCGCGTCTCCACCTCTCTTTGACACATCTATCTTTGTCTCTCAAACTATTATAAGATAATATCAGCCGTCTTTGTGTTTCCACCTCTAGCATATCTTCAGTTCAGTCCATTATGGGATAATATCAGTCTTCATCATGTTTCCACATCTGACAACTTGATCGAAACTATATTCAATATATTAAGTTATGAAAGAATTTCACATCATCTCTCTAAAACTTACATAATATTTTTTATCTCTCTAAAACTTTTTATATTCATTCTCCATTTTTTCAGTGAAAAATACTTTGACATAATATTTTTTAAAAATTTGTAAGTAAATTTTTAATTGTTATAATTTAAATTTTTTGATTCAGGTTATGGCGGTAATAATAGACTTTTATTAGTAGCTCTCTTGGCTAAAATGTGGTTTTGTTTTGTTTATTGAGTTGTTGGCTTTCTGTTTGTACTACCTAAACAACTTTATATTGTTAACTTTGGTATGGTAATATAAAATTTCATTTTTGTTGCAAAAAAATATTTAAGAAAATAAAAAAAAGTTGTAGTAGTGTCGCCTTTAGTTTTTTTATATCATGTTAGGCTTGAATGTCATGGGATCATTCGGGCGTATATTGGAATAACAACTTTGTATTCAAGAACTCAAGTCTCTCTGTTCACAAATTATTTCTATTACAATAAAATTGCACGGTGATCATGATAAGAATCTGGCAGCAGGTTCTCTTATAATTTAAAATAACAGTAAAAGCAAAGTCTTTTATTTTTTTGAATTGGTGGGTTAAACCAAATCAGATCCATAATTTGATCCATTTAAAATATTGTTCCAAGGAATCAAATATTGCAAATCATTGGATAAAAAGAGCTGGAGCTTTGATCCAATAAAATAGACTAAAGCAAATCAAATCAGGGTCAATATTTGGCTCATTGACAAGCCTAATTCCTTCTAAATCTACTGGACAAAGATAATTGTCAGCTAAACAGGATACTCACTGAAGGAGCACAGTCAATGAGCCAAAACCTTTGAAAGGCTATATTCAGTTACCAGGCATTAGCGTGTATAGAGTTTACAACAATTGCGTTTACTGCGTTTGGCCTACGCATCAAAAAATAGTATGGGTGTTTAAGCTTCAAATGTTATATTTGTAAGTTAAATAAATTATATTTAAAATAAATAATTTATAAACAAATCTGATTTTCAGTGCGTTTAAAACTTCAAACGTTGCTAACTAATAGATGATAAGCAAGCACTCCTGCACTCGGTTATGTTAAGAAAATAATATCCACTGCATACAAAAAAACTTAGTAATGAACAAGATTGGACGTAAAAAGCCCATGATCTGAACTCAGGGCTTTGGTTTAATAATGACCAAAAAAATAAACAAGAAATTACCTATAATAGTGTGGAGCCAATCCAATACAAAAAATCTATTAGATTTGTGGCCACAAATTGCAACTATATCTACTGAGGTATTATATGTGGTTGCAGTGTATTATACACCTTATAAGATTATTATTGAATTTTGAAAATTAACTTAAAATATTTTTAAAATTTTAAAATTTATCTATTATTTATTACTATATATAACACGGTAAATGATAATTTTATCCTGAGTCAACTAGCGAATTGGCCAAGGACGTCACAAGTCAGTCTCGAGTTCATCATACAAACCTCTCCATTATGTTAATTTTTTCTATGATGTTGAAGAATATGTCATGTTTATAATTATATAAAACTCTTCGTGTTAACGCCAAGATCTTTCCATGCGCTTCAATTACGTAAAAGTGCGTCTAATCCTGCACAGTAAACAAGTCAATACCAGAAGCTTGACGGCTTGGACCGTCGAGGGATAGCTCCGACGTGAGAGTCAATACAGGCAGACACAAGGTTTGCAATGGAGGTGTTTAGCTCTAGTGTTTGAGTGATAAAAATATCATTTACCTCTCTTTGTGTTGTGCTCTGTCCTCATATACTCCTTATTTCGTTTTGCATGCCGCCGACCTGCTCTGACATCAGCTAACTGCAGGCAGCTCACCGGCTAATCTCATCACCATTTGCCACCCTCAGTGGATTATGTCTCATCCTCATTAATTAAGGTGCAGAGATATTAGTCAAAGCTTATCCCTCTAATCATCACCGGTCCAAGTCCAAATGGAACCATATCTACATAATGGTCCTGCCCAATACTCCAAAGGCCCACAATAAAGAAAGCCCAATAGGCCCAAAATATTATGGTTCAACATTGCCCTCCAGTCTTTTATTAAACAGAATGTTTAATAAATGAGTATATAGAAAAGACCCAAATAAAATTGGAGCCCAAAGGTAATTGAGTCAAGCCCAATCAATAAGAAAACTAAAACCTCTTCAAATTCATCATCATGACCCATAATAAATGTGCCGCCCTCGAGTTTCGGAAATAACTGAAGGGACAGTCACTATAAAAGCCCTTTTATCCCAATTTTGACGTTTTTACCTGCTCATTTCAAAATCAAACTGCTCTAGCTTTCTTCTTCCTTTAGATTCCTCTCGCTCTGCAACTTGCTTCCAATGGCTTCTCAGTCTCTTGACAACACCATTCCCATCTCGGTAACACCGATTACCTCCATTCCACCTACTCAAAACCCTACGAACGTCACTTCGAAAACAAACCCTAAATCCATTGCAACTTCCAGCAAGAATCCCCCACCTAAACCTATTCCAAACCCCTCTCTGTTCTTCAAAAGTGAAGAGCAATTCCCCCATGCCAATACTCCTTCTACACTTACAGAAATAGAACTGCGTAACATTCGAACTCGATACCAGATACCCACCTGGTAGGAGCGCCTGCTCCTAAGGAAAGAATGTACCAACGTCCCGAAGGCTGGACCACCATGCCCTTGACCCTCCTAGAAAAAGGAGTTCGCCGACCCCTCCACGCCTTTATCATCACCCTTTTAGGGTTCATAGGCGTTGGATTTGCCCAATTAGTCCCCAACTCCTATATCCACATTCTTGCCTTTATAGCTTTCTGTCATGAGCTAGGGATTCCACCCACGGTTGATTTCTTTTTTACTCTCTTCTCAACCGGTAAATCTCGGGAACGAGGTTTCAAGATGCTGAGCAAACAATCCCCCAAACCTAATGCTAAGTTCAAGAAGCGACCTCTGATGGACACTCCTTCGAGCAACAAAGGATGACATAAGAAGTGGTTTTTCATAAAAGGGCCTGAAATTTCCTCTCTTCCTGATTGGACCACTTCCGAGCATATCTCTGCAGACTTCGGAGATATTTCAGAGGAACGTGTGAGAGAAATGGCGAAGTTTCTAGTGAAGATCCCCATGAAGTAATGGAGTTTCGGACTCCTGATCAAGCAAGCATTGTTGTACAACCATAAATATAAGTCACGAACTCAATATTTGTGTAATTTTTCAAATTTCCTTTAGTATCTACTCTGAACTATTATTCTGCATTCTTTACAGTATCTCTTATTAAACTAACGTCCAGCGACCGAAGAGATCTTGAAGAATTCCTATCTTTCAAACCCTCTCAAGCTTCTACCGAACCTCAGACCTCTGAACCCCAAACTTCTGAACCATAAATTGCTGAACCTCCAACTACCGAACCAACTCCCACCGAAGAAATAAGCCATCCTCGCTGAAGAAAAAGAGCTGCCCGCAATCCAAAATACATTTTTGTACCAACTTCCAATGAAAGTCTCTTAGATATGCCAATCGAGGAACGTACCCAAGTCCTCTTTGTCAAAAAGAGAAGAGTCAAGATAACCCCCCTTTCTGCCGAAGAACTCAACGTACCCTTATCCGAAACCACCCAACCTCCAGTTATTCCAGTTGAAATTGATATTATTGAAGAAGAACCCGAAGAACAAGTTGAACCTTCTCCTTCTCTTGTTTGAAAAAGAAAATATACTTCCGATAGCCAACCAACACCACCACCTGAACCTACAACCACCAATGCTCCACCTCTATCTGAACAACCCATACCTTCGCCACAAAGACCAACTTCTTTTGAGGCCAGGCCTGAAGCTGTGGCATCTCCTACACTATGGCTAGACCTCAATGAGAATTTCCCTTTCTAACTCTACGATTCCTTTGTACGTGATACTGATGATCACCGCTTCGGCAACAACTCCATCATGGATCTGATCGATGCCGAGATGATGCATCAAGCCAGAGTAAGTTGTCGTTGTCTTATCTATCTGTAATTATGCATATCTACTTGAAAATCATTAATTAACTCTAAATATTTGTAGGCAAACGGTATCTTCAGGCTCCTTCGTCATAAATATAAAGAAGTGGAATCTGAAGAGGATGCCGCCTGAAGAGAAAATGAAATATTGAAATCTTCTCTGGCCAAAGAGAGGAGTCAGCACGATATTGCTGTCTTCAATAACGAATGCCTAAGAAAGGAGCTGACTAAAGTTAAAGAACAACTGGAGACAACTGAAGCCGTTCATCGAACAACTGTTGAAGTGAATGTAACTTTAGTCAGTAAGAACGAGGCTCTTGCACAGTCCAACCAAAGCTTGGCAATAGAAATTAACAAAGCCAAAGTTACCGAAGAACAACATCTTGCACATCGTCAGAAGATTAAAATTGAACTTCGGGAACTTAAGGCTCTTGGTCCCCCACTTACTGAAGAGCTTCGTAAAGAAATCTAGGCTGAATACCGCAAATCGCCCGAGCTGAACAATGAAATAATTAAGATGTATGCCGAAGGGTATGAAATTGTTCGAAGTAAAGGCAAGGCAAAGCTCAATGCAGCTTCGGTAGATCCAACTCTTCTTGACTCTTCGGATGATGCCTGAAGATGACCTTCCTTCACTGTTAACCTTAGAACTTTTTGTAAAAATTTTACTACCTTTTTGTAATCACTTTTACATTTCTATGAAATGCTATTAACTTCTCATCCTTATTACTCCTTTTAAAATTATCCTGAACTGTTAGTAAATAATCAAACAGTTTGAACTTCATATAAAATCAAGTAACAATATATTCTGAACTCAACACCTTAAATAAAATCAGGTAATAAAGTAATGTAATACTTATTCATTACTGAAGTGTGAGACAAATCTTCAATAATCCAATTCGCCATCTTTAAGACGAATTGATCCAACCGAACCTCCAAACGTGCCTGTTCGCCATCTTTAGGACGAACATAATTTGTTCATCATCTTAAGGATGAACATTCCTCTGAACCTCCAGAAAATCCAGTTCGCCATCATTAGGACGAACAAGACCCTACTCACCATCTTAAGGATGAGAAGATTCTATTCACCATCTTAAGGATGAATAGATCCAACCGAGCCTCCATTTCATTTTATTCGCCATCATAAGGACGAACAAATCTAACCGAACCTCCAGAAAATCCAATTCGCCTATCATAAGGACGAACAAGACCCTACTCACTATCTTAAGGATGAGTAGGTTCTATTCACCATCTTAAGGATGAATAAATCCAACCGAACCTCCATAAAATCAAGTTCACCATCATAAGGATGAACAAGACCCTACTCACCATCTTAAGAATGAGCAGGTTTCCTCCATAAAATTTGTTTCGCCATCATATGGTCGAATAAGTCCAACCGAACCTCCACACACCCATCAAATAGAATACCATTGGAGAAAAAGCTTCTTTTATTGATAATTGTTGGCACAATTACAAACTTCTATACATTAACACTGACCCTACTGAAAATATTTTTGAAGCCTTCCAGCATGCCAAGTATTCTTGATTTCAGATCCATCTAATTCTCGCAATCGATAAGTCCCCGGCTTCAACACTTCAATAACTTCATAAGGACCTTCCCAATTCGGCATCAGCTTCCCTAAATTCTAAGGCGTAAACGCTTCAACCTCCTTGAGGATGAAATCTCCCACTTCAAACTTTCGAAGCTTTAGCCCCTTATTATAATGCTTATCCACCCGTCGCTGATATACTGCCAACTTTATCAAAGCTGTTTCTCTAACTTCTTCAAGTAAATCTAAGTTGACCTTAATTCCGTAATCATTATATATCTCCTTAAATTGACTGACCCGAAGACTTGTAGATTCAATCTCCACAGGGACTAAGGCATCTCTACCATAAGCCAACCTGAAAGGTGAATCTCTAGTTGTAGTCCTCGTAGTATTTCAATAAGCCCATAATACACTAAGTAGCTCTTCTGGCCATCTTCCCTTCGCCTCATCCAGTCTTCGCTTAATTCTATTTAAAAACGTTCTGTTAGTTACCTCAACTTGCCCATTAGACTGTGGATGAGCTACCGAAGTCCTTCTATGCTGAATCCCTAATTCCTTCAAGAATACTTCAAACTTTGATCCCACAAGCTGGCGTCCGTTGTCTGAGATTACCACCTTAGGAATGCCAAAACGAAACACTATAGATTCCTTTAAAAACTTTAAACACTCCTGCTTCGTTATCAACCTAAGTGGCTTTGCTTCCACCCACTTGGTTATATAATCAATTACTACTATAACAAAACTAACCTGCCCCTTCGCTTTTGGCAATGGACCCAGTATATCTACCCCCTAGACAGCAAAATGTATAGGAGATAAGATCTAGTATAGCTCTTCTGGTAGCTGATGTGGGATTGGACTATTCAGCTGGCACTTCTAACACTTCTTCACAAACTTAGTAGCCTCCTTAAAAATTGTGGGCCAATAATATTCCTGTCGAAGTACTTTGTAGGCTAACGACTTCGTTGCAATGTGATCATCACAAATACCTTCATGAACTTCCTGAAGAACATATTCAACTTCAGTAGGAACTAAACACTTTAATAATGGAGATGGATAAGCCCTTCGATAAAGATCACCATCAATAAGTACAAAATTGGCACTCTTATACTTCACTTTCTTAGCCAACATCTGATTCGAAGGAAGTATGCCATCTGCCAGATAATCTAAATAAGGAGTCATCCAGCAATTAGAGCGCTCTACAAACATCACTACTTCATGCTAGATACTAGGTTATTACAAAGTCTCTAAATATACTGAAACATCAAAGGTGATTGCTTCAGTAGTAGCCAACTTTGACAACGCATCAGCAATGGAATTATCATTGCGATCAACCCCTTGAAACTCATAAGAAAGGAAATACCAAAGTCGATCCTTTAATTTTGCTAGATAGTTAATCATTCTTGAACCTCGGGCTTCATATTTCCCTGAAACTTGTTTGACGACCAACTGAGAGTCACTGTAGATGATTAATCTTTGAACTTCGAAACTCTTTGCCAATTGTAATCCTGCTAGCACTGCTTCATACTCTGCCTCATTATTTATTTCTCTAAACCCGAACCTGATAGCCCGTTGCACCTTGAATCCCTCCGGACTCGTCAATATAATCCCCGCTCCACTAATGTCTAAAGTAGAAGATCCATCGGCATACAGTTTCCACGAACTCTGCTTCTGTTGAAGCACTACAACTACTTTGTTAGAACCTTCAGCTTATTCCAAACTGTCATTAGCTTCAGAAAACGAACATTCAACCACAAAATCAGCCAAAGCCTGGCCTTTAATAGCTGTCCGGGGATGATATTCTATGAAAAATTGAGATAACTCCATCGTCCAAGTAGCAAGTCTCCCCGAAACTTTAGGTTTGCCAGCACCTTTTTTAGCGGCTGATTTATGTATACTATTATCATCCGACCTTGAAAATATTGCCAAAGCTTTCGACTAGCTATGATCAAAGCAAAGGCAAATTTCTCAAGGTTTGGATACCTTGTTTCAGAATCCCTAAGGACATGGCTTACATAGTAAATCGGGTGTTGCTTACCCCCAACTTCTCGCACCAGAACTGCTCTTACTGCCAATGAACTAGCTGCTAAATACAAATATAATAGTTCAGTAGGAGCTGGTTTCACCAACAAAGGCGCCGAAGACAAATACTTCTTTATTTCTTGAAAAGCGTCTTCACATTCCGAAGTCCACTGAAATGTCTTAGCATTCTTCGGCCCTTTCAACGTTTCAAAAAATGACAAACATCTTTCTGCCGATTTGGACATGAGCCTCCTCAAAGCAGATATTCTACCCGTCAGATGTTGAACATCTTTGTAGGATTGAGGAGACTTTATGTTCATAATAGCCTGGGTTTTTTCTGGGTTTGCTTCGATACCACGTTTGCTAACCAGATAACCCAGAAATTAAGCTGTACCAAGTCCGAAGGTACATTTGGTTGGATTCAGCTTCAGATTGTAATGGCGTACTATCTGGAAATATTCCTCTAAGTCATCCAAATGTCCTTGCACTGTCAGGCTCTTGACGATCATATCATCGCCATAGACATCCATATTCTTCCCCAGCTGCCTCATGAAGACGAAGTTCATCATCCTCTGATATGTGGCCCCCGCATTCAGCAAACCAAACGTCATCTTTTTATAAGCATACACTGACTGATGAGTAATGAAAGCCGTCTTCGGGATATCCTCTTTATACATAGAAATCTGATGATAGCCCAAAAAGGCATCCATAAAGCTAAGCAAGGCATACCCCGAAGTCGCATTGATAAACTGATCAATGTGAGGCAAGGGATAAAAATCCTTTAGACACGTCTTATTCAAATCAGTGTAATCTATACAAACTCGCCATTTTTCGTTCTACTTTTGTACCAGAACCACATTTGTCATCCACTCCAGATAGTCTATTTTAAATATAAAATCAGCAGCAAGCAGCTTTGCAATCTCCTCATCGATAATCTTCTGTCGCTTCGGTGCAAATATCTGCCTCTTCTGCCGAACTGGCTTTTTTGCTAGGTCCACTTGTAACCGATGCTCAGCAACCTTTCTGCTTACCCCAGGCATATCGCTAGGAACCCAAGCGAAAATTTTAGCATAACATCGAAGTAACTCTATTAGGTTCATCCAGAGAGGTTCCGACAGTCCTGAACCTATCTTTATCGTCTTTTCCTTCTTACCCGGAACAAGCTCGAATTCTTCAGTCTCTTCAGCTGGCATGACTAAGGGTTCTGAACTGCTCTTGGTAAATGGTTCAATCTCGATATCCATATTCTACTTTTACTTGCTAACCCCTACACCTAAGGCAATCAAAGCGTTCTGATAACATCTTCTTGCTAAATCCATATCTCCAGCCACTTCTCCCACTCCATGGGATGTTGGAAATTTGATTTTAAAATGGGGAATCGAAGTCACTGCCTGAAGAGCAGTCAAGGTGGGTCTTCCCAGAATGGCGTTATAAACCGAATCCACATGCACTACATAGAATTTGCACATAATTTCTACCTACTGTGGGGCTGTACCAAAGATGACTGGCAGCTCAATAGTCCCTGCCACCTTGATTTGATCATTACTTAAGCCATATAATGGAGCCTCCTGTCCGATCTCCATCTTCCTTCCATCTAAATGCATCCTCTGATATCCATGTGCATATAAAATGTCCACTGAGGACTTGTTTTCAATTATCATTTTCTTCATATCCACCGAACCCACCTGTGCAGTAATCACCAAAGCTCCTTCATGGGGTTCAATGGGCTCAGAAAGGTAATCATCATCGGTAAAAGAAATTACCGAACCTGGATACGGTCTTTCAGTCTTCGGGAGTGTACCCACCACTGACATGACCGAATCCAGAAATCCTCATCATTTCTTCCCAGTGACCTTACCTACAGTTCCTCCAGTAATCACATCAACAACATGCCTTGCTAATTGATTAGGAGCTGGATGTGCAGGTGGAACTGGTTGGGCAGCCTGAACAGGCCTCATCTTCCTGCCACATACTGAACCAACGTATCACTTTGGACATTTCTTTCAATGAACTCCTTTAAATTCCAACAGTTATTAGTTTCATGCCTAGCTGCCTGATGATAATCACAGTATTTACGAGAATTACCAGACCCGGGCTTAAGATTGTCACGAGGTGATTCAAAATAGGGTTATCTTTTATCTGATCCAAAATGGTAGCCCTATCCGTATTCAACTGAGTGTACACATTGTTCACCTTTTGGTTCGAAATAGGCGGACGACCTCCTCCCGATCGCCAATTGCTGTTGTATCTCTTGGAATTCCCCTCTAAACGATCATTATTACCACCATTCTTCCTCTTATCACCATCAACTTTATCTTTATCTTTTTCCTTTATTTTTTCTGAAGGAGGACGCTTCAAGCTATTCATAGCTTCCTCCACCACAATATATCCCCCTGCTTTCTCAAATGCTTCGGCTAAACTTTTCGGATGGCTGAACATCAGCTTCTTCACCAGCTTTTCCAATTTCACCAGGTCTAGACCATTCTGAAATAGCCCAACAGCTTGAAGATCATTGAGATTAGTAACCTGACCAACCGCTTCTCTGAATCTCTTCATAGACTGGCTCAAAGACTCATTCGAATATTAACGAACTTGAGCCAACTAGCCAATAGGTTTTCCTCTCCTCTTCTCACTACTAAAATAAGCATGGAATTTACTATATAAATCTGCCCAAGATGAAATTGAATATGAAAGTAAAGTTCCCATCCACTGCCTCGCATCTTTCCTTAGCGTTGTCACAATTGTTTGACACTTGGCTGCATCCGAAAAATCATAATAATCCATCAGCCTATCAAACGCCTGGCTGTGGTCGTATGGATCACCTGAATCATCATAACTCTCCATGTAAGGAAGCTTTTTAGTAGAGTCTGCCTTCTCCTTAAGAATTTTCGAGATGAAAGGAGACGCCTTTTTACCCAAACAGTCTTTTACTTGTTGGACTTCGGCTAACTGTCTCTGAAGCTCCTTTACTTCTTTGACCAAGAATTCCACTCATTCCTGTTGTGAAGAGACTTCCTTGTTCGGAGAGCTTTCCTTCTTCTGAGCAGACTGACCTTTTCCATCTGAACTTGCAACTTTAGACGGGCTTCTCCGATGATGAGTATCCGTAGGTTAGTGTGCCCTCTTCGGATTCTCAGGAGTACGACTTCTAGATCTGCTTCAGTATTGAGCCCTTTTGCTATGGCGAGAATACTCAAGGCGGGGTGCCTTCTTTGTATTCTCGGGAGTGCGTCCTCTTGACCTGCTTCTTCGCTTATTTCGACCATAATCCCGAGAATCCCTAGGGTAAAATACCCTCTTCGGATCCTCAGGAGTATGGTTCCTTGATCTTTTTCAGTCACGAGAGCGGCTTCGAGACATATCTCCAAAGTGCATAGGCTCTTTACCTCTTCGTGATCGTCGTTCCAGGGATCTGCCCCGTTCTTTAGGTCGAGTATGGCTTGACGCTTCATCCTCTATCTCAGCCATCAAAATCGTTTGTTTAGAAATCTCTTCCCTTTGAAACAGACGCAGTTTCATAGCTTCATCATTCTCCTGCGCCATCCTGGCCAAGTTAGATGCTCTATCTGCTTGACCTTCTCGGTATAGAGTTCTAGGCAGTGTGCCTTCTACTCTTTTCTGAACCTGGTCAGGTCCTTTGCTAGCCGTAGAGAATAACCTTCTCTTGGTATCACCTTGGTCTCTTGCATGAGGCCCTTCTAGAACATCTTGTGACTCAATCCTATAATGGATACTTTTTGAAGGACCCAACCTGTCCTTTACAAAGATTATTTGTAGAGAAGAACTTGCAGTCGTTGGTCGTTCATCTTCGGTAGCTGTCTTACTCTTCACCATAACTTCTAACGTAAAACAGTTAATATTTGTGATTAAATCCCAGAAACACTAGAAAACCCCCTCCTTCTAGCGATAAGGTTAACGTCAAGATCTTTTTACGCGCCTCAATCATGTAAAAGTGCGTCCAATCCTGCACAGTAAACAGGTCAATACAAGAAGCTTGACAGCTTGGACCGTCGGGGGATAGCTCCGGCGTGAGAATCAGTACAGGCAGACACAAGGTTAACAATTGAGGTGTTTAGCTCTAGTGTTTGAGTGATAAAAATATCAGTTGCCTCTCTTTGTGTTGTGCTCTGTCCTCATATACTCCTTATTTCGTCTTGCATGCCGCCGACCTGCTCTGACATCAGCCAACTGCAGGCAGTTCACTGGCTAATCCCATCACCGTTTGCCACCCTCAGTAGATTATGTCCTATCCTCATTAATTAAGGTGCAGAGATATTAGTCAAAGCTTATCTCTCTAATCATCACCGGACCAAGCCCAAATTGAACCATATTTACATAATGGACCTGCCCAATACTCCAAAGGCCCACAATAAAGATAGTCCAATAGGCCCAAAATATTATGGCCCAACACTTCATATCCTGCAATTGTATTATTTTCAATAGCCTATATATATAGACATATATACAATAATTTGATCTATATGCAGCTATTTAATTTTCATGTTCAAATGTTCTGTTACCACCCATGGTACGCTATTTATACACAAAACATAACTCTTAATAGTACACAACATAATTTTAAATTATATTTATGGACACTAGTCTGTGCCAAATACAAATTATAAATCTATTATTTTATTAATAATTACGTAACAATAAGAATTATATATATATATATATATATATATATATATATATATATATATATATATATATATATATATATATTAATTTGAATGGAGTATATAGGAAGCAATGATTTTTGGTAAAATTGTTAGGAGATCTACCTGCATAGCAAGGACCTAACTTTTGAGTCTGATGTTAACCAGACAAGAAACGCTGCCATACCTAACATGATATAACATGCATATAATAACTCTCTCCTTTCGTTTCAACACTTTTATATATCATCCCAATGAACAACCTTTATTTCGATTCTTTCATGTGCTACACTGCCTACTTGCATCTTCTAGAGACAGACCTTTTTTTTTTCAACTGTCAAACAATATTAATATTTCATAGGATAAATGGCATTTGTAAGGCATAATTAAGTTAAATTTGGCAGCAAAATAATTATAAATACATAAAATCATCAAGATGATGATCAGCATACCATGGACGCTTTGTAATATAATATGAACATGAAAAAAAAGAGACCTTGTCATTGTTAAGGAACTTTTATAATGAAAGACGCTCTTATTTAATACTACTAAAGACGAAGAAGAAAATTTGTCAATTTTCATGTAACTTTAAAAGTGAAATTCCTTGACTTAAAAACTGAAATTTTAATATAATATCAATTCCATAGATTTACTAAAAGTTAAATTTACTATTATGTGAGTTTCTTTATGAAAATGTCAATTTCTTTCTTGATAGATACGTATTGTTCTCCACAAGAACCATGTTAGTTGATAGGCTAATGTCAAGAAAGATAGTGAAATGGTCAAAGCATGACTTGAATATCAATATTCAAGACAAAATAGGGTGTTGGATCTTGGATCTGACAAATCTCTTTTATAAGAAACACTAAACAAACTAGTAGTGAAGTTAAGCTATGTCCAAAAAAAAAAAATACAATACTTGCAAATTACAACAGAAAAGACAAGATTCTATGTATTAAACACCGGCCACGTTACGAAAACGGAAAACACTGCGAAAGAAATTATTGATGGATATATGCCATCTTTTGGTGGGTGATGGATTTAGTCCAAATGTTCTTCTAAATAGAGACAACACAACATTCTCTCTCTATTTGTCTTTGTACTCCGTCTGTTCACGAGTGTTGTAATTAAGTTTAGACCCACTCAACTCCTCCCCGTAATAAGTTAAGCTCTTTCCTTCTTTCTTGGCTTAACACTGTTGGGAAAAATCACCTTCCAAATATTGTTGTCTTTGATAAATTAAGTGGATAAAATATCAGCATATGCGCGCCAAATTATAGATTAAATTTGCAGTTCCACCAAAATAATAATCATGCAGGAAATAATGAGTAGAAAAAAATTCAACCATGAGACTCCAAGATTTTACGTGGAAAACCCTCTAAAACTAAGAGGTAAAAACCACGGAACAAACTTCGAACAATTCACTAGAATAATCTGAGAGAATATAAAGATATCTTAATTTGAGTACAAACCCAAATTACTTCATCACAATAACTATGTGATGGAACCCAAATAAAATACCCTTTTATTTGAATTATCTTTCTCTCTCTATTTTTCTAAAGTTTTAGAAAAGCTTTTCTCTCCCTTTCTCTTTTCCTCTCTCGGATGGGAGTATGTATTGTTGCCGGTGTTGGTGTGTATTTCTTCTTCCACTTGCTGCATTTTTATAGCCGAATGGAGGAGAAGAGGAGTAAATGAGGTGGGCAACATTTTCAATGGGCGGGGAAGGTGGAATTTTCAATGGGCGGGGCGATAAATGAGGTAAAGAATTTGTTGACCAACAATCTCCCCCTCCGAACCCATTAGAAGAGGTAATCTCTGTGACCCCGTCATTTGGAGTCCATCCCGGCCAATTCTTTACAAAATTCCAGCTTGTCGCGAGTGACAACTTTTGTTAACATGTCTGAGGGATTCTAGTCGGTATGAACTTTCTTCACTTTCATCAATTCCTTTTCCATCACTTCTCGAAGCCAGTGATAACGAACATCAATATGCTTGGTCCGATTATGATACATGACATTCTTGGTCAAGTCAATTGCACTCTGACTATCACAATAAACCACATACTCATCTTATTTTAAACCCAACTCTTGGAGAAACCGTTTTAACCACAACATCTCCTTGCCTGCTTCAGTAGCGGCGATGTATTCTGACTCAATTGTAGACAAAGAAACACACTTTTGTAACTTGGACTGCCATGATACTGTTCCCCCTGCAAAAGTAAATAAATACCCCGAAGTAGACTTCTTTTCTTCAGAACCTGCTATGTCTGCATCTGTAAAACCACTACCAAAAACCAAACATAAACTAGAAGTAGCTTTCAAGTATCTGAGAATCCACTTGACTGCTTCCCAATGTTCTCTGCCAGGATTTGACAAATACCTGCTCATAACGCCAACTGCATGAGCAATATCTGGCCGCATACAAACCATTGCATACATAAGACTCTCTACAACAGAGGAGTAGGGAACTGCTGCCATATCATCTCTCCCTTCCTTGGTAGAAGGACACATGCACTTTGTCAACTTAATATGACTAGCCAGTGGTGTGCTAACTGGTTTAGCATCACCCATGTTGAACCTTGCAAGCACCCGCTCAACATACTTCTCTTGTGATAACCACAACCTCTTGGCTTTCCTGTCACGAACTGTGACGCCCCCAGAATAGGTATACATCACCCATTCTGAGTCGCCAAATACATGGTACAAAAATCAAAAACAAACTTCATTTATACCACTGTTAAACTGTCGTACAGAATACGACCACAGTTAAACTGTGAGTTTTAATACAAATATATGCAACTCTCAAGGTGCCTCGACCACAACACCTTCCAATGGTACCTTACATAAAGGTACAGTCAATAACTGTTTTAGAAATTAAAATATTTGGAGAATGCTCAAGGAAACCTTCGTACATGGGAGGCCATGCGTCTAAGTTATGATAGATATCATATGACTCGAGAATTATCCTTGGTTGACCCAATAGACCCCAAAGAAAAATGAGAAGATTACTATCATGTTCTTTCCAATGGTAAGTCTTCTCTTGACATATAATTATCTCCATTGTCTCCAATTGAGAACTATATTTCAACCAAACTCCAAGATTATATAGGTAGTGCTCATAGATATAATCAGCAAGTGCATGTGCACAACCCTGTCTTATGATAACATGAGGTCGTCTGTCATTAGACATCTTGTATGATATGGCAAAACGTCCTTCCAAAGTTGGGTTCACCTCACCTTTTTTTAGGGAGAACCTCAACAGCTATAGACCACCATTCTATTCCCCTGTTACCCCCTCTCGACCCGGCTACACTCTTATTACCTGAAAGAAATTGTGAAGTAAAAGGGTGAGCACAACTAGCCCAGTAAAGAATATCATGACTAAAGATAATTAAATTATCAATAGCCTTCGTCAGTAATAATTCAGAGATTTAGAACATATGATAGATGATAAAACTTTTCAACCATAGTTGCAGCGAAACGAGCAATCCATTATCAGAGTCAAATAGACCATAAAGTCTATTATCTTCTCCATGTTAAAAGTCCACCAACAATGTTTTATCCCTGTAACATCAATCAACAGTTTCTGTCCACAATCATGTGAATAACTCATAATCATAATTGTGGTTCTAAATTCCTCTTCGCAACCAGGACGAAGATAATTTTTATCACCTATCTTTACCTGAAACATCAAAGATCATGGTTATACCAAATCATAGTTCCCGTTCATAATCATACTAATAAATTCATCTTTGCACTACAGGCCAAAGATATTCATTAACAGTTCATCTTTGCATTACAGGCCAAAGACATGCAACTGTATTTTAGAAGAGTCAAATAGAGCATGATATCTGCTATCTTCTATGAATTAAAAGTTTATTATCAATATTTTATCGCTGAGACTCAGCTTAATAAATAATCCACATCATCGAATCATCCTTGCACTACGACTAAGGATATTCATTAGTATCACGACCACGAATTATCCATGCACTACGGGCCAAGGATATTCGTGTTTTCACCAATGGTCATGATTATACCGAATAATCCCTGGTCATAATCATACCAATAACTGTCCATCAATGCACTACGTGCCAATGAGGACTTTTACCATATCATTTATAACATTACGGGTCATGATTATACTGAATGATCCCTGGTCATAATCATACCAATCAACAGTTTATCTTTGCACCCTTGACCAAAGATGACTTTCATCACAATATAAGCATGATGATGATGACAATGATATAAGCATTAATCAAACGAAATCAAGGATAAGTATTAAAGACTTTAAATCTATCAAGAGTTTAATAATATCCAAATTGTTAAGATGATACTATTTTGTGGAGTAAAATTCAAGAATAATATCCATGTATCAAAAATAATTTGGACAGAAAAGAAATAAAATTTTCAGGTGAATAATACCCCGTGAATAGTACTCCGTGAATAGTATTTCGAGAATAGTACCCCGTGAATAGTATCTCAGCATGAAAAGTGTCCCGAATACCCGAGTGAATAATATTTGAGTGAATAATAATTGGGTGAATAGTAATTTATGAATAGTAACTTGTGAATAGTACTCCGGAATGAAAAGTGCCCCGAATACCCGAGTGAATAATATTTGAGTGAATAGTAATCGGGTGAATAGTGACCCGTAAAAAGTAACTCGTGAATAGTATCCCAGCATGAAAAGTGTCCCGAATACTCGAATGAACAATATTTGAGTGAATAGTAACCTATGAATAGTAACTTGTGAATAGTACCCCAGGTGAAAATATTAATATTTAATAAGAAAGTTCAGATCAATATTTAAATGAAACGATACTGGATGAAGCGCAAAACTTCAAGGATATTCCACTAATTTCAGGGATTATTGAAGCAGTACTTACCATAGTAAATTTAGATTTAAGAATATGAAAAGAAATAACATACGAAACAGCAAATGGATTTTCACCTGTCATACGGTACGTAATCCGCGTAGACATATTATTCCGACATATTAAAGGATGAATATGAAAAAATTAGTATTCCTTATGAATACGAAAGAAATAATACCCTTTACCTTAGTAGAAGACTGGATACTGCAATAGTGAAGTAGCAGAATACTCTTCTTCTTACTCTCTATAGTTTTTCTTGTGAGTCTTATTGAATTGGTGAGAATGAAAGAAGAATTAAGCTTCTATTTATAGGAGAAATGACTAAATAGTAACTAATTCACGAACGGTCCAGATTGATTTACTATTAGAACAGACGATCCAGATTGATTACTATTAAAACCACAATCGACGGTCCATATTGATTTACTTTTAAAACCACCACAGACGGTCCAAATTGATTTACTTTTAAAACCACCACCGACGGTCCAGATTGATTTACTATTAAAACAACCACCGACGGTCCAGATTGATTTACTATTAAAATTACCATCGACAGTCCAGATTGATTTAACTTATTACACTTTAGTACCCCTAAAGTTTTCCAAGTTTGCATTATTCCCCTCTAACTTTTGTAATTCACTTATCTTCAATAAATACATTCTTAATAATTCAACAATTATTCATCATTAATATTATAACTCACAATATTTAACAGCCAGATCATTCCTAGGAAAGAGGGGGCTTTTCGATAAGGATTTCTCCTTATTGGCGCGCAATTAGGTGACCAAACCTCTCATCGACAGAACTTTCTAGACATTATCAATATTACAAATAATAATATGAATAACTTTGTTGTCTCAATTATTGATTTAATAATATAAAATATTATGCAGATGATACTGTGACAATAATTGAATCAAATAACGTGAAATACTATGCAACAATTACTGTAGCAATAATTGAGTAAACTAAGTGGCTTCTTATGTAAGCATTAATAATCAATACCGTGTGCTACTATGCAACCACGCGCATTACTGTATTTTTACTACCGGATATTTCAATAGTTTAACGGTAAAACTTTCACCGTTATTTTTATAAAAAGATATTTATGTCATTTTCTAACTCCGACAATTATTCTATTGTGGGGTCTACCAATGATGGTGTCGTCGTACGAATATTCCCTGTTAAAACGAATATTCCCCGACACAACGAATATTTTATATTAACTTGCTTACTTTGTAAAATTTTCAAATATCACCCTTAACTTTAACCTTTTATCAATTTATCCATTTATTAAATAGAATAATAATTATAAGAAAATTGAATACTTTTATTTTATAAAATTGGGGTCTTACACGAACAATCTTCATACCCAAAATCTGTTTAGTTGGACCTAAGTCCTTCATATCAATGGACTTGAATAATTCACCCTTGAGCCTACGAATCATATCAGCATCCTGCCCAACTATCAACATATCATCTACATATAACAACAGAATAACGAAGTTACCATTCGGGAACCTTTTAACATACACACAATGATCTGCAACTGTTCTACTATAACCTTGATCCACCATAAATGAATCAAATTTCATGTGGCCTTCGGGCTTGTTTCAGGCCGTACAAACTTTTCTTTAACTTGTAAACCAAGTGTTCTTTCCCTTTAACTTCAAATCCCTCTTGTTGTTCCATGTAGATTTCTTCCTTTAAATCGCCATAAAGAAAAGCAGTCTTCACATCCAACTGCTTAAGCTCAAGATCCATACTAGCTACTAACCCCAGCACTACTCAAATAGAAGTCATCTTTACAACTGGAGAAAAAATCTCATCGAAGTAAATACCTTGCTTTTGAGCAAAACCCTTGACGACTAATCGAGCCTTGTACTTCACTAGTTTTTCACAATCCTTTTTAAGCTTAAACACCCATTTGTTCTTCAATGCTTTCCTGCCCTTCGAAAGTGTAGTCAACTCATAGGTGTGATTCTTGTGCAAAGAATCCATCTCATCCTGCATAGCTCTCAGCCAATTGCTTTTCTCCTTATGAGTCTTGACTTCTTGAAAATCCTCTGGCTCCCCCTCCTCAGCAACTAAAAGATATTCAGATGAAGGATATCTGACTGATGGCACATGTTCTCTAGTGGATCTTCTTAGCTAAGGTTCTTCAATATCAGGTTGCTCCCCCTGATCAACACTCTCTGCATCTGACCCATCACCATCGTGCAAATCTTCATCCTGACCTTCTTCTCCAACTGTGGCATCCTATACTGGAGATAGAACTTCGCTGAGGTCTGGAACTCTATTATCTCTAGGCTGTGTAGCATTATCAAAATGCTCATAATTTTGGTGCTCATGAAACACCACATCTCTACTCCTGAATAATTTTCTCTACACTGGATCCCATAACCGGTATCCAAACTCTACATCTCCATAGCCAACAAATACACATGGAGTAGACTTGTCATCAAGTTTCGATCTTTGTTCCTTGGGGATATGTGCAAAAGCCTTTAACCCAAATACCTTCAAATAAGAATAAGACAAATCCTTACCACTCCAAATCTTTTCTGGAATCTAAAAATTCAACGGTGCTGATGGAGATCTATTAATCAGGTAACGAGCAGTACGAACAGCTTCACCCCAGAATGACATAGGCAGTTTAGCCATTCTTAACATGCATCGCACTCTCTCAATAATAGTGCGGTTCATTCTCTCAGCCACACCATTATGCTGTGGGGTACCAGGAACAGTCTGCTCATGCCGAATGCCATGTTTACAATAATATTCAGCAAACTCCTTTGAAGTGTATTCCCCTCTGTTGTCACTACGAAGACACTTCAACGATTTCGCAGTCTCCCTTTCAACCATAGCATGGAAACTCTGAAAATGCTGGAATACTTGGTCCTTTGTCCTCAATAAAAATACCCACACCTTTCGCAAAGCATCATCAATAAAGGTAACAAAGTACCTATTTCCACCCAAAGACTCAACCTTAATGGGTCCACATACATCAGAATATACTCTCTCTAGGAGCTCTGATTTTCTTTTAGCTGAACTACTAAAAGAAACTCTATGTTGTTTCCCAAATAAACAATAATCACAAGGACTTAAAGCAGTACCTTTAGCAAAAGGAATGAGTGACCTTTTTGCTAATAACTGCAACACTTTCTCACTCATGTGGCCAAGCCTCTTATGCCATAAGTTTGGAGAAAAGTCATCCTCAACTTCATTCAACTCACTAGAACACACCTTCACATGAGTCTTGTACAACGAACAACAAGCAACACCTCTTGCAACCACCATAGATCCTTTGGTAAGCTTCCACTTTCCACTGCCAAAGTGATTCTCATAGCCTTCTCTGTCCAAGGCCATGCCAAAAATCAAGTTGAGATGCAAATCTGAAACGTGTCTAACATCCCCCAAGGTAACAGTGCAACCAACACCTGTCTGGATACAATCATAACCAATTCCAATAATCTTGGACTGATCCGTATTTCCCATTCTCACGTACCCAAAGTCTCCAGCTTTGTAAGTTATGAAAAATTCTCTCTTAGGTGTAGCATGATACGAGGCACCAATATCAAACACCCAATCAATTTTCTGATTATCAACATGCAAGCATTCTTCTTCCCCAAATGAAAGAATCACAACATCTTCGGTGACTGTGACTGTAGTGTTCTTCTCCTCAACCTTTCCCTGCTCACCATATTTCTGCTTGTCTAACCAGATTCTGCAATTTCTCTTGTAATGACCTTCCTTATTACAATGGAAACATCGATACGTTTCACCTTATCTGATCTTTGACTTGCTCCTGTGATATTTGCTTTTGCTGCGACTTTTATCTTCTTTGTGAGATCCCCTAAAATTACTTCTATCCCTGTTCTCTATGACAAGAGCATGTCTCAAAATTTATGCCTTGCTCCTTTCACCTTGTCTCCTCATTATGGAGACTGTCCTTGACCATCTGCATAGTTATTTTTCCTTCTAGAGCTGAATTGCTTAGAGATACCACCAAAGTATCCCAGTTGTTTGGCAACGAACTGAGAAGCAAAAGAGCCTGAATCTCATCATCAAGATTCAACTTCATGGTGGACAACTGGTTCACCAAACCTTGGAACTCACTTATATGCTCTGACACACTGCTCCCGTCCTTGTACTTTAGATTCATAATTTTTCAAATGGCAAAAGTTTTATTTTATGCATTCTTCTTCTCGTACATAGACTCTAGTGTTGTCCATAAAGTGTGAGCATCCGTCTCTTGCGAAACATGGTGGAACACATTTTGATCAATCCACTGCGTGACCAATAGTCTTCCTATTCATTTTATTCTAATCAGCCTCAGATTTATCTACAGTCTTCTTTCCCTTGAGCTCCAATGGATCATACAAATCCTCGCAATAAAAGATATCCTCCATTTTGGGCTTCCAGATCGAAAATTTTGAAGAGGTCAATTTAATCATGGCTCCGACTGATTTCTCTATAAAATTTATCAAAAATAATCGAGTAAATAACCTTAGCTCTGATACCAGTTGTTGGAAAAAATCACCTCCCAAATACTGTTATCTTTGATAAATTAAGTGGATAAAATATCAGCACATGCGCGCCAAACAGATTAAATTTGCAGTTCCACTAAAATAATAACCATGCAGGAAATAATGAGTAGAAAAAATCCAACCATGAGATACCAAGATTTTACGTGAAAAACCCTCTAAAACTAAGAGGTAAAAACCACGAGATAAACTCCGAACAATTCACTAGAATAATATGAGAGAATACAAAGATATCTTAATTTGAGTACAAACACAAATTACTTTACCACAATAACTATGTGATGGAACCCAAATAAAACACACTTTTTTTGAATTATCTTTCTCTCTCTACTTTTCTAAAGCTTTAGAAAAGCTTTTCTCTCCCTTTCTCTTTTCCTCTCTCGGATGGGAGTATGTATTGTTGCTGGTGTTGGTGTGTCTTTCTTCTTCCATTTGCTGCCTTTTTATAGCCGAATGGAGGAGAAGAGGAGTAAATGAGGTGGGCAAAATTTTCAATGGGCGGGGAAAATGGAATTTTCAATGGGCGGGGCAATAAATGAGGTGAGGAATTTGTTGACCAACAAACACTACACCAATCTCTAGCTTAGAAGTATCACAATTAGAGATACATTTTTCATTTTAGTCTGTTTTAAAATTAAAGATATATTTTTATGTTAGAATTATAAACTGACATGATATTCATAATTTGTTATTATTTTTTTACTATCATTTTCAATCCCCATAGCTAAATTCCTAACTAATACTAAGATAATATTTGAGAACATAAAATTATTTTTATAAATCGTCGTTTTATAAATGTATCTCTGATTTTAGAACAGGAGAGTATATTTTTTAAAAAAACAACCATATTTTTTCCCCTTATATACATATTTTTCCTGTAACATGATAAAGCATACTCGCAGCGAAAATGAAAAAAAATAATTACATTTCTAATTACTTCTTGAAGCGTATGCCCACAAACACGATCAATTAGAATCATGTGCTCTCCGGCCGGATCGATAATCCACAAACTCTCAGCGATGATCTGGACTACGTTATCACGAGTACCAGATACAAATTTCACGTGTTAGGTTTGTAATATTCATGAACGCAATCAAATTGCACAAAGTAAGCGGAAACGTGGAAAAATCAGAGTTTTAAAATTTTACAAACCATATACCGGGATCATCCTTTATGCACAATTATTAATTAAACGAAAAGATAAAGAACAAGAATTTTACCCTTGAAGATTCGAGCTTCCTCATGTACAAGTTGACTTCTAATCCTTTTCACGTTCAACTTGAATCCACCGGGTTTGGTTCTTTCCTTTGATTAACGTTAGCCACCCAAGTGTTTGGCCTCTAGAGGTGATCCACCAAGGAAGAAGAAATATTCAAGAAGAAGGGTGGTTGGCTAAACCCTAGTTTTCTATCTCTATAGAAAAAGAGCGTATTCTCCAACAATTGAAATCACGTCTATTTTGATATCTGATATAAGACTCCTCTTATAAAGATATCAGTTAACCCTTCTAATCTAATTAGAAAATAAGGTATTATTTAATTAATTAAATTCCTTTAATTAATTAAGTTCTCTAATCTTATTAGAGATAATTAATTAAATTCTTTTAATTAATTTGCCTCCTAATTTTATTAGGAAGAATTAATTAAACTCTTTTAATTAATTAACCTCCTAATCTTATTAGGATATTTGAGAGTACTTTTATTAATTAATTCCCAAACTCCTTTAGAAATTAAATAATAATAATAGTAATAATAATGATAAGACTCCTCTTATTAATTTATATTTAATATTTCTAAAATATTAAATAATAAATATTAAGCTATTTAATTTATTCTATCACCATAGATTAAATTAAATATATTTAACTTATTATTACGATTATGACATAAACTTCTTAAATAATTATTCTTCATTTTATGGTGTGACCCTTTAGGTTCTCCATAGTGAACCGGTTATGAATAAATCAATTAGAATAATTCTAATCTTATTTAAATAAATAAATTAAACTATTAATTTATTTAAATAAATAATATTTATTTTACAATAGGGATAAGCCTCCCTAGCGATCAACGACTTTTCAGATAATATAGATTTCAACATTAATCATAAAAGAACCTTTGAGTAAATATTTACCGTACAATTCAATCCTTCTACCATACAATGTCCCAATTAAATATAAGACAAGCAATTACTGTCAAGTCTTATTTTATTAATTATATGTATTTCGACTCTTAAATGCACAACTCTAAATAATACAAATTAGAAACTCCCTTCTAATTTTATTTTACCTTGTCCAAGGACTACTGAGTTATCATTTATCGAATCATATAGGACATTTCTCTTCTTTTACTAGAAGCGATATATTCTTTATTGATCATAAATTATTTCCATATACAACTTATTATACCCAAGCATACCCTTTGATATACCCTAAGAGTCTTAAGGAATAAGTCAAAGTATAATTCATCATACACAAGATACTATGATGATCTCAAGTCTAAGGATCACTTGTACTACTATTACTATAGGAATTCCTATTGACAGGCAAGTAAAACTCCATTAGGTATTACTTAGCGAGCCACGTTCAATGAACTTATTCTCTAATACGCACCTACATACTTGTTTTAGTGTCTCCACACAAATGATCATGAAATCAATCATTCTCATCCAATGAGTAAGCAACATATGTACCAATCTATCCGGATTCACTAATCCCCAATTTAGTAATCCAACGATTGGGAACTAGTTTATTTTTAAGCTTTCTAAGAATTTAGATCTCATTAGAATGATCATCATCATTATTCTAAAAACATTGCTTAAAGCTATGAGTTTATCACATATTATAAAACAACATCACATAGATAATTAAAAGCCTTTAATAAATTAATATTTTTTTATTAATAAATGAATAAGATTGTTACAAAGTATATGCTTTATCATTAAACATGATTGGCTTGTGTGCATACTACTTCAATCTCCCACTTGCACTAAAGCCAATCGCCATGGTATCTCATACCCTTCTTCTCTAAGTGACTATTATCCTGCTGTTGGATAAGCTTTAGTTAATGGATATGTAATATTGTTTTTGAGAGTCCACCATCTCTCTAGTGATTTCCCATCTTTCAATGATTCCTATAATCAAATAAAAGTGCCACAACACATGTTTAGATCCAAGATGAGACTTAGGAACTATTCCTAATTCTGTAATAAACTTTTCATCCAAACAATCAACTTGCAGCTTCATTTATAACTATATACTTTGTCTTTATCACTAAAACAACAACTCTTTACTGTTTGAAACCTTTTCAATTCACTGCACCACCGATCCAGGTAACGCTTTACCTTAAAGTGTATTTTCTGTCGTCTTGGTCTGTCTGAAAAAAACTCGAGTATGTTAAACCCTCTAGTTTTAATTTAGACTCACCATGAATATGATCACATCCTTAGTGCCGGTTAAGTTCTTTAAGATGTTTTTCACTGACTCACAGTGAATTTCTCCAGAATATGACTGATCAACATCAGGTCTCATATATTTCATTGCATACATAATAGTTACTCATGCGATTTCTCTTTTATGAATCCATGGGGACTATTAAGAGAGATAC
This sequence comes from Panax notoginseng, assembly GCA_016801055.1. NCBI lineage: Eukaryota > Viridiplantae > Streptophyta > Magnoliopsida > Apiales > Araliaceae > Panax > Panax notoginseng. The sequence goes on along the minus strand of CM029019.1, from coordinate 43,927,517 downwards.
ACTCCAGGGCTCATCAACATGAGACATCCCATGTAGTTTGCCATGATAAACGACTTTAGCATCAAATAAATATACGTTTCTTGGGTTAAGTCTAGCATCCTCTTAAATCTATCTATATAGATTTTTATCCTCAATCATGATTTTCTTCCCAAATTATTAATGGAGGAATGTTTAGACAACTTTATCTTTACTGATTGTAGCATTGGTATGTCATTCCTTATCCGTAGTATATCAACATATAATACTAGGAATTTCGTGACGCTCCCACTGACCCTTTTGTACACACTAGGTTCATTCTTATTTTTGATAAAATCAAACTCTTTTGATTGTCTCATCAAAATAAATGTTCCATATTTGAGAAGCTTGCTTCAATCTATTCTTTGAGTGTCTACAACTCTTACCTCATCGTATGTAACTAGATCATCATCTTCTATGATGTGTACCTCATCATCATCATCTATGATGAATCCATACCTCCTAGGTATCTTCGGTACTATTCCAGATTTACGATTCGGTTGTGGTACGATAGGTCTATCTACAGGTTCCTCTTATTTGACTTATAGTGTTTTGTGGTTCTTGAACTCTTCAAGATCTATTATCCTCCCACTAGCCCCTTTAATGATAAACACCTTTATCTTAGAAGGTAGCGTGTTTCGCAACAAACACCTTTTGCTAAGTAGGATTATAGAACATATATCCTAAACTTACTTTAGGATGTCCCACAAATCTGTACTTGTCAAATCTTGTCCCAAGCTTATTCTTTGAAACCTTTTCACATAAGTTGGACAACCCCTTATCATAACATACTTAAGATTAGGAATCCTACTTGTCCATAACTTTTATGAAGTCTTGGGGCCGAATTTTGAGGTTACCTTTTTCGTAGATATGCAACCATTTCTATGGCATGACCCCAGAAGGATACTGGAATGTCGGTAAAATCATTATAGACCGTACCATGTCCAACAAGGTATGATTTTTCCTTTCAGATACATCAATCAATTATTACGTATCAGGAGGCGTCTATTGTGAGAAAACCATTTGAGATGATCTAGAAACTTATTGAAAAAGTATTTATTCCCTGATCTAATCAAAGAATCTTAATACTTTGCCAATTTATTTCACTTCTGAATTCTTTGAACCTTTCAAATAATTCATACTTGTATTTCATCAAATACAAATATTCAACTCTTTGAATAATCGTCTCCTTTTCTTATACTAGTTTGTTCAATTTACAAAATAATTTTTTACGTAAGTCAAGTATACAAAATCCATTAAGTAATATTCTAGTTTTATACAAAACATTATTATTATAAATAGAACAATAATTATTCTTAAATATAACACCAAAGATTTCATTGTCCAACAACAAAATGGAAATAATGTTTCTAACGAGAACTGGAATATAATAACAACTTATTGACTTAATAGATTTGCCCGTAGGCAATGCTAAAATATAAGTTTCTATGGCTAATGCAGCAACCTTTGCTTCATTTCTCACACATAGGATTACTTATCTATGTTTAACTTTCTACTTCTGTTTGGTCCCTTCATAAATCTATATTTATGATAACCAAAGTCGGTATCCAATACCCAAGTAGAACCTTGACTTAAAGAAAAACTTATTTTAAATCATGAACAAAATTATATTTGTAACCGAAACTTCATTAAGCTTCTTCTGGTTAGCTCTGCAAGATGCTTGTCGCAGTTTTTTTTCCAGTGTCCTGGCTTATTGCAGTGGAAGCAAACTCCTTTGCTATCCATATCAGTTATGTTCTTATTATTATTTGTTTTTGCCTTTCTATTTACCTTCTTTGAATCGTTTTTCTTATTTAGAAGATTCTTTGGCCCCTACCAGTAAGACTTAGTCTTTCTTGGTTGGAAAGTGACTCTCAACATTTTTTAACATGTTAACCAAATCAGCAAAGCTGATATCTAGCTTGTTCATATGAAAAATTCACAATAATTGTGAAAGGAGTCCGGGAGTGGGTACAAGATCAATTCTTGGCACAACTCCCTATCCATGATAAAATCCGTTGTCCTAATTAATCAATCAAATTGATAGTGAACTTTTGTCTATATTGTAGTGCCATTGGCCATTCTAGATCGGAAGAGCTCCTTAGATATCTGATATCTGATATCTATCAGTCCTACTTTCCTCACCATTAACTACTTGACGTGCAGAAGTATAGTAGGAGCATCCATAGTTTCACGCTGATGCTGAAGCTCGTTACTCATGGATGCGAGCATGATACATTGAGCCAACTGTGCATCATCTTGCCACTTTCTAAAAGTAGCAATCTCTTCCTCAGAGGCATTGCCTGCAACCATTACAGGAAAGACATATTAAGGACATAAGATAGCTTTTCAGCCATGAGAACTATTCTTAAATTCTTAACCAATCCGAGTAATTCGGTTCGATTAATTAACATCTAATATGTTTCGTAGTGATAGTAATTTAGACATTGTAAAATTCTATAAATGGATTTGTTTTTAACAACATTTTAGTATACATTCTTTTATTAATTAATTACCAAAATAATTTAGGCCTTGTTTTAAATTGGTATCTCCCACTATTTTCATCAAACTATATTACCCTCACTTATATAGTTTGGCAAAATCTAATTAAAGATTTGCTAGTGAGAATAAGGATCCCATTTCAAATGTATATAGCCTTGTGGTGACACAACAAACTATCTATAAATAAATAGGTAGACAACTCTTGTCAATTACATCATCATGTAACTCCTTTTATTTTGCCTCTTAGATTATTTTGATCAAGTGGTAGCACATCCGAATCAAAATTATGTAAGTTAACTCCAACCTAGCACTTCCATATATTCAAAAAAGAAAAACATTGTCCTTGTGGTGACACAACAAAATAACATTGTTCAATTTTCTTTATAAGCATCAAATGTGATAAAATTAACATCTCAAAGAATTAAGATAAGCCTTGTGGTGACACAACAAACTTATAATAATTAATTGATACTCAATTATTTTTATCATGCTAGAAGGCGACATTCGATATTATAAATATCTTTGAACGTTACAACTTAATATAAAATATTTGAGGGGTTTGTTATTAATTTGTCTCATATTGTTTAGCGTGCATGCACACATATATATATAAAATACGCGTTATATTAATGAACATGCGAAGCATGTTTGCATAATATATATATATATATATATATATATATATATATATATATATATATATATATATATATATATATATTATAAGCATGCATATATAGAATACTATATTCTACCCGGATTGATTATGAACTTTTATTCTAGTTTGGTTCACTTAAGTCACCAAGTGAACCAAAAGGTCAAACCCTAGGGGTGCAAGAATTAATATTTAAATATAACTATTACATTCAAACCTGGGCTCCATTACAAATGGGTTTTCAAGCGTTCCTTGCTCCTTGATCTCCAATTCTTCAAAATTAATTCTAACTATTTCTATTATAAAACTATTTAAAATAAATAGAAACCTTGATCAGCAGTCAAGGGAAGTACATAGGAGGGAGATAGAATTTACATTAAGAAAAATTAGTGAAGACGAGGTACGCGGACCCCATTTAATAAAACCCATACAATTATGCACCCAACTAAAATATAATTCAATCATATTGGTCAATAGTTCATAATCAATCTCAATTATTATCATACACATCACCATAATGATAAGTGGGTTTTATACCTACTTATTGGATATAAATTCACGCGAACTATGCCATCTCAAGTACATTTTAGTGTATTTTTAGTTGCATTTCATGCTATTTCGCATTGCATGTACTGAAAACTTCTTTGGTGTAAAAGTGCAGGATATGACATAAGTTGGCGATGGTGAGTGCCATGCGATCAATGAAGGCACAATATGAGGATAAAGTGGAGCAAGGAGACTAAGCATGGGTGGACAGAAGAATGAACAACATGAAAAGAATGAGCAGCATGACAAATCAGTAGTAGCAGCAGAACCAAAATTCAAGTTGCAGAAGTCACGCAGCAGCGCGGCTACACAGGTCAACACACACGCGCCCGTGCGATCATTCGGATTATGCAGACTTGACACACGCGCCCCCGCGCGAGGAATACCAAGGAAGAGCGCACGCCCGCGCGCGATGACTGATGCTGCTGAGCTGTTTTATTTTAATTTTTAATTTTAAGGGTTGGAATTAATTACAAACAATTCTGACTGGTGTCAGACGGAGGATTCCGTTAGTTTTTTGTGTTTTTCATATTGGAACTAGGGTTTACACTTTGAGAGAATTTCAACGTAGAACCAAGCATAATCTCTATATTCTCTACTTCTTCTTTGGATTTTCAATCACTGTGGAAAACTATTGTTCTTTGTTGGATTTTAATGTGGAATTGAACGTTACTATTGGATTATAATAAGCAATTGGGTTTGATCGATTCTATCCCTTAACTTTCAATTGTTTGTTTATTGTCCATGTATTGCTTTGATCCCATAATGGCTTTTGGTTCAGTCATGAGCTAAACTCCACTATGGGATTCTAACGGATTTTAATATATAGTTTAGTTGCATGCTTGACTGCTGGACTGTTTTACATATCATAAAGAATTTCTATCATGGTTGTTTTGCATGCATGAATGCTTGATCACCATTCATTTTTTAGTACTTGTATGGAATTGAAAAATAACATGCGAGTATGGATTGTAATGCGTATATGTGGCTGTTTTGCATAGCTTTGTATTTCGTAAACTAGATAGACATATACTATTTCACCGTATGAGTTAAAGTAAGGGCTTGTGCTTAAATTCAATATGGTTGCAATTTCGCATAGACATATAGTGATTTTGGTTATATTGATGATTACATGGTGTCTATCGCATGTGGATACTGTGTAAGTAGGTCATAGTACATTGAAAAATGGCTATATCTATATTAGTGTCCTTGGCTACTTTCCGTTGATATGTGAACAATCTTGCATGATGGTGGTAATTACATGAATTATTAAATGAAGTTAGGATCCCATTATTTCCAGATTTGATTTATTTCATTATTATTCTTATTTTAGTTTTTAATTACGTTTAGAGTAATTCACAATTATAAGCATTAGTTTAAGCATATAAAAATAGTGATTTAGTTGATGCATAATAGTTTAATTTAGACAACTTTCTCCGTGGATCGATATTCGACTTACTCTGTATTGCTTGTTGACACATGTATGCTTGCATGGGTTAGAGCTCTTTTGTTAAACTAAAAAAGAGGCAACAAGTTTTTGACGTCGTTGCCGGGGAAAGGCGTTTAAATTTATATTATTATCATTAGTTTTAAGCTATATTGTATAACTTAGACAAATCTAATCTTATCTCATTTCTATTTCTATTTTTGTTTTTGTTTTAGGAACTTGTATAAATTTTTATGCGCACGCGGTCATCTAATCCCGACTTAACACCTACTCAGGATAACATAAACGGGAGAGGTTGGAAAGCAAGTGTTCGTAGAATTTTACAAGCACAGTTAGAGGGTACTACATCTAATATGGCAGCAGAAGAACAAAGAATCGAGCAAAGAGAGGAGCATAGGGCTCTGAGAGAATATTCCATGCCTAATATTAATGGATTACAGTCTAGCATAGTCAGACCAGCGATAGCAGCTAACACTTTCGAGATAAAAATGGGCACTATTCAGATGGTGCAGAATACAGTTCAGTTCAGGGGTGCTGCTACAGATGATCCGAATGAACACCTGTTAAGTTTTATTGAGATATGTGACACGTTCAGATATAACGGGGTGACGGAGGATGCTATCAGACTTAGGTTGTTTCCGTTCTCATTGAGGGATAAAGCGAAGAGTTGGCTTCATTCTTTGCCAGCAGGATCTATATCTACATGGGTGGACTTAGCACAGAAGTTCTTAGCCAAGTTTTTCCCAATGGCTAAGACTGCAAAAATGAGAACAACAATCTCTCAGTTCGAGCAACAACAGGGTGAATCGTTATATGAGGCATGGGAGAGATACAAAGAGATGCTATGGAAGTGTCCGCACCACGGTATGCCAGATTGGATGGTGATCAACACATTTTACAATGGATTGGGATGGCAGTCTAGGCCGATTGTAGATGCAGCTGCAGGAGGAGCATTATGGGCAAAGAGTTATGAGGAGGCCTATAACCTCATTGAAACAATGGCAGCAAATGATTTTCAAAATCCTACATCTCGGATGCCACAGCCCAAGGTTGCAGGTGTGTTGGAAGTGGATGCGATTACTCAGTTTTCGGCACAAATGACAGCTATGGCGAAGAAAATAGATACATTGGCAGAAAGCAAAGTGAAATCAGTTGCCTTCGTATGTGAGATTTGTGCAGGGTCACACTCGACAGACCAATGTGCTATCAGCTCAAAGTCGGTACAGTATGTGGGAAATTACAGGAAAGACCAAGGACAGTTTCAGAACACATACAACCCCAACAACCGCAATCATCCAAACTTCAGTTGGTCAAATAACCAAGGGAATTAACAGAATCAGTTTCAGTCGAATCAACAATTTCAGCCACAGCCATCTCAGCCACAGTTTACACCAAAACCACCGTTTTCACCAGGATTTTCTCAACAACAACATCACACTCCATCTGCACCTCCAAAAGAAAAGAAATCAGAAATGGAGGAGATGATGTTGAAGTACATGGCAAACACTGAGGTTATGATCAAAAGCTAACCAGTGGCTATTAAAAATTTAGAAACTCAGATGGGGCAAATGGCAAGCATGCTTAACAACAGGCCCCAGGGTTCATTGCCGAGTAATACAGAGACAAATCCATGAAGAGACGGGAAGGAACAGTGCCAAGCGATCACATTGAGGTCTGGGAAAAATATTGTAGATACTGAAGGTCGCGCGCCCGCGCCCAATTATACTAAGGAGGTTGCGCGAGGCAGAGCAGACAACTGCTGAGAAAGAAAATTTGAAAAATTCTGAGGTTCAACATGCAAAGAAAGATAAAGAAAGGTTAGTTGAGAAGCCTATGTGTTCAGTACCACCAATTCATCTTCAGGTACCGTATCCACAGAGATTGAATAAGCAGCGGGAAGATAAACAGTTCAGTAAATTCTTGGAGGTATTTAAAAAGCTGCAGATCAACATACCTTTCGCCGAGGCATTGGAACAAATGCCAAGTTATGCAAAGTTCATGAAAGGTATATTGTCAAGGAAGAGGAGATTAGACGAGTTTGACTTCATTTCGTTGTAGTTAGCTGACAGATCCATCACATATCCACGGGGAATTATTGAATATGTATTGGTGAAAGTGGACAAATTTATCTTTCCGGCTGACTTCATCATTTTGGATTACGAGGAGGATAGAAATATACCAATCATACTGGGGAGACCATTCTTTGCCACAGGAAAGACTTTGATAGATGTGTAGAAGGGGGAACTCACTATGCGTGTTCATGATCAAGAGGTCACCTTTAATGTCTTCAAAGCCATGAAGTTTCCAGCAGATGAAGAGGAATGTTTCCTGGTTGATTTGGTGGATCAGGTCTTAAATGATGAAGTACAGAGTCTAGTGGATGATGAACCTCTGAGGAGTGTAATTGCTGAAAATTCAGAGTTGGAGGAATTCAGATTACAGGCGTATGAGAATTCGAAGTTGTACAAAGAGAAGGTGAAGAAATGGCATGACCGAAAGATCTTTGATAGGACATTTGAACCGGGAGAAAGGGTTTTGCTCTATAACTCCAGACTTAAACTTTTTCTCGGAAAGCTGAAATCGAGATGGTCAGGGCCATTTACAGTGAAAATTGTATTTCCACATGGTGCAATTGAAGTATTTGATAAGTTTCCGGACAAGCCATTCAAAGTGAACAGGCAGAGATTGAAGCACTATTATGGTGGTGAGGTGGACAGACAGAAAGTCACCTCAATTCTTTCTTCGACATGAGATTCAGAGACAGTCAAGCTAATTGACTATAACTTAGCGCTTGATGGGAGGCAACCCATTATTTCTAGCTCTAATTTCTCTTTATTTATTTAGTTAGGTTGCTTTAGTTAGTTCATCTTTATTTCATTTTTGATAGTTTATATGTTTCGCATAATTGAGTGGGTAGCTAAATTTGCATTGAGGGGTGTTTGAAGTAGGATAGAGTTTATTTGGTCATTCATGTTTGCTGATTAATTGATGCTTTAACAATGTGCATTAATGTTTATATAGGTCTCTCCAATTGAAATCATCACTGATATGCAGTGTGGGAGTTAAGACTGGCAGTATAGTAACTAGAGCTGCGCAAGACTAGGCTTAAGAAGTTGTGCGCCCGCGCCCTAAAGCCAGTAGCCCTAGTGGTGACAACCGCATAGGCGGTCCAATCGAGCGCCTCAACGCCCATTATTCGCGCGCCCGCGCACGAACCTCAGTGAAAACTCTCGCGGCCGCGCGCGACGCCGGACCATGAATTTTTTTAAGTGTATTTAGACTAACTGAAAAACTACGGTGGCGTATTTGGACTCTCACGTGACATAACACAGAAACCTCACCTCTCAGCAGTGACAACTTGAGCCCTAACTCTCCTCTCCATTACGCGATTGCCGTTTCAGTATTTCCACCCACGAGTACACCCACGTCTCATAAGGGCAATACAACTCTAGGGTTTCTGCTTGGGTTGTGCAGCAACGAGTTTGGGGGTACTCTCATCAGCATCTCTTATTCATTATTAAGAAAATCATCTGTATTCTCTCTATCATCTGCAAATGGGTCCAAAAATAGCACGCTCCATCTCCATCTCTTCATCATCAGCATCTTCCTCCAGTAACTGAGAAGAGGATGTCGTGGACCATAAGAAATTTATCAGTTTGGAAGCCCAGCAAGAATATTATAGAATCATGGCCAAATTGTTTGTGAAGGAACGAGGGTTTAAACCTGAAAGAAAGACGGCCAACTATTGAATATGATACGCGAAAGAGGCTGGGTTGGCTTGGCTGCAACTCCTATGCCTATTCCTATGGGGGTTATTCGAGAGTTCTACGCGAATGCTAAGGACATAAAATGAGGGATAACGCTGGTTCGAGGAGTACTAGTGGATTTTTGACCTCCAGCGATCAGAGTAGTCTTTAGAATAATTAACGCACCACCGACCGGGTCTGCTAATTGGGTAGAAGGTGAGCATTTAGAAATAAATCTGGAACTCATGATTGCTGAATTGTGCATTCCGGGCACCAAATGGAATTATAAGGCAGGGACGACTGAGCCAAAATCTTTTCCAATGTCCGCCTTGAATCGATATGCCAAAGCGTGGAATCTGTTTATCTATACCAAATTAGTTTCGTTAGCTCACTAACATGAAATAACCACTGAGCGGGCTATCGTTTTGTGGGGCATCATCCAAGGCAAGTACATTGACGTTGGCCACCTAATTCATCAAAACATGCTGCGTTATTTATGGGGGAGCACTATTGGGAGTATTCCACACGCGTCTGTGGCAGCAATGCTTTGTACCCAACAAGGAGTCCCGTGGAATAATGAGCAGCTGCAGAACCCGAGCCACGACATCACTCATGCAATTATTGCCAAGTTTAAGGATTGGACGGGTGGTGAACCGCATCCGAGAGGATTAGGATTTATTATCCAACCCACTTTCCCAGAGCCACCACAGCAGCCCTCTCAGACAGATGAGGCAGGCCCGTCAACCCAAGTTCCCTTTGCTACTGGGGATCGACAGCTCTGATGGTTGGAGCGAAAAGTTGATGCCATGTACGATAATTTTTTAGCGTTTGCAACGGGGTTGACAAGGTCATTGGCAGAGGCTTTTACACAGCAGAGAACAATGCTAGAGTGGCCTCAATTTGGGACAGCTGTGCCATATCCACCACCAGATTCACCACCCGAAGAGGGTCGTGCGACTGATCATTAGGGGAGTTTTTGTTAACCCTTTACCTTCATTCACTGGGACATTGAATATTATAAGTTTGGGGGTATTGGGTAGTAGTATAGTTGCATACAATATCTGTATGTTTGCTTTAAAGTTGCATGTTTAGTTTAAATTTTGTATGTTTATGTGTTAGATAAAATTTGTAGAAAATTTTTAAGTTTTAGTTATTATTACTTGTGTTAGGATATTTTTAGTTTGCATGTCTCACAGTTCTAGCTTTATGGAAATTTTGTCTAAGTCGATGATGATAGTGAATTTTGAAGGATTGTTGAGTACTTTAGATAACATGAACCTAGTTAAATGTTTTACACGATGAAATTCATATTGCTATTTAGATGCTTTTGGTTTGCACGGACATGTTCACAATCACTTGTAGGTATAAGAATTATGTGTTGCAGTGCTTGATAGAAAATGTAGTTTTAAAAAGGGAAATATGTGGAAAGTGAACTTAGACTGTTTAAAACATTGATATTCAAACTTTGGAAAAACATGGGTATGCTATGTATAAAAAAAGAGCAAATAGCAATAACGTGGCTAGTCTTATTTTGGGGCCCTGGCTACTTGAGTAAGTACGCCCGTAGGGTTGTCTTAACACCTAGTGGCCTAAGGTCTTTCATGGTCTGGGAGTCGTTGGTTGAAAGCTCGCTAAGGGGTAGCAGTGTTTGCCTAATGGAATTAGGCATTGCACAGTCATGTGAAAAAAAAAGAGAAAACGAAAAAGAAAAGAAAAATAGCAATAAACACCGCGGGAAAGAGCGAAAATCGCCCTCGTGAGTAGCAATAAAGCAGTTAAGCCCATTGTTGCACCTTAGTTTGTTTTGATATGTTGGAATAGTCTTTGTTGCATAAGTATACATAGTCTTGATTTAGACTATAATTTTTTATTTTGAGCAGTTTAGCATGTGTATTCTTTACTTAAAGTAAGTTTTGGTGAACACAACACCCACACATAGCATCTCTATAGCATATGTAAATTATCTGAGTGTATGATATTATGCCTATAGTTCAGTTTGAATTTGTATTCTTGAATCTGGATAATTCGCTGTGGCATTTTGGACTGAAATTCTGTAATAGCTGGAACAATGTGAGACTAGTTGCATCATAATTTAGTTGCATAGCATGTAGTTGCATTTTCAGTGTTTTATGTGTATGCATTGCTTGAGGGCAAGCAACAGTTCAAGTTTGGGGGTATTTGATAAGTGGGTTTTATACCTACTTATTGGGTATAAATTTATGCGAACTATGCCATCTCAAGTACATTTTAGTGTGTTTTTAGTTGCATTTCATGTTATTTCGCATTGCATGTACTGAAAACTTCTACGGTGTAAAAGTGTAGGATATGACATAAGTTGGCGATGGTGAGTGGCATGTGATCAATGAAGGCACAACATGAGGATAAAGTGGAGCAAGGAGACTAAGCATGGGTGGACAGAAGAATGAACAGCATGAAAAGAATGAGCAGCAGGACAAATCAGTAGTAGCAGCAGAACCAGAATTCAAGTTGCAGAAGCCGCGTGGCCGCGCGGCTACATGGGTCAACATGCGCGCCCTCGCGATCATTCGGATTACGCAGACTTGAAACAAGCCCGCCCGAGCGAGGAATACCAAGGAAGAGTGCACGCCCGCGCGCGATGACTAATGCTGCTTGTAAGACCCCGAATTTTATGAAATAAAAGTATTCAATTTTTCTTATAATTACTATTCAGTAAATGGTTAAATTGATAAAAGTTTAAAGTTATCAGTGAAATATGATTTTTTTTTTCAAAATAAGCAAGTGGTTATAAAATAATCATTGTTGTCGGGGAATATTCGTTTGGTCGTGGAATATTCTTTCTGTCGGGGAATATTCGTACGACGGCGCAGCCATTTGTGGGCCCCATAACAGAATAACTGTCGGATGAAGAAAACGACAAATTTGAGTTTTTACAAATAACGGCGTAGTTGTTACCGTTAACACTGTTGGAATACCCGTTGGTTAAAATACAGTAATACGCGTTATTGCACAGTAGCACACGGTATTGCACAGTATTTTTAAAATTATTGATTCTTACGTAAGAAGGCACTACTCAATAATTGTTACAGTAATTACTGTTCAATATTTTACTTTATTGATTCAATAATTGCTGCGTTGATATTTTATATTATTTTTGTTTCAATAATTGTTGCTGCACAGTATTTTCTATTATCAGATCAATAATTCATATTATTTGAATAATATTATTAGATAGCATTATTGACAATGTCTAGAAAGTTCTGTCTAAGGAGAGGTTTGGTCACCTAATTGCGCGCCAGTAAGGAAAAATTCTTATTGGAAAGCCCCCTCTTTCCTGGGAACGGCCTGGTTGTCATAAATGTGATTCTGTAATATTATTTGTGAATAATTAATTATTGATTCATATGATAAGAAAATATTTATTTTATGTGGATATAAATGAGGGATATATTTTTGTGGTTAAAAAATGAAGGAGTTAATGTTGAGATTTTTATCCGTATTTTTGTCGGAATGGAGGTATTAAAAATCAGGGTTTTTGAGATATTTTGCGGGGGTTATAATTTTTAATCCGACCGTTGGATCGTGGTAATTTTTGGATATGTTATACATATATAAGTTGAGTATATGCCCACAAATTTTGAACCGTTAAAAATGAACGTATGATTTGTTATGAATTTTACGAGATGACTGGTTCAGAAATTATTGAATTTTCGGAGTTTATCATTTTGGTGGAAAATTCTAGAATTGGTGGGCCCCACTTGTGGTTGGTGAAGAAATGTGCTGAATTATATTTCAAATGTGGTGGGTGGGAATAGTAGCAGGTAAAGCCATCAGGTTGCAGGTCAAACCTACCAAAATTTTCCTATAAATAGAGGGCTAAGTTAGAATTGAAAATCACACCAGAATTCATAAGTTTTCTCTCTTTCTCTCTCTAGATTATTGAGTGTATTTGTGAGTATTTAGATACTCTGTGAGTTTCTATTCATCAGTGCAAGTTTCCTTCAGCCTTATACCGATCAGAAGTACTGCTCTTTTGAGGTAAGGGATAGTAAGGGATAGTAATGAATTTTAAGGGTTGTTATGTTTTTCAGTTTCGTAATTTTTCTGACATTCAAAAATTCTGGAAAAATTTGAAATGATATTTTGATGAGTTTTATTGATTGTGTCCAAAAATGGTGATTTTTGGATGTATAGATTGAGAGTTATGAATTTTATGAGAAAAGACTATTTTAAAAGTAACCGCTTATAATTCCTTGTGGTTAACTCCAAAATTGGTAAAATTTTTATTGGGAGTACATGTATATGATAGAAGTATGCTCTATGAATTTCAGAATTTTTAGACAAAAGTACAATTTTTGATAAATGTCTAAATATTCGGCTATTTTGGCCATATGAAAAATAGTAAATGACTTTTAAAAATTCTGAGAAAAATATATGTTCACTATGGGACTATATTATGCTAAATCCCAGAAAAGAAATATTTTTGGAACTGATTTGGTATTTTTCATGAAAATGGTCTAGTTATGAGTAAATGAATTAAATATGTTTTGTGAAGAAAGAAAATTGGAAAATAGGATTTTATGGCTTGAGAATCCTATATGAGGTATATGCAGATTTTTGATGAGGGTTTTTGTTATTGATGATGAAATTGTAAGAGTTGGCATTTTATGATGATTAAATGCATTAATTAGTAAAGTGTAAACAATTAAAATAAATTGTTTATAAATTTAAGTAATGTTATTCTTTCAATATCATTATACCGAAATATTGGTATGAATTTTATTGTAGAATTTCTATCTTTTGTGTCGGGGTTACTATTCATGAGTTACGAATATTACTCTTGAGATTAAAACTATATGTTGATCATATTATTTTTATCATCATATATAATATTTTTATAACCCTGATGTTGAAATTCTCTTTCACTGGAGTGTAAAGATGGGTAGATTATTGGTATGATCATGACTAGGGTTCTCTTTGGCCTGTAGTGCAAAGTTGAATTGTGACTGGTATGATCATGACCATTGAATTTATAATTGAATATCTTAAGCTTAAGTGCAAAGGTGAATTGATCAACATGGTTATAATTATTGTTTATATAAATTCTGAAATGATTATATATTTCTTTGAGATATGAATATATTTGGCCTGTAGTGCAAATATGAATTGTTGATGAATATCTTTGGCATGTAGTGCAAAGATGGCCTGTTGATGAATATCTTTGGCCTGTAGTGCAAAGATGAACTGTTGTTGAATATCTTTGGCCTGTAGTGCAAAGATGGTTTGTTGATGAATATCTTTGGCCCGTAGTGCAAAGATGGATTTGTTAGTATGATTATAAACAGGAATTGTGATTTGGTATAACCATGATCTTTGATGTTTCAGGTAAAGACATGTGATGAAAATATTCTTCGTCCTGGGTGCGAAGAAAAATTTATAGTCACAATTATGATTATGAGTTATTCATATGATTGTGGAAAGGAACTGTTGAGTGATGTTACATGGATAAAACATTGTTGGTGGATTTTTAACATGGAGAAGATAATAGACTTTATAGTCTATTTGACTCTTCTAATGGATTGCTCGTTCCGCTGCAACTATGGTTGAAATTTTTATCATTTACCATATGTTCTAAATCTCTGATTTATTGTTGATGAAGGCTATTGATAATTGAATTATCTTTAGTCATGATATTCTTTACTGAGCTAGTTATGCTCACCCTTTTGCTTCACAATTCCTTTCAGGTAATAAGAGTGTAGCTGGGTCGAGCGGGGGTAACAAGGGAATAGAACGGTGGTCATCATTTAGTAGTTATATTTGGTGAAGAAAATAGGGTGAGGCGAACCCAACGTTGGAAGGGTGTTTTGTCACTATCATACAAGATGTCTAATGACATACAACCTCGTGTCATCATAGGACAGGGTTGTGCTCATCCACTTGCTGAGTATATCTATGGGCACTACCTATATAATCTTGGTGTTTGTTTGAAGTATAATTCTCAATTAGAGACAGTGGAGATAATGATAAGTCAAGAGAAGACTCACCATTGGGAAGAATATGATAGTAATCTTCTCGTTTTTCTTTGGGGTCTATTGGGTCAACCAAGGATAATTCTGTGGCCATATGATATCTATCATAACCTAGACGCGTGGCCTCCCATGTACGAAGGTTTCCTTGAGCACTTCCCAAAGATTCTAATTTCTAAAACAGTTTTTGACTATACCTTTATGTAAGGTGTTATTGTGAGGTGATATCCACGGTTGGAACATGAGTCACATTTGGTATATATTTGTATCCAAACTCACAGCATATGTGTTGTTGTATTTTGCACGATAATTATTGTAATAAAGTTGTAGTTGTTTTCTGTACCATGTATTTGACGACTCAGAATGGGTTGGGTGGAATGGACCTGTTTTGGGGTTGTCACAGGTGGTATCAGAGCTTAGGGATATGATCTCTGGCGGAGATCGGGAAATATAACTAGGAGGGGAGAGATGAGTAAATCCTTCGCTAGTGTGTCCTACCTAAGCTTATTTGTTGGTCAGTCATAATATTGGGATATTATGTGATATGTTAATTTGTTCAATTAACCCTTATTTTGAAGCTGTATTCTAGAATGATATCTAAAATACAGGAGATGAGCAATGGAGAAATCATGATGATAGGGAAGATGGAATCTGAAATGAAAGCAAGGTATTCTCAACTCTTTGAAATACCAGGTACGTAAATTTCGGGGACGAAATTTCATAAGGAGGGGAGATTGTAAGACCCCGAATTTTATGAAATAAAAGTATTCAATTTTTCTTATAATTACTATTCAGTAAATGGTTAAATTGATAAAAGTTTAAAGTTATCAGTGAAATATGATTTTTTTTTTCAAAATAAGCAAGTGGTTATAAAATAATCATTGTTGTCGGGGAATATTCGTTTGGTCGTGGAATATTCTTTCTGTCGGGGAATATTCGTACGACGGCACAGCCATTTGTGGGCCCCATAACAGAATAACTGTCGGATGAAGAAAACGACAAATTTGAGTTTTTACAAATAACGGCGTAGTTGTTACCGTTAACACTGTTGGAATACCCGTTGGTTAAAATACAGTAATACGCGTTATTGCACAGTAGCACACGGTATTGCACAGTATTTTTAAAATTATTGATTCTTACGTAAGAAGGCACTACTCAATAATTGTTACAGTAATCACTGTTCAATATTTTACTTTATTGATTCAATAATTGCTGCGTTGATATTTTATATTATTTTTGTTTCAATAATTGTTGCTGCACAGTATTTTCTATTATCAGATCAATAATTCATATTATTTGAATAATATTATTAGATAGCATTATTGACAATGTCTAGAAAGTTCTGTCTAAGGAGAGGTTTGGTCACCTAATTGCGCGCCAGTAAGGAAAAATTCTTATTGGAAAGCCCCCTCTTTCCTGGGAACGGCCTGGTTGTCATAAATGTGATTCTGTAATATTATTTGTGAATAATTAATTATTGATTCATATGATAAGAAAATATTTATTTTATGTGGATATAAATGAGGGATATATTTTTGTGGTTAAAAAATGAAGGAGTTAATGTTGAGATTTTTATCCGTATTTTTGTCGGAATGGAGGTATTAAAAATCAGGGTTTTTGAGATATTTTGCGGGGGTTATAATTTTTAATCCGACCGTTGGATCGTGGTAATTTTTGGATATGTTATACATATATAAGTTGAGTATATGCCCACAAATTTTGAACCGTTAAAAATGAACGTATGATTTGTTATGAATTTTACGAGATGACTGGTTCAGAAATTATTGAATTTTCGGAGTTTATCATTTTGGTGGAAAATTCTAGAATTGGTGGGCCCCACTTGTGGTTGGTGAAGAAATGTGCTGAATTATATTTCAAATGTGGTGGGTGGGAATAGTAGCAGGTAAAGCCATCAGGTTGCAGGTCAAACCTACCAAAATTTTCCTATAAATAGAGGGCTAAGTTAGAATTGAAAATCACACCAGAATTCATAAGTTTTCTCTCTTTCTCTCTCTAGATTATTGAGTATATTTGTGAGTATTTAGATACTCTGTGAGTTTCTATTCATCAGTGCAAGTTTCCTTCAGCCTTATACCGATCAGAAGTACTGCTCTTTTGAGGTAAGGGATAGTATAGTAATAATTTTAAGGGTTGTTATGTTTTTCAGTTTCGTAATTTTTCTGACATTCAAAAATTCTGAAAAAATTTGAAATGATATTTTGATGAGTTTTATTGATTGTGTCCAAAAATGGTGATTTTTGGATGTATAGATTGAGAGTTATGAATTTTATGAGAAAAGACTATTTTAAAAGTAACCGCTTATAATTCCTTGTGGTTAACTCCAAAATTGGTGAAATTTTTATTGGGAGTACATGTATATGATAGAAGTATGCTCTATGAATTTCAGAATTTTTAGACAAAAGTACAATTTTTGATAAATGTCTAAATATTCGGCTATTTTGGCCATATGAAAAATAGTAAATGACTTTTAAAAATTCTGAGAAAAATATATGTTCACTATGGGACTATATTATGCTAAATCCCAGAAAAGAAATATTTTTGGAACTGATTTGGTATTTTTCATGAAAATAGTCTAGTTATGAGTAAATGAATTAAATATGTTTTGTGAAGAAAGAAAATTGGAAAATAGGATTTTATGGCTTGAGAATCCTATATGAGGTATATGCAGATTTTTGATGAGGGTTTTTGTTATTGATGATGAAATTGTAAGAGTTGGCATTTTATGATGATTAAATGCATTAATTAGTAAAGTGTAAACAATTAAAATAAATTGTTTATAAATTTAAGTAATGTTATTCTTTCAATATCATTATACCGAAATATTGGTATGAATTTTATTGTAGAATTTCTATCTTTTGTGTCGGGGTTACTATTCATGAGTTACGAATATTACTCTTGAGATTAAAACTATATGTTGATCATATTATTTTTATCATCATATATAATATTTTTATAACCCTGATGTTGAAATTCTCTTTCACTGGAGTGTAAAGATGGGTAGATTATTGGTATGATCATGACTAGGGTTCTCTTTGGCCTGTAGTGCAAAGTTGAATTGTGACTGGTATGATCATGACCATTGAAGTTATAATTGAATATCTTAAGCTTAAGTGCAAAGGTGAATTGATCAACATGGTTATAATTATTGTTTATATAAATTCTGAAATGATTATATATTTCTTTGAGATATGAATATATTTGGCCTGTAGTGCAAATATGAATTGTTGATGAATATCTTTGGCATGTAGTGCAAAGATGGCCTGTTGATGAATATCTTTGGCCTGTAGTGCAAAGATGAACTGTTGTTGAATATCTTTGGCCTGTAGTGCAAAGATGGTTTGTTGATGAATATCTTTGGCCCGTAGTGCAAAGATGGTTTGTTGATGAATATCTTTGGCCCGTAGTGCAAAGATGGATTTGTTAGTATGATTATAAACAGGAATTGTGATTTGGTATAACCATGATCTTTGATGTTTCAGGTAAAGACAGGTGATGAAAATATTCTTCGTCCTGGGTGCGAAGAAAAATTTATAGTCACAATTATGATTATGAGTTATTCATATGATTGTGGAAAGGAACTGTTGAGTGATGTTACATGGATAAAACATTGTTGGTGGATTTTTAACATGGAGAAGATAATAGACTTTATAGTCTATTTGACTCTTCTAATGGATTGCTCGTTCCGCTGCAACTATGGTTGAAATTTTTATCATTTACCATATGTTCTAAATCTCTGATTTATTGTTGATGAAGGCTATTGATAATTGAATTATCTTTAGTCATGATATTCTTTACTGAGCTAGTTATGCTCACCCTTTTGCTTCACAATTTCTTTCAGGTAATAAGAGTGTAGCTGGGTCGAGCGGGGGTAACAAGGGAATAGAACGGTGGTCATCATTTAGTAGTTATATTTGGTGAAGAAAATAGGGTGAGGCGAACCCAACGTTGGAAGGGTGTTTTGTCACTATCATACAAGATGTCTAATGACATACAACCTCGTGTCATCATAGGACAGGGTTGTGCTCATCCACTTGCTGAGTATATCTATGGGCACTACCTATATAATCTTGGTGTTTGTTTGAAGTATAATTCTCAATTAGAGACAGTGGAGATAATGATAAGTCAAGAGAAGACTCACCATTGGGAAGAATATGATAGTAATCTTCTCGTTTTTCTTTGGGGTCTATTGGGTCAACCAAGGATAATTCTGTGGCCATATGATATCTATCATAACCTAGACGCGTGGCCTCCCATGTACGAAGGTTTCCTTGAGCACTTCCCAAAGATTCTAATTTCTAAAACAGTTTTTGACTATACCTTTATGTAAGGTGTTATTGTGAGGTGATATCCACGGTTGGAACATGAGTCACATTTGTTATATATTTGTATCCAAACTCATAGCATATGTGTTGTTGTATTTTGCACGATAATTATTGTAATAAAGTTGTAGTTGTTTTCTGTACCATGTTTTTGACGACTCAGAATGGGTTGGGTGGAATGGACCTGTTTTGGGGTTGTCACACTGCTGAGCTGTTTTATTTTAATTTTTAATTTTAAGGGTTGGAATTAATTAAAAACAATTCTGACTGGTGTCAGACGGAGGATTCCGTTAGTTTTTTATGTTTTTCATATTGGAACTAGGGTTTACACTTTGATCGATTCTATCCCTTATCATTCAATTGTTTGTTTATTGTCCATGTATTGCTTTGATCCCATAATGACTTTTGGTTCAGTCATGAGCTAAACTCCACTATGAGATTCTAACGGATTTTAATATGTAGTTTAGTTGCATGCTTGACTGCTGGACTGTTTTACATATCATAAGGAATTTCTATCATGGTTGTTTTGCATTCATGAATGCTTGATCACCATTCATTTTTCAGTACTTGTATGGAATTGAAAAATAACATGCCAGTATGGATTGTAATCATGATAGCATGCGTATATGGGGCTATTTTGCATAGCTTTGTATTTCGTGAACCTGATAGACATATACTGTTTCACCGTATGAGTTAAAGTAAGGGCTTGTGCTTAAATTCAATATGGTTGCAATTTCGCATAGACATATAGTGATTTTGGTTATATTGATGATTACATGGTGTCTATCGCATGTGGATATTGTGTAAGTAGGTCATAGTACATTGAAAAATGACTATGTCTATATTAGTGTCCTTGGCTACTTTCCGTTGATATGTGAACAATCTTGCATGATGGTGGTAATTAGATGAATTATTAAATGAAGTTAGGATCCCATTATTTCTAGATTTGATTTATTTCATTATTATTCTTATTTTAGTTTTTAATTGCGTTTAGAGTAATTCACAATTATAAGCATTAGTTTAAGCATATAAAAATAGTGATTTAGTTGATGCATAATAGTTTAATTTAGACAACTTTCTCCGTGGATCGATACTCGACTTACTCTGTATTGCTTGTTGACATATGTATGCTTGCATGAGTTAGAGCTCTTTTGTTAAACTAAAAAAGAGGCAACACATATGCATTAATAAATAACATTCATCTCATGAATAATAAATATTCAATATATATATTGATATCATTTAATGGGCAAATTTAGTTAGCATAAAATCAAATTTTTGAATAAAAATAAAATCCTTAATTAAAGAAAATATGAATTCTCTTTCCTATTCACAAATAAACTCCTTTATTTTGAATAATATGAAATCTTATTCCATATCTAAATAAACTCCTTTATTTAAGAAAACACGGATTCCTTAATTAAAAGAAAAACGAATTGTCTTTCCTATTCATAAATAAACTCCTTTATTTTGAATAATATGAAATCTTATTCCATATCTAAATAAACTCCTTTATTTAAGAAAACACGGATTCTCTTTCTTATTCACAAATAAACTCCTATATTTTGAATAATATGAAATCTTATTTCATATCTAAATAAACTTCTTCATTTAAGGAAACATAGAATCCAAATTTAACTCTAATTAGTTGTCATGGAATCCAATTCCAACTCTAATTAGTTAGCATGAAATCTAATTTTAAGATTAAAATAAACATTTTATTTTAATTATAAAATTATTAATATATATATATATATATATATATATATATATATATATATATATATATATATCATGCACTTGACATCCATTACCAAGTGGGATATATCACCTGATTATATATCGCCCGCGCCCGTTTTGTACTAGGATCTCGCGTGGCCGTGCGAGTCCTTTGAAGCTGTTGTTGATTTAATTTTTTAAACTTGAAATTTGAAGGGGGGGGGGGGGGTCTTATTTAAACTATTCTGGTTGGCACCAGACGTATTATTATTGGTTTTTTATCAGTTTTTAGAGGAGAATGAGGGTTTGAAGCTTTTATTAATAGTGGGAGAGAGAGTTGGGAGCTCTGATCAGTACAATTGTCTCTCTCTCATTCTAGATTATTAAAATAAAGTATATTTTTATCTTCGGGAGATCAATGGTGATTTGGAATAGCATTGTGGACAGAATCCTGTAATTGGGTTTCATCAATTATCTTATTTCTCTGAATTGTGTTATTTAATTTTCATGTGTTACTACAATCCCATAATGGCTTTTGGTTCAGAAATTAACTAAACTCCACTATGGGATTCTAACGGAATTTGATATGTAGTCTATATTTAATTACCTGATTGTTTGATTATGTAACAACCCGATATTTTCTATACAATTAAATCAGAAATTTTGCGTATATTTTTTTTTTAAAGATGAGGATTTGTACAAGATAATGTGTATATGTAAGTATGTGGTAAATAAAAATATATTTATTACATGAATATTTACAAACAATTTTAATTTAGAATTATTGATTATTATAAATTATATTTTTATAATAATTAATTTTATTGTAATAATATTTTTATTAATTATTTTTCATGAAAATATAATCATATATTTAAATAATATGTGGAGTGATTTTTAGAATAATTATAATAATTATTCTATTATATGAATTTTAGTACATATTATTAAGTTAATTATTTTACCTTAATTATTAAGGTTAAATAGGGGAGAATAAATCAGATATGGAATCCAAACCCTAATTTTGGATTTTTATCAAGGAATGAGAATAATATTATAATAATATTATATTTTGATTTTTTAGTGCTATAAATATGTACTGTATGTACGTATTGATAATGGTTGGTCAATTATAGTTTATATTTTCAAAACTCTATTATTAATTGGTTAAACCCTAGTTCATAAGTTAATACGCGTTTAAGACGGTGTAGTAATGATGTTATTTGATTTATGTTGTGTTATATAGGATTTTATGTTCATTTTGAAAACCCTAATTCTAAAATTAGTAACCCTTATTATAAAACCCTAATTTTTGAAATGAGAAACCCTAATTTGAAACCTAAATTGGAGTTTGTGTTAATATGATTAATATCAGTTATAATAGGTTTTATTGCTAATTATGAAAAATCTAATTATTATTTTAAAACCCTAAATAACATTTTGATATATTACTATTAAGAAACCCTAATTTCTGTATTAGGTAACCCTAATTAGTAATTATAAAATTTAATTACTAGTTGTAAACCTAACTGCTAAATTAGTAAGGTTAATTATAATTAGTATATAAAACCCTAATGTTCATGTATAAAGTAATTTGAAAACTAATCTAATTTAGAAAACCCTAATTTACAAATTTTAGAAACTAAAATTTATTAAATTTTTTTTACAAACCCTAATTGGAAATCCTACAAATGCTATGTACTAAACCTTAGGGTTAAACCCTAAGGGCCAAACCCTAAGGGTTTGTCAAGATTACAAGATTGCCCTTAAATTTGTAAGGCTATGGACCAAAATATCCTTTTGTGCATTCTTTAATAGCTTGCTTGTAGAATTAGCTAAAACTTTAGTTGCTCAACAACTCTAGCAACTCCATTGACTTAAAAATGCCAGCAATCAACCTCTATGGTCAGCCATTACATGCATCTAGACTTGTATAAATAGATTTGGAGAGAGAGAAATTCATTTGTTAGGCCATTTTGCTCAAACACCCAACCAATGCTCTCTCTCACTAAAACTCACGAAATTATATAGTTTATCAGTCACATAATCAAGCCCCACTAACACCATAACAAAATCAGGAGCTCAGAACCAGAAGATCAAAGTGAGGTATAAGAATTAACCCTAGAAAATCTAATCTTGATCTACATGTTAAATGTTATGATTGAGTGTTAAAATATATTGGTTATAGTATATAATGATGATCTGGGTTGCTAGATGTTAGATCCATAACATCTAGAGGCTCGAATTTGAAGATTTGTAAAATCTGAAAAAGTTTGTTTTGTGTTCTGACAACCGAATGTCAGGCCTTATAGATCTCTGTCTGTGTTTGGTTTTTGTGTTTTAAGTGTTTAATCTTGTAGTATGCTATGAGTTCTTTAATCTAGAGCTTGAATCAAAGTCAGAACATGAACAGATCGAAAGTTATGGCTGGTCAAACATAGTTGACCGACCATGACTTTCCTTTTTCTAGGCAACCCAGAAGTTCTCCAGGTCGGTCTGACAGCATGTTCATGGCCTTGGATCTTGCAAGTGTTAGCTTATTTGTTGTTATTGTTGTAATAGAATTATGACAGGGCATATGGACTTTAGTTTAAAGCTTTCAGATCATCTAAATAACGTATATATGTAATGTAGAGGCCGGTCAAAGTAGCATGGTCAAGTTTGAAAACGGTTTTCTGGGTAACCCAGAAAACCTATGAACACTGCCTCTGACATAGTTTGACCGGCATATATATGCTTGATGTGTTGTTGATATGGTGATGTTTTGTAATGGATTTGTAGTCTCACATGTTGTCTACAAGCTGGAACTTTTAGATCACAAAAACAACACTTATATCACAAGTTGTGGAAGCCCAAAGTAGGCTACATGAACTGTTCTTCATTTCTTGGTAACCCAGAAATGAAGAACAGTTTCTGACAGCTACTTTGATGACTCAGATCTCTTCGGTTATGTGTTGTTTGAACCTGTTTGTTGTTGGATCTTGTAGTCTTGCATTTGCACTACACGATCTGATCAACAACATGCTCAGAAACATAATACACACTGTTTTAATCTTGGTCAAACATGGTCACTCGGTCACTGCACATGAATTTCTGGGTTTGATGAAGAACGCGAAGAACACCTACAGCGACGGTTCTGTCGCTATAGGTGGTCTTTAGCGACAGTTTCTATATAAAAATTATATTTTTATTAAATAATTATAGAAAATTATTTTTTAATTATTAAAAAAACAAAATAAATTATTAAAAATTATTTTAAATTCTAAAAATTAGTTTTTAATTATTTTAAGTATATTTCATAAATATTTAATATTTTTGAAATATTATTGGTATTTAATTATAATATTAAATAAATTATTTAAATAATAATTTTAATACATGAAAAATAATTTAAAATTATATTATGTTATTAGAAAATATTTTAAGTTATTTTTAATGACTTTTAATATTTTGTGATAAATTTCATTAATAAATTAATATTAATGATAATTAAGTTATTTAGAAAATGAATTAAATAAATTAATTAAAAATAATTTTATTATATTAAAAATCATTTTAAATAATAATAAGGTGTTTAAAAATATTTTAAGTTATAAAATATAACTTTCAATATTTAAAGGTAAATTTTATTAATTAATTATTAATAATGATATTAGAATTATTTAATAATTATATTAAATAAATTAGTTTCAAAATGATTTAATATTATAAAAATCATTTTAAATAAAAATAAAGTGTTTAACGATATTTTAAGTTATAAAATATAACTTTTAATATTTGAAGGATAATTTCATTAATAATTTAATATTAATAATTATTAATTTATTATTAATGATATTAAATTTATTTAATAATTATATTAAATAAATAGTTTAAAAATGATTTTATTAATTTAAAAATTATTTAAAAAGGATATAAATGAATTAAAAATATTTTAAGTTATAATTAATGACTTTTAATATTTTGATAAATAGTACATTAATATTTAAATATTAATGATAATTATTTAAAAATGATTTTAATGGTTTTAAAAATCATTTAAGGGTAATATTAATACTTTAAAAATATTTTAAGTTATTATAAATAACTTTAATATTTTGACAATGGTTTCATTAATAGTTTAATAGTAATTAAATATTAATGATAATAGAATTGTTTGATATTTAAATTATTTAATAATGATTCCGATGTTTGAAAATTCATGATAAATTATAATAAATGTTTAAAAATTATTATAAGTCATTTAAAAATAATATGACTGATACTTATAGATATTGAACTTCGGGATAAAGTCTTAGACTCTATAATTATCCGATAAAGCTGTCGGTACAACGACATGTTTCAGAAATTGATCTGGACTTAGATAATTTGATTAGTTATGTGCTTATTTGTGATTCAATGGTTGTGGAACATGTGTGATAATGTGATTAGGTTATGTCCTGACTGTGAAATGCAGTACTATGTGTTATAGTATATTGTTCTAATTAAACGAATGATCTGATTAATGATAGGTCGTGATATAAAAGATAAAACTAAGTTACGAATTGTAAGCAGTGCATCAGGCAAGTATCTTACCTTTGTATTTTCTTTATGCAATGGACACGAGTAAGAATGTTTCTAAATTATATTATTATTGTAGAGATTATTAACCCTATATTATATACGCTCATTGATTATCAACATGTTAGTATATGGTAATTCAGATATATATTTTGTTCGTTAATTTCTATAAATGGTTATACAAGTGTCCCCACTTGGATAATCGTTGTATTTAATCACATATTGATACACCTTTGTTAATTATCCATATACATATATATTGAATTATAGATTATTATTGAACAAGATAAAACCTTTAGTTTGGAACTCCGAAAAGTATGAACATCCCTTACACGGAAAACTTTTTATGCACCCAAGATGGACAGAGTGAACGATACCCTCGTTCTTGCGTGTAGTATTGATCAATACAGGGTACAACGAGCTGATCACCCCCTTGCCCGTAAGTTATGACGATTTGCAGATGAATTTCTGTTTAACCTATTCGAAAATTGAAAACAATATTCATAGTATGTCACCTTAACCCTATTTATAGTAATTATGTAGTTTTAAAAATTTGAAATAAGGTTATTATGTTATTATTATCGGTTCAGATTTCTTCACAACTATTGACTTGTTGTAGAAGGGTAGTACAAAGAAAGCATTCAAATTCTTTCAGCTTATATAAATAATTTCTATTACTTGCTGGGCACTTAAATGCTCATCCTTGCTTAATTTAAATGTTTTCAGCTAAATGTGAACAACCAGAGAGCTCTGCTAAGATCAAGGAAAAGGGAAAGGTTGCTGAATGAACGCAATGCTATGATATGTAATAGTTAACTTTATTAAGACAAGTATGCTATATATTATCTATCATGGGTTGCAATGAATGTTAAAAGGTTACGTACTTGGGATTCAAACTATGATGATATGTAAATTAAGTTGATCTTTATATTATTGTTATTATTATTAGTATTATTCTGCTCATAGAAATGGTATCGTGAAGTACCGAGTTCGGGTTTCAAGTACCCGAATTTGGGGGCTTTATAGGTTGGTATCAGAGCTTAGGGTTAAAAATCTTAGGTGGGCTAGACCTTAGGCTATAACCTTAGAATAGAGGAAAACGTTGAAAATATAAATAATTCATATAGAGTTTAAAAAGAGATGGGTTGAATAAATTCATCGTCAAACAAAATAAAAGATAACTTATATAAAACTATTTTTTGCTGTGAGTATATATTATATGTTAATCAGGATAATTTATGTATGTAGATGTCTGGTGGAAAAGGCTTATTATATGCTTATAATTTGAAGAAGGATCAGATCCATACATCCGAGCTAATATCGAAGCCAATAGCAAAAATAGACGCTCACAATGAAACCAACTCGGATGAGGTGGTTATCGTGAAAAACCTAGTACCAGATCCGGAAATGGTGGAACTGACAGATAGTGATTCGGACACTAAAGTTGAAGCTGATCAAGCATCAACGGAGGTGCAGAATCTGAGGAACAGGGTTTTTTCTCTGGAAAGGCTGTGGGAGATAGAGAAGCTGCTAAATAGTCAATTGCAATAGGCGTTAATAGAAACAATAGAAGAACAAGATAAGATTAAAATCTAAATTGATCAGATAGGAGCTACAAGCAACACATCGTGTGCAACTCCGAGCAAGAAGGGGAAAAGAAAGATAGAAGGCCATGACTTAGGAAAATTCGATAAGAAGAAAGGGAAAAGAATATGTCACATTTGCGGTTATGAAGGACATACCACTCAGTATTTTCCCGACTACAAACCAGGAGCATGTTTTATCTGTGGGATAGAAGGCCATCAGACGAGAGGTTGTCCAAGAAAAAGGCGCAGTGAATAGGTAGTATAGGTTCTGTTATGTAGGCTTGTTTAATGTAATATATATGATTAGTATGTCTGTATAATGTAATATTCTAAAACTTTTGTAATGATCAAGTTTGTAAATCCCAACTTTTGTAGTCACAGAGGGATAGCTAATGTTTAAAGCAGTATGTGTTATGCTATGTAAAATATTCGTTTGAGTAATGAAACAAGTTTAATATATTAAACTTATATGATAAGGTTTAAAATATAAGTTAAATTTATGATTTTATTTAATCAGATAATATCGTCAAGACGTTGAACTCGAAATCAAAGGGCAGAAGAATCTGTCAACAACGCTGAGGGACAACAACAAGCAGATCCGATGCAGAGCTTCGCAAACATGATAGCTCTGACTATGTAATAGGGAATACCAGCTGCAGGGAACCAGCCGGACAATTGCTTAGCTAACTTCAAAGACTTTAAGGCTGTAGGACCGTCAGAATTCAAAGGTACAACTGACCCTGTTGAAGCCCAGACTTGGGTTAAAGAGATTGAAAAAGCATTCGTGATTGTTAGGGTAGCCGAGGGGCAAAAGATCGCTTTTGCCATCTACAAGAAGAAGAGTGAGGCAAATTTTTTGTGGGAAGCAAATCAGACGAGGGCAGGAGAAGGTGTAGTTACATGGGATACGTTTAAGACACTGTTCTTCGAAAATTATTTTTCATCTAGTATGCAGGCGAGGATGGAGGTAAAATTTTTAGAGCTGAAGCAAGAGAATATGACGGTGTCCGAATATGCCGCCAGATTTAATGAGTTAGCTAGGTTCGCTCCACATCAAGTTGATATGGAGGCTAGAAAAGTGAGAAGGTTTGAACTGGAATTAAAACCCTGGCCCTACAACAAGGTGGCTATGTTGCAGATCCCTACATTTACAACACTCATGGAGAAAGCAATTATAGCTGAGTAGGGAAGTGAGGCCATGAGCCTCTACAATAAGGAGAGGAAGAATAAGGGTAAGGTAGAAGGAGCTGGGAAGGTGGGAATTAATAGTGGGAGTAGGAGTAGAGATGGAAAGAGGAAGGTGAACAACTTTGAAAGTGTGCAGGTGAAACAAGAAGGTGTTAAGAAGCCAGCGGTACAATGCAAGACTTGTGGAAAGAACCACTCTGGTGAATGTCTGAAGGGAAAATTTGTATGCTATAAGTGCGGGCAGGAGGGTCATATCTCTCTCAACTGCCCCAACCCAAGAATGAACAGTGGGTATTTTCTGTGCGGATCTACTGAGCATAAGGTGAAGGATTGTCCGAAGAGGAGGGCAGAGGCAGGAAGTGTGAATACTGGCACTGGCAGCGGGACTTTAGCAATCACAGGACCGACTTCGTCAAACAAGCCAACAAAATCAACAGCAAGGGTCTACAACATGACTGTCCAGGATACGATGGCAGCTGGTAATGGAACTCCAGGTATTATTCATACAACTTTTATTTTATTATACATGATTTTCCTATATATAGTAAATTATTATATAAAGAAATTTTGAGGGAGGAATTTGAGTTCTTTTAGAAATTAAATTTTCGTTTAATTAGAAAGACAAGCTTTATGTGAATAGTTAAAGATTAGTTCGATTAGAGTTGATCGAGATCTACTTGCAATGATTGTGTATGCTATGTACCCTTGTATGTATAGGTTTTAAAACGGTGATTCCGGGGACAGAATCTTTATCAGAGAGGGTGAATGTAACAACCCGATATTTTCTATATAATTAAATCAGAAATTTTGCGTATAATTTTTTTTTAAGATGAGAATTTGTACAAGATAATGTGTATATATAAGTATGTGGTAAATAAAAATATATTTATTACATGAATATTTACAAATAATTTTATTTTAGAATTATTGATTATTATAAATTATATTTTTATAATAATTAATTTTATTGTAATAATATTTTTATTAATTATTTTCCATGAAAATATAATCATATATTTAAATAATATATGGAGTGATTTTTAGAATAATTATAATAATTATTCTATTATATGAATTTTAGTACAGATTATTAAGTTAATTATTTTACCTTAATTACTAAGGTTAAATAGGGGAGAATAAATCAGATATGGAATCCAAACCCAAATTTTGAATTTTTATCAAGGAATGAGAATAATAATATAATAATATTATATTTTGATTTTTAAGTGCTATAAATATGTACTGTATGTACGTATTGATAATGGTTGGTCAATTATAGTTTATATTTTCAAAACTCTATTATTAATTGGTTAAACCCTAGTTCAAAAGTTAATAAGCTTTTAAGACGGTGTAGTAATAATGTTATTTGATTTATGTTGTGTTATATAGGATTTTATATTCATTTTGAAAACCCTAATTCTAAAAATAGTAACCCTAATTATAAAACCCTAATTTTTGAAATGAGAAACCCTAATTTGAAACCTAAATTGGAGTTTGTGATCAGTCAGAAATTGTGTTAATATGATTAATATCAGTTATAATAGGTTTTATTGCTAATATGAAAAATCTAATTAGTATTTTAAAACCCTAAATAACATTTTGATATATTACTATTAAGAAACCCTAATTTCTATATTAGGTAACCCTAATTAGTAATTATAAAATTTATTTACTAATTAACTGCTAAATTAGCAAGGTTAATTATAATTAGTATATAAAACCCTAATGTTCATGTATAAAGTAATTAGAAAACTAATCTAATTTAGAAAACCCTAATTTACAAATTTTAGAAACTAAAATTTATTTAATTTTTTTTACAAACTCTAATTAGAAATCCTATAAATGCTATGTACTAAATTTTAGGGTTAAACCCTAAGGGTCAAACCTTAAGGGTTTGTCAAAATTACAAGATTGCCCTTAAATTTGTAAGGCCATGGACCAAAATACCCTTTTGTGCATTCTTTAATAGCTTGCTTGTAGAATTAGCTAAAACTTTAGTTGCTCAACAACTCTAGCAACTCCATTGACTTAAAAATGCCAGCAATCAGCCTCTATGCTCAGCCATTACATGCAAATAGACTTGTATAAATAGATTTGGAGAGAGGGAAATTCATTTGTTAGGCCATTTTGCTCAAACACCCAACCAATCCTCTCTCTCACTAAAACCCACGAAATTATATAGTTTATCAGTCACATAATCAAGCCCCACTAACACCATAACAAAATCAGGAGCTCAGAATCAGAAGATCAAAGTGAGGTATAAGAATTAACCCTAAAAAATTTGATCTTGATTTACATGTTAAATGTTATGATTAAGTGTTAAAATATGTTGGTTATAGGATATAATCATGATCTGGGTTGCTAGATGTTAGATCCAGAACATCTAGAGGCTCGGATTTGAAGATTTGTAAAATCTAGAAAAGTTTGTTTTGTGTTCTGACAACCGAATGTCAGGCCTTGTAGATCTCTGTCTGTGTTTGGTTTTTGTGTTTTAAGTGTTTAATCTTGTAGTATGCTATGAGTTATTTAATTTAGAACTTGAATCAAAGTCAGAACATGAACAGATCGAAAGTTATGGTTGGTCAAACATAGTTGACCGACCATGACTCTCCTTTTTCTAGGTAACCCAGAAGTTCTCCAGGTCGGTCTGACAGCATGTTCATGGCCTTGGATCTTGCAAGTGTTAGCTTATTTGTTGTTGTTGTTGTAATAGAATTATAGCAGGGCATAAGGACTTCAGTTTAAAGCTTTCAGATCATCTAAATAACGTATATATTTAATGTAGTGGCCGGTCAAAGTAGCATGGTCAAGTTTGAAAACGGTTTTCTGGGTAACCCTGAAAACCTATGAACACTGCCTCTGACATAGTTTGACTGACATGTATATGCTTGATGTGTTGTTGATATGGTGATGTTTTGTAATGGATTTGTAGTCTCGCATGTTGTCTACAAGCTGGAACTTTTAGATCACAAAAACAACACTTATATCACAAGTTGTGGAAGCCCAAAGTAGGCTACATGAACTCAGATACCCAGAAATGAAGAACAACCTCTGACAGCTACTTTGATGACTCATATCTCTTCGGTTATGTGTTGTTTGAACCTGTTTGTTGTTTGATCTTGTAGTCTTGCATTTGCACTACACAATCTGATCAACAACATGCTCAGAAACACAATACACACTGTTTTAATCTTGGTCAAACATGGTCACTCGGTCACTGCACATGAATTTCTGGGTTTGATACAGCGACGGTTCGGTCGCTATAGGTGGTCTTTAGCGACAATTTCTATATAAAAATTTTATTTTTATTAAATAATTATAGAAAATTAGTTTTTAATTATTAAAAATACAAAATAAATTATTAAAAATTATTTTAAATTTTGAAAATTAATTTTTAATTATTTTAAGTATATTTTATAAATATTTAATATTTTTGAAATATTATTGGTATTTAATTTATTTAATTATAATATTAAATAAATTATTTAAAAAATGATTTTAATACATAAAAAATCATTTAAAATTATATTATGTTATTAGAAAATATTTTAAGTTATTTTTAATGACTTTTAATATTTTGTGATAAATTTCATTAATAAATTAATATTAATGATAATTAAGTTATTTAGAAAATGAATTAAATAAATTAATTAAAAATGATTTTATTATATTAAAAATCATTTTAAATAATAATAAGGTATTTAAAAATATTTTAAGTTATAAAATATAACTTTCAATATTTAAAGGTAAATTTCATTAATTAATTATTATTAATGATATTAGAATTATTTAAAAATTATATTAAATAAATTAGTTTAAAAATGATTTAATATTATAAAAATTATTTTAAATGAAAATAAAGTGTTTAATGATATTTTAAGTTTTAAAATATAACTTTTAATATTTAAAGGATAATTTCATTAATAATTTAATATTAATGATTAATAATTTATTATTAATGATATTAAATTTTTTTAATAATTATATTAAATAAATAATTTAAAAATGATTTTATTAATTTAAAAATTATTTAAAAAGGATATAAATGAATTAAAAATATTTTAAATTATAATTAATGACTTTTAATATTTTGATAAATAGTACATTAATATTTAAATATTAATGGTAATTATTTTAAAATGATTTTAATGGTTTTAAAAATCATTTAAGGTTAATATTAATACTTTAAAAATATTTTAAGTTATTATAAATAACTTTAATATTTTTACAATGGTTTCATTAATAGTTTAATTGTAATTAAATATTAATGATAATTGAATTGTTTGATATTTAAATCATTTAATAATGAAAATTCATGATAAATTATAATAAATGTTTAAAAATTCTTATAAGTCATTTAAAAATAATATGACTGATACTTACAGATATTGAACTTCGGGATAGAGTCTTAGACTCTATAATTACCCGATAAAGCTGTCGGTACACCGACATGTTTTAGAAATTGATCTGAACTTAGATAATTTGATTAGTTATGTGCTTATTTGTGATTCAATGGTTGTGGAACATGTGTGATAATGTGATTAGGTTATGTGCTGACTGCGAAATGCAGTACTATATGTTATAGTATATTGTTCTAATCGAACGAATGATCTGATTAATGATAAGTCGTGACATAAAAGATAAAACAAAGTTACGAATTGTAAGCAGCGCATCAGGCAAGTATCTTACCTTTGTATTTTCTTTATGCAATGGACATGAGTAAGAATGTTTCTAAATTATATTATTATTGTACAGATTATTAACCCTATATTATATACGCTCATTGATTATCAACATGTTAGTATATGATAATTCAGATATATATTCTGTTCGTTAATTTCTATAAATGGTTATACAAGTGTCACCACTTGGATAATCGTTGTATTTAATCACATGTTGATACACCTTTGTTAATTACCCGTATATATATATGTTAAATTATAGATTATTGTTGAACACGATAAAACCTTTGGTTTGGAACCCCGACAAGTATGAACATCCCGTACACGGGAAAACTTTTTATGCACCTAAGGTGGACAGAGTGAACGATACCCTCATTCTTGCATGTAGTACTGATCAATACAAGGTACAACGGGCTGATCACCCCCGTGCCCGTAAGTTATGACGGTTTGCAGAAGAATTTCTGTTTAACCTATTCAAAAATTGAAAACAATGTTCATAGTATGTCACCTTAACCCTATTTATAGTCATTATGTAGTTTCAAAAATTTGAAAGAGGGTTATTATGTTATTATTATCGGTTCAGATTTCTTCACAACTATTGACTTGTTGTAGAAGGGTAGTACAAAGAAAACATTCAAATTCTTCCAGCTTATATATATATAATTGATATTACTTGCTGGGCACTCAAATGCTCATCCTTGCTTAATGTAAATGTTTCAGCTAAGTGTGAACAACCAGAGAGCTCTGCTAAGATCAAGGAAAAAGGAAAGGTTGCTGAATGAACGCAATGCTATGATATGTAATAGTTAACTTTATTAAGACAAGTATGTTATATATTATCTATCATGGGTTGCAATGAATGTTTAAAGGTTATGTACTTGGGATTCAGACTCCGATGATATGTAAATTAAGTTGATCTTTATATTACTGTTATTATTATTAGTATTATTCTGCTCATAGAAATGGTATCGTGAAGCACCGAGTTCGGGTTTTAAGTACCCAGATTTGGGGGCTTTACAGGTTGGTATCAGAGTTTAGGGTTAAAAACTTTAGGTGGGCTAGACCTTAGGTTATAACCTTAAAACAGAGGAAAACGTTGAAAATATAAATAACTCATATAGAGTTTAAAAAGAGATGGGTTGAATAAATTCATCGTCAAACAAAATAAAAGATAACTTATATAAAACAATTGTTTGCTGTGTGTATATATTATATGATAATTAAGATAATTTATGTGTGTAGATGTCTGGTGAAAAAGGCTTGTTATATGCTTATAATTTGAAGAAGGATCATATCCATACACCCGAGCTATTATCGAAGCCAATAGCTGAAATAGAGGCTCACAATGAAACCAACTCAGACGGGGTGGTTATCGTGGAAAACGTAGTGCCAGATTCGGAAATGGTGGAACTGATAGATAGTGATTCGGACACTAAAGTTGAAGCTGATCAAGCATCAACGGAGGTGCAGGATCTGAGGAACAATGTTTCTTCTTTGGAAAGGCTGTGGGAGATAGAGAAGCTGCTAAATAGTCAATTGCGACAGGCGTTAATAGAAACAATAGAAGAACAAGATAAGCTTAAAATCCAAATTGATCAGATAGGAGCCACAAGCAACACATCGTGTGCAGCTCCGAGAAAGAAGGGGAAAAGAAAGATAGAAGGCCATGACTTAGGAAAATTCGATAAGAAGAAAGGAAAAAGAATATGTTACCTTTGCGGTTATGAAGGACATACCACTCAGTATTGTCCCGACTACAAACCAGGAGTATGTTTTATCTGTGGAATAGAAGGCCATTAGGCGAGAGGTTGTCCAAGAAAAAGGCGTAGTGAATAGGTAGTATAGGTTCTGTTATGTAGGCGTGTTTAATGTAATATATATGATTTTATTTAACCAGATAATGCCGCCAAGACGTCGAACTCGAAATCAAAGGGCAGAAGAATCTGTCAACAACGCTGAGGGACAACAACAAGCAGATCCGATGCAGAACTTCGCGAACATGATAGCTCAGGCTATGCAATAGGGAATACCAACTGCAGGAAACCAGCCGGACAACCACTTAGCTAACTTCAAAGACTTTAAAGCTGTAGGACCGTCGAAATTCAAAGGTACAACTGACCCTGTTGAAGCCCATACTTGGGTTAAAGAGATTGAAAAAGCATTCGTGATAGCTAGGGTAGCCGAGGGGCAAAAGACCGCTTTTGCCACCTACATGATGAAGGGTGAGGCAAATTTTTGGTGGGAAGCAAATCAGACGAGGGCAGGAGAAGGTGTAGTTACATGGGATATGTTTAAGACACTGTTCTTCGAGAACTATTTTTCATCTAGTATGCAGGCGAGGATGGAGGTAAAATTTTTAGAGCTGAAGCAAGAGAATATGACGGTGTCCGAATATGCCGTTAAATTTAATGAGTTAGCTAGGTTCGCTCCACATCAAGTTGATTCGGAGGCTAGGAAAGTGAGAAGGTTTGAGCTAGGATTAAAACCCTGGCTCTACAACAAGGTGGCAGTGTTGTAAATCTCTACATTTGCAGCACTCATGGAGAAAGCGATTATAACTGAGGAGGGAAGTGAGGCCATGAGCCTCTACAACAAGGAGAGGAAGAATAAGGGTAAGGTAGAAGGAGCTGGGAAGGTAGGAATTAATAGTGGGAGCAGGAGTGGAGATGGAAAGAGGAAGGTGAACAACTTTGGAAGTGTGCAGGTGAAACAAAAAGGTGTTAAGAAGCCAGCGGTACAGTGCAAGACTTGCGGAAAGAACCACTTTGGAGAATGTCTGAAG
Source organism: Panax notoginseng (assembly GCA_016801055.1). Lineage (NCBI taxonomy): Eukaryota > Viridiplantae > Streptophyta > Magnoliopsida > Apiales > Araliaceae > Panax > Panax notoginseng. The sequence continues at coordinate 43,891,744 of CM029019.1, read as the reverse complement.
GTAAAATTTGTATGCTATAAGTGCGGGCAGGAGGGCCATATCTCTCCCAACTGCCCCAACCCAAGATTGAACAGTGGGTGTTTTCTGTCCGGATCTACTGAGCATAAGGTGAAGGATTGTCCGAAGAGGAGGGCAGAGGCAGGAAGTGTGAATACTGGCACTGGCAGCGGGACTTTAGCAATCACAGGATCGACTTCGTCAAACAAGCCAACAAAATCAACAGCAAAGGTCTACAACATGACTGTCCAGGATACGATGGCAGCTGGTAATGAAACTCCAGGTATTATTCAAACAACTTTTATTTTATTATACATGATTTTCCTATATATAGTAAATTATTATATAAAGAAATTTTGAGGGAGGAATTTAAGTTCTTTTAGAAATCAAATTTTCGTTTAATCAGAAAGACAAGCTTTATGTGAATAGTTAAAGATCAGTTCGATCAAAGTTGATCGAGATCTACTTGCAATGATTGTGTATGCTATGTACCCTTGTATATATAGGTTTTAAAACGGTGATTCTGGGGACGAAATCTTTATAAGGGAGGGTGAATGTAACAACCTGATATTTTCTATATAATTAAATCAGAAATTTTGCGTATAATTTTTTTTAAAGATGAGGATTTGTACAAGATAATGTGTATATGTAAGTATGTGGTAAATAAAAATATATTTATTACATGAATATTTACAAATAATTTTATTTTAGAATTATTGATTATTATAAATTATATTTTTATAATAATTAATTTTATTGTAGTAATGTTTTTATTAATTATTTTTCATGAAAATATAATCATATATTTAAATAATATATGGAGTAATTTTTAGAATAATTATAATAATTATTCTATTATATGAATTTTTGTACAGATTATTAGGTTAATTATTTTACCTTAATTATTAAGGTTAAATAGGGGAGAATAAAGCAGATATGGAATCCAAACCCTAATTTTAGATTTTTATCAAGGAATGAGAATAATAATATAATAATATTATATTTTGATTTTTAAGTGCTATAAATATGTACTGTATATACGTATTGATAATGGTTGGTCAATTATGATTTATATTTTCAAAACCCTATTATTAATTGGTTAAACCCTAGTTCAAAAGTTAGTACGCGTTCAAGACGGTGTAGTAATGGTGTTATTTGATTTATGTTGCGTTATATAGGATTTTATGTTAATTTTGAAAACCCTAATTCTAAAATTAGTAACCCTAATTATAAAATCCTAATTTTTGAAATGAGAAACCCTAATTTGAAACCTAAATTGGAGTTTGTGATCAGTCAAAAATTGTGTTAATATGATTAATATCAATTATAATAGGTTTTATTGCTAATTATGAAAAATCTAATTAGTATTTTAAAACCCTAAATAACATTTTGATATATTACTATTAAGAAACCCTAATTTCTATATTAGGTAACCCGAATTAGTAATTATAAAATTTAATTACTAATTATAAACCCTAACTGCTAAATTAGCAAGGTTAATTATAATTAGTATATAAAACCCTAATGTTCATGTATAAAGTAATTAGAAAACTAATATAATTTAGAAAACCCTAATTTACAAATTTTAGAAACTAAAATTTATTTAAATTTTTTTTACAAACCCTAATGGGAAATCCTACAAATGTTATGTACAAACCTTAGGGTTTGACCTTAAGGGTTTGTCAAGATTACAAGATTGTCCTTAAATTTGCAAGGCTATGGACCAAAATACCCTTTTGTGCATTCTTTAATAGCTTGCTTGTAGAATTAGCTAAAACTTTAGTTGCTCAACAACTCTAGCAACTCCATTGACTTAAAAATGCCAGTAATCAGCCTCTATGCTCAGCCATTACATGCATCTAGACTTGTATAAATAGATTTGGAGAGAGAGAAATTCATTTGTTAGGCCAGTTTGCTCAAACACCCAACCAATCCTCTCTCTCACTAAAACTCACGAAATTATATAGTTTATCAGTCACATAATCAAGCCGCACTAACACCATAACAAAATCAGAAGATCAAAGTGAGGTATAAAAATTAACCCTAGAAAATCTGATCTCGATCTACATGTTAAATGTTATGATTGAGTGTTAAAATATGTTGGTTATAGGATATAATCATGATCTGGGTTGCTAGATGTTAGATCCATAACATCTAGAGGCTCAGATTTGAAGATTTGTAAAATCTAGAAAAGTTTGTTTTGTGTTCTGACAACCAAATGTCAGGCCTTGTAGATCTCTGTCTGTGTTTGGTTTTTGTGTTTTAAGTGTTTAATCTTGTAGTATGCTATGAGTTCTTTAATCTAGAACTTGAATCAAAGTCAGAACATGAATAGATCGAAAGGTATGGCTGGTCAAACATAGTTGACCGGCCATGACTCTCCTTTTTCTGGGTAACCCAGAAGTTCTCCAGGCCGGTCTGACATCATGTTCATGGCCTTGGATCTTGCAAGTGTTAGCTTATTTGTTGTTATTTTGAATGACTTTTAATATTTTGTGATAAATTTTATTAATAAATTAATATTAATGATAATTAAGTTATTTAGAAAATGAATTAAATAAATTAATTAAAAATGATTTTATTATATTAAAAATCATTTTAAATAATAATAAGGTATTTAAAAATATTTTAAGTTATAAAATATAACTTTTAATATTTAAAGGTAAATTTTATTAATTAATTATTATTAATGATATTAGAATTATTTAATAATTATATTAAATAAATTAGTTTAAAAATGATTTTAATATTATAAAAATTATTTTAAATGAAAATAAAGTGTTTAATGATATTTTAAGTTATAAAATATAACTTTTAATATTTAAAAAATAATTTTATTAATAATTTAATATTAATGATTATTATTTTATTATTAATGATATTAAATTAATTTTATAATTATATTAAATAAATAGTTTAAAAATAATTTTATTAATTTAAAAATAATTTAAAAAGGATATAAATGAATTAAAAATATTTTAAGTTATAATTAATGACTTTTAATATTTTGATAAATAGTACATTAATATTTAAATATTAATGGCAATTATTTAAAAATGATTTTAATGATTTTAAAAATCATTTAAGGGTAATATTAATATTTTAAAAATATTTTAAGTTATTATAAATAACTTTAATATTTTGGAAATGGTTTTATTAATAGTTTAATAGTAATTAAATATTAATGATAATAGAATTGTTTAATATTTAAATCATTTAATAATGATTCTGATGTTTGAAAATTCATGATAAATTATAATAAATGTTTAAAAATTATTATAAGTTATTTAAACATAATATGACTGATACTTATAGATATTGAACTTCGGGATAAAGTCTTAGACTCTATAATTACCCGATAAAGCTGTCGGTACACCGACATGTTTCAAAAATTGATCTGGACTTAGATAATTTGATTAGTTATGTGCTTATTTATGATTCAATGGTTGTGGAACATGTGTGATAATGTGATTAGGTTATGTGCTGACTGCGAAATGCAGTACTATGTGTTATAGTATATTGTTCTAATTGAACGAATGATTTGATTAATGATAGGTCGTGATATAAAAGATAAAACTATGTTGCGAATTGTAAGCAGCGCATCAGGCAAGTATCTTACTTTTGTATTTTCTTTATGTAATGGACATGAGTAAGAATGTTTCTAAATTATATTATTATTGTACAGATTATTAACCCTATATTATATACGCTCATTGATTATCAACATGTTAGTATATGGTAATTCAGATATATATTTTGTTCGTTAATTTCTATAAATGGTTATACAAGTGTTCCCACTTGGATAATCCTTGTATTTAATCACATGTTGATACACCTTTGTTAATTATCAGTATACATATATGTTGAATTATAGATTATTGTTGAACAAGATAAAACCTTTGGTTAGGAACCCCGACAAGTATGAACATCCCGTACACGGGAAAACTTTTTATGCACCCAAGGTGGACAGAGTGAACGATACTCTCGTTCTTGCATGTAGTATTGATCAATATAGGGTACAACGGGCTGATCACTCCCGTGCCCGTAAGTTATGACGGTTTGTAGATGAATTTCTGTTTAACCTATTTAAAAATTGAAAACAATGTTCATAGTATGTCACCTTAACCCTATATATAGTCATTACGTAGTTTCAAAAATTTGAAAGATGGTTGTTATGTTATTATTATCGGAATAGATTTCTTTACAACTATTGACTTGTTGTAGAAGGGTAGTACAAAGAAAACATTCAAATTCTTTCAGCTTATATAAATAATTACTATTACTTGCTGGGCACTCAAATGCTCATCCTTGCTTAATTTAAATATTTTCAGCTAAGTGTGAACAACCAGAGAGCTCTGCTAAGATCAAGGAAAAGGGAAAGGTTGCTGAATGAATGCAATGCTATGATATGTAATAGTTAACTTTATTTAGACAAGTATACTATATATTATCTATCTTGGATTGCAATGAATGTTTAAAGGTTACGTACTTGGGACTCAGACTCTAATGATATGTAAATTAAGTTGATCTTTATATTATTGTTATTATTATTAGTATTATTCCGCTCATAGAAATGGTATCGTGAAGCACCGAGTTTGGATTTCAAGTACCCAGATTTGGGGGCTTTACAGGTTATATGTTTATTTTTGGATTATCTATCATGATTGAGTGTATTGCATGAATGTTTGATCACCATTCACCATGTGTACTTATATGGAATTGAAAAATGACATATGAGTGCGGGTATAATCATGATAGCATGCATTTATGAGGCTGAAAGGTTTAGCTTTATATTTCGTGAATCAGATAGAAATATACTGTTTCACCGTATATAGTAATATAAGAGCATGTGCTTCAATTCATTAGTGTTATAATTTCACATAGGAATATAGTGATTTTGGCATTATTGTCGATTACATGATTTTTATCGCAATGTGGATATGATGAGATTGTGCAGATATGTGAGATATGTTATATGATTGCATTAGTGTTACATGATTAGTGTTACATGATTTCATTTGGCATTAGTGTTACATGATTGCATTTGGCATTAGTGTTACATGATTGCTTTTGTATGTGAGATATGTGCAGGGTCACATTCAACCGATCAATGTGCTATCAGTTCGGAGTCTATGCAATATGTGAGTAACTATCGGAAAGATCAAGGTCAATTTTAGAACACATACAACTCCAACAACCGCAACCATCCAAATTTCAGTTGGTCAAATAACCAAAGCAATTAACCAAGTCAGTTTCAACCACACAACCAATTTTAGTCACAGTCAGCTCAGCAATAGCTTGCACCAAGACCGCCCTATCCACTTGAATTTTCTCAACAACAACATCATACACCAACTGCACCTCAGCAAGAAAAGAAGTCAGAGATGGAGGAGATGATGATGAAGTACATGGCAAATATGGAAGTGATGATTAAAAGCTAAGCAGTGGCTATCAAAAATCTGGAAACTCAAATAGGTCAGATGGCGATCATGCTTAACAATAGACCACATCGTTCATTGCCAAGTACAACAGAGACCAATCCAAGAAGAGAAGGGAATGAATAATGTCAAGCGATTACACTTAGGTCTGGGAAGCAGGTTGTAGAAAATCATCATGGCGCGCCCGCGCCACTTTTGCAAGGGGAAGACGCCCGACCGCGTTGTCAGGAAATTTTATCTGGGGAGAATTTGAATAATGCGAATTCTGAACAATAGCAAGAAGAGAAGAATAAAGAAGGTTCTTTTGAGAAGCCCGTGAACAAAATACCAATAGTTCACCCTCCTGTTCCGTATCCACAGAGATTGCATAAGCAGAGAGAAGACAAGCAATTTAGTAAGTTCTTGGAGGTATTTAAAAAGTTGCAGATTAATATACCCTTCGTTGAGGCATTGGAACATATGCCTAGTTATGTAAAGTTTATGAAGGGTATCTTTTCAAGGAAGAAGAGGTTAGAAGACTTTGAAACAGTAGCCTTGATGGAGGAATGCAGTGCAGTGCAGTGCTTCAACGCAAATTACCTTCAAAGTTGAAGGATCCGGGCAGTTTCACAATACCATGCACAATTGGAAAGATGAGTTTCAGTAAATGCTTGTGTGATCTTGGGACAAGTATTAATTTGATGCCCTTGTCAGTATTCAATCAGTTGGGATTGTCGACTCCAAGGCCGACAAATATTTCTTTACAGCTAGCTGACATGTCTATCACTTATCAACGGGGAATTGTTGATGATGTATTGGTTAAAGTGGATAAATTTATCTTTTCGGCTGATTTCATTATACTAGACTATGAAGAAGACAGAAGTATACCGATAATCCTTAGAAGACCATTCTTAGCTACAGGAAGAACCTTGATAGACGTTCAGAAAGGGGAACTAACAATGCGAGTTTATGATCAAGAAGTCACTTTCAACGTATTCAAGGTAATGAAATTTCTGACAGAAGATGAGGATTGCTTCAGGGTTGATTTGGTGGAAAGGATCACAAATGATGAAGTAGAGACCTTGGTGAATCAAGAACCATTTAGAAGTGCAATTGCTGGAAATTCAGAATTAGATCAGGAGACTGAAGAACTTGTGCATTTTCTTGATACAACTCCATAGTTCAGGAAATTCAAAACTCCTGTTGAGCCATAAAAGAAAGCTGGAGAGTCATCAGTAAAATTAAAGCCATCTCTTGAAACACCTCCAGAACTTGAGTTGAAACCACTTCCAGATCATTTGAGGTATGCATTTTTAAATAAAAATTCAAAATTACCTGTGATTATTTCTTCTGCACTAACATATTTTCAAGAAGAAAAACTACTAAGAGTCCTCAGAGAGTTCAAGTCAGCAATTGGGTGGACGATAGCAGATATAAAAGGGATCAACCCATCTTTCTGTATGCACAAGATCCTCTTGGAAGATGATAGCAAACCTTCAGTGGGACATCAAAGAAGACTTAATCCAATCATGAACGAAGTGGTAAAGAAGGAAGTGTTGAAATGGCTGGATGCAGGTATCATATATTCTATTTTAGATAGTTCATGGGTGAGCCCGGTACAGTGTGTACCGAAGAAAGGGGGTATGACCGTAGTATCCAATGAGAACAATGAGTTGATTCTGACAAGAATAGTAATGGGGTGGAAAGTCTGTATGGATTACCGCATGCTTAACAAAGCTACATGGAAAGATCACTTTTCATTACCGTTTATCGATCAAATGTTGGACAAACTAGCGGGGCATGAGTTTTATTGTCTTCTAGACAGGTATTCAGGCTACAATCAGATTGTTATAGCTCCAGAGGACCAAGAAAAGATAACCTTTACATGTCCATATGGTACTTTCACTTTCAGGAGGATGTCTTTTGGTCTTTGTAATGCCCCAACCACTTTTTAGAGGTGTATGATGGCTATCTTTTCAGATATGGTGGAGAAAAATGTGGAGGTATTTATGGATAATTTTTCAGTATTTGGGGATTCCTTTGATCTATGTCTGGAAAATTTGGTGATGGTTTTGAAAAGATGCGTCGAGACAAACTTGGAATTGAATTGGGAAAAGTGCCATTTTATGGTACAAGAAGGAATAATTCTGGGTCATAAGGTATCTAAGAAGGGACTTGAGGTGGACAGAGCCAATTTAGAGACTATTGAGAATTTGTTGCCACCAACTTCAGTAAAAAGAGTTCGAAGTTTTCTAGGACATGCAGGCTTTTACCGCAGGTTCATTAAAGACTTCTCCAAGATAACAAAACCACTTTGCAGTTTATTGGAGAAGGATGTACAGTTCAAGTTTGATGAGGATTGCATGTCTGCATTTGAGAATTTGAAGATGAGGCTAACTTCAGCATCAGTAATTACAGCACTGGATTGGGACCTACCATTCGAATTGATGTGTGATGCCATTGATTATGCTCTGGGGGCTATTTTGGGTCAGCGAAAGGAAAAGATTTTTCATGTGATATATTATGCAAGTAAGACCCTTACATATGCACAGTTGAATTATACCACCACAGAGAAGGAGTTATTGGTAGTTGTGTATGCTTTTGACAAGTTTCGATCAAATCTGATTGGTACGAAGGTGATAGTGTACACGGATCATGCGGCAATTCGACACTTAGTGGCAAAGAAGGATGCAAAGCCTCGTTTGATCATATGGATATTATTATTGCAAGAATTTGATTTGGAGATTAAGGACAGAAAGGGAACTGAGAACCAAGTGGCGGACCACTTATCTCGACTAGAGAATCCGGGAAGGGAGGTAGATGACAAGACTGTGATTAATGAATCCTTTCCAGATGAAAAATTGTTTGTGGTGAAAGGGGAAGTGCCATGGTTTGCAGATTATGCGAACTACTTGGTGAGTAGGATGATTCCCTCTGACTTAGTTGGGTATCAAAAGAAGAAATTCTTGCATGATGTGAAATCGTTTATATGGGATGAACCATATTTGTTCAAACAATGTGCTGATCAAGTGATAAGGAGATGTATCTCATATGGCAAGACAGAGGGGATTTTGCAGGATTGCCATACTTCATTATATGGTGGTCACTACGGTGGAGAGCGAACAACGACTAGAGTGTTACAAGCAGGATTTTACTGGCCGACGATTTTTAAGGATGCTTATAGTTTCGTCCAAAGATGTGACAGATGTCAAAGAGTTGGGAATATTTTGAAAAGGAATGAAATGCCATTGAACATGGTCCTCGAGGTGGAAATTTTTGATGTTTGGGGGATAGATTTCATGGGTCCTTTTGTTTCTTCATGTGGAAATCTATACATTCTGTTAGCAGTTGATTATGTGTCAAAGTGGGTGGAAGTGGTAGCTCTTCCAACAAATGATGCCAACGTGGTCCTAAGATTTTTACAAAGGAGTATTTTCATGAGGTTTGGGACTCCACAGGCTATCATTAGTGATGAGGGCAGTCATTTTTGTAATAGACAGTTCACAGCTTTGTTGGCAAAGTATGGGGTAAATTATTGCATTGCTACAGCTTATCATCCTCAAACTAATGGCCAAGCCGAGGTTTCAAATCGTGAAATCAAGAGATTTTGGAGAAAGTTGTGAATCCCACAAGAAAGTATTGGTCATTAAAGCTTGATGACGCTGTTTGGGCATATAAGACTGCTTATAAGACTCCATTGGGCATTTCACCTTTTCAGTTGGTTTATGGCAAAGCCTGTCACCTTCCTATGGAGCTGGAGCATAAGGCATATTGGGTAATTTAGAAGCTCAATTTTGATTTGAAGGCTATAAAAGAAAAATGCCTACTCCAACTCAATGAGTTGGATGAATTCAGACTACAGGCGTATGAAAACTCAAAGTTATACAAGGAAAAGGTGAAGAAATGGCATGATCGCAAGATCATAGAGAGAGTATTTGAACCGAGACAAAGAGTTTTGCTGTTCAATTCCAAACTTAAACTTTTTCCTGGGAAGCTCAAATCAAAATGGTCAGGGTCATTCACAGTGAAGATAGTTTTCCCACATGGTGCAGTAGAAGTGTTTGACAAGTTCCCGGACAAGCCGTTTAAAGTGAATGGACAGTGGCTGAAGCATTATTTTGGTGGCGAGGTTGACAGGCAAAAAGTAACCTCAATTCTTTCTTCAACAAGAAAAGTCAGAGATAGTCAAGCTAATTGACTATAACTTAGCGCTTGATGGGAAGCAACCCATTATTTATATCCTGACCTCTTGTTTAATTCTGTTTAAATTATATTTAGTTTCATGTTCCTGTTAGTATTCATAGCATACTTTGTGTTAAATTAGTATTATAGAAGCTGACTGAGCGTATGATGAGATGTAGGAGTAGCAGAGAAAGTATTGCATTAGGATAATCATGTATGCATACTCATCAATTCATGTTTTGATTTTGGAGGCTTGATATCTAATAATGATAGTTGTTGATTGAACATGTGTATTGGATTGGATTCAACGCTGCTTTGATGTATTTAGGATGCAAGATGGTAGTGCATAATACAGGTTCGCACGGCCGCTCCAAGAAAGCCTTAAAAAATTACGCGCTCGCGTTACAAAGTATGTGCAGACAGAGCAGTCGCGCGGCCGCGCAATGTCCCCATTCAGAACACGTGCGGCCGCACCTGACACTGGGTTTTGAAAATTTTTTAGGATTTTAAAGACGTGTCTTGCTCCAACTCTCATAACATTTGAAATATCAGAGCGTATCTCATTCCTCTCCACAGTGTGCACGACTCTTCCTCTCCAAAACTATTCCAATTCAAAAGTGTAACGTCTCATCCCATTACGTGTTTATCGCATCAGTTCTCCTACCCACGTTCAATAGCTACACTGATAAAACTAGGGTTTTTCAGTGGGTGTGGGCAATATAAGTTTGGGGGTTCTTTGTGCAGTAAATATTTCACTCACGATTCCATCAAGCAAGTTTTTCTTCTTCATTTAGGGAAATAGGTCCTAAGCGTGCTCGTTCTGTCACTTCATCATCATCATCATCTTCCTCCAGTGGTCAAGGTGAAGATATCGTGGATCATACGAAATTTCTTAGTCTGGAGGCACAAATGGAGTACTATAGAATAGTGGCAAAGACATTTGTGAAGGAACGAGGCTTCAAGCCTGAGAAGCAGGATGGTCATCTGTGGGATATGATTCGAGAAAGAGGATGGGGAGGACTGACTGCAACCCCTATGCTTGCTCCCATGGGTATTGTTCGAGAATTTTATGCTAATGCCAAAGATACTATGAGTGGGTTATCTATGGTCTGAGGAATTCAAGTAGATTACCGACCTCAATCAATTAGAGCAATTTTCAGAATACTCGACACTCCACCGACTGGGTATGATAGTTAGGTCGAGGCTGCTCGTTTGGAGACTGATTTGGATGAAGTCATCACTGACTTGTGCATTCCAGGAATGCAGTGGACTTGTAGGGCAAGAACGAATCAGCCTCGCATTTTCCCAGCCTCATCCTTGAATCATTATGCTAAAGCTTGGAATTTGTTCATATGTGCAAAACTTGTACCTTCGACGCATCAACATGAAATCACAACTGAGAGGGCTATCATTTTATGGGGAATAGTCACAGGCAAGTACATCGATGTGGGCCATCTCATTCAATAGAATATGTTACATTATATGAGGTGGAGCACTACGGGAAGTATCCCACATGCGTCTGTTGTTGCTAATTTGTGTGCACATCAAGGAGTCATTTGGGGAAATGAGCAAATGCAGTACCCTAGCCAAGATATCACTCATGCGACGAATGTTAAATTTGAGGATTGGGCAGGAGGTGCACCACACCCGAGGGGAAAAGGCTTTATCCTTCAACCCGCATCCTCGATGCCTCCACCACAGCCCACACAGGAAACTGAAGCAGGAACATCGACTCAAGCCACTGCTATTACTGGGGATCGACAGCTCCGAAGGTTGGAGCGGAAGGTCGACGCTTTGTACGATAATTTTGTAGCGTTTTCTATGGGTTTGACGAGGTCGATAGCGGAGGCATTTGTGCAGCAGGGTACTATACTCGAGTGGCCATAATTTGGGACAGCCGTGCCATTTCCACCACCAGATTCACCACCCGAAGAGGGTGGTGCAGCTGATCATTAGGGGAGTTCTTCTAAACCTATACCTTCATTCATTGGGACAATGAATATATTAAGTTTGGGGGTATTGGGTAGTAGGGTAGTTGCATGTTTGTTTAAATTTTGCATGTTTATGTGTTCGCTAATAATTGCAGAAATTTTTTATGTTTTTAGTCATTATGATATATGTGTTAGTATATATTTAATTGCATCATATATTTAGTTGCATGTCTCGCATTTCTAGCTTTATGGAGTTTAAGTCTAGCCAATGAGATACTGAATTTTGAAGGATTGTTGAGTTTTATGGATAACATGAGCTTAGATATAATGTTTTACATGATGCAATCCATAGATGTTGTTTAGATGCTTTTGGTTTGCACTTACGTGTTCACAAATGCTTTTAGGTATAAGAGTTATGTGTTTTATTGCTTGATAGGAAATGTGGTTTTTAAAAATAGAATTATGTAGAAAATGGACTTACACTATGAAAACATTGATAATCAAGTTCTGGGAACACATGGGTATGCTTATTGTATATATAAAAAAAACACCGCGGGAGTCGTTGGTTGAAAGCTCGCTAAGGGGTAACACTGTTAGCCTAATGGAATGAGGCATTGCACAGCCATGTGATTTAAAAAAAAGAGCAATAAACACCGCAGAAAAGAGCGAAAATCGCCCTCGTGAGTAAAAATAAAGAAGGTTAAACCCATTGTTGAACTTTAGTTTATATTGATATGTTAGAATAGTTTTTGTTGCATTAGTATACATGGATCTTGATTTAGACTGCAATTTTCTATTTTGAGCAGTTTAACATGTAAATTCTTTGCCTTAGTCAAGTTTTGGTGAACACAACACACACACACAACACAGCATCTTTATAGCAAGTATAAGTTATTTGATTGTATGATATTATGTCTATAGTTCAGTTTGAATTTTTATTCATGAATTTGGATAATTCGCTGAGGCATATTGGATTGGAATTCTATTTTAGCTGGAAAATTGTGGGACTCATTTGCATCGTAATCTAATTGCATAGCATGTAGTTGCATTTCATTGTTTAATGTCGTATGCATTGCTTGAGGGCAAGCAATAGTTCAAGTTTGGGGGTATTTGATAAGTAGGTTTTATACCTACTTATTGGATATCAATTCATGAGAATTATGCTCATCTCAAGTACATTTTAGTATATTTTTAGTGCATTTTATGTTTATTTTGCATAACTCGTAATTAGAACTCTTATGGTATGGAAATTCAGGAAATGGCATTGTTTGGCATTGGTAAGGTGGTATGAGGCTAGCTAAGGCATGGCAAGTGGAACGTGTGTAGACAAGGAGCTAAGCATGGTTGAAGGACCAACAAACAAGCAGCAGAACAGACAAGCAACAGCAGCAGAACTTCATTATGCAAAACACAGAAGTCGCATGGCCGCGCGGTTGAATAAGCTAAATCTCACGCGCCCGCACCATCAGCCTGCAGAAGTTAAAAATCATATACACACGCACCCGCGCCCATTTTGTACTGGGATCTCGTGCGGCCGCGCGAGTCCTTTGAAGCTGTTGTTGATTTAATTTTTTTAATTTGAAATTTGAATGGGGGGTCTTATCTAAACTATTCTGGTCGGCACCAGACGTATTATTATTGGTTTTTTATCAGTTTTAGAGGAGAATGAGGGTTTGAAGCTTTTATTATCAGTGGGAGAGAGAGTTGGGAGCTCTGATCAGTACAATTGTCTCTCTCTCATTCTAGATTATTAAAATAAAGTATATTTTTATCTTCGGGAGATCAATGGTGATTTGGAATAGCATTGTGGATAGAATCCTGCAATTGGGTTTAATCAATTCTCTCATCTCTCTCAATTATGTTATTTAATTTCCATGTGTTACTACAATCCCATAATGGCCTTTGGTTCAGAAATGAACTAAACTCCACTATGGGATTCTAATGGAATTTGATATGTAGTCTATATTTAATTACCTGATTGTTTGGTTATATGTTTATTTTTGGATTATCTATCATGAATGAGTGTATTGCATGAATGTTTGATCACCATTCACCATGTGTACTTATATGGAATTTTAAAATAACATATGAGTGCGGGTATAATCATGATAGCATGCGTTTATGAGGCTGAAATGTTTAGCTTTATATTTCGTGAATCAGATAGAAATATACTGTTTCACCGTATGTAGTAATATAAGAGCATGTGCTTCAATTCATTAGTGTTACAATTTCATATAGGAATATAGTGATTTTGGCATTATTGTCGATTACATGATTTCTATCGCAATGTGGATGTGATGTAAACAGGTCATAATTCATTGAAAAATGAGTATGTCTACTTTTGGTGCTCTTAGCTAATTTTCCATGATAAATGTATAATTATGCATGATGGTAATATTTAGATGAAGTATGAAATGAAGTTACAATCCCATTCTTTCCAAATTTGATTTCATTATATTAGTCTTATGTTTTTATTCATTAATTGAATTTAGATTAATCATAATTATGGATTATTCGTTTAAGCATATAAAAAATAGTGATACAATTGGTGTATGATAGTTTAATTTTAAAACCTTTCTCCATGGATCGATATTGTTCTTACTCTGTACTACTTGTTGACCTATGTATGCTTGCATGAGTTAGAGTCCTTTTGCTTAGAAAAAAAAGGTAACACTGCCCTCCTGCAATGTTAGTAACAGGTATGCAGAAAATATCCTTCCTTCACATTCCTCGGAATAAGAATGACTTTGCGGATGCGCTAGCAACCATGGCCTCTTTGATCAACATATTTGACAAGGAAAACATGCTAGCCATCACATTTACCCGACAAAAAGGCTCCAACCTATGGGAATTACATTGGAGAAGTATCGGATGAGCTACCTCCCATCCAACACCCTTGGTATCAGCATATCAAGGATTAATTACAAGATGGATCTATGCCCTCTGAGGTGAGCCCGACTGAAAGAAGGCGGATCCATCGACTGGCTATGAAATTCTACCTGAGCGGAGACGCACTCTACAAAAGAGATGCAGGACTAGGTCTCCTTAGATGTCTGGACAAGGACCAAGCTCAGAGGCTCATGGATGAAATCCATGGTGGAGTATGTGGCCCACACATGAGCGGCCCCCTACTTGTAAAGAAAACCCTAAGAACATGGCATTACTGGCTTTATTTCAAGGCTGACTGTGATGATCACGTCAAGAGATGTTACCAATGCCAAATTCATGGGAATGCTATCCACGCCCCTCCAAGGGAGCTCCACAATATGAGTTCACCCTGGCCCTTCTCAATGTGGGGAATGGATGTGATCGGGCCCGTCGAGCCTAAAGCCAGTAATGGGCATCAATTTATCTTCACCATGATCGACTACTTCACCAAGTTGTAGAAGCAGCCTCTTTCCCTAGGGTTATAAAAGAAGTTATCACTGCTTTCATCAGAAACAATGTCATTTGTCGATACTGACAGCTAGAGGTAATTGTATCAGACAATGCTAAGAACCTCAACAACAAGATGATGAAGGAGTTATACAGTAAATTCCACATCAAACATCTCAACTCCGTCCTCTACCGTCCAAAGATTAATGGTGCTATTGAAGCGGCTAATAAGAATATCAAAAAGATCATGCAGAAGATGTCCGCCAATCACAAAGGATGACCTGACTTATTGCCTCTGATTCTATTAGCCTACAGAACGTCAATACGCACTTCCACTAGGGCAACCCCTTACTCATTAACCTATGGGATGGAAGCAGTACTCCCCATAGAGGTGGAAATGGAATCCCTCAGAGTGTTGATAGACGCTCAGCTGGATAAAGATTAGTGGATACAAGATAGGTATTACCAATTGTCTCTAATAAATGAAAGGTGAGCCGCTGCTATCTTCCATGGTCAGTTATACCAACAAAGGATTGCCAGATCCTACAACAGAAAAGTCCGGCTACAACAGTTTAAACAACATAACTTGGTGTTGAAGAAGATCATTAACAACCAAGATCAGTCCAAAGGAAAATTCGCCCCGAACTGGGAAGGCCCATTTGTTGTCAAGGAAGTATTGACAGGAGGCGCTCTCAGATTACAGGAGATGGATGGCGATAAATTTTCGCAACTCATTAACTCGAACACCTTGAAACAGTACTATGTTTGAAGTTACCATCAAGCAAACATACTGGTTATGGATCACCAGATCCCCAGTCAATTTAGGTTTTCTAAACCTTAACTAAATACAACTTTCCTCACACCCATTTGCCCCATCAGGGACAAACACACTTTCCAACCAGCAGCCTTGTTTCGAATCACTAGATTCTTCACTCCTCGCAGGTTCTCAAAACCTTTCACACCTTCAGGTTATCCCGCCAGGGATTAAACCCTTCACACCTTCAGTTTATCCTGTACATGGGATTAAACTTTTTGGCTGCAAACCGCCCTGTACATGGGGCGAACTACGCCGACCTAATCTCCCCAATACACGGGAGTATATAGGTAGCTATTTTATATGGTCTGGTCATAATAAAACAAAAATAACAAAAATAAAAAATCTCTACACCCTTCACCACATACATCGTTGAACCTCCACACCAGGTTTGAACTATGCATACCTGATCTCCTCTTCAATAGGAGTGTGATGCCCCCAAAATTAGGTATACATCACCCATCTTGGGTCGTCAGATACATGATACATAAAATAAATACAACTTACTAATACAACTGTTGTATACAATACGACAAAACATAACTGTGAGTTTGAAAACAATTATTGTCTACTAGAGACTATATAAACTCAAAAGGAGTCCTCATTACAATTATTGTCACACTATTTAATAGAATAGTGAGGACTACTAATACTATCATCTGGTCCATCACTCCGTTCCCTAACTCGTCCCAGCTATATTCTCATTTCCTGAAGAGAACAGTGAAAGAAAGGGTGAGCTCAACTAGCCCAGTAAGAAATATTATGACTAAGATAATGCAGAATAAATTATCATTAGCATTCAACAGTGTTAAACTGATAAAATATAACGAACATCAAGTTTAACTGTAGCGGAACAAGCAATCCATTAAAAGAGTCAAGTAGAAAATAAAATCTACTATCTTCTCTGATTTAAAAGGTTTTTCAACACTGTTATCGCTGGGACTCAGCTTAATAAAATAATTCACATCATCGAATCACCCTTGCACTACTGCCAAGGATATTCGTGCATTCATTAATGGTCATAATCATGCCAACAACTGTCCATCAATGCACTATGGGCCAATGAGGACTTTTACCACATCATTTGTAACATTACGGTCATGATTATACCGAATAATCCCTGGTCATAATCATACCAAATCCATCTATGCACTACAGGCCACAGATGACTTTCAACATTTTATAAACATGAGGATGATGACAATGATTTAAGAATTCAATAAAACAAGTTCAAGAATTAATTTATCCAAGAATTAACAACGTCCAAATTGTCAACATGATACTGCTTTGTGGAGTAAAATTCAAGAATGCTTAGAAGAATATTTTCTTGAAAAGATACTGGATGAAATGTAATTATCAAGGATATTCCACAAATTTCATGGAGTATAGAAGTCAAAACTTAACCAACTCAGTATAATAAAGAATGGAATAACAAAAGAAATCACCGTGCATGTGATAGACCGCACAGACAGGTTATTCCAACAGAATAACAAATAATGGAACCAGGTCCGGCGTAAAACGCACAGACAGGATATTCCAACAGAATAATAATAAAGACGGAACCAGCTCCGGTGTAAAACACACAGATAGGATGTTCTAACAGAATAATAATAAAGACGGAACCAGGTCTGGTGTAAAACACACAGACAGGATGTTCCAACAGAATAATAATAAAGACGGAACCAGGTCCGGTGTAAAATACACAGACAGAATGTTCCAACAGAATAATAGAAGAATGTCACCAAGTATAGGGTAGACCGCGTATACATGTTATTCCAATAGAATAATAAGAAATGGAATAACAACAGTTCTCTTCATGAATAAAAAAGAATAACACCCCTTACCGTTTTAAAGAAGAACTGAAATAAGGAAGTAGTTAAGTAGCAGAATACTTTTCTTCTCTCTCTCTCTATAGTTTCTCTCTATAGTTTCTCTCTCTAGAGTTCAGTGAATTCGTAAGAAATAATGAAGGAATGAGCTGTAATTTATAGAAAAATAGAATGCATAGTAACTAATCCATGAACGGTCCAGATTGATTACTTTAATTTGACGGTCCATATTTAAAGAAAAATCTTTTAAATAAAATATAATATATTCTATTTATAGAATAATTTTAATAAAGTATTCTGTTTTATATAAAAAGATGTTTCTGTTTTATTACGTTAATAATACGAATAAAACAAAACTTCATTATCGCTAAATAATTCTTATTATTAACTGACAATAATTGAATCAAACTGAGTGACTTATCACATATGTGACGCCCCCAAAATAGGTATACAACACCCATTCTGAGTCGCCAAATACATGGTACAGAAAGCAAACTACAACTTCAATAATACAAATGTCGTGCAAAATACGACAACACATACTGTGAGTTTAAATACAAATATTATCTTCTAGACAATATCCACACTCAAATAAATCCTCATTACAATTATTCAAACACTATTTTACAGAAATAGTGAGGACTGCTAAAACATCTTTCTAGAGCCATCAATCCATACCCCGACTAGATCCTGCTATGTTCTCACCTCCTGAGAAGAAAAATGGAACAAAAAGGAAAAGGGTGAGCTCAACTAGCCCAGTAAAGAATATTATGACTAAGATAATATACAAACAAATTATCGTTAGTCTTCAACAGGGAAAAATCTGATAGAATATAATCGACAACAAGTTTTAGATCAACAACTGCAGCGGAAACAGCAAACCATTAGAAGAGTCAAGTAGAGAAAGAATTCTACTATCTTCTAAGATTTAAAAGTCCATCATCAATATTTTATCCCTGTAACATCAATTAATAATCATCTTTATCCAAATATTCATCTTTGCACTACAGGCCAAAGATATTCATTTGTATCACCTGTCAGTCATGTTCATCTCAACACCTGTTCATCTTTGCACTACAGGCCAAAGATATTCATCAAGTAATCATACATCTTTGCACTACAGGCCAAAGATATTCAGTAATATCATCATTTAGGACTGAGGATGATGAAAAATATCTTAAAGAGAACGAATCCAATGAGACAGAAGGACAAATAGTAGGGATTCGTATAACAGTTTATCCAAGATCAATAATACTTCATAATAATCAATTGTGAAGCAGAATTCAAAAATAAAGATCAAAACATGGATACAATCAAAGATAGTAACCATAATAGACATCTTGGACAAAAAAGAAAAATTTTATTTTTCGGTGAATAGTGCCGTATTCGTGAATAGTACTGTATACGTGAATAGTAACGCATACGTGAATAGTAACCCCGACACAAAAAGTTCCAAATTTGATAAAAACTCATATCAATATTTCAGCATAATGATATTGAATAAAATAATATCATTTAAGAAGAAAATAATATCCCTTACCTCAAAATATCAGTACTTTTGGTCGGAATACCGGTATAAGGCTGAAAGAAACTTGCTCTGATGAATAGAAACTCTCAAAGTATCTAAATACTCACAAAATACACTCAATAATCTAGAGAGAGAAAGAGAGAAAACTTGTTTCTGGTGTGATTTTCAATTCTAACTTAGTCCTCTATTTATAGGAAAATTTTGGTAGCTTTGACCTGCAACCTGATGGCTTTACCTGCTACTATTCCCACCCACCACATTTGAAATATAATTAAGCACATTTCTTCACCAACCACAAGTGGGGCCCACCAATTCTAGAATTTTCCACCAAAATGATAAACTCCGAAAATTCAACAATTTCTGAACCAGTCATCCTGTAAAATTCATAATAAATCATACGTTCATTTTTAACGGTTCAAAATTTGTGGGCATATACTCAACTTATATATGTATAACATATCCAAAAATTACCACGATCCAACGATCGGATTAAAAATTATAACCCCCGCAAAATATCTCAAAAACCCTGATTTTTAATACCTCCATTCCGACAAAAATACTGATAAAAATCTCAACATTAACTTCTTCATTTTTAACCACAAAAATATATCCCTCATTTATATCCACATAAAATAAATATTTTCTTATCATATGAATCAATAATTAATTATTTATAAATAATATTACAGAATCACATTTATGACAACCAGGCCGCTCCCAGGAAAGAGGGGGCTTTCCAATAAGGATTTCTCCTTACTGGCGCGCAATTAGATGACCAAACCTCTCCTTAGACAGAACTTTCTAGACATTGCCAATAATGTTATCTAATAATATTATTCAAATAATATGAATTATTGATCTGATAATGGGAAATATTGTGCAGCAACAATTATTGAACAATAATAAAACAAAATTTCAACGTAGCAATTATTGAATCAATAAAATAAAATATTGAACAGTAATTACTGTAACAATTTTTGAGTAGTGCCTTCTTACGTAAGAATCAATAATTGGTGCAATACCGCGTGCTACTGTATTTTAACCACCGGGTATTCTAACAGTATTAACGGTAACATCTACGCCGTTATTTATAATATAACTTATACTTGTCATTTTCTTCATCCAATCACTTTCTGTTATGGGGCCCACACAAGGCTGCGCCGTCGTACGAATATTCCCCGACAGCAAGAATATTCCACGACCAAACGAATATTCCCCGACAAAATGAATATTTTATAACCACTTGCTTATTTTGCAAAATTTGCACATTTAACCCATAACCAAAGTATTTGTATCAAATTAACCCCTTATTATTCACAATAATATTTAGAGAAAATTTGATTTTATTCATTAATAAGTTGGGGTCTTACAACATAAGCATTAATAATCAATACCGTGTGCTACTATGCAACCACACGTATTACTGTACTTTTACTACCGAGTAGTTCAACAGTATCAATGGTAAAACTTCCGCCGTTATTTTTAATAAAATATTTTTGTCGTTTTCTCAATCCGACAATAATTCCGTTGTGGGATCCACCAATAATTGTGTCGTTGTACGAATATTCCCTGTTAAAATGAATATTCCCCGACCAATCGAATATTATATAACAACTTGCGTACTTTGCATAATTTATAAATATTATCCACAACTATAACATTATATCAAATTAACTTCATAATATTCAAAAATGATATTTATAGAAAATTCATCTTTATTTATAAAAGTTGGGGTCTTACAAGGAGTATGTAGGCAGCCATTCATGGTTCGGTCTTACCCCCTACCAAAACATAAAAACTTGTCAGCGGTACTGGGATCATCTTTCAATCCACCATACTTCATCGGCTTCCGACCAAAGGGATGGAACTACCTGACCTCTCCACACAAATGGGAGAATCGGCGACCATATAAGTTGCAGTTGATTCTTCAAAGAGAAACACCAATCCATAAGAGATGGAACTAACTAGGCTCCCCCATACAAAGGAGTACTGGTGACCATTTGTGGTGCGGTCAACCTCAGAGAGGAAAGCCACACTCCTCTCCACATCTACATACAGAAACCAGTCCCAAGACACCAAAGAAGGTAGGGAATACACAAAGATCAATGATCCATTCTGAAAGATCCTGAGATATCTCAATGTCTGTCCATTAAGGAGGAGTTCAGAATACATCAAGATCACAAGCCCTGGGAAACAGACAAATATCAAGCAGGAAACAAGGCATAACTAAAAGGGAAGTGATCAAAATATGTTTCCATGTTATATATAATGTTGTTTGATATATACAATGTGTGTTGTACATGACAAAATAGCTAAGCTAGTCTATGCAGAAAAATACAAATCCATCTACAAGTCGATGTGTATACGGACTATCAAGTCCAACATCGCATCCCTCTCAGAAGAAGAGGGTAACGCTGTGATCTCCTGCCCAAGGGTCTCTACGCGAGGTAACAGATCTACAGCCAACTGCATGGTGGCACTATGCTCATCAATATACGTGCTCATCTTTGCAATGATGCCAACAGTAAGGGACCTCACTACAATACTATCTATAATAGCGATATCTCAGGCAGATATAGCGCTATCCCGCTCAACAATCACTACATCTCTAGATGATCTGGCCTCATCTCGCTCAGCAAAAGCGGTGTCTCTATAAGCTAATGCTTCGTCTCTCTCTGATAGAGCGATGTCTCTCCCATCAAGAGCTGTCAATCAAGGCCCTAGCCTGATCTCTCTCAAAGGTCATCAGATAAAGACTCTGCTCTAGATACTGTGTTGAATGCTGGATCACAGTAGCACTTATACTGGGAGAATCTACAAGAGCTGCTGGCAACCCAGTGAATGGCTCCTCCTCGGTGGTACCATCAATGTCCTCTATGGGTGATCCACCATCTGAATCAATCCCCGACATTGTGGATACTACCGCAGTCGATGCAATCTCTGTCTCTATCTATGCAGAATACTCTGTCGAATAGCCTGGATGGCTAACAGAAAACTCAGCACTCTCGAGCTGATCCCAACAGGCATACACCCTGGATCTGTCCTCTGCTGACAAATGGCGAGAAGCCAAACGCTGACCTAATGCCCCCTCAAAAGGATGCACCTCCTGAAACTGGTCAAATTGTGACATCATAGCCAGTGGGTGATATGTGGTCATGCCCCTCAAACCAGCCAAAGAAAGATAATCCATGCCAGATGCATGAGTAATAAAGCTATAGGGAGAGCTAAGCCCTGTACACAACAGAATGTCAAATAGATCTCAAATCCTTGCCAAAAACACCGACTAGGATGCAGTATCTACACACTCCGATGGCTGAAAGGAGTAAAACATGGCTATCTCATGGGAAAAACAATACACATGCCATCTAAACGTTCCAATCTGTCTCAAGTGTGACATGAACCACACATATAACATGACCGAGCTGTCTATAAACACCCCTGCAGGATAGGTGTGGCAATACGTGGCTGACCTCAGTGTCTCTGCCGTAATCATCGGAATAATGGTATGACGATCCCTGAGAGCTCTCACCACCATGACAAATCCGATGTCCAGCTCATCCATATATAGTGGCATGTACAAATAAGACACTACGCACATCACGAGTACATCTACCCTGGCCACATGCCACTGATCCTCTGGCATGGTGAAATCCCTGGAGTATCATACATAACTGTCCACTGAGCCAAATCTATCTATCAAAAAATGCTAGGACACTACATGATCGGATGTAATCTCATCCTGCACTACTCTACGTCGTAACCCGAAGAGGGTTATGAACTGCCGGTGGATATCTCCGACAGCCATCCGAGCGCAAGGCCTGTCTAAGGGAAAAGCTGTCAACCGCTTATACTCCTCTAAGGTAGGAGTCAACTCATGGGTCCCAAACCGAAAAACCTGGCTCGTCGGTACCCAATGCTCTAGCATGCCATCTACAAAGCCCAATGGAACCTAGAATGTCAGGAGGGTCATGGAATGCTGTAATAGCTGATCTACAATCACCCTGTCTGAAAGGAATATACTGTCATACCAAGATCTCAAGCTTGAGGCCACCAATACTATTGGGGTGTGAACAATACGGCTAACTGTCGAAGAAGACATCTGTGTGGGCCATATCATAAAACCATCCAGGGGTCAATGCTGAATATCTCTGAACATATATATGCATGACATAAAATATGTATAACAGATAATAGATGGCAATATGATGTAGGGAATGGAAAATAGTACATACATTCCTAAGTACATCATCATATAAATACATCATCTCTGTACAACTGAAAAATACAGGGAAATGGGGCATAAACGCCCTACGACTAACAGAGGCCTATCAAAAGATATAACGAGAATAGGGCACAGCCACCCAATATCTAACAGAGGCCTATCAAAAGATATAGTGAGAATACACATTAGAAGAAATGAAGGGTGTCGATATCTACATTATCAATCCTGTCCACCTGATATAACTCCTCCTGAGTCACTGGATCTCCGCCAAGAGGGATGTCAGACCTATACAAGGGAGGATCTGCACCGATAAAGCCATATGGGTCATCTAAAGGGCCAACCCCCAAGCTAGAAGGATAAAAAGTATCCTCCTATGAAGGATCTCTGCCCAAATGCCAGATAAAAAAATGTGCCCGGTCCAACTGTCGGGTTAAACTGTCAATCTGTGTCAAATAAGTCAGATCTCGGACACAGGCCATCCAATCTGTCATCATCATAGATCCAGGAACCATAGCCCCCATGAACTGAGTGGCGCGAGTCTGGGCTCCGATGGTACGAGGGGACCTCCAATAGTATAATGTCTCCTGAGTAAACAGAACCTTTGACAAAGTGTAGCCGTCAACACCCATCAATGGGATATCATCAATAGGCGACTGCAACACAGGCTAATAACGCCTGGCAGGAGGAAAGATCGGTACACAAATCTCTTTTGTGGTGCTCCTAATAGCACGCTTTCTTAAATAGAGCTCCCATCCTCCATCTGTGAAGAGAGGAATCCTACGGGTGGATATCACATACTCGACACCAGTCGGGCATCCATCCTCAAAGCCGATAGTTAAATGATCCCCAGAATAGGGAACCCATGTGTTGGCATCAGCTGTCAATAACTCCAACTATAAGCGATAATGGGTGAAACCCTCAGCTACAGGAACCTCCGCCAGAATGGAGTGATGCCATCGTCGTCCTCGTGGATAGCTATCAAAATCTAACACACTAATAGGACATAAACAAGGGAGCTTCTCATAGGCCCAAAATTGCCAACACAAAGGCAAATATCTGCTGTCAGTTAACACTCTTAACGTGTACATGGGAAATCAAAAGAGAAATACTCACCAGCAGAAATGGATAAAATTCTAGCCAAGCCTCTGTTAAGCCCTGCGAACGCATGAGCATTTTTCTAAGGAAATAGGCAAAGGTATAGGAACCCCAATTATACTCTCCAATACGGTCCACCTCTCGCGTGGCGCTGATCAAAGCGAATGACACCGTGGAAGAGTTATATGCTATGAAACAACCCCTGATAATAACCAGGAATAATCATCGAAGAATGTGATCCCTGACTCTCACATCAGCGGGCATGGGCCCACTCAACAGCCTACTCATAGCATCTAGCTCAAAGGACCCGTACGGATGGTCCTACCCTTGAGCGCCTCAGTCGGAACTCTTAACAAGGATTTAACGACAGTAGGGGTAATGTTCACCGTACATGGCACTGGCGCCCCTCCAAACTCCATACTAGTGATAAACCGTCAATCAATCGGCATCATCATTACCTCACAATCCAACAAATAGAGAGACTGAGTCTGGTAAAACCAACGCATAGACAATGCCCTGAGATAACCCGAGGGACAACGGCGGAGGAGGATAGAGAAGAACGCCCCAAAGCCCCAACCATGTACAATCTCTCGGTAATCTGGATGCAGAGCCTGATATAGAGAGTGTATGCTGAACCAGTTCCCTCGAGGCTACGTAAAGCCGGGAACCTACATCAATGCAAATAATCATCAGAATCCTTGCTCCTCATCAATAGGAAAAAGGAAGATTAAACCCAGCTTTTACCTCGTTTGCATGCAAGTAAATTGAGGGGTGGCGACTCAAATCACCCAGAAGATCTAGAATTGTCACATTAATGCTTGGAAGATCCCTGCGGGGAGCATGAGTTGCAGGAGCTGGAGCTACAACCGGTACCGATACATCCTCCTCCTCGTCCTCAACATCTGGTACATCAACCCAAATAGGACGTAACACCGCCAAACGACGAGGCTGTCTGACTGAACGGGGTCGAGGCACATCAGAAGACATGCATACGTTAACCGAATAGTGTGAAACACTTGTATGGTGACAGAATTTATAGAAAGACTCCCGAACTCAACAGATCTGAAGAAGAGCTCTCGGATTTCCTGTGTAGCGCAGTATGAAAATAACTTATGAAAGCAACAGGTGCCTTAAAACCACCCATGGTTGGCCGTAGGTGTACCTGCGACTCCCCTAGGTGGGTCTACCCCTCCGGCTCGGTCCAATTCGAGTTATAAAAGAGGTCTCACAAGTTGAAATAGTCAAATCAGGAGAAAAGATGCTACGCGATTGAGCGAAAAAGTCTGAAATCCTGGTTTTTAAGACCAAACTGTGGGTCTTTCTATCACTCATTGGTATTCGACCATACACAGGGTTCACTATACCGATGATCACAATTGTTGTAAACAACGATCGGCAATACCTCATCAGGTTCAGACGCTATCAGTTAGGAGTAGTAACTCCAAAGTAGCTCTCCCTAGCGGTAATTTCATGCGTCTTCAGCCGTTGATGCACATGTCAACGAAGGTCAAGCAGCCTTGACGTTATCTTCAGCCATTGGCAAATAAATCCAACGAAGTGTCAAAAGCTGTCCGATGATTTTAGGCGTTGATGCACATGTCAACGAAGGTCAAGCAGCCTTGACATCATCCCCAGCAGGAATCTTGGCTATTGAAGAACATTTTAGCGAAGGTCAGACATCCCTAACAAACACAAACTGTTGGAAGTAAATCTGACATATCACTGGGAAGATTTGGCAATACAAGCTAGGAGAGAACATCCTCATCGGGGAGGACCGATGATAGAATCTGTTATACACATCTTCCTTAAATAAAACATAATCCCCCACAGTCTCTTGCACATGAGAGGAACATCTATGGTGGAAAGGCTGTGACAAGGATTAAAGACTTTGGTGATAGCCCCAAAGTCAACATCCTGGTATTTCCTGTGAACTTTGGAGCACACATCTAAGTAGTTCTTCAGAGACCTCAGTGATCACTCCAGTCCCCATCAGAAGTCGTGGGAGCATATAGTCATCACATCCTATTGGAAAACAGTCCAACAAACCACATACATTTGCATCATGCTGCAATACATTGCATCATGAATATCTTATCATATTTTAAGTGTCTAGTGTTCTTTATCCTATTCATGCCATTACATTGCATGAATATGATAAAGAGGGGCATCTGTAGACACTCGCAAATTTCTGCATTCCTTTTACTAACCTTGAAGGAGGGAAAAGTTGTTTTCCAGAGATAACCCTGAAATTCAAAGCAGAACCGTCCCGGAGACAACCCTGGGATACTCAGTCTTTACCATCTTAGAGATAACCCCAATATATTCAGTTCCAGTCCTGGAGACAACCCCGGGAGCTTCAGTTTTAACTTCAGACACAACCTCGAGGAATGCAGTTCCAGTTTCAGAGAAAACCCCAGAATTCTTAATTCCATCTCGGAGACAACCCCGAGATATTCAGTTCCAGTTCTGGAGACAACCCCGGGAGCTTTAGTTTCAACCTCGAAGACAACCCCAAGGAATGCAGTTCCGAAGACAACCCCGAAATTCTCAATTTCATCTCGGTGATAACCCTGAGATCTTTAGTTCCAATCCCAGAGACAACCCAGGGAGATACAGTTCAAACCTCGGAGATAACCCCAACAATGCTTATTTCAAACCCCTACGATCAGCTTCAACACTCGGTGATAGCCCCGAGGCACTTATTTCCAAACCCAGAGACAACCCCGACAGGACAGGCACACCTCAGAGATTACCCTAAGGACAATCAGCACTTGTAGCAGCCTAATCTCAGAGATAACCCTGAGCAACAACTGCTAAATTAGCCCAGAACCGGAGATAACCTCGGTGAGGGGAAAAATTATCATTTTGACACCTCGATCCCACATTCATGCCGTCTCAACATTTCAACATACATTCTACACAGAAGTGTCCTACAAGAGCCAGAGCTCCAATCCCGAGTAACTAATACACAAGACAGCACACCGAATAGAATTTGAAGCTTGAAGACCTGTGCATGGACCCATCTTCCTGACTTCGTACAACCTCTTATCCCATGTCTTTGTGTATCTCTCTACAACAGCATGTCGTAAAAGGTCTTATACACCTCGATCAGATGCCCGAATTGATGTTTTAAAGGTTCGACCAGACAACACATTGCATAAGTGCACGTACTTCGAGACGGCTGGACCCGCAAAGCCCGGGGCACCTCGGTCAGCCGTAGGTACATCTGCGGCTGTCGTAGGTACACCTGCGGCTCCCCCCTCTATAAATAGAGGGCTTGGGGCAGCCATTTTCAAGAGAGAAAAGGCGAGGAAGCCCTGTCCAATTTGCTCTGTACACACTATAAATTGAGTGTTTTCTCATTTCAAACACTTGTGAGCTTATATTTGGCTACTTTTTACCTGTGGGAACCGAGTGTTCATCCATTTAAAGCTATTAAAGTCTTCTTTGGCAGTCCACTGTAAGCCTTCTTACATTATCTAAAGCATTTTCCACACTTCTTGCACACACTTTTATTCACGTTGAGAGTTGCGTGTGTGTGTATGCCCGGACCGTCGGTCCGTGGTTTACTACTTTTATATATATATATATATATATATATTTACAACTTTTATATATATAACTGTTTACAGTTTCATACAAACTGCTACATCATGCGAGCCTAGGAATCATGTGATCACAGAGATTCGGTTCCCGTGATGGACATTTTCAGCTGTACATAGTTTGTAAATTATTCACGGTGTTTAAATTTCCTTAGAAGGCTCTCATGCCCATAAGGAATTCGACATTGCTTTTTATCTTGTTTTTTTGAAGGTGCTTCGCATCTCGAAATTAAAAGCAATCAAGCCAAACACACAATAAAATGAAAGTATCAAAGGCCTCAATTACTATTGAGCACAAGGGTTTAAAAAAACCTTTTTTACAAAACATCATTGATATATCTTGTTAAAACTGAACTTTTATACAAAATTCAAACCCTTTGTATATAGGTGAATACGAGGCATAACACTACTTCCAGATAATTGCACATTGATTTACACACACACACATTCAGATAATGGTTTAAATTGAAAAGTGGCGGTCACCGTGGCAACAACGATGTCGGGGGTGCCTAACACCTTCCCTCCACATAATCAAGCTCCCGGACCCTAACGAATCTCGATTTCACAAACTTGTTAAATAGTGTCATATCATTAGGTTAATGTGCAAATCTTTTCTCGGTTGAGTTGGTGCAACCATTTAAAAATACCAACTGGCGACTCTTATAGTCCAATCGTCGACATATACATGTCGGACCTTTTCACAACTTATTTTTTCAAATAAATCTCACCTAACATGAGAACACCAAAAGGCAATAACAGAAAAGGAACAAATAAAAATCCCAACGTCGACAATTATTAGTATAGAATCATGTTTTTTGAGAATCACTGCATAATTTGCGAACTGGAAAAATAGTTTCTGGTAATTGGTGTAAGACCCCAAGTTTTATGAATAAAGATTAATTTTTCTCGAAATATATTTTTGAATATTATGGTGTGGATTTGATATAATGTTATAGTTGTGGGTAATATTTACAAATTTTGCAAAGTAAGCAAGTGGTTTTAAAATATTCGATTGGTCGGGGAATATTCGTTTTAACAGGGAATATTTGTACAACGACACAATCATTAGTGGACGCCACAATAAAAGTGTTGTCGTAGTTAGAAAATGACAGAAATATCTTTTTATAAAATTAAGGACGAAAGTTTTATTGTTAAACTGTTGAACTACCCGGTAATAAAAGTACAGTAATACGCGTGGTTGCATAGTAGTACACGGTATTGATTATTGATGCTTATGTGAGAAGTCACTCAGTTATACTCAATTATTGCTACAATAATTGCTGCATAATATCTCTCATATTATTGATTCAATTATTGTCACAGTATCATCTGCATAATATTTTATATTATTAAATCAATAATTGAGACGACAAAGTTATTCATATTATTAATTGTAATATTGACGATGTCTAGAAAGTTCTGTTGAGAAAAGGGGGTTTGGTCACATAATTGCGCGCCAATAGGGAGAAATCCTTATCGAAAAGTCCCCTCTTTCCTGAAAATGATCTGGTTGTTAAATATTGTGAGTTATAATATTATTAATGATTAAGTTCGTGTTGAATAAAGATGAAATTAATATAACCATTGTGTTGAGATTATTTGTGTTAGTGGAAATCGATATTTATTTCGATAATAATTGATATCTGGAGGTTATATTGACCAATCGGGTAATTAATCGGATAAATGAGCAATTAATTGTTATTAGTTCACATGCAAATTTACTGTTGATTCACATGTATGAAACTATTGATTCACATATGTGTACTATTAGGGAAGGTGGTGCAAGATTGATAATACTTGCAGGACTAAATTAAAAATGATAGTATAGATGAAGGTACTATACTGTAATAATTCGAGCCCCAAAGCGTGCAATTTATCAAAACTATGTTTTCCTATAAATAGAAGCTAATTCTTCTTTCATTCTCACCAATTCACTAAGACTAACAAGAGCAATTATAGAGAGAGAAGCTATAGAGAGAAAGAAGAAGAGTATTCCACTACTTCACTATTCTAGTATCCAATCTTCTTTTAAGGTAAGAGATATTATTTTTGTTCAGTATTCATAAGGAATAATATTTTCTTCCATACTCTGTAGTATATGAGTAATATTATTTCGTCTCGTATTCCTGATTATACCCTCATTTTGTTAAAGTATTGCTTCTATACTCCGTAAAATTAGTAGAATATCCTTGAAATTGTGCTTCATCTAGTATCGTTTTACAAGGATATTTTCTACACATTCTTGTTAAATTTTAAGCTTTTCATGCTGGAGTACTGTCCATGAGTACTATTCATTTATACTGTACTATTCACAAAGTACTATTCATGGGGTACTATTCACAAAGTACTATTCATGAAATACTATTCACGAGTACTATTCACAAAATACTATTCATGGGGTACTATTCTTGAAGTACTATTCCTGGGGTACTATTCACTCGCGAACTATTCACCCGAAGTACTATTCATGATAAAAAATAATTTCTTTTTAGTCCAAATCATTTTTGATACAATATTATTCTTGAATTTTACTTTACAAAGCAGTATCATGTTGACAATTTGGACATTAGTAAATTCTGGATAAATTAAATTATAAATCTTTAAAATTTATCCTTTGCTTTCATTTAATTGAATTCTTATATCATTCTCATCATCCTCATGCTTATATTGTGATGAAAGTCATCTTTGACCGTAATGCATAGATGGACTATTGATTGGTATAATTATGACCAGTGATCATTCGGTATAACCATGACCCGTAATGTTACAAATGATGTGGTAAAAGTCCTCATTGGCCCGTAGTGCATTGATGGAAAGTTGCTGGTATGATCATGACCATTGGTGAAAACACGAATATCCTTGGCCCGTAGTGCATGGATAATTCGTGGTTGTGATACTATTTATTAAGTTGAGTCTCAACGATAAAATTGTTGATAAACTTTTTAAATCATAGAAGATAGTAGATATCATGCTCTACTTGACTCTTCTAATGGATTGCATGTTCTGCTGCAGTTAAACTTGTTGTTTATTAGTTTAACACTGTTGAAGGCTAACGATAATTTATTCTACATTATCTTAGTTATAATATTTCTTACTGGGCTAGTTGAGCTCACCCTTTTGCTTTCATTGTTCTCTTCAGAAAATGAGAACGTAGCTGGGACTAGTCGGGGAACGGAGTGGTGGTCCGAGATGGTAGCTATAGTAGTCCTCACCATTTTATAAAATAGTGTGATAATAATTGTAATGAGGACTCCTTTTTGAGTTTGAATACTGTCTTTTAGACAATATTTGTGTAAAAACTCTCAGCTACGTTTTGTCGTATTGTATAAAAGAAGTTTGTATTTGATTTATGTACGATGTATCTGGCGACTCAAGATAGGTGATGTATACCTATTTTGGGGGCGTCACAACTGGCGCCAATGCCGGATTATAGTGTAATCTAAGCGCTACAATGTCGGTCCGGGTTTTCAAAATGGACAACCAGGCGCTGCAGTGCCAATTCACAGTATAAACTTGGCATGGCAACACCAAGTCTGGATTTTTGAAAACGGGTAACCCGGAGCTACAACGTCTGAAACTAGCTCTTTTTGGGCGATGTAGCGCCGATACCCATAATTAAATAAAAATTTATTTTATTTAATTTATTTGATTTCTAATTAAAATAAAAGGTTTATTTTAAATTAAAATTGGAAACACTATTTTTTAGTAATTCTAAATTAGAAATAAATGAGTTTATTTTGATTTGGAATTGGATTAAAATAAAGTTATTTATTTTAATTGGAATTGGATTCCACGTTCGTTTGAATAAAGGAGTTTATTCAAAAAGTTTTATATTTTGATATAGAATAGGATTTCATGTTTCCTAATATTAAATATGTTTAATTTTTGATAAGGAATATGATTCAACATATTTTATTTTTCCAACGATTTTAAGTTAAAATAAAGGAGTTTATTTTGAAACTTGAAATTGGATTCCGTGTTAATTAAATTAAAGAAGTTTATTTTAATTTAGAATTTGATTAAAAAATAAAGTAGTTTAATTTTATTCAAAATTGGACAAAATAAAATAAAAATGTTTATTATGATTTTGATTAAAAATTAAGGATTTTATTTTGTTTCAAAATTGGATTTTATGCTAATTAAAATTGCTCATTAAATTGATATCAATGTATATATGGAATGTTTATTATTCATGAGATGAGTGTTATTTATTGATACATATGTTGATATATATATGATAATAAATGCGATTGATTATGGATTATAGACTAATGTGATTGGATTTTATTTTAGTTGGATGCATGAATGTATGAGTTTTATTAAATTGGGTCTGCGTACCTCGTCTTCTCTAGTTTTTTCTTAATGCAAATTCTATCTCCCTCCTATGTACTTCTCCTTGACTGTTGATCAATGTTTCTATTTATTTTAAATAGTATTGTAATAGGAATAGTTAGAATTAATTTTGAATAATTTGAGATCAAAGAGCAAGGAGCAATTGAAGACCGATTTGTAATGCAGCCCAGATTTAAATATAATAGTTATATTTAAATTTAATTCTTGCACCCTAGGTTTGACCACTTGGTTAACTACTTGGTTCACTTGGTGGCTCTAGTGAACCAAACTAGAATAAAGTCCATAATCAATCCGGGTAGAATATAGTATTCTATATGTGCATGCTTATCCTATATATATATATATATATATATATATATATATATATATATATATATATATATATATATATATATATATTATAGAAACATGCTTCGCATGTTAATTAATATGACGTGTATTTTATATATATGTGCATGCGCGCTAAACAAGATGAGACAAAATAATAACAAACCCCTCAAATATTTTATATTAAGTCCTAAGCGTTCGAAAATATTTGGAATATCGAACGTCGCCTTCTAGCATGATAATAATAATAGAGTATCAATTAATTATTATAAATTTGTTGTGTTACCACAAGACTTATCTTAATTCTTTGATATGTTAATTTTATCACATTTGATGCTTATAAAGAAAATTGAACAATGTTGTTTGGTTGTTTCACCACAAGGACAATATTTTTCTTTTTTAAATATATGGAGTGCTAGGTTGGACTTAACTTGGATAATTTTGATTCGGATGTGCCATCACTTGATCAAAATAATCTAAGAGGTAAAATACAAGGAGTTACATGATGATGTAATTGACAAGAGTTGTCTACCTATTTATTTATATATAGTTTGTTATGTCACCACAAGGCTATATATATTTGAAATGAGATCCTTATTCTCACTAGCAAAAATTTTAATTAGATTTTGTCGAACTATATAAGTGAGGGTAATATATTTTGAAGAAAATAGTAGGAGATACCAATTTAAAACAAGACCTAATTTATTTTGGTAATTAGTAAAAGAATGTATGCTAAAATATTGTTAATTACAAATTTATTTATAGAATTTTACAATGTCTAAATTACTATCACTGTGAAGCATATTAAATGCTAATTAATCGGACCGAATTAAACGGATTGGTTAATGAATTTGAGAATAGTTCTCACGGCTGAAAAGCTATCTTATGTCCTTCATATGTTTATCCCTACAATGGTTGCAGACAATGCCTCTAAGAAAGAGATTGCTACTTTTAGAAAGTGACAAGATGATGCACAGTTGGCTCAATGCATCATGCTCGCATCCATGACTAACGAGCTTTAGCGTCAGCATGAAACTATGGATACTTCTACTATACTCCTGCACATCAAGTTGTTGATGGTGAGGAAAGTAGGACAGATAGATATCAGATATCTAAGGAGCTCTTCCGATCTAGAATGACCAATGACACTACAATACATATAAAAGTCCTTAACATGATCAATTTAATTGAACAATTAAGACAACATGTTTTGTCATGGACGGAGAAATAAGCCAAGATATGATCTTGTAGTCACTCCCGAACTACTTCTCACAATTGTTGTGAATTTTTCATATGAACAAGCTAGATATCAGCTTTGCTGATTTGCTTAACATGTTGAAAAATAGTTGAGAGTCACTTTCCTACCAAGAAAGACCAAGTCTTACTGGTAAGGGTCAAACGATCATCTGGAAAGAAGAACGACTCAAAAAAGATAAATAGAAAAGATAAAAATAAAAGATAATAAGAACAAAGTTGATATGGATAGCAAAGGAGTTTGCTTCCACTGTAATAAGTCAGGACACTGGAAAAGAGACTTCGAGAAGCATCTTGTAGAGTCTAACAAGAAGAAGCTTAGTGATTCTACGGTTAAAAATATAATTTTGTTCATGATTGAAATTAATATTTTTGTAAGTTAAAGTTCTACATGGGTATTGGATACCAGCTTTGGTTCTCATAAATATAGATTTATGAATGGACCAAGTAGAAGTAGAAAGCTAAACAAGAGATAAGTAATCCTATGTATGGAAAATGAAGCAAAGGTTGTTACATTAGCCATAAGAACTTATTGTTTAGTATTGCCTACGGGAAAGTCTATTTAGTCAATAAGTTGTTATTATCTTTCAGTTCTCGTTAAAACATTATTTCCATTTTGTTGTTGGACAACAAAATTTTTGGTATTATACGTAAGAGCAATTGTTGTTCTATTTATTATAATAATATTTTGTGTAGAACTGGAATATTACTTAATGGACTTTGTGTACTTGACTTACATGTAAAATTATTTTACAAATTGAACAAACTAGTATAAGAAAAGGAGATGATCATTCAAAGAGTTGAATATTTATATTTGATGAAATACAAGTATGAATCATTTGAAAGGTTCAAAGAATTCAGAAGTAAAACAAATTGGCAAATTATTAAGATTCTTTGATCGAATCAAGGAATAAATACTCCTGCAATAAGTTTCTAGATCATCTCAAATGGTTTTCTCATAATGGAAGCCTCATGATACACAATAATTGATTAATTTATCTGAAAGGAAAAATCATACCTTGTTGAACATGGTGCGGTCCATAATGATTTTTACCGACATTTTAGTATCCTTCTGGGGTAATACCCTAGAAATGGCTGTATATCTACGAAAAGGTAACCTTAAAATTCGGCCCCAAGACTCCATAAGAGTTACGGACAGGGAGTGTGACACCCCCAAATTCGGGTACTTCAATTCCCACACGATTTGGTGTTCACTATACAAACATCATGAATCTATCTACCCATAATAATTGAAAAATCATAAATAGAGATAAATAAATCCTCTCCTTAAGGAGTTACATCATCTGAAATAATTACATCAATCCCAGGTTATACTAACCTTAAATCTTAAATGCGAAAACATAAACAAATAATAGTCTTACACAACATTGACATAAGTCTGAAACATAAATACATAACATAATCATATAAACAACAATTCTTCATCACTTGTTAATCTTGCCCTTGTCTTTGCTAGTAGATGGCTCGTCGGACCTTCCGTTCTTTACTGCAATGTTATTATTACGCAAGAGTGAACACGATTGCCCACAAGTATAATGATATGACAATAAATAATAACATGCGAATAAATCAAAGACTTCTAAAATAGAAAACTCGGCTTTTGAATCAAGAATGGATAACAAGAATCAAAAGAACTTCTGAGGGTCATAAGACCTTGAACTATGTCCTAGGTTGTCAAGTGTTTATACTTTAAACCTTTAACAGTCATAAGACTATGGACTCTTGTTCTCGTACTTAGGGGGATCAACCCTTAGTACCATACTGTGCACAATATCTTAACGCTAAAGCGTAAATAATCCCCTATAACAGGGTTGTTCATCTCAGTTTGACATTAGAGTTCGCACCAAAGGAAGTTTGGTTTGGATAAGCTCAACCATGGTTCTAAAATTTAGAACGTTCATCAACTATGAACTAGTCAAATCAATAAGGGTTCGCTAGTCTTACAAGGTTCAATAATAATTACTATTTAAATAACATTCAAGATGTATACAATCGACTAAGTATTGTATAACAGGAATCATGCTTTAAAAGAATCATAGTATCTAATGTGAAGTTTTGAACTTGAACAATTAAGGACAAGAACTTGCTCGATATAGAATACGAGTCTAAGATTTGATCAATGAATAATTTAGAATTTACGAAAAAACTTGCTTAACAATAATAATTTAGGAATAGAATACTTCCTCAAAGTAAAAGCAAGATTTCGAAACTTACCTTTTGCACAAGCTACGATTAATTCACGTTCTTTATTAAATCCTACATATCAATACATTCACAATACCCATTAATCAATAGTTCGATATACCTATCGAATCCCAACATTAGTCTTTGAATATGTTATTGAACTTTTAAGTCTTATTAATTAATCACATAACGTAAGTTAATTAACATATTATTATATGCTTGACATGTCTTCATGTTCATTACATTTGGTTTTAAAAAACACATTTTCAAAACTTGAACACTTAGAAAAATTTCTGAAGTTCTGCAGGTAGGGCGTGGGCACGCTACATTTGTTCTCTGAAGCGGCACGGGCGCACTGCACGGTGCGGGAGTTCTCCATTCGTTCTTTAGAGCGACGCGACTGCGCTGCAACGCAGACCCAGATTCTGCAGTTCGCAAAGAACACACAAAACCTCCCAATAAATCCCAAATTAAACTAACACGATGAATTATAATGCTACCCATGAATTATAGACTTCACAAAAACATCATACAAAGCCTCTAGCATGATTCTAACACTTAGAACATATAATTCCTTGAATCAATTCATGTAATTTCAGAGTTCTTGGTGATTTTGAAAATATTGAACATGAAACAGAAAAATCGGCATTACGGGTTTGTTATAACACTGAATCTGACCATTCAAAGTTTATTTTCTTCGTTTTGACATGCGATAACATAATCTACCGTTAAATTTCAAGTTAAACAACAATTCGTAGCATACCAATTCCCATAAGGGCCATACATATGAAACTTATACTCAGTAACATTGAAGAAAACTATATACGACATATTTGTATGCAATTGATGTTAGGAAAACACACATATATGGTACTAAAAACATACATATATAAACACATAAGTCTTTACTTTTTCAATTACAGAGACTTGGAAGCCATTTTTCATAAAAATAAACAACGTGAATTTGAAATTGGGTTGAAGTGATTATCTAGAGTGTAGATTAATAGGAGATGAAATCTTTCTCAGATACCTCTTCAATCACACAACTCACAATTTCCCTCAACAAATTCTCTGAATTCTCAAGTTTCTTTGTTTCAAAATAACATACGTAAAATAATATAAGGCTGATGCGCTTAAGTAACTGCAGCGTAGAGGTCAGTTAACCCAGGGGCGGATCCAGCTTATTAATTCAGTGGGGTCAATTTTTTTAAAACAAAAATTTATAAAATAAAATAAAATACAATAAAATAAAGGCGCCAGAATGCGAGAGATATTGCAAATAATTGTGTGAACTATCATATAAAATTGATATTATTTTATGTAATTGAATACACTTCGAATCTTCGATCTTATGTTATATATAAAATGATATTTTATAATTTTTTAAAACACTGTTATTATAAGAGACACTTCTTGTATCTTCTAAAATAAATTACAAAACTAAATAATATTGTTAAAATATTATTTATTATAATATTTTTCGAGATTTCATTGTTTGAAACTATCGTAAAGATAGTCTTATTTCAATAGCAATAAAAATATCATGTTCAATGCAAGTTACTAATCAATATAAAAGAATGGAGGGTTTGTGTTAGTAAAAATTTGAGACATTTAATAGTCTTTTAGTCTGAATTTTTTATTTTCACTAAACACTTTATAAAATCAAAATCAAAATTAAATTAAATATTGAATCCCAAAAATTCAGTGGGGTTAATTGACCCCACTGTCCTAAGGTAGATCTGCCCATGAGTTAACCCCATTCATGGGTTAACTGCTCTCAACCTCCATTAGGGCTTGTTTGGCTAACTTATTAGAAGGTTTTCCATTTAATTTAATTAACCTTTTATAATATAGTTTAATCATGTCACACTCAATTACACAATAAATCAAATATCTTATTTAATTTAATTTAAATAAAATATAATAATTTCTCATTAATTCACATAATCACATAATTAATTTTTTTCTTTATTAATTATGTCAAATTATTAATTCTCTAATTAATTAATAAATTAATTAAAGTAATATTTATGCTTATTAAATAATTTATTTAATTCAATAAGCTCACTTAAATACATACTTTGAATAATAAAAATCCCCACATTAATTTAATCAATATAACACATATATTTAAATTAATCTACCATAATTTTATCAATTAAGTACTTAATCCGATAATTAAATCATCGAAAATATTTATTTAATTCAATAAATATTCAAATTATATTAAAAAATCTCGTTCGTCACATCTTTCCCCCTTTAAAAGGATTCTGTCCCTAGAATCACGACTCAATCAATTTGTCCCGTTACATTCTCCCCCTTTACAAAGATTTTGTCCCTAGAATCGCTTACACACAATTTAAGTAAATAAATGAGGATAATTATTCATCATATTCTCTTCGAGTTCCCACGTAGCTTCTTCAGCGTTGTGGTTCCTCCAGATCACCTTAATAGAAGGTATTACTTTATTTATGAAAACTTGTTCTTTCCTATCGACAATCTGAACAGAAATTTCTTCGTAAGATAAATCTTTTTCAAATTGTAGGGGTTCATATTCAATTACATGTTTGTAATCAGGTTTGTAGGGTCGTAAAACTGAAACATGGAAGACGTTGTGGACATTCTCGAGTGTTGGAGGTAAGGCTACCTCATATGCAACTTCTCCAATCCTTCGCATTACTTTAAAGGGTCTAATGAACCTTGGGCTTAATTTTCTCTTCTTTCCGAACCTGATCTTTCCTTTCTAGGGAGAGACTTTTAAAAATACATAACTACCCAATTCAAACTCAACCTTTTTACGATGTGGATCGGCGTATTTCTTCTGCCTATCTTGAGCTGCTACCAGTCTTGTTCTGATCACTTTGACTATCTTTGCTGTCTGTTGTACCAGTTCTGGACCTAGTAATTGTCTCTCGCGAACTTCAGCCGAATATAGCGGAGTTCTACACTTTCTACCGTATAACACTTCATAAGGCAGCATGCCAATACTAGCGTGGTAACTGTTGTTGTAGCCGAACTCTACAAGCGGTAGATGATTATCCCAATTTCTTTTAAAGTCCATTATACAA
This sequence comes from Panax notoginseng, assembly GCA_016801055.1. Taxonomy (NCBI): domain Eukaryota; kingdom Viridiplantae; phylum Streptophyta; class Magnoliopsida; order Apiales; family Araliaceae; genus Panax; species Panax notoginseng. The sequence goes on along the minus strand of CM029019.1, from coordinate 43,852,545 downwards.
GCTCTTAATGTAAGACGCCGAATTTTATGAAATAAAAGTATTCAATTTTTCTTATAATTACAATTCAGTAAATGGTTAAATTGATAAAAAGTTAAAGTTATGGGTGAAATGTGAAAACTTTTCAAAATACGCAAGTGGTTATAAAATATTCATTGTTGTCGGGGAATATTCGTTTGGTCGTGAAATATTCTTTCTGTCGGGAAATATTCGTACGACGACGCAACCATTTGTGGGCCCCATAACAGAATAACTGTCGGATGAAGATAACGACAAAAATTGAGTTTTTATAATTAACGGCGTAATTGTTACCGTTAACACTGTTGGAATACCCGGTGGTTAAAATACAGTAACTCGCGTAGTTGCACAGTATTTTTTTTAATTATTGATTCTTACGTGAGAAGCCACTACTCAATAATTGTTACAGTAATTACTGTTTAATATTTTATTTTATTGAATCAATAATTGTTGCATTGATATTTTATATTATTGTTGTTTCAATAATTGTCACTGCACAGTATCTCCATTATCAGATCAATAATTCATATTATTTAAATAATATTATTAGATAGCATTATTGGCAATGTCTAGAAAGTTCTGTCTAAGGAGAGATTTGGTCACCTAATTGCGCGCCAATAAGGATAAATCCTTATTGAAAAGCCCCCTCTTTCTTGGGAACGGCCTGGTTGTCATAATTATGACTCTGTAATATTATTTGTGAATAATTAATTATTGATTCATATGATAAGGAAATATTTATTTTATGTGGATATAAATGAGGGATATATTTTTGTGGTTAAAAATAAAGGAGTTAATGTTGAGGTTTTTATCAGTATTTTTGTCGGAATTGAGGTATTAAAAATTAGGATTTTTGAGAAATATTGCGGGGGTTATAATTTTTAATCCGATCATTGGATCGTGATAATTTTTGGATATGTTATTCATATATAAGTTGAGTATATGTCCACAAATTTTTAACCATTAAAAATGAACGTATGATTTGTTATAAATTTTACGAGATGACTGGTTTAGAAATTATTGAAGTTTCAGAATTTATCATTTTGGTGGAAAATTCTAGAATTGGTGGGCCCCACTCTTGGTTGGTGAAGAAATGTTCTGAGATTTTTATTCAAATGTGATTGGTGGGAATAGTAGCAGGTAAAGGCATCAGGTTGTAGGTCAATTCTGCTTCGGCGTGCTAACATTTTCCTATAAATAGATGGCTAAGTTAGAATTGAAAATCACACCAGAATTCATAAGTTTTCTCTCTTTTTCTCTCAAGATTATCGAGTGTATTTTGTGAGTATTTAGATACTTGATGAGTTGATATTCATCAGTGCAAGTTTCCTTCAGCATTATATCTGATATCCAGTCAGAAGTGCTGCTCTTTTGAGGTACGGGATAGTAAGGGATATTAAGGGATGTTATATTCTTTATAATGATGTTATTCTTTCAATATCATTATACTGAAATATTGGTATAGATTTTATTGTGGAATTTCTACCTTTTTGAGTTGGGGTTACTATTCACGTATATGGCACTATTCACGTATACGGCACTATTCATGTATATGGCACTATTTACGTATATGACATTATTTACGTATACGGTACTATGTACGAATACGAAATACTATTCATGAGTTACTATTCATGAGTTACTATTCACGAGTTACTATTCACGGGTACTATTCACGACAAAAATTGGTTTCTTTTTCTGACCAAATTATCGTTGATTTATGATTGTTGCTCTCGAAAATAAATGAAGTTGTTGATCATATTATTTTTATTATCATATATAATATTTTTATAACCCTGATGTTAAATTTCTCTTTCACTTGAGTATAAAGATGGGTAAATTATTGGTATGATCGTGACTGAGGAATGTCTTTGGCCTGTAGTGCAAAGATGAATTGTTAACTGGTATGATCATGACCATTAAATTTATAATTGAATATATTTTATCTTAAGTGTAAAGATGAATTAATTAACATGGTTATAATTATGGTGTATATAAATTCTGAAATGATTATATATTTCTTTGAGATATGAATATATTTGGCCTGTAGTGCAAATATGAACTGTTGAGGAATATCTTTGGCCTGTAGTGCAAAGATGAATTGTTGATGAATATCTTTGGCCCGTAGTGCAAAGATGACCTGTTGTTGAATATCTTTGGCCAGTAGTGCAAAGATGAACTGTTGACGAATATCGTTGGCCTGTAGTGCAAAGATGAATTTATTAATATGATTATGAACAGGAACTATGATTTGGTATAACCATGATCTTTGATATTTCAGGTAAAGACATGTGATGAAAATTATCTTCGTCCTAGATGCGAAGAGAAATTTAGAATTATAATTATGATTATGAGTTATTCATATAATTGTGAAAAGGAACTGTTGATTAATGTTACAGGGATAAAACATTGTTGGTGGACTTTTAATGTGGAGAAGATAATAGACTTTATAGTCTATTTGACTCTTCTAATGGATTGCTCGTTCCGCTGCAACTATGGTTGAAATTTTTTATCATCTACCATATGTTCTAAATCTCTGATTTATTACTGTTGAAGGCTATTGATAATTTATTTATCTGTAGTCATGATATTCTTTACTGGGCTAGTTGTGCTCACCCTTCTGTTTCACAATTCCTTTCAGGTAATAAGAGTGTAGCTGGGTCGAGCGGGGGTAACAGGGAAATAGAACGGTGGTCATCATTTAGTAATTATATTTGGTGAATCATCTAGGGTGAGGCGAACCCAACGTTGAAAGGGTGTTTTGCCACTATCATACAAGATGTCTAATAATATACAACCTCGTGTCATCATAAGACAGGGATGTGCTCATCCACTTGCGGAGTATATCTACGAGCACTACCTATATAATCTTGGTGTTTGTTTGGGGTATAATTCTCAATTAGAGACAGTGGAGATAATGATATGTCAAGAGAAGACTCACCATTGGGAAGAATATGATAGTAATCTTCTCATTTTTCTTTGGGGTATATTGGGTCAACCAAGGATAATTCTGTGGCCATATGATATCTATCACAACCTAGAAGCATGGCCTCCCATGTACAAAGGTTTCCTTAAGCACTTCCCAAAGATTCTAATTTGTAAAATAATTTTTGACTATATCTTTATGTAAGGTGTCATTGTGAGGTGCTATCCACGGTTGGGACATGAGTCACATTTGGTATATATTTGCATCTAAACTCACAGCATATGTGTTGTTGTATTTTGCACGACAATTATTGTAATAAAGTTGTAGTTGTTTTCTGTACCATGTATTTGGCGACTCAGAATAGGTTGGATGGAATGGACCTATTTTGGGGTTGTCACACTTAACATATCTTCTAATGTCTGAATCGTTTTTTCACTTTGCTCATCTGTCTGAGGGTGATATGTCGTACTCATTCTCAATTAAGTACCCAATCATTCCTGTAGCGTTTCCAAAAGTTCGATGAAAAGTGCGGATCCCTATCGGAAACAATTGAGACCGAAACTCCATGCCTCAAAATAATATCTTTGATATATAATTTTGCCAACTGGTCTAAGTTAAATTTGATCCTGATCAGACGGAAATGTGCGGATTTTGTCAGTCGGTCAACGATAACCCATACTGTGTCATAACCTTTCTGAGTTGTCGGAAGGCCAACCACGAAATCCATCGTAATGTGTAACCATTTCCATTCTGGGATTTCTAACGGTTGTAGCAACCCACTTGGCCTCTGATGCTCTGCTTTCACTTTCTGATATGTCAGACACTTGCCAACACACTCTGTAACATCTCATTTCAAATTTAGCCACCAGAAATGTTGTCGAAGATCTTGGTACATCTTGGTATTACCAAGGTGAATAGAATATCGTGAGCTATGAGCCTCGCTCAAAATGTCTTCTTTAATCTCTGGCACTGCCGGTACCCAAATTTTGCTTTCAAATCTCAGTATTCCTTCATTGTCCATCTTAAATCTCGGTTCGGTTCCTTCAGATATCTTCTTTTTTACCTTCTCACATTCTTCGTCCTGAAGTTGAGCCTCCTTAACTTTATCCAGAAAAGTTGTACCAAATTGCATCTGGAACAACTTCTCGTCACTCTCCATAGGATGTTTTACTTCTATTTCCATCTTCTCCATCACTGAAATTAGCTCCTCCTGAGTGGTCAACATCTTCAATTTCTCCCTACCCTTTCTACTTAAGGCGTCGGCAACCACATTGGCTTTACTCGGATGGTATAAAATTTCATAATCATTATAACAACCCGATATTTTCTACATAAATAAATAAGAAATTTTGCGTATAAATTTTTCTTTATATTAAGGATGAGGATTTGTACAAGATAATGAGTATATGTATTTATGTGGTAAATAAAAATATATTTATTGCATAAATGTTTACAAGTAATTTTATTTTAGAATTATTGATTATTATAGAGTATATTCTAATAATAATTAAATTATGGTAGAAATGTTTTATTAATTATTTTCCATGATTATATAGTTATATATTATTTAAATAATATATGGAGTGATTTTTAGAATAATTATAATAATTATTTTATTATATGAATTTTAGTGCAGGCTATTAAGTTAATTATATTACCTTAATTATTAAGGTTAAATATGAGGAATAAATCAGATATGGAATCCAAACCCTAATTTTGAATTATTGTCAAGGTATGAGAATAATAATATAATATTAATTATATTTTGATTTTTCAGTGCTATGAATATGTACTGTATTTCTGTATTGATAATGGTAGGTCAATTACGGTGTATTATGACCAAACCCTAGTAATAATATTAAACCCTAATTTGAGATCTAAATTAGAGTGCAAGATTATTTTATAAGTGTGTTATATAATTTGTGTCGTGTATTAAATGTATTAATTAGGTGAACCCTGATTAAAATTCTAGAAACCCTAATTTTTAGAAAACTCTAATTAATATTTCTAAAACCCTAAATAATTTTTGGAGATGAGGAACCCTAATTTGAAATTTAAATTAGAGTTTGAGATTGGTTGTAATTATGTTAATGTGATTAATTAACAAGTATTATAATTACAATTGTTAATTTTAGAAACCCTAATTTTTTTAAACCCTAATTTGATAATTAGAAAAATCTAATTATAATCTGTAACCCTAATTATCAAAATCTTAAACCCTAATTACTATTTTAGCAAGGTTAATGATAATTATATGATCTAAACCCTAATATTCATGTATAGTGTAATTAGAAGATTAATCACAATTAGAAAATCCTAATTTCAAAATTTTAGAAACTAAAATTTATTTAATTTTTATTTGATTTTATTTATTTTTGTGCAAACTCTAATTGCTAAATCTTATTATTATTTTGCGCTAAAACCTAAGGGTCAAACCCTAAGGGTTTGCCAAGTTCCATTTTGTCCTTAAAAATCCAAACTAAATGACCATTATACCCCTGGTTGCATTATTTTGGTTAACATGTAGGTTTTGACAATAGGATGGGTTGGTGACCAACTTGTTTTACATATGTGACTTAGAAACACTGAACTCAGCCACTCAATCAGCCATTAAATTGCATATAGCATTATATAATAGATTGGAGAGAAAGAAAAAAATCATTTTGTTCACTTATTTTGTCCAACACCCAAACCTTCTCTCTCAAGCTCCAAACCTCCGAAAATTTAAGCTATATTAGTCCCAAATCAAAGCCCCACGATCAACTATAACATAACAGATGCCAGAAATCAAAAGATTGATCATCAAGGTATAAAAACCCTAGCATAATTTCTGTCCATAGATTCTGTGTTAGATGTTAGTTTTTATTGTTAAAATATGTTGGTTGTAGTCCATTTTGACGATCTGGGTTGCTAAATGTTGGATCCATAACATTTAGAAGCTCGGATTTGTGTTTTTCAAAAATCTGGAAAATTTGGTCTTGGTGGTCTGACAACGAATGTCAGACCTTATATCTCTGTGATCTGTTACGAATTTTGTGTTTTTAAGCTTTGATCTGGTAGTATGCTATAAGATCTTTGATCTGCAACTGGAATAAAAGTCAGATCGTAAGCCAGTAGAAAGTTATTAACGGTCAAAGGCTGTTGACCGGCATTGACCGGGCATTTTCTGGGCAGCCCAGAAAGCCAAGAACCGCCTCTGATCTGTCATGTTATTGTTGATCTGTGTTTATGGATGTATCTAAGTTATACTGTGACGCCCCCAAAATAGGTATACAACACCCATTCTGAGTCGCCAAATACATGGTACAGAAAGCAAACTACAACTTCAATAATACAAATGTCGTGCAAAATACGACAACACATACTGTGAGTTTAAATACAAATATTATCTTCTAGACAATATCCACACTCAAATAAATCATCATTACAATTATTCAAACACTATTTTACAGAAATAGTGAGGACTGCTAAAACATCTTTCTAGAACCATCAATCCATACCCCGACTAGATCCTGCTATGTTCTCACCTCCTGAGAAGAAAAATGGAACAAAAAGGAAAAGGGTGAGCTCAACTAGCCCAGTAAAGAATATTATGACTAAGATAATATACAAACAAATTATCGTTAGTCTTCAACAGGGAAAAATCTGATAGAATATAATCGACAACAAGTTTTAGATCAACAACTGCAGCGGAAACAGCAAACCATTAGAAGAGTCAAGTAGAGAAAGAATTCTACTATCTTCTAAGATTTAAAAGTCCATCATCAATATTTTATCCCTGTAACATCAATTAATAATCATCTTTATCCAAATATTCATCTTTGCACTACAGGCCAAAGATATTCATTTGTATCACCTGTCAGTCATGTTCATCTCAACACCTGTTCATCTTTGCACTACAGGCCAAAGATATTCATCAAGTAATCATACATCTTTGCACTACAGGCCAAAGATATTCAGTAATATCATCATTTAGGACTGAGGATGATGAAAAATATCTTAAAGAGAACGAATCCAATGAGACAGAAGGACAAATAGTAGGGATTCGTATAACAGTTTATCCAAGATCAATAATACTTCATAATAATCAATTGTGAAGCAGAATTCAAAAATAAAGATCAAAACATGGATACAATCAAAGATAGTAACCATAATAGACATTTTGGACAAAAAAGAAAAATTTTATTTTTCGGTGAATAGTGCCGTATTCGTGAATAGTACCATATACGTGAATAGTAACGCATACGTGAATAGTAACCCCGACACAAAAAGTTCCAAATTTGATAAAAACTCATATCAATATTTCAGCATAATGATATTGAAGAAAATAATATCATTTAAGAAGAAAATAATATCCCTTACCTCAAAATATCAGTACTTCTGGTCGGAATACCGGTATAAGGCTGAAAGAAACTTGCTCTGATGAATAGAAACTCTCAAAGTATCTAAATACTCACAAAATACACTCAATAATCTAGAGAGAGAAAGAGAGAAAACTTATTTCTGGTGTGATTTTCAATTCTAACTTAGTCCTCTATTTATAGGAAAATTTTGGTAGGTTTGACCTGCAACCTGATGGCTTTACCTGCTACTATTCCCACCCACCACATTTGAAATATAATTCAGCACATTTCTTCACCAACCACAAGTGGGGCCCACCAATTCTAGAATTTTCCACCAAAATGATAAACTCCGAAAATTCAACAATTTCTGAACCAGTCATCTTGTAAAATTCATAATAAATCATACGTTCATTTTTAACGGTTCAAAATTTGTGGGCATATACTCAACTTATATATGTATAACATATCCAAAAATTACCACGATCCAACGGTCGGATTAAAAATTATAACCCCCGCAAAATATCTCAAAAACCCTGATTTTTAATACCTCCATTCCGACAAAAATACTGATAAAAATCTCAACATTAACTTCTTCATTTTTAACCACAAAAATATATCCCTCATTTATATCCACATAAAATAAATATTTTCTTATCATATGAATCAATAATTAATTATTCACAAATAATATTACAGAATCACATTTATGACAACCAGGCCGCTCCCAGGAAAGAGGGGGCTTTCCAATAAGGATTTCTCCTTACTGGCGCGCAATTAGATGACCAAACCTCTCCTTAGACAGAACTTTCTAGACATTGCCAATAATGTTATCTAATAATATTATTCAAATAATATGAATTATTGATCTGATAATGGGAAATACTGTGCAGCAACAATTATTGAACAACAATAATACAAAATTTCAACGTAGCAATTATTGAATCAATAAAATAAAATATTGAACAGTAATTACTGTAACAATTTTTGAGTAGTGCCTTCTTACGTAAGAATCAATAATTGGTGCAATACCGCGTGCTACTGTATTTTAACCACCGGGTATTCTAACAGTATTAACGGTAACAACTACGCCGTTATTTATAAATAACTTATACTTGTCATTTTCTTCATCCAATCACTTTCCGTTATGGGGCCCACACAAGGCTGCGCCGTCGTACGAATATTCCCCGACAGCAAGAATATTCCACGACCAAACGAATATTCCCCGACAAAATGAATATTTTATAACCACTTGCTTATTTTGCAAAATTTGCACATTTAACCCATAACCAAAGTATTTGTATCAAATTAACCCCTTATTATTCACAATAATATTTAGAGAAAATTTGATTTTATTCATTAATAAGTTGGGGTCTTACAACCTCCCCTCCTTATGAAATTTCGTCCTCGAAATTGACGTACGTACCTGATATTTCGAAAAGGTGAGGATACCTCACTTTCATTTTTGATTCCAACTCCCAGGTCATTTCTTCAATAGCATGGTTTCTCCACAAAACCTTAACTTGTGGTATAACCTTCGTGCGTAGGACATGCTCTTTCCTATCCAAGATCTTAACAGGTACCTCCTCGTACGTTAAATCTTCAGCTATCTCGTCTGGTTCTAACTCAATAATGTGGTTCGGGTCTTTAACATATTTACGAAGCATAGATATGTGAAAAACATTATGAACACGAGACATGCTTAGAGGTAATGCGAGTCTATATGCCACATTTCCTATTCGCTCAAGAATCTCAAATGGACCAACAAATCTTGGATTGAGCTTTCCTCTCTTCCCAAATCTTGTAACTCCCTTCCATGGTGCAACACGTAATAATACATGATCCCCAATATTAAATTCCACGTCCTTCCGATGAAGATCCGCATAACTCTTTTGTCGATCCTGTGCCGTTTGTATACGTTGTCGAATCGTTTGGATCTTCTCTGTAGTAATGCGTACCAACTCTGGTCCCAACAATGTTGCTTCACCCACCTCGTCCCAGCATACTGGAGAACGACATTTTCTTCCATACAACGCCTCGAATGGAGCCACACCTATGCTCGCCTGATAACTGTTGTTGTAGGAGAATTCCACCAATGGTAGGTACTTATCCCAACTCCCTTTGAGATCTAGGACACAAAGTCTTAATAGATCTTCAAGAGTTTGAATAGTCCTCTCTGATTGTCCGTCCGTTTGAGGATGGTATGCCGAACTGAATCGTAAATCCGTGCCTATAGCTTTCTGCAAGCTAACCCAAAATCGTGAAGTGAATCTTGGGTCACGATCCGAAACTATGGATATTGGCATGCCATGCAATCTCACAATCTCGTTCACGTACATACTAGCAAGACGTTCAAGGGAATAAGTCTCACGTATCGGCAAGAAATGAGCGGACTTGGTTAATCTATCAACAATAACCCAAATCGCATCTATACCTTGAGAAACCTTGGGAAGACCCGTAACAAAATCCATAGTAATGTGTTCCCACTTCCATTTCGGGATCTCAAGTGGTTGCAATGGACCCTTTGGCACTTGATGCTCCGCCTTTACACGTTGACAAGTTAAACACCTCGAGATAAACTCCGCGATCTCTCTTTTCATATTGCTCCACCAAAATGTATGTCGAAGATCGTGATACATTTTGGTACTCCCAGGATGGATTGCAAACGGTGTGTTGTGTGCCTCCATCATTATTCTATGCTTCAAGTCAAAATCGTTAGGAACACAAAGTCTGGAGTTGACTCGAAGTATTCCTTCTTCATCGATTCTTGCTTCTGGAATAGCACCTTCTTGCACTTTCTTCTTCATACGCATCAGCTCCATGTCCGTAGCTTGAGCAGCTTTAACTTTATCGATTAAAGTCGGTTCTACTCGTATATTTGATATCATCATGTGGGAACTTGGAGCCTTCATCTCTATCTCCATCCTTTGTAAGTCATACAAAATGGGCCTTTGTGTTAACAATATTGCACTCGTACCCGCATATGATCTTCTACTCAATGCGTCAGCTACTACGTTTGCTTTTCCAGGATGATATTGGATGATATGATCGTAATCTTTCAACAGCTCGAGCCAACGTCGCTGCCGCATGTTGAGTTCCTTTTGGGTGAAGAAATATTTGAGGCTTTTATGATCTGTATAGATCTCCACTTTCTCCCCATACAGGTAGTGTCTCCAGATCTTCAACGCAAAAACGACTGCTGCCAACTCCAAATCATGAGTAGGATAATTCCTCTCATATTCTTTGAGTTGTCGTGAGGCATAGGCTATGACTTTCCCATGTTGCATGAGAACACAACCTAACCCTTTGCCTGAAGCATCGCTGTAGATAACAAATCCATCCGAACCAGATGGTATTGTCAGAACAGGTGCCGAAATGAGTCTCCTCTTGAGTTCTTGGAAACTCTTCTCGCATTTCTCACTCCATACGAATTTTGTATCTTTCCGAGTCAGCTAAGTTAACGGAGTAGCGATTCGAGAAAATCCTTCCACGAATCTCCGATAGTAACCAGTTAAGCCCAGAAAGCTTCGTACTTTGGTCACCGACTTCGGTTGCTCTCAATTGTGACTCATATCCCAATCTTGGATAGCACGTCACAATGACACCTATCAGTTTACTACCGCACGAATATGGCGTCCCCTACGGAGAGTCTGGCTTTAGTGCATTTCACAAAGGAAGTCACCAGATAAAGGCTCGGGTACAAACTTCTACAGTTAGGTTTTTAACTCCTGAAGTTCAATAGGAGCCATTCGATTTTTAGAAGTGAGTTTTGTACCAGATTCAAAGATGATACAAATTTCAATATCACGCGTAGGCCAAGAAATTCTTCAGGAAATACGTCAGGGATTTACTAATAATTCAAATCTGACGTATTTTTATTCAAGTCCATAACATATCTAAGAAAGCTTGGCATTCATTTTTCAATAAACGAATGACTTTACGGCTTGATATGAAAGAGTTTAACTTCAATGGTTTGGTTGCTTAAATTTGAATAACAGGTTGCTTAGGAATATGAAAACTAACAACCTTACAAAAGTAATCAATTTGGCATTATGAGTAGTTAACCAATCGATCTCTAAAATCACATCAAAAGCAAGTATGTTTAAATAGATAAGGTCAACAGGTAATGTGATGGTTCCAACTTGGATCAAACAAGATTTATAAACAGTGGATGTAACGAAAGTTTCTCCTAACGGAGTTTCAACAGATAAGTTAAAGTCCAATTTCTCCGGAGTCAAGTTTAAACGTTGAGCACAAGCAGGAGAGATAAAAGAATGGGTAGAACCGGTATCTAGTAAAGTATAAACTTCGCAAGAATTCAAGATTAGCTTACCCGTGATCACCTCGTTCGGGTTTCTCGCGTTTTGGCCAGTAACGACAAACGCCCTTCCAGGAACCGCTGATTTCGACTTATCCGGGACAGCTTTTGGAGTCACCATCCCCACTGAACTTGGTTTTGCTACAGAACACTCTCGAGCTATATGACCCTCCTTTCCACAGTTATAACATACCTTAGATTGTTGTGGGCAGTTTGGGCTGATATGTCCCTCTTTCCCACATTTGTAACATACGACCAGTGGTCGTTCTCCTCCCCTAGAAACAGTTGATGTTTGTGCTGACGTCTTCACGTTATCATTGTTGTACCTTCTCTTCTTGAAATCTCCTCTCGACTCGCTCCTTCTATTATCACGACCACGATTACCACCAGAGTGGTTACCGCTTTTGTCTGAATGCTTTCCTCCCTGCTGGTTTTCATTGCTTCGATGACTGCCGCCACCGGTATGACCCTGGTTGTGGTCCCTCGGTTGCACATACTCATTATCTCGCTCTAATAATTGAGCCCTGTTTACAACATCTGAATATAAAGAAAATTTATGAGAGATAAGATATTGTCGAATCTCGGGTTTTAGACCTCTCAGAAACATCCTTGTCATTCGTTCCTCATTTTCGACCAAATGAGGTGCAAACCTGGATAACTCTGCAAACTTCGCCTCGTACTGGGACACCGTCATGTTATTTTGTTCCAGTCTGATAAACTCTACCTCCTTCATATGACGAATACTTTCAGGAAAGTACTTATCATTGAACAGTTTTTGAAATGTTTCCCAGGACATGTTGAGTGCGTCAGGCTGGGTACGCTTCACAGACTCCCACCAGTAGTCTGCCTCACCGCGGAACATAAAGGTGGCGAATGGAACCTTTTGTTCCTCCGTGCATCCCAAGACATCGAATATCTTGGTAATTTGCTTGACCCACGTTTCCGCCATGATCGGATCCGGCTTTCCCTTAAATTCTGGTGGTCCCAATTCTTTGAACTGCTTAGCTGTGACAAACCGCGCGTTATCATTTCCACCCGTATTCTGCACACGAGTCTCCCTCGTTTGATTTTGCATGAACTGCAAAAAGCTCCTAAACATTCCATCATTCATCGTTTGCTCGGTAACGTTGTTTACAGGAGGAATATTGCCTTCCTGTTGCACGTTCCCCTGGGTGGTGATCAAAGGTGTTTCCACGGTCTGATTCACTCCATTATTAACGTTCTCAGCTGCCATTCTTAAATACTGCCATAAAACAAGGGTTAATAGTCATGTCATATATTATCCCTATACTCTGACCGACCAAATAAACACCAAATAAACTTAGTCAAGTCATACTAGTGAAGGAATTCCCCGTCTCTCCCCTCCTAGTTCTTGTCTCACATCTCAGCCAGGGATCATATCCCTAAGCTCTGATACCAACTGTGACGCCCCCAAAATAGGTATACAACACCCATTCTGAGTCGCCAAATACATGGTACAGAAAGCAAACTACAACTTCAATAATACAAATGTCGTGCAAAATACGACAACACATACTGTGAGTTTAAATACAAATATTATCTTCTAGACAATATCCACACTCAAATAAATCCTCATTACAATTATTCAAACACTATTTTACAGAAATAGTGAGGACTGCTAAAACATCTTTCTAGAACCATCAATCCATACCCCGACTAGATCCTGCTATGTTCTCACCTCCTGAGAAGAAAAATGGAACAAAAAGGAAAAGGGTGAGCTCAACTAGCCCAGTAAAGAATATTATGACTAAGATAATATACAAACAAATTATCGTTAGTCTTCAACAGGGAAAAATCTGATAGAATATAATCGACAACAAGTTTTAGATCAACAACTGCAGCGGAAACAGCAAACCATTAGAAGAGTCAAGTAGAGAAAGAATTCTACTATCTTCTAAGATTTAAAAGTCCATCATCAATATTTTATCCCTGTAACATCAATTAATAATCATCTTTATCCAAATATTCATCTTTGCACTACAGGCCAAAGATATTCATTTGTATCACCTGTCAGTCATGTTCATCTCAACACCTGTTCATCTTTGCACTACAGGCCAAAGATATTCATCAAGTAATCATACATCTTTGCACTACAGGCCAAAGATATTCAGTAATATCATCATTTAGGACTGAGGATGATGAAAAATATCTTAAAGAGAACGAATCCAATGAGACAGAAGGACAAATAGTAGGGATTCGTATAACAGTTTATCCAAGATCAATAATACTTCATAATAATCAATTGTGAAGCAGAATTCAAAAATAAAGATCAAAACATGGATACAATCAAAGATAGTAACCATAATAGACATCTTGGACAAAAAAGAAAAATTTTATTTTTCGGTGAATAGTGCCGTATTCGTGAATAGTACCGTATACGTGAATAGTAACGCATACGTGAATAGTAATCCCGACACAAAAAGTTCCAAATTTGATAAAAACCCATATCAATATTTCAGCATAATGATATTGAAGAAAATAATATCATTTAAGAAGAAAATAATATCCCTTACCTCAAAATATCAGTACTTCTGGTCGGAATACCGGTATAAGGCTGAAAGAAACTTGCTCTGATGAATAGAAACTCTCAAAGTATCTAAATACTCACAAAATACACTCAATAATCTAGAGAGAGAAAGAGAGAAAACTTGTTTCTGGTGTGATTTTCAATTCTAACTTAGTCCTCTATTTATAGGAAAATTTTGGTAGGTTTGACCTGCAACCTGATGGCTTTACCTGCTACTATTCCCACCCACCACATTTGAAATACAATTCAGCACATTTCTTCACCAACCACAAGTGGAGCCCACCAATTCTAGAATTTTCCACCAAAATGATAAACTCTGAAAATTCAACAATTTCTGAACCAGTCATCTTGTAAAATTCATAATAAATCATACGTTCATTTTTAACGGTTCAAAATTTGTGGGCATATACTCAACTTATATATGTATAACATATCCAAAAATTACCACGATCCAACGGTCGGATTAAAAATTATAACCCCCGCAAAATATCTCAAAAACCCTGATTTTTAATACCTCCATTCCGACAAAAATAATGATAAAAATCTCAACATTAACTTCTTCATTTTTAACCACAAAAATATATCCCTCATTTATATCCACATAAAATAAATATTTTCTTATCATATGAATCAATAATTAATTATTCACAAATAATATTACAGAATCACATTTATGACAACCAGGCCGCTCCTAGGAAAGAGGGGACTTTCCAATAAGGATTTCTCCTTACTGGCGCGCAATTAGATGACCAAACCTCTCCTTAGACAGAACTTTCTAGACATTGCCAATAATGTTATCTAATAATATTATTCAAATAATATGAATTATTGATCTGATAATGGGAAATACTGTGCAGCAACAATTATTGAACAACAATAATACAAAATTTCAACGTAGCAATTATTGAATCAATAAAATAAAATATTGAACAGTAATTACTGTAACAATTTTTGAGTAGTGCCTTCTTACGTAAGAATCAATAATTGGTGCAATACCGCGTGCTACTGTATTTTAACCACCGGGTATTCTAACAGTATTAACGGTAACAACTACGCCGTTATTTATAAATAACTTATACTTGTCATTTTCTTCATCCAATCACTTTCCGTTATGGGGCCCACACAAGGCTGCGCCGTCGTACGAATATTCCCCGACAGCAAGAATATTCCACGACCAAACGAATATTCCCCGACAAAATGAATATTTTATAACCACTTGCTTATTTTACAAAATTTGCACATTTAACCCATAACCAAAGTATTTGTATCAAATTAACCTCTTATTATTCACAATAATATTTAGAGAAAATTTGATTTTATTCATTAATAAGTTGGGGTCTTACATATACTATGTTGCTTGTACTATATTCTCATGCCTTAAGATCACATATATAGTAAATAGGTTGAAATTTTTGGCCGGTCAAACTAGTGAAGCCGATCATGTTTTCTGTTTTCTGGGTAACCCAGAAAACGTAAGAACATGACGACTGACATAGTTTGACCAGATTTGATCTCGCGGTTTTGACGTTGTTATGATTTTATGTAATAGATCTACTCTCTTGCATGCTAGCTACAATCTAGAACTCTTAAAGCACTAAAATATTGCACGGATTTCAAGTTGTGGAAGCCCAAAAGTGTATGCTCGAACTGTTCTTCATTTCTGGGTAACCCAAAAATGAAGAACAGCCTCTGACAACACTTTTGGAGGCTCAGATCTCCTTAGTTATAGGTGTTATGATTATTTTTGTTGGTGTGTCATGTATACGTGCACTAGTACTACAAGATCTATGTAAGACCCCAGCTTATTAATGAATAAAATCAAATTTTCTCTAAATATTATTATGAATAATAAGGGGTTAATTTGATATAATACTTTGGTTATGGGTGAAATGTGCAAATTTTGTAAAATAAGCAAGTGATTATAAAATATTTATTTTGTCGGGAAATATTCGTTTGGTCGTGGAATATTCTTGCTGTTGGGGAATATTCGTACGACGGCGCAGCCTTGTGTGGGCCCCATAACGGAAAGCGATTGGATGAAGAAAACGACAAGTATAAGTTGTTTATAAATAACGGCGTAGTTATTGTTCAATATTTTATTTTATTGATTCAATAATTGCTGCGTTGATATTTTATATTTTTGTTGTTTCAATAATTGTTGCTACACAGTAGTTTCCTTTATCAGATCAATAATTCATATTATTTGAATAATATTATTAGATAATATTATTGGCAATGTCTAGAAAGTTCTGTCTAAGAAGAGGTTTGGTCATCTAATTGCGCGCCAGTAAGGAGAAATCCTTATTGGAAAGCCCCCTCTTTCCTGGGAACGGCCTGGTTGTCATAAATGTGATTCTGTAATATTATTTGTGAATAATTAATTATTGATTCATATGATAAGGAAATATTTATTTTATGTGGATATAAATGAGGGATATATTTTTGTGGTTAAAAATGAAGGAGTTAATGTTGAGGTTTTTATCAGTATTTTTGTCGGAATGGAGGTATTAAAAATCAGGGTTTTTGAGATATTTTGCGGGGGTTATAATTTTTAATCCGACCGTTGGATCATGGTAGTTTTTGGATATGTTATACATATATAAGTTGAGTATATGTCCACAAATTTTGAACCGTTAAAAATGAACGTATGATTTATTATGAATTTTACGAGATGACTGGTTCAGAAATTGTTGAATTTTCGGAGTTAATCATTTTGGTGGAAAATTCTAGAATTTGTGGGCCTCACTCTTTGTTGGTGAAGAAATGTGCTGAGATTTTTATTCAAATGTGGTGGGTGGGAATAGTAGCAGGTAAAGCCATCAGGTTACAGGTTAAGTCTGCTTCGGCGTGCTAACATTTTCCTATAAATAGAAGACTAAGTTAGAATTGAAAATCACACCAGAAACAAGTTCTCTTTTTCTCTCTCTAGATTATTGAGTGTATTTTGTGAGTATTTAGATACTTTGAGAGTTTCTATTCATCAGAGCAAGTTTCTTTCAGCCTTATACCGGTATTCCGACCAGAAGTACTGATATTTTGAGGTAAGGGATATTATTTTCTTCTTAAATGATATTATTTTCTTCAATATCATTATGCTGAAATATTGATTTGAACTTTTTATCAAATTTAGAACTTTTTGTGTCGAGGTTACTATTCACGTATACGACACTATTTACGTATACGGCACTATTCACGAATACGGCACTATTCACCAAAAAAAATAAAATTTTCTCTTTTTGTCCAAGATGTCTATTATGGTTACTATCTTTGATTGTATCCATGTTTTGATCTTTATTTTTAAATTCTGCTTCACAATTGATTATTATGAAGTATTATTGATCTTGGATAAACTGTTATACGAATCCCTACTATTTGTCCTTCTGTCTCACTGGATTCGTTCTCTTTAAGATATTTTTCATCATCCTCAGTCCTAAATGATGATATTACTGAATATCTTTGGCCTGTAGTGCAAAGATGAATGATTAACTGATGAATATCTTTGGCCCGTAGTGCAAAGATGAATAGGTGTTGAGATGAACATGACCGACTGGTGATACAAATGAATATCTTTGGCCTGTAGTGCAAAGATGAATATTTGATTAAAAGATGGTTATTGATTATTGTTACAGGGATAAAATATTGATGATGGACTTTTAAATCTTAGAAGATAGTAGAACTCATTCTCTACTTGACTCTTCTAATGGTTTGCTGTTTCCGCTGCAGTTGTTGATCTAAAACTTGTTGTCGATTATATTCTATCAGATTTTTCCCTGTTGAATACTAATGATAATTTGTTGTATATTATCTTAGTCATAATATTCTTTACTGGGCTAGTTGAACTCACCCTTTTCCTTTTTGTTCCATTTTTCTTCTCAGGAGGTGAGAACATAGCAGGATCTAGTCGGGGTATGGATTGATGGTTCTAGAAAGATGTTTAAGCAGTCCTCACTATTTCTGTAAAATAGTGTTTGAATAATTGTATTGAGGACTTATTTGAGTGTGGATATTGTCTAGAAGATAATATTTGTATTTAAACTCACAGTATGTGTTGTCGTATTTTGCACGATAATTGTATTGTTGACGTTGTAGTTTGCTTTCTGTACCATGTATTTGACGACTCAGAATGGGTGTTGTATACATATTTTGGGGGCGTCACAATCTAGTTCATAGTTAGTCTAGAAACACTTTGTGTGATGAAAGATTCGTGGTCAAACATACCAACTCGGTTACTGACTTGATTTCTGGGTTTTGCTTGAAGAACACCAAGAACACCTATAGCGACGGTTCTGTCGCTATAGGTGGTCTTTTGCGACAGACAGCTTATTATTTTCCAGAAATTAATTTTCAATAGAAAAAAATAGTTTTTAATTATTAAAAATACAAATTAAATTATTAAAAATTATTTTAAATTCTAAAAATTAGTTTTTAATTATTTTAAATATATTTCATAAATATTTAATATTTTTAAAATATTAAAAGTATTTAATTTATTTAATTATAATATTAAATAAATTATTTAAAATAATTTTAATATTGGAAAAATCATGAAATATTATATTATGATATAAGAAAATATTTTAAGTTATTTTTATTGACTTTTAATATTTTGTGATAAATTTTATTAATAAATTAATATTAATGGTAATTAATTTATTTACTAAATGAATTAAATAAATTAATTAAAAATGATTTTATTATATTAAAAATCATTTTAAATAATAATAAGGTATTTAAAAATATTTTAGGTTATCAAATATAACTTTTAATATTTAAAGATAAATTTTATTAATTAATTATTATTATTAATATTAAAGTCATTTAATAATTATATTAAATAATTTAGTTTAAAAATGATTTTTATATTATAATAATCATTTTAAATGAAAATAAAGTGTTTAAAGATATTTTAAGTTATAAAACATAACTTTTAATATTTATAGAATAATTTCATTAATAATTTAATATTAATGATTATTAAGTTATTATTAATGATATTAAATTTATTTAATAATTATATAAAATAAATAGTTTATAAATGGTTTTATTAATTTAAAAATCATTTAAAAGGATATAAATGAATTAAAAATATTTTAAGTTATGAATAATGACTTTTAAAATTTTGTTAAATAGAACATTAATACCTTAATAGTAATGGTAATTATTTAGAAATGATTTTAAATATTTTAAAAATCATTTAAGGGTAAAATTAATACTTTAAAAATATTTTGAGTTATTATAAATAACTTTAATATTTTAGAAATGATTTCATTAATAGTTTAATATTAATTAGATATTAATGATAATAGAATTATTTAGTATTTAAATCATTTAATAATGATTCCGAGGTTTGAAAATTCATGATAAATAATATTAAATGATTAAAAACTATTATAAGTCATTTAAAAATAATATGACTGATATTAAGTTACAGTACAGAGTCTTAGACTCGATAATTAGCTGATAAAGTTATCGGTACACCGACATGTTTCAGAAATTGATTTGGACTTAGATAATGTGATTAGATAAGTGATTATTTGTGATTCAATGGTTGTTCAACCTATGTGCCAATGTGATTAGAGAATGTGCTGACTGCAATAAGTAGTATTATATGATATGATATGTTATTCTAATCAGACAAATGATCTATTTAATGATAGGTCTTGATAGAAAAGATAAATCTAAGTCGTGTAAGCAGCAGACAAGGCAAGTATCTAACTCTTTACATTTACTTTATGCAACGGACATGCGTAAGATAATATCTGAATTGTTCATTTCAATTGTTCAAATATTTCAACATTTGTATATACTTATGCAATAATTCTGTATAAGCAAGTTATTAAACTATAATTGTTGTATAAGTTCATTTATTCTGTTATTATTGATCAAATTATATATTATGATCGTTAATTTCTAAAACATGGTTATACAAGTGTCCCCACTTGGATAATCATTATATTTTATCACATGTTGATACATACTTATCGGTGTTCAGTATGTATAAGTTGAATTAAAAGTCGTCTAAGATATTTGATCCAGCTAGACATATATTTAAAGTTGTTGTTGAACAAGATAAAACTTTATCCAACTAAATTGTTTTGGTTTGGATTCAAAACTGGTATGAACATCCCAAATATGGGAAACTTTTATGCACCTAAGGCGGGAATGCTGGACGAAAATATCACCCTTTAATGTAGTATTAATCAATACAGGGCATAACGGGCTGATCACCCCCCGTGCCCGTAAGTAATGACGGTTTACAGATGAAGTTCTGTTTAACCTATTCAAAAATAGAAAATAATATTCATAGTTTGTCAACTGATCCTCATTTATAGTCAGTACGTAGTTTCAAAAATTTGAAATTGTGACGCCCCCAAAATTAGGTATACATCACCCATCTTGGGTCGTCAGATACATAGTACAGAATACAAATACAACTGATTAATACAACTGTCGTGTACAATACGACAAAACATAAACTGTGAGTTTGAATACAAATATTATCTTCTAGAGAGTATTCATACTCAAAAGGAGTCCTCATTACATTTATTAACACACCATTACATAGAATAGTGAGGACTACTAACTAATACTATCATTCGGACCATCACTCCGTTCCCCGACTTGCCCCAGCTACGTTCTCATTTCCTGAAGAGAACAGTGAAAGAAAGGGTGAGCTCAACTAGCCCAGTAAGAAATATTATGACTAAGATAATGCAGAATAAATTATCATTAGCCTTCAACAATGTTAAACTGATAAAATATAATAGACATCAAGTTTAACTGCAGTGGAACAAGCAATCCATTAAAAGAGTCAAGTAGAAAATAAACTCTACTATCTTTTATGATTTAAAAGATTTTCCAACACTGTGATCGCTGGGACTCAGCTTAATAAAATAATCCACATCATCGAATCACCCCTGCACTACGGCCAAGGATATTCGTATATTCATTAATGGTCATGATCATGCCAACAACTGTCCATCCATGCACTACGGGCCAATGAGGACTTTTACCACATCATTTGTAACATTACGGTCATGATTATACCGAATAATCCCTGGTCATAATCATACCAAGTCCATCTATGCACTACAGGCCACAGATGACTTTCAACATTTTATAAACATGAGGATGATGACAATGATATAAGAATTCAATAAAACAAGTTCAAGAATTAATTTATCCAAGAATTAACAACGTCCAAATTGTCAACATGATACTGCATTGTGGAGTAAAATTCAAGAATACTTAGAAGAATATTTTCATGAAAAGATACTGGATGAAACGCAATTATCAAGGATATTCCACAAATTTCATGGAGTATAGAAGTCAAAACTTAACCAACTGAGTATAATAAAGAATGGAATAACAAAAGAAATCACCATGCATGCGATAGACCGCACAGACAGGTTATTCCAACAGAATAATAAATAATGGAACCAGGTCCGGCGTAAACGCACAGACAGGATATTCCGACAGAATAATAAATAATGGAACCAGGTCCGGTGTAAAACACACAGACAGGATATTCCGACAGAATAATAAATAATGGAACCAGGTCCGGTGTAAAACACACAGACAGGATGTTCCAACAGAATAATAATAAAAACGGAACCAGGTCCGGTGTAAAACACACAGACAGGATGTTCCAACAGAATAATAGAAGAATGTCACCAAGTATAGGGTAGACCGCGTATACTGGTTATTCCAACAGAATAATAACGAATGGAATAACAGAAGTTCTCTTCATGAATATAAAAGAAATAATATTCCCTACCGTTTTAAAGAAGAGCTGAAATAAGGAAGTAGTTAAGTAGCAGAATACTCTTCTTCTCTCTCTCTATAGTTTCTCTCTATAGTTTCTCTCTCTAGAGTTCAGTGAATTCGTAAGAAATAATGAAGGAATGAGCTGCTATTTATAGAAAAATAGAATGCATAGTAACTAATCCATGAACGGTCCAGATTGATTACTTTAATCTGACGGTCCATATTTAAAGAAAAATCTTTTAAATAAAATATAATATATTCTATTTATAGAATAACTTTAATAAAGTATTCTGTTTTATATAAAAAGATGTTTCTGTTTTATTACGTTAATAATACGAATAAAACAAAACGTCATTATCGCTAATAATTCATATTATTAACTGACAATAATTGAATCAAACTGAGTGACTTCTCACATAAGCATTAATAATCAATACCGTGTGCTACTATGCAACCACACGTATTACTGTACTTTTACTACCGAGTAGTTCAACAGTAACAATGGTAAAACTTCCGCCGTTATTTTTAATAAAATATTTTTGTCGTTTTCTCAATCCGACAATAATTCCGTTGTGGGGTCCACCAATGATTGTGTCGTTGTACGAATATTCCCTGTTAAAACGAATATTCCCCGACCAATCGAATATTATATAACAACTTGCGTACTTTGCAAAATTTATAAATATTACCCACAACTATAACATTATATCAAATTAACTCCATAATATTCAAAAATGATATTTATAGAAAATTCATCTTTATTTATAAAAGTTGGGGTCTTACAACCTCCCCTTCTTATGAAATTTCGCCCTCGAAATTAGGGTACGTACCTGGTATGTCGAAGAGGTAAGGATACCTTGATTTCATTTCAGATTCTAACTCCCAAGTCATTTCCTCAACATCGTGGTTTCTCCACAAAACTTTGACTTGAGGTATAACCTTGGAGCGTAGAATATGTTCCTTCTTATCCAAGATTTGAACAGGAACTTCTTCATACGTCAAATCTTCCGCTATTTCGTCCGGTTCTAACTCAATAATGTGGTTCGGGTCTTCCACATATTTGCGTAACATGGATATGTGAAAAACGTTATGAACACGAGACATACTTGGCGGTAAAGCGAGTCTATAAGCCACAGTTCCTACTCGATCGAGGATTAAAAATGGACCGATGAATCGAGGATTGAGCTTTCCTCTCTTTCCAAATCTCGTAACTCCTTTCCATGGAGCAACACGTAAGAACACATGATCTCCTACATCAAATTCCACGTCCTTTCGATGAAGATCAGCATAACTCTTTTGTCGATCTTGTGAGGTTTTTATACGTTGTCGGATCGTTTGAATCTTTTCTGTAGTCATACGTACCAACTCCGGTCCCAACAACGTTGCTTCACCCACCTCATCCCAGCATACTGGAGAACGACATTTTCTTCCATACAATGCTTCGAATGGAGCCATGCCAATACTTGCTTGATAACTGTTGTTGTAGGAAAACTCCACCAATGGTAAGAACTTGTCCCAACTTCCCTTGAAGTCAAAGACACAGAGTCTTAATAGATCTTCAAGAGTTTGAATAGTCCTCTCTGATTGTCCGTCCGTCTGAGGATGATATGCTGAACTAAATCGTAAATCCGTGCCCATAGCTTTTTGTAAACTAACCCAAAATCGTGAAGTGAATCTTGGGTCTCGGTCAGAAACTATGGATACTGGCATACCATGCAGTCTTACAATCTCGTTTATGTACATACGAGCAAGACGTTCAAGTGTATAAGTTTCTCGTATCGGTAAGAAATGAGCAGACTTGGTCAATCTATCAACAATGACCCAAATCGCATCTATACCTTGAGAAACCTTAGGAAGACCGGTAACGAAATCCATGGTAATGTGCTCCCACTTCCATTCTGGAATTTCAAGTGGTTGCAATGGACCTTTTGGTACTTGATGCTCCGCTTTGACTCGTTGACAAGTTAGACACCTTGAGATAAACAACGCTATCTCTCTCTTCATATTGCTCCACCAAAATGTATGACGAAGATCATGATACATTTTGGTACTTCCAGGATGGATTGCAAACGGTGTGTTGTGCGCCTCCATCATGATTTCATACTTTAAATCAGGGTTGTTAGGAACACAAAGTCTGGAGTTGACTCGAAGTATTCCTTCTTCATCGATTCTTGCTTCCGGCATAGCACCTTCTTGCACTTTCTTTCTTATACGCATCAGCTCCAGGTCTGTAGCTTGAGCAGCTTTAAATTTATCGATTAAAGTCGGTTCTACTCGTATATTCGCCATCATCACATGGGTCCCTGGAGTCTTTAACTCTATCTCCATCCTTTGCAAATCACACAAAATGGGCCTTTGTGTTGACAATATCGCACAATATCGCACTCGTACTTGCATATGATCTTCTACTCAATGCGTCAGCTACCACGTTCGCTTTTCCAGGATGGTATTGAATGGTATGATCATAATCTTTCAACAGTTCAAGCTAACGTCATTGTCGCATGTTGAGTTCCTTTTGAGTGAAGAAATATTTAAGGCTTTTATGATCCGTAAAGATCTCCACCTTCTCCCCATACAAGTAATGCCTCCAAATTTTAAGTGCAAAGACAACAGCTGCCAACTCTAGATCATGAGTAGGATAATTCCTCTCATATTCCTTGAGTTGTCTTGATGCATAGGCTATGACTTTTCCATGTTGCATGAGAACGCATCCCAACCCTTTGCTCGAAGCATCACTGTAGATGACAAATCCCTCCGAGCCAGATGGTATTGTTAGAACAGGTGCTGAAATGAGTCTCCTCTTGAGTTCTTGAAAACTCTGCTCACATTCTTCGCTCCAACCGAACTTTGTATCTTTCCGAGTCAGCTGAGTTAATGGAGTAGCGATTCGAGAAAATCCTTCCACGAATCTCCGATAATAACCAGCTAAACCAAGAAAGCTACGTACTTCGGTCACTGATTTAGGTTGCTCCCAGCTTTGAATAGCTTCAATCTTTGCCGGGTCAACCGATATTCCACGACTTGATACTACGTGCCCAAGGAATGCTACCTCTTCCAGCCAGAACTCGCATTTCTTCAACTTGGCATAAAGTTTGTATTCACGAAGCTTTTGGAGTACCAACCTCAAGTGTTGCTCATGATCTTCACGGCTTTTGGAATAAACAAGGATGTCATCGATAAAGACGACCACAAAGTGATCCAAATATTCCTTGAATACCCTGTTCATCATATCCATGAAGGCAGCAGGAGCATTAGTCAATCCAAAAGACATAACTAAGAATTCATAATGCCCATACCGAGTTCTGAAGGCAGTCTTTGGAATATCCTCAGTTCTAACCTTCAGCTGATGATATCCAGAACGAAGATCGATCTTTGAAAAGAATTGTGCTCCTTGCAACTGGTCAAACAGGTCATCAATACGTGGCAATGGGTACCTATTTTTGATGGTGACATGATTCAACTCCCGATAATCAATACAAAGTCGCATACTCCCATCTTTCTTCTTCACGAACAGAACAGGAGCACCCCAAGGAGAAGTACTAGGACGAATAAAACCAATGTCTAACAATTCCTGCAGTTGGGTCTTTAACTCCTGAAGTTCAATAGGAGCCATTCGATATGGGGCTTTGGAAATGGGTTTTGTACCGGGTTCAAGGTCGATACAAAATTCAATTTCACGCTCTGGGGGTAGGCCAGGAAGTTCTTCGGGAAATACGTCAGGAAATTTATTAACAACAGAAATATCATTCAAAGCTGACGTATTTTTGTTTAGATCTGTGACATGAGCTAAGAAAGCTTGACATCCGTTTTTCAATAAACGAATAGCTTTATGGCTTGAGATGACAGCGATTGATTTTAATGGTTTGGTTGCTTGAATTCGCATAATAGGTCGATTAGGAATATGAAAGCTAACAACCTTACGAAAATAATCAATTTTTGCATGATGAGTAGTTAACCAATCAATCCCTAGAATCACGTCAAATGCAAGTATTTTTAATGAAATAAGATCGACAGGTAATGTGTGGGTACCAACTTGAACCAAACAAGACTTATAAACCGTGGATGTAATGAAGGTTTCTCCCAATGGAGTTTCAACTGCTAAGTCAAAGTCTAATTTCTCCGGAATCAAATTTAATCGATGAGCGCAAGTAGGAGAAATAAAAGAATGGGTAGAACCGGTATCAAATAAAGTATAGACTTCGTTAGAGTTTATGATAAGCTTACCCGTGATGACCTCATTCGGGTTCCTTGCTTTCTGGGAGTTCACAACAAACGCTCTCCCTTGCACAACCGGTTTTGACTTTTCTGGGACGGCCTTTGGTGCCTCCATCCTAGCTGAATTTGTCTTCGGTAAACGACAAAATCGGGCTAAATGACCTTCTCTTCCACAATTATAACATGCTTTGGACGGCATCGCGCAGTTTGGACTGATGTGCCCCTCCCCTCCGCATTTGAAACATATGATAGGTGGTCGTTCTCCTTCCTTAACGACAGGTGCTGGTGCTGACGTCTTTCCATCATTGTTGAATCTCCTCTTCTTGAAATGCCCATTCTTATTATTTTGGCCCTGATTACCACCGAAGTGGTTACCATTTCTGGCCTGTTGATTCCCTCCACGCTTGTTGTCACCGCTTCGATGACTGCTTTCACTGGTATTATCATTTTGTCGGCTGCTCTCTTTTGGTTGCGTTGTCTCGTTATCGCGCTCCACCAACTGAGCCCTATTTACAACATCTGAATACAAACACAGTTTATGAGAAACAAGATGTTGACGTATCTCCGGCTTCAAACCTCTTAAAAACATCCGCGTCATTCTTTCTTCATTATCCACCAGGTGGGACGCAAACCGGGATAACTCCACAAATTTTGCCTCGTACTGCGACACGGTCATATTATTCTGCTCCAATTTGATGAACTCCACCTCCTTCATGTGACGAATACTCTCGGGAAAGTATTTGTCGTTAAACAGCTCTTGGAACTTCTCCCAAGACATCTTCAGTGCGGCAGGTTGAGTACGCTTTATCGATTCCCACCAGTAATCTGCCTCTCCTCGCAACATAAAGGCGGCAAAGGGAACCTTTTGCTCCTCGGAGCAACCCAAGACATCAAATATCTTGGTGATCTGCTTTATCCATGTTTCAGCTACAAGTGGTTTGGGTTCTCCCTTAAACTCCGGTGGTCCCAGCTCCTTAAACTGTTTAGCGGTGACCGCCTGAGAGTTTCCAGTATTTCCACCTACGTTGTGGACAGGAGCCGCTTTCACCTGTTGTTGCATGAATTGCATAAAACCTCTGAACATTCCATCATTCATCATCTGGTCAGTGTTGTTGTTTGCATGAGGATTGTCACCTTCCTGA
This sequence comes from Panax notoginseng, assembly GCA_016801055.1. Taxonomy (NCBI): domain Eukaryota; kingdom Viridiplantae; phylum Streptophyta; class Magnoliopsida; order Apiales; family Araliaceae; genus Panax; species Panax notoginseng. The sequence continues at coordinate 43,825,274 of CM029019.1, read as the reverse complement.
TGAACATTATCCTAATTATTGATATGTGGTGAATCAATAATCGCCTATGCTCCATTGCTATTCTCAACATTCTCAGATGCCATTTTCAGATACTGCCACAAAATAAAAGTTAATTGATATGTCATATATTATCCTTATATTATGACCGACCAATTAAATACCATGCAAATAAACTTAGGTAGGTCATACTAGCGAAGGAATTCCCCGTCTCTCCCCTCCTAGTTCTATTCTCACATCTTAGCCAGGGATCATATCCCTAAGCTCTGATACCAACTGTGACGCCCCCAAAATTAGGTATACATCACCCATCTTGGGTCGTCAGATACATAGTAAAGAATACAAATACAACTGATTAATACAACTGTCGTGTACAATACGACAAAACATAAACTGTGAGTTTGAATACAAATATTATCTTCTAGAGAGTATTCATACTCAAAAGGAGTCCTCATTACATTTATTAACACACCATTACATAGAATAGTGAGGACTACTAACTAATACTATCATTCGGACCATCACTCCGTTTCCCGACTTGCCCCAGCTACGTTCTCATTTCCTGAAGAGAACAGTGAAAGAAAGGGTGAGCTCAACTAGCCCAGTAAGAAATATTATGACTAAGATAATGCAGAATAAATTATCATTAGCCTTCAACAATGTTAAACTGATAAAATATAATAGACATCAAGTTTAACTGCAGCGGAACAAGCAATCCATTAAAAGAGTCAAGTAGAAAATAAACTCTACTATCTTTTATGATTTAAAAGATTTTCCAACACTGTGATCGCTGGGACTCAGCTTAATAAAATAATTCACATCATCGAATCACCCCTGCACTACGGCCAAGGATATTCGTATATTCATTAATGGTCATGATCATGCCAACAACTGTCCATCAACGCACTACGGGCCAATGAGGACTTTTACCACATCATTTGTAACATTACGGTCATGATTATACCGAATAATCCCTGGTCATAATCATACCAAGTCCATCTATGCACTACAGGCCACAGATGACTTTCAACATTTTATAAACATGAGGATGATGACAATGATATAAGAATTCAATAAAACAAGTTCAAGAATTAATTTATCCAAGAATTAACAACGTCCAAATTGTCAACATGATACTGCATTGTGGAGTAAAATTCAAGAATACTTAGAAGAATATTTTCATGAAAAGATACTGGATGAAACGCAATTATCAAGGATATTCCACAAATTTCATGGAGTATAGAAGTCAAAACTTAACCAACTGAGTATAATAAAGAATGGAATAACAAAAGAAATCACCATGCATGCGATAGACCGCACAGACAGGTTATTCCAACAGAATAATAAATAATGGAACCAGGTCCGGCGTAAACGCACAGACAGGATATTCCGACAGAATAATAAATAATGGAACCAGGTCCGGTGTAAAACACACAGACAGGATATTCCGACAGAATAATAAATAATGGAACCAGGTCCGGTGTAAAACACACAGACAGGATGTTCCAACAGAATAATAATAAAAACGGAATCAGGTCCGGTGTAAAACACACAGACAGGATGTTCTAACAGAATAATAGAAGAATGTCACCAAGTATAGGGTAGACCGCGTATACTGGTTATTCCAACAGAATAATAACGAATGGAATAACAGAAGTTCTCTTCATGAATATAAAAGAAATAATATTCCCTACCGTTTTAAAGACGAGCTGAAATAAGTAAGTAGTTAAGTAGCAGAATACTCTTCTTCTCTCTCTCTATAGTTTCTCTCCATAGTTTCTCTCTCTAGAGTTCAGTGAATTCGTCAGAAATAATGAAGGAATGAGCTGCTATTTATAGAAAAATAGAATGCATAGTAACTAATCCATGAACGGTCCAGATTGATTACTTTAATCTGACGGTCCATATTTAAAGAAAAATCTTTTAAATAAAATATAATATATTCTATTTATAGAATAACTTTAATAAATTATTCTGTTTTATATAAAAAGATATTTCTGTTTTATTACGTTAATAATACGAATAAAACAAAACGTCATTATCGCTAATAATTCATATTATTAACTGACAATAATTGAATCAAACTGAGTGACTTCTCACATAAGCATTAATAATCAATACCGTGTGCTACTATGCAACCACACGTATTACTGTACTTTTATTACCGAGTAGTTCAACAGTAACAATGGTAAAACTTCCGCCTTTATTTTTAATAAAATATTTTTGTCGTTTTCTCAATCCGATAATAATTCCGTTGTGGGGTCCACCAATGATTGTGTCGTTGTACGAATATTTCCTGTTAAAACGAATATTCCCCGACCAATCGAATATTATATAACAACTTGCGTACTTTGCAAAATTTATAAATATTACCCACAACTATAACATTATATCAAATTAACTCCATAATATTCAAAAATGACATTTATAGAAAATTCATCTTTATTTATAAAAGTTGGGGTCTTACAGAAATCGAAATGATATGTTGTTTATTATCGGTTCAGTTTACTTTATAACTGTTGATTCGTTGTAGAAGTATCGTTCAAAGAAAATATTTAATTCGTTCAACTAACTGTTATTGTTGCTATTACTTGCTGGGCACTCAAATGCTCATCCTTGCTTAAATTTAAATGTTTTCAGCTAAAGGTGAACAACCTGAAGGCTCTTCTAAGAACAAAGGGAAAGGGAAGGTCGCTGAATGAATGATAAGGCTATCTTTTGTAATAACTAGACTATATTAGGGTAATGATGATATATATTAATTATCATGTAATGAAACGAATGTTTGAAGGTTTCGTACTTGAGATTGAAAACTCTGATAATATGTATATTAAATTTGATAATCTATATTATTGTTATTATTATTAGTATTATTCTGCTCATAGAAATGGTATCGTGAATAACCGAGTTCGGGTTTCAAGTACCCGAGTTTGGGGTCTTCACAAGTTGGTATCAGAGCTATAAGCATGAATTTGCGAAGAGCCCCGAGCCTCTCGCTAGTGACTTCCTTGTGTGGAATGCACCGATTCCAGACTCTCCATAGGGGACGCCGAGCCAGTCGGTGGCAAGCCGATAGGTACCACTGTGAGGTGCTATGGTTGGAAGCACCATGAAAGTTACAGGTTGGTATCAGAGCTATAAGCATGAATTTGTGAAGAGCCCCGAGCCTCTCGCTGGTGACTTCCTTGTGTGGAATGCACCGAAGCCAGACTCTCCGTAGGGGACGCCGATTCAGTCGGTGGCAAGTTGATAAGTACCCTTGTAAGGTGCTATGGTTGGAAGCACCATGAAAGTCACAAGTTGGTATCAGAGCTTAGGGTTAAAAACCTTAGATGGGCTAGACCTTAGGCTATAACTTTAGAACAGAGGGAAACGTTGAAAATATAAATAACTAATATGGAGTTTAAAAAGGAGATGAATTGAATAAATTCATCGTAAGACAAAATAAAAGATAACTTATATAAAATTATTATGTGCTGTGTGTATATACTATATGCTAGTCTAGATAAATTATGTGTGTAAATGTCAGATAGAAAGGATTAGGATACCCTCAGATCGTCAAGAAGAAGTTAATCTCCATACCTGAGCCAATATCAAAGCCAATAGCTGAAATAGAGGCTCACATTGAAAGCTACCTCAATGAGGTGGTTAGTTTGAAAAGTGTAGTACCAGACCCAGAGGCGATAATATGTCTGATAGGTAAAGTATAGTTAAAGAATATGTGGTCAATGTCGAGTTCTTAAACTCGTATGTTTGTGGTGAGTTCTTAAACTCATAATGTATGGTAAGTTGGATGAACTAGGTGTAGTTAGGTGTGAATGGATTATTGAGGATAATGGGAATAGACAGATTTCTAAGCAATTGATTATTAGTGAAGGCGTAAGAAATAAGTAGTAGTAGTATTACTATGAATGATTCTATGTTGTGTATATGATAGGTATATTTGTATTAGGTAATATTTTTCAAATTTTGTATAAGTTGTGTCAGCGATTTCCTACTTTTAAGTCACAAAGAGATAGTGGATGATTAAAGCAATATGTGCTATGGTATGTCAAGTGATATGAGTATGAATTTATATGGATTAATAAAATAAGTTGGTATAAATATAGTAGTTAATTATATGAGTACTGGTTAATGCAGAAAACTAAATTTTGAAAATCTAATATTTTGAGTACATGAATATACGAATAGAAAGTTTTGTGTTATATGATTATACGTATATGATAAGGCTTAGAATAAAGAATAAATTGTGATAATGCCGCCAAGGAAATGAAAACGAAATACACGGACAGAAGAACCTGTCAACAAAGCTTGAAGACAACCAGGACCGATACAGAATTTTGCGAATATGGACGATCAAGCTATGCAGAACAAAATACCAGTCACCAGAAGATCAGCCAGATAATTGATCGATGAACGTCAAAGACTCCAAGGCAATCAGATCGCCAGGATTTAGAAGATCAACTGACCCGGTGGAAGCATTTGTGATAGCTACGATAACGAAGGGGCAAAAGATAGTTTTGTCACCTAAACGATAAAAAGGAAAGGAGATAAAGGGGAAGTCTGTGTATTTTAAGTATGAATCAATAGAGTATAAGGTGGAAGATTGTTCAAGAAGGAGAAAGGAGGCCAGGAATGTGCAAACAAGGAAAGGCAGCAGGACATTGGCGACGACGGAACCAACATCAATAAACAAACCAACGAAATCAACCGCAAACGTCTTCAACTTGTCCGTTCAAGAAACTATAGCAGCCGGGGATGCAATCCAGGTATTACTCGAACAAATTTTATTTTTTTATATATTATTTTCTTATATATAGTAAATTATTTTATAAAAAAATTTTGAGGAGGAATTTGAGTTCTTTTAGAAACTAATTTTTCCGTTTAATCAGAAAGACAAGCTTTATGTGAATAGTTAAAGATCAGTTCGATCAACGTTGATCAAGATCTATTTACGATGATTGTGTATGCTATGTAACCGTGTATGTATATGTTTTTAAACGGTGATTCCGGGGACGGAATCTTTATAAGGGATGGTGAATGAACAACCCGATATTTTCTACATAAATAAATAAGAAATTTTGCGTATAAATTTTTTTTTATATTAAGGATGATAATTTGTACAAGATAATGAGTATATGTATTTACGTGGTAAATAAAAATATATTTATTACATAAATGTTTACAAATAATTTTATTTTAGAATTATTGATTATTATAGAGTATATTCTAATAATAATTAAATTATGGTAGAAATATTTTATTAATTATTTTCCATGATTATATAGTCATATATTATTTAAATAATATATGGAGTGATTTTTAGAACAATTATAATAATTATTAAATTATATGAATTTTAGTACAGGCTATTAAGTTAATTATTTTACCTTAATTATTAAGGTTAAATATGAGGAATAAATCAGATATGGAATCCAAACCCTAATTTTGGATTATTGTCAAGGTATGAGAATAATAATATAATACTAATTATATTTTGATTTTTCAGTGCTATGAATATGTACTGTATTTCCGTATTGATAATGGTAGGTCAATTACGGTGTATTATGACCAAACCCTAGTAATAATGTTAAACCCTAATTTGAGATCCAAATTAGAGTGCAAGATTATTTTATAAGTGTGTTATATAATTTATGTCGTGTATTAAATGTATTAATTAGGTGAACCCTAATTAAAATTCTAGAAACCCTAATTTTTAGAAAACCCTAATTAATATTTCTAAAATCCTAAATAATTTTTGGAGATGAGGAACCCTAATTTGAAATTTAAATTAGAGTTCGAGATTGGTTGTAATTATGTTAATGTGATTATTAACAAGTATTATAATTACAATTGTTAATTTTAGAAACCCTAATTTTTTAAACCCTAATTTGATAATTAGAAAAATCTAATTATAATCGGTAACCCTAATTATCAAAATCTTAAACCCTAATTGCTATTTTAACAAGGTTAATGATAATTATATGATCTAAACCCTAATGTTCATGTATAGTGTAATTAGAAGATTAATCACAATTAGAAAATCCTAATTTCAAAATTTTAGAAACTAAAATTTATTTAATTTTTATTTGATTTTATTTATTTTTGTGCAAACTCTAATTGCTAAATTCTATTATTATTTTGTGCTAAACCCTAAGGGTTAAACCCTAAGGGTTTGCCAAGTTCTATTTTGCCCTTAAAAATCTAAACCAAATGACCATTATACCCCTAATTGCATTATTTTGGCTAACATGTAGGTTTTGACAATAGGATGGGTTGGTGACCAACTTGTTTGACATATGTGACTTAGAAACACTGAACTCAGCCATTCAATCAGCCATTACATTGCATCTAGCATTATATAATAGATTGGAGAGAAAGAAAAAAATTATTTTGTTCACTTATTTTGTCCAACACCCAAACCTTCTCTCTCAAGCTCCAAACCTCCGAAAATATAAGCTATATTAGTCCCAAATCAAAGCCCCACGATCAACCATAACATAACAGAAGCCATAAATCAAAAGATTGATCATCAAGGTATAAAAACCCTAGCATAATTTATGTCCATAGATTTTGTGTTAGATGTTAGTTTTTATTGTTAAAATATGTTGGTTGTAGTCCATTTTGACGATCTGGGTTGCTAAATGTTGGATCCATAACATTTAGAAGCTCGGATTTATATTTTTCAAAAATCTGGAAAATTTGGTCTTGGTGGTCTGACAACGAATGTCAGACCATATATCTCTGTGATCTGTTACGAATTTTGTGTTTTTAAGCTTTGATCTGGTAGTATGCTATAAGATCTTTGATCTGAAACTGGAATCAAAGTCAGATCGTAAGCCAGTAGAAAGTTATTAACGGTCAAAGGTCGTTGACCGGCATTGACCGGGCATTTTCTGGGCAGCCCAGAAAGCCAAGAACCGCCTCTGACAAGTTTTTCAAGCGTTCAGATCTGTCATGTTATTGTTGATCTGTGTTTATGGATGTATCTAAGTTATACTATGTTGCTTGTATTATATTCTCATGCCTTCAGATCACATATATAGTAAATAGGTTGAAATTTATGGCCGGTCAAACTAGTGAAGCCGATCATGTTTTCTATTTTCTGGGTAACCCAGAAAACGTAAGAACATGACGACTGACATAGTTTGACCAGATTTGATCTTGCGGTTTTGACGTTGTTGTTATGATTTTATGTAATAGATCTACTCTCTTGCATGCTAGCTACAATCTAGAACTCTTAAATCACTAAAATATTGCACGGATTTCAAGTTGTGGAAGCCCAAAAGTGTATGCTCGAACTGTTCTTCATTTCTGGGTAACCCAAAAATGAAGAACAGCCTCTGACAACACTTTTGGAGGCTCAGATCTCCTTAGTTATAGGTGTTATGATTATTTTTGTTGTTGTGTCATGTATACGTGCACTAGTACTACAAGATCTAGTTCATAGTTAGTCCAGAAACACTTTGTGTGATGAAAAATTCGTGGTCAAACATACCAACTCGGTTACTGACTTGATTTTTGGGTTTTGCTTGAAGAACACCAAGAACACCTATAGCGACGGTTCTGTCGCTATAGGTGGTCTTTAGCGACAGACAGCTTATTATTTTTCAAAAATTAATTTTAAATAGAAAAAAATAGTTTTTTATTATTAAAAATACAAATTAAATTATTAAAAATTATTTTAGATTCTGAAAATTAGTTTTTAATTATTTTAAATATATTTCATGAATATTTAATATTTTTTAAATATTAAAAGTATTTAATTTATTTAATTATAATATTAAATAAATTATTTAAAAATAATTTTAATATTAGAAAAATCATTAAAAATTATATTATGATATAAGAAAATATTTTAAGTTATTTTTAATGACTTTTAATATTTTGTGATAAATTTCATTAATAAATTGATATTAATGGTAATTAATTTATTTACTAAATGAATTAAATAAATTAATTAAAAATGATTTTATTATATTAAAAATCATTTTAAATAATAATAAGGTATTTAAAAATATTTTAAGTTATAAAATATAACTTTTAATATTTAAAGATAAATTTCATTAATTAATTATTATTAATGATATTAAAGTTATTTAATAATTATATTAAATAATTTAGTTTAAAAATAATTTTTATATTATAATAATTATTTTAAATGAAAATAAAGTGTTTAAAGATATTTGAAGTTATAAAACATAACTTTTAATATTTATAGAATAATTTCATTAATAATTTAATATTAATAATTATTAAGTTATTATTAATGAAATTAAATTTATTTAATAATTATATTAAATAAATAGTTTATAAATGGTTTTATTAATTTAAAAATCATTTAAAAGGATATAAATGAATTAAAAATATTTTAAGTTATGAATAATGACTTTTAATATTTTGATAAATAGAACATTAATACCTTAATATTAATGGTAATTATTTAGAAATAATTTTAAATGTTTTAAAAATTATTTAAGGGTAATATTAATACTTTAAAAATATTTTGAGTTATTATAAATAACTTTAATATTTTAGAAATGATTTCATTAATAGTTTAATATTAATTAGATATTAATGATAATAGAATTATTTAGTATTTAAATCATTTAATAATGATTCCGAGATTTGAAAATTCATGATAAATAATATTAAATGTTTAAAAACTATTATAAGTCATTTAAAAATAATATGACTGATATTAAGTTACAGTACAGAGTCTTAGACTCGATAATTACCTAATAAAGTTGTCGGTACACCGACATGTTTCAGAAATTGATCTAGACTTAGATAATGTGATTAGATAAGTGATTATTTGTGATTCAATGGTTGTTCAACCTATGTGCCAATGTGATTAGGGAATGTGCTGACTGCAATAAACAGTATTATATGATATCTTATGTTATTCTAATCAGACAAATGATCTATTTAATGATAGGTCTTGATAGAAAAGATAAATCTAAGTTGTGTAAGCAGCAGACAAGACAAGTATCTAACTCTTTGTATTTACTTTATGCAACGGACATGCGTAAGATAATATCTGATTATTAAGTAAGTTATTTCAACCTTTATATATACTTATGCAATGATTCTGTATAAGTAAGTTATTAAACTATAATTGTTGTACGAGTTCCTTTATTCTGTTATTATTGATCAAATTATATATTCTGATCGTTAATTTCTAAAACATGGTTATACAAGTGTCCCCACTTGGATAATCATTATATTTTATCACATGTTGATACATACTTATCGGTGTTCAGTATGTATAAGTTGAATTAAAAGTCGTCTAAGCTATTTGATACAGCTAGACATATATTTAAAGTTGTTGTTGAACAAGATAAAATTTTATCCAACTAAATTGTTTTGGTTTGAATTCAAGACTGGTATGAACATCCCAAATATGGGAAACTTTTATGCGCCTAAGGCGGGAATGCTGGAGGAAAATATCGTCCTTTAATGTAGTATTAATCAATACAGGGTATAACGGGCTGATCACCCCCCGTGCCCGTAAGTAATGACGGTTTACAGATGAAGTTCTGTTTAACCTTTTCAAAAATAGAAAATTATGTTCATAGTTTGTCAACTGATCCTCATTTATAGTCAGTACGTAGTTTCAAAAATTTGAAATTGAAATGATATGTTGTTTATTATCGGTTCAGTTTACTTTACAACTGTTGATTCGTTGTAGAAGTATCGTTCAAAGAAAATATTTAATTCGTTCAGCTAACTGCATGTTATTGTTGCTATTACTTGCTGGGCACTCAAATGTTCATCCTTGCTTAAATTTAAATGTTTTCAGCTAAAGGTGAACAACCTGAAGGCTCTTCTAAGAACAAAGGGAAAGGGAAGGTCGCTGAATGGATGATAAGGCTATCTTTTGTAACAACTAGACTATATTAGGGTAATGATGATATATATTAATTATCATGTAATGAAACGAATATTTGAAGGTTTCGTACTTGGGATTGAAAACTCTGATAATATGTATATTAAATTTGATAATCTATATTATTGTTATTATTATTAGTATTATTTCGCTCATAAAAATGGTATCGTGAAGCACTGAGTTAGGGTTTCAAGTACCCGAATTTGGGGGCGTCATAATCATAATCCTTAATTAACTCCAACCACCTTCTCTGGCGCATATTCAAGTCCTTCTATGTAAAAATATATTTCAGACTCTTGTGGTCTGTATAAATTTCACACCTCTCCCCATAGAGATAGTGTCTCCAAATCTTCAAAGAAAATACCACCGCAGCTAACTCCAAGTCGTGGGTCGGATACCCCTTCTCATAGTCCTTCAATTGTCATGACGCATACGCAATGACCCTGCCGTATTGTATAAGCACACAACCCAGTCCTTTATGCGACGCATCACTATAAACCACAAAATTTCCTCTGTCATCCGGAAGAGATAACACAGGAGCCGAACTCAACCTCTTCTTAAGCTCTTAGAAACTTTTCTCACACTTCTCTGTCCAAACAAATTTTGCCAATTTTCTAGTCAAATTCGTCAACAGAGTCACGATCTTCAAAAAGTCCTGAGTGAATCTTCTATAATAACCTGCCAATCCAAGAAAACTTCTTACTTTCGACGGCGTTTTCGGCTTATCCCAGTTTATCACAGCTTCGACTATGGAGGGATCTACTGAAATTCTGTCTTTGTCAATCACATGTCCGAGAAATTGTACCCGCTCAATACAAAATTCACATTTTAAAAACTTGGCATACAACTTTTCCCTTCACAACGCTTTGTAATGCTTCTAACATTACCTTCAAATGCTCTTCATGTTCTTCCTTGGTTTTCGAGTATACCAAAATGTCATCGATGAACACCACCACGAATTTATCCAAAAACGATTTAAACACCCTGTTCATCAAGTCCATAAACGCTGCAGGAGCATTTGTTAGACCAAATGACATCACCTGGAATTCATAGTGACCATAACGAGTCCTAAATGCTGTCTTCGGAACATCCTCTGGTCTCACCTTCAATTGATGATAACCACTCCTCAAGTCTATTTTGGAAAAGTATCTCGCTCCCTTCAATTGATCAAACATGTCGTCGATCCTCGGTAATGGATATCGATTCCTAATTGTGACCTTATTCAGTTCTCTATAGTCGATGCAGAGCCGCATCGTTTTGTCCTTCTTTTTCACAAATAACACCGGCGCTCCCCACGGTGATACACTCGGTTGAATGTACTTCTTGTCCAGTAACTCTTGCAGTTATACCATTAATTATTTCATCTCTATCGGAGCCATCCGATACGGTGCCTTTGATATTGGGGTCGTTCCTGGCGCTAAATTGATCACAAACTCAACCTCTCTATCTGGCAGAAGTCCTGGAAGATCATCTGGAAATACATCTACGAAGTCCCTCACTACTGGTATCTCTTCTATCTTTGGGTTCTCTTTATGACTGTCGACTATGTAGGCTAGATATTCTACACAGCCTCGTATTAACAACTTCCTGGCCTGCATCATCGTCAGACAACTCGCTTGTCTAGGAGACTTGCTTTCATAATACACAACCTTTGACGGATTCATAAGGTTAATACACTTCTTCTGGCAATCAATTACAGTCCCGTAATTGAATAGCCAACCCATTCCCAAGATAACATCAAATTCCCCAAGTCTGATAGGGATAAGATCTACGTTCATGATGTTACCCTTAATATCCACCCTACAGTTCTTGTGTACGTACTTAACAGGGATCACTTCTCTATTCGCAATCTCTATGTTCATGGGGTATTCTAAACTTATCCTTAGGCACTTCTAAGTTCTTAGCAAAGTCATCAGATATAAATGAACAAGTAGCACCCGAATCAAATAGTAAATAAGCATTAACTTTATTGATCGGAATGATACCTGACACCACATCGCGAGACTGTACAGCATCATGTACTGTCATGTTAAAAGTCCTGACAGCTTGTCTGTTGGTTGCGGTTGGTCCCGTGATGGTCAGAGCACTTCCACCACTGTTTCCCCTATTTCCTCCTGATCTTGCCCCTCCAGATCCTTTCTTAGGACAGTCCCTTGCAAGATGGTCCTTTAAGCCACAAGTGAAGCAGACGCCCTTCTTTGGGTTAGGACAATTAGGTGCTATGTGGCCTTCCTGACCATAATTGTAGAACACTCATTTTCCTTTCATGCAAACTCTCAGATGAGCTTTCCCGCAGGTCGGATATGCTTCAATCCTCTTCTTTTGATCTCCTTGCTGATTTCCAGATGATGAGTTGTCAGACCACCTTCTCTTCTGATTGTTACTTCCTCCCGTGTTACTTCCACTAGCCTTATTCACTCCCTCGTTTTCACTCTTCTTCTTCTGATCCTGATTATACTTAGTCACCGCATTTCTCCCACCTTCAGTGAGTATGGCCTTCTCCAGTACTCCAGCAAACGTCTTCAACTGAAACATCGACACTTTACTATACAATTAGGGCTTTAGTCCTTGTTCAAACCTTCTTGCTTTTCTCTCATCCGTGTGCACTTGATATGTGGCGAACCTAGCCAACTCATTGAAACTTGCTGCATAATCTGACACAGACATATTTCCTTGCTTCAATTCTAGAAATTGTACCTCTATTTGGTTCTGCAAACTTGACAGAAAGTACATCTCGAAGAACATCTCCTTAAATCTCTCCCAAGTGATCATACCCTCTCCTCCACGGACCTTATTTACTTGCCACCAATAACTGGCTTCATATTTTAGCATGAATGTTGTGTAAGCAGTTTTTTGGTCCTCTCTAACTCTGGCGACATCAAAAACTTTCTCCATCTCCATAACCTAAGTTTGAGCTTTTATCGGGTTCATGGACCCTTTGAACTCTGGCGGTCCCACCGCCTTGAAATCCTTGAAGGTCGTATTGGGTGGAGCTTGAGGTTGATTATTAATCGCTCCAGCTAATAAGTTCACCAATTGCTGAACGGGGTTAGCATTGGTGTTGTTTTTATTATTCGTTGATTCTTCTTGAGCTGGTTGACGATTTGGTCTTCTTCTCGATGACATATTTCTGTTAAAATATATGCTTATTAGATCTTTCTCCAATTCTCAAATTATTTAAAGCTTAACTCAAACAATTTAACATAATCATTTAATACATTTTCTCAAACAACTTGATATATTTATTTAAATCAAAAGTTTAAACAAACTACGATAGCATCACTGCTATTTACATCAATTATCCCTAGATAAAGAATCTACAGGATTTAAAACATTAAAATATTCTTTTGTTTATAAACACATCAGAATTTACATTTTTAACTACCAGATAGGTTTTCACATAATTAAACTATTACTATCACTGCCTGTTAAGGCGTTGAATAGCCTTGCTACGCTCTTCTTCCATAATACGGGACATCGTCCTGCAATCTAGCATGTACGATGGTAGTCCTTTGAACTGGATTGGGTATCTCATAACTCGATCCTGGGCCTCATCCATTGTAATAAGAAGTGTATAGTACGTCTCTTCAAGCTTAGCCTTCTTCGCACGAAAATCCTCTTCTGTAAATTCAGCACGACGTGATTCCCTTTCCCAGGCCTCCTCTGCTTTGGTCAGCCTTGCTGAGCTCTCTTTCAGTTCATTCTTCAACTTCTCTATTTCCTCGGACTTCTCCTTGGTTTGACCCTTCTCTTGAACCAAATCCCACTCTACGTTTCATAGACGTGTGTGGAGAGTGACTACCTCCCTATCCCTCTACTAGATTGTAAGCAGTTGAATAACCGTCCGCTCATTCAGCTCCTGAACAGTGTCACGTAACTCTATGTTACGGTCATATAGCTCATTGTACATCTCAGCACTGATAGAGTGTGGTGGGAACTCATCTTCCTCCTCTTCTTCCTCAGGATCCTCCTCTAGATCAGTCTCAGGCTCATACTTCTGACCAACAACAGTGATCAACGGAGATAGCTCTCTCTGTACCAACTGCTCCCTGACGACAAGAATGTCTCGGGGTTCCTCCTCCCAAGCTCGACTAGATCCTCCAACATCCGACATCCTGATAACACAATTTTAAGTTTTAGTTACAAACCAATACTCGCAAGCACATAAGTTTATCACATAAACACATTAAGTCTTTTATTATCTTCAATAAATTAAGGAATTCATTTCTTAGAACTCGATAAGAGTTTATCACCACTATGTTCTCGATCTCCTATAAGGCTACTACCTAAGATTGTTTCCCCCACATAAGGTTCATAACCTACAGCTTTGATACCAACTTGTGACACCCCCAAATCTGAGTACTTCAATTCCCACATGATTTTGGTATTCACTATACAAACATCATGAATCTATCAACCCATAATAATTGAAAACCCATAAATAGGTAGAAATAAATCCTCTCCTTAAGGAGTTACATCATCTGAAATAATTACATCAATCCCAGGTCATACTAACCTTAAATCTTAAATGCGGAAACATAAACAAATAATAGTCTTACACAACATTGACATAAGTCTAAAATATAAATACATAACATAATCATATAAACAACAAGTCTTTATCTCTTGTTAATCTTGCCCTTGTCTTTGCTAGTAGAAGGCTCGTCGGACCTTTCATTCTTTAATGCAATATTATTATTATGCAAGAGTGAGCACGATTGCCCACAAGTATAATGATATGACAATAAATAATAACATCTGAATAAATCAAAGACTTCTGAAATAGAAAACTCGGCTTTTGAATTAAGAATGGATAACAAGAATCAAAAGAACTTATGAGGGTCATAAGACCTTTAACTATGTCCTAGGTTGTCAAGTGTTTATACTTGAAACCTTTAACAGTCATAAGACTATGGACTCTTCTTCTCGTACTTAGGGGAATCAACCCTTAGTACCATACTGTGCACAATATCTTAACGCTAAAGCGTAAATAATCCCCTATAACAGGGTTGTTCATCTCAGTTTGACATTAGAGTTCGTACCAAAGGAAGTTTATTTTGGATAAGCTCAACCATGGTTCTGAAATTTAGAACGTTCATCAACTATGGACTAGTCGAATCAATAAAGGTTTGCTAGTCTTACAAGGTTCAATAATAATTACTATTCAAATAACATTCAAGATGTATACAATCGAATAAGTATTGTATAACAGGAATCATGCTTTAAAAGAATCATAGTATCTAATGTGAAGTTTTGAACTTGAACAATTAAGGACAAGAACTTACTCGATATAGAATACGAGTCTAAGATTTGATCAATGAATAATTTAGAATTTACGGAAAAACTTGCTTAACAACAATAATTTAAGAATAGAATACTTCCTCAAAGTAAAAGTAAGGTTTAGAAACTTGACTCTTGCACAAGCTACGATTAATTCACGTTCTTTATTAAATCCTACATATCAATACATTCACAATAACCATTAATCAATAGTTCGATATACCTATCGAATCCCAACATTGGTCTTTGAATATGTTATTGAACTTTTAAGTCTTATTAATTAATCACATAATGTAAGTTAATTAACATATTATTATATGCTTGACATGTCTTCATATTCATTACATTAGGTTTTAAAAAACACATTTTCAAAACTTGAACACTTAGAAAAATTTCTGAAGTTCTGCAGGTAGGGCGCGGACGTGCTACATTTGTTCTCTAAAGTGGCACGGGCGCGCTGCACGGCGCAGGCGCGCTCCATTCATTCTTTGGAGCGGCGCGACCGCGCTACGACGCAGACCCAGATTTTGCAGTTCGCGAAGAACACATAGAACCGCCCAATAAATCCCAAATTAAACTAACACGATGAATTCTAATGCTACCCATGAATTATAGACTTCACAAAAACATCATACAAAGCCTCTAGCATGATTCTAACACTTAGAACATATAATTCCTTGAATTAATTCATGTAATTTCAGTGTTCTTGGTGATTTTGAAAATATTGAACATGAAACAGAAAAATTGGCATTACGGGTTTGTTATAACACCGAATCTGGCCATTCAACGTTTATTTTCTTTGTTTTGACACGTGATAACATAATCTACCGTTAAATTTCAAGTTAAACAACAATTCGTAGCATACCAATTCCCATAAGGGTCATACATATGAAACTTATACTTAATAACTTTGAAGAAAACTATATATGACATATTTGTATGCAATTGATGTTATAAAAACACAAATATATGGTACTAAAAACATATTATGATCATATATTATCATATATAAACACATAAGTCATTACTTTTTCAATTAAAGAGACTTGTAACCCATTTTTCATAAAAATAAACAACGTGAATTTGAAATTTGGTTGAAGTGATTACCCAGAATATAGATTAATAGGAGATGAAATCTTTCTCAGATACCTCTTCAATCACAGAACTCATAATTTCCCTCAACAAATTCTCTGAACTCTCAAGTTTCTTTGTTTCAAAATAACATACGTAAAATAATATACGGCTGATGCGCTTAAGTAACTGCAGCGTAGAGGTCAGTTAACCCCATTCATGGGTTAACTGCTCTCAACCTCCATTAGGGCTTGTTTGGCTAACTTATTAGAAGGGTTTCCATTTAATTTAATTAACCTTTTATAATATAGTTTAATCATGTCACACCCAATTACACAATAAATCAAATATCTTATTTAATTTAATTTAAATAAAATATAATAATTTCTCATTAATTCACATAATCACATAATTAATTTTCTCCTTTATTAATTATGTCAAATTATTAATTCTCTAATTAATTAATAAATTAATTAAAGTAATATTTATGCTTATTAAATAATTCATTTAATTCAATAAGCTCAATTAAATACATACTTTGAATAATAAAATTCCCCACATTAATTTAATCAATATAACACATATAATTAAATTAATCTTCCAAAGTTTCATCAATTAATTCTTTAATTCGATAATTAAATCATTGAAAATATTTATTTAATTCAATAAATATTCAAATTAAATTACAAAATCTCGTTCGTCACATGGAGGATTCCTAATCTTAAGTATATTGGGATAAGAGGTTATCCAGCTTATGTAGAAAGGTTTCAAAAGGATAAGTTTGGGACAAGATTTGACAAAGTATAAATTTATGGGACATCCTAAAGTAAGTTTAGGGTATATGTTCTATAATCCTACTTACCAAAAGGTGTTTGTTCATCATGGATGATGATGATGAGGTACTATTGGGTAAAATCTAATTACGCACAACACGCAAGTATACATGGTTAACAAGTAATAAATTGATAAGTAAAGTATCGTTTCCACAGAGACTAGCACGAAATTAACTCTCACAATTACCAATTTCCTATTAATCCAAATTTTATTAAACTAACCAAATTCAAATTTGTAACTAAAAGTATTAAAAATATTAAAATTATCAAACAATCAACAAACCCTAAAAACTGAATTTTTAAACAAATATTGAAGAATTAGGCTTACGACTTCACTCTAAGCATCACTCTGATTATTACACCTTATTCCAATTTAATTCACTATCCCAGTTTATTAATCAAGAACACATAAGTAGAACTAGTCACCTCTTGATGCACTAATACTGTATTAATTCAAATCCACAAATTAGATAGAATTCAGTTAAACACATTAATCAACTAACTCACTATATCTCTACGTGAATTACAATTAAAGAAGGTTTAAGTTCAAGTTCTTTATCAGATTGCATGCGATGTCAAACATATCTCTACCCTAACATTCATTAAGATTCTGTTCATTCACAAAATTCAAGAACACATGCTATATTAACTAAGTCTAAACTCTTATTTCCTCTCTCGAATCCATACAAGTCAACAAAGAATTGTTGATCAGGCAATTCATAAATTCAAGCATAAATTAATATAGATAAACTGAGGAATAGCTTATTAAACTGAAAATCAAAGATTGCATAACCATTGTTCCACTTAAAGATCCGTCATAAGCCTAAAAAGTAATTTAGTTCACCATCATGAAATTAAAAACTGAATTAATCAAAGATAACATCCTTCTAATTACAAATATAAAACTAGAGATGAATAATAAATTCAAAACACCCTTCACTTTAACCTTAATCTACAATTGATATGAAGATTATTCAATTATCTTCACTCCAATGCTTGCTCAAAAATCTATCCTCTAGCTCGGTTAATTCCTCTGTGTTGTGTCAATCTCCCTTCAATCTTGTTATTAGATGTAATATATCTGTAAGACATGAAATCTGACTCAAATTCCCTATCATTAGGAGTCCTAAGCTATTAACGTCACTTAAACTCCATGTTTGTAGCATTAGAAATCAACTAGGAGAATACTCTTCCTCGTACCCCCGCCTCGGCGGGGGTGTTAGCTTGAAAATAGCCCGCCCCGACAGGCTTGGCTCTTGTTATCTGAGTTCAAGACCCCCCGCCCCGGCGGGAGTGTAAGGCATAAAAAGGCCCGCCCCGGCAGGGGTGGCTTCTAACTTTTATCCTGTTTTGCTCCAAACTTGCTAAGTTTTCACCAAAATTTCACCCTTCTTGATCACTTGCCACACCACTAGACTTACACACAAACTAACAATAAACAAGTAAAAATAAACAATAAAATTAATGAATTAACACCAACTAAGTTTGAATTAGGAATCGATTCGTAGGTATATAAAACCCACTTATCAGGTACACATAATAAAAATGATGATCTAGTTACATATAATGAGGTAAGAGTTACACACTCAGAGAAATGGATTGAAGCAAGCTTCTAAAAAATGGAACATTCGTTTTGATGAGATAATCAAAAGAGTTTGATTTTATCAAAAATAAGAATAAACCTAGTGTGTACAAAGGGTCAGTGGGAGCGTCATGACATTCCTAGTATTATATGTTGATATATACTACGGATAAGGAATGGCATACCAATGCTATAATTAGTAAAGATAATATTGTCTAGACATTCCTCCATGAATGATTTGGGAAGAGTATCTTAATTAGGGATACAAATCTATATAGATAGATTTAAAAGGATGCCCAGCTTAACCCAAGAAACGTATATTCTTTTGATGCTAAAGCCGTTTAACTTGGCAAACTCTAAGAGATGCCTCATGTTGATGAGCCATGGAGTGTATCTCTCTTAATAGCCCAATAGACTCCTAAAAAGAGAGATCGCATGAGTAATAATCATGTATACAATGAAATGTATGAGACCTGATGTTGATCAGTCATATTCTGGAGAAGAGCACGGTAAGACAGTAAAAATATCTTAAATTACTTAACCGACACTAAGGATGTGATCATATTCACGGTCGGTCTGAATTAAAACTAGAGGGCTTTACAGACTCAAGTTTTTTAGACAGACCAAGACGACAGAAAATCCACTTTAAGGTAAAGCGTTGACTTGAACGGTGGTGCAGTGAATTGAAAAGGTTTCAAACAGCAAAGAGTTATTGGTTTAAGTGACAAAGACAAAGTATATAGCTGTAAATAAAGCTGCAAGTTGATTGTTTGGATGAAAAGTTCATTACAGAACTAGGAATAGTTCCTAAGTCTCATCTTGGATCTAAACATATGTTGCGGCACTTTAAATTTGTTAGAGGAATCATTGAAAGATGGGAAATCACTATAGAGGTAGTGGACTCTCAAGAACAACATTACATATCCATTTACTGAAGCTTATCCAACAGTAGGATAATCGTCACTTAGAAAATAAGGGTATGAGATACCATGACGATTGGCTTTAGTGCAAGTGGGAGATTGAAAGTCGTATGCACACAAGCCAATCATGTTAATGATAAAGCATATACTTTGTAATAATCTTATTCGTTTATAAATAAAAATATTCATTTACTAAAGGCTTTAATTTATCTACATGGTGTTGTTTTAATAATATGTGATAAACCCATAGTTTTAAGCAATACTTTTAGAATCATGATGAGATCATGCTAATGAGATCTAAATTCTTAGATAGCTTAAAAACTAAAATGTTCCCAATCGATGGATTACTAAAGAGGATATTAGTGAATCCGAATAGATTGGTACATACGATGCTTGCTCATTGGATGAGAATGATTGATCTCATGATCATTTGTGTGAAGACATTAAAGCAAGTATGTAGGTGCTTATTGGAGAATAAGTACACTGAACGTGGCTCGCTAAGAAATACCTAATGGAGTTTTACTTGCTTGTCAATAGGAATTCATGTAGTGATAGTAGTACAAGTAATCCTTGGACTTAAGATCATTATAGTATCTTGTGTATGATGAGTTATACTTTGACCTATTTCTTCAGAACCTTCGGGTATATCAAAGGGTATGCTTGGGTATAATAAGTTGTACATGGAGATAATGTATGGTCAATAAAGAATCTACTGCTTCTAGTAAAAAAAGAGAAATATCCTATGTGATTCGATAAATGACAACCCAGGAGTCCTTGGCCAAGGTAGAATGAAATTAGAAAGGAGTTTTTAATTTGCATTATTTGGAGTTGCACATTTAATAATCGATATACATATAACTAAATAAAATAAGACTTGATAGTAAATCAATGTCTTATATTTAATTGGGACATTGTATGGTGGAAGGATTGAGTTGTACGATAATTATTTACTCAAAGGTTCTTTTATGATTAATGTTGAAATCTATATTATCTGGAAAGTCATTGATCGCTAAGGAGGCTTATCCTTAGTGTAAAATAAATTTTATTTATTTAAATAAAGTATTAGATTAATTTATTTATTTAAATAAGATTAGAATTGTTTTAATTGATTAATTCACAACCGGTTTAATATGAAGAACTTAATGGGTCACACTGTAAAAGAAAAAAAATATTTATTTAAGAAGTAAATGACATAACTGTAATAATAAGTTATGTGTATTTAATTTAATCTATGGT
Organism: Panax notoginseng; assembly: GCA_016801055.1. NCBI lineage: Eukaryota > Viridiplantae > Streptophyta > Magnoliopsida > Apiales > Araliaceae > Panax > Panax notoginseng. The sequence continues at coordinate 43,804,466 of CM029019.1, read as the reverse complement.
GATCGAATAAATTAAATAACTTAATATTTATTATTTAATATTTTGAAAATATTAAATATAAATTCAGAAGAGGAGTCTTATTATTATTATTACACTATTATTATTATTTAATTCCTAAAAGAGTTTGAGAATTAATTAATAAAAGTAATCTCATATATTCCTAATAAGATTAGGAGGCTAATTAATTAAAAGAGTTTAATTAATTATTCCTAATAAGATTGGGAGCCTAATTAATTAAAAGAGTTTAATTAATTAAAATAAAACCTAATTCCTTAATTGCTAACGAGGGTAGCCTACATCTATAAATAAGAGGGGTCTTCTTATGGGTGAGGGTTGTTGTTGATGTTTTCACAAGACACATGAATAAAAATTCCAAGAGTTGGGAGGGTACATATTTTTTATAGAGATAGAAAAATTAGGGTTTTGCCAAACACCTAACTTTTTGAATACTTCTTTTTCCTTGATGGATCACCTCTAGAGCCAAACACTTGGGTAGCTAACGTTGATAAAATGAAGGAATCAAACCTAATGGATTTAAGTTGAACGCGAAAAGGATTGGAGGGGTGAACTTGTATCTAAGGAAGCTCGAATCTTCAAGGGTATAATTCTTATTCTTCATCTTTTCGTTTGATTAATAATTGTGCATAAAACATGATTCGGGTATATGGTTTGTAAAATTTTGAAATCTGTTTTTTACGCTTCCACTTTACTTTGATGCTATATGATTGTGTACATGAATATTACAAACCTAACAATTATAAGACTTGTAACTCCCAAATTAAAATACATAATTACACTATTTGTATCTCCTATATATAATATGTAACTCCCATAACATTATTTGAGAGAATTTGGAGCTTGACAATCAACACATGTTCATTGTATCTAGACAATGAATATGTGGTTATTCCCACGGGGTCGGCCACTCCAGGTCTGGTCTAATAACCAACATCTCCAACTCGTCCATGACAAGGAAGACATTGTTATCATATACGTTAATCATATGTAAGCGTATAAGCTGAAAAAATGTTTAGCCACCGAATTATGCGACTGCTAAGTTTACATGCAATGCGAGAAATCTAAATTAATCAAATCAGTTAGGGTCAAAATAAAGACATCAAATCTTTTAAAAAAACATAATAGGACCTCTCATGTCAAATTGGTTAAGGTTTGCATAGAGACTACCACTTAATAAATTCAAAGTACCCGAGACAAACTTCAGTTTTCACTTGGTTAAGTATCTTTGATCCCTCATAGAGCTATGCTTAACCCCAATAAGCATAAATACATTTTGCATCTCACTTATTACTATGTCGCTTTTGAAACGCTATAGTTGTCGACAATAAATGCAGAGCGTGTTGAAAATAAGTTGTTTATATTACATTCGTTATAAAATATAATATTAATATATATTTTTAAAAATTAATTAGAGACATTTTTAAATTAAAAAATTGACATGATTCATCTTTGTAAACCATAAATTTCAAAACTAGTAGCACTTTTAAATAATTTATAATATTTATAATTGATTGACAAAATTCTAATGAATTCCTATATAAGACTCACACAGTGAGGAAGTAGGGATCCATTTACTCACTTCTTAGAATAGTTGCAAAGCTCATGTAACCATTTTCATAGCATATTTATCCTCTATTTTTGCTATGAAGACCTTAGTCTAGTCACTCCTCAAGTATATAACTTGAACATTTCAAATTGTTTGCTCTCTAAAGCACCAACTTTGAAAATTCAAGTCAGGTTAACATGTCACAATAAACTATCTCACTATCGATCATGAGTATATGTCTCACAATCATGTCGTACAGATCTTAGTTCAGTCACTCCCTGAGTAGTTCAGTCACTCCGCTAGTGCCTATCATCCAGATGTGGATATGGTCGCAAGAGCCACTGCAGTAATCCAGAGTGCAAACTACGCAAGACAGATCAATGAACTGCCTACAGAGACTTGAAGATGCTATTCTGGTTATAGACCCATCTTCCCAAATTAGGAAAACGTAAAGCCCTATGTCATTGCATAGCTCTCAGAAAGAGCTTTTCGGAATTGTATGGCACATTAACATAAGATTCCTAGATTGCAAGATATGAAGGTTTCAGCAAACAGCGTAGCGATCTAAGGAACGAACTTTGAGGCGGCGGGGCTTGCCAGACCCAGTCGCATGTACACCTACGGTTGGCCGGGTCTTTAAATATCAGACCCCCAACTCATTTTAAAGAGAGAGAAGGAGGTTCTAGAGAGAGAAATCTAATTTCTAGAAAGAGAAAGGTAGTTTTTCTTTATCTCAAACTCTGTAAATCTCAATAATAAACACTTATATACATATAAACTTTGTTATATTAACTTTTAACCAGTTAAAATCAAGTTTTGAAAGCTTCTAGCCGTTCGTTGCGAACCTCACGCCATATTGTAAGATCTTCTCAGATTTGTGCTTATTTACTTCTTTAATATATATATATATATATATATATATATATATATATATATATATATATATATATATATATATAAAGGCTATATATATACTGCTTGGTGGTGCATAGATCTAGCTTTCTACCGTTCATTTCGTGTAAATAGTCAATATTTAAAGTGTATTAACTAGATCTAGCCAGATCTAGCCTTCAATCGGTTCTAAAGTTATAAAACTTGAACCTTTGAGCTAGATTGGCTAAGATCTAGGTAGATCTAGTTTACTTTCTAGTTTTGTAAACATTTAGCAACCACGTGACCCTAGATCTGCATCTAGAGGAAGTGGGAAGCTTATTTACTCGTATATAAGGATTTAATCGATAAATCACTTGTTTAGCCAAGTTTCTGAGTTATATGTATATATTATGTAAAATATACATTGTGCAAGTTTTTAAATAATGTCATGTGAGCCTAGGAACTATATAATTGAATATTCAATCAATGAATCTAAAACTCGGTTCCCGTGATGGACTTGTTTAAGTTGTACAGTCAGCTTGCAATCCATTGTACATTTAATATTGGGACTTCAAACTGTATCCGAAGTTAAGGCCCCATTATAGTGAAAACCATATATGTGGGTTCTCGGGCTTGCTTAGATGGCTTTCAAACCCACAAGGGGGCCGATCTTTGTAGATAATAGCTTTTATTTTGTCAAAGATGCTTCGCATCTCAAATAAAATCAAACAAAGTCGCTTCTAGAATAAAATTGGAAGTATCGAAGGGTCTCGATTCCTATTTGGCAAAAGCGTTTGAAAACATTTTTCAAAACCTCACTTGCATATATTTTATCTGAAAAAAATGAACTTTACTATAAATCAAATGTAACAACCTGAATTTTCAGAAGTTATTAAAATAAGAATTTAATAAACAAAACTCTTAATATAAGATGTGTTGATAATATATATGTATTTATATATTAGGAAAAGGAGGTTTAACAGTTAATTATACTGTTGAAAAAATTAAATAATATTAGTAATTTAATTAAGTTAAAATTATAATATGAAATAAGATAATTTGATTGTTATGCCTTGTTGACAATGGAATTTTTATGAATTAATTTCATAAATAATGTGAGTAATTCACTTAATTTAAATAGTGAATTAATATAATTATTTTAATAAAATGAGAATGTAATATATTGCATGAAAATGTATTATGTTAATGTATTACGATAGTGAAATTTGTAAATAGTAAAATATTTATTAAATAAAATAAATATTTTAGTTGAAATATTTATGGAATAAAATGAATATTCGATGAAAATTATTAGAGAATAATTTATTTAAGTACAATAATATTGATTAAATGATTTATAATCAGTGCATACTTTATTACGCCAATGGAATGGAAATATTCTAATTGAATTAAATAATTAAATTAGAGAATTAATGATTTGTTAAACAAATTATAATTATATTAGCTAATTAAATATTGTGTTGGCTAAATAAAAATTATAATTTAATTGGGTAATGTGTGACATGAGTACTATAGGATAAGAGAATTATAAAAATAAAATAGAAAGGGTTTTAAAGTGTGTCAACCAAACAAGGTCTTATGACCTTTGGTATATTGTAACTACTGAGACCCTTAATTTATTTGAGCGTAAACTGTTTATCAGTTTTTATGTTACGCATTATTTTGCTAAGTCTAAATAGCAGAGGGAGGGGAGCCTTATAGAAGGTTTGAGAGATAGAGATATTTTCTATGGAATAAGAAGAGAAATCTTGAGAATCAAGAGGGAAGAAGAGGTGTAATCAAGGCTTCCTAATCATCTTCTAACCAATCTAAAGAAGAAATAAAATGTACCAACTTGGTTGTAAAACCTATTTTGTGTGCTTATATATATACTTCTCTATAAATGGATTTTGGTAGAGGACTTACTAAGAATTAATGATATATACTTGTTAATAGATGTGTATAATCTGGAATTTAACCTCTGTAATGGGTTTTGTAGCAATCGGATTGGTGTAAATATGTTAAAAGATAAAGAAGTTAAGTTTTGGCATAATATGTACAAGATGGCTTATTTTTGACCCAAAATTGATGATTAAATCATGTGATAAACTGTGTTTGTATTAATACATTGAAAAACGAAAAGAACGCAAGTTGAATGAATCAATTTGGTTAAGAAACGAATTTGTAGTGAATGAATTCGCTAAATATGTTTAAAACATGAAAGTATAGCATGAATAGTGAATTGGAACCCTTAAACTGATTTGTTAAAGTTTTTAAAATGTTATAATTATTCTGTAGATGAGTAGTTCAGTGTTTCACGAGTTCATAGAATCGAAAACCAACTAATTCTGACTTAAAATGAAGAAGTTATGAAGATTTAAAGTAAAAACATTGCAAAAATTATAATATGGGCAAAGTCGAGCGCGGCCGTGCTACCCAGGAGCGCGGGCGCATAGCTGGACACCGGTAGATGGTGCGGGCACGCTAGATTTGTGAAGGAAATGGGCTCGGCCGTGCCCATAGTGGGTCAGGTGTGACTGTTTTGACCTGTTTTAGTAAAATAGGTATAACTTTTTCATACAAACTCCGATTAAGGCAATTGAAGATGATCCGGAACGAGCACGAATAGAACTACAACATTCATTCTTCAGGTTTTTCAATTTGAGGTTGTCAATAGGGGTTAAAATGGTTATCTTTAGGACTGTTATGTTTTTGAGGACAATCGGAGGGCGTCGGGCATGCACGTATGCAAGTGTAGTGCTTTTGACAATAAAAGATGTTGTTCTAAGTTATAAAACATAAATATTATGAAGCATAATGATGCTTAACATTAACAAATGATGTATTAGATAAGTTGTATAAGCATACTAAAGATACACAAGAGAGAAAAATCGGGCGTGCGACGAATGAACATCGAAACGCCGTAACAATTGTTAATGAACGTAAAGAATGTTTTAAGTCGAAAGAAATGAATATTATAAGATATGAAATGGATTTAATATAAAACCAATAATGATTCCTAGCAATACTTAAACACTTGAATGAACTTCGAGTATGAAATATAGTGAGATATAAGTCGAAAGTTAACACAATCAAATTGAACATTGTGTATTGATTAATAAGAAGGGTTATGGGATATAGAGTAAAGTTTACATTAGAATTATTATGCGTTGCTATGTGACTAATAGTTGATGTGTATGATTATATAATTGTGTAGGACACGTGAAGTGCAGATAACTGTAAGCTGTTAAACTGTTATTAGTAAACACCGATCAAGGCAAGTCTTTCAGTTCCTATTTGCTATGTAAATTTGATGATGAACTGTTTTAAATCTTTGTTCCAAAGAGCATGATGCATTAAATTCAATTTATGACTACGTTGATTTCATAATAAATGTTGATTGAGTAAGGAACTCAGTCCTTATACTTGTTATGTGAACTGTAGCATGTATGTTATATTAGTCCAATTTTTATGAGATGTATGTTGAGCATGTTATTATGTGTTATGTGATGCATGAAAACTGTTAGATTTTGCTGGGCCGTCGAGCTCAACCTTACAAATAACCACTTTTGCAGGTTAAAGATCCAAGGTAAAGTTATGTGTTACTTGAAAGACATGAATCGGATGTGTTACTTGAAGATTTATACCCTTTGGCTGAATTATTATTATTTGAACCATGATTAAGGTTCATGAAATGTACTCAATGTTTTATGATGTATATTGTATGTTGAGTTGTAAAGTTAAAGTTTGAGCTATCCGATGTATAAAGGATATCGATTTGATATGTAAGTAATGAAGCGAATCATAAATTAAATTTGATTCAGAGGTATGTAAATGATAAAGGTTTTGATTCAGGAAATTAAAGTAAGATGACAGAAAAGTTTTAATTATTCCGCATTTTATTAAGTTTAACATTGAATAATGATGTAAAATTAGAAGTCAGACATATTATTAACGACCGAAGTCGATAAAAAAATTGCATGAATTTTGGGGTCGTTAAAGTTGGTATCAAAGTCGTAGGTTATAAACATTAGGTAAGAGTACCCTAGGCTATAACTTTAGAGAATAAAGGAGAAGATGATAAAGAATAAGCTCAGATAGAGTTTGAACAATAAGAAGTAATTTAAGAAATTTATAAAGAAGGGATTAAAACATGCGTGAGAGGATTCAAAGAAGAATCTCGCATAGTTATAAAGAATATGAATGTTGGGTTACCCAACACCAATTATAAGGATGTAAAGTGATAATAAATAGATAATATCTATAAGAAGAGAATGATAAAGAAGTTAAGAATAAAAAGTTATATTTATGTATGGTACAATCGTACTCTTTAATAGTTGATGTGTGGTATCTGGGCTAAATGATTCCTTCATATAGCGGAGGTATATACAAACTATCAACCCGAAACCTAGTTTGTTGGTTGTTTGTGGGAAACCACTCAGCGTACCATATTAAAACTATTAGAAAATCGATGTGTACCAAGTAAAGAAATATTGTCTGTAATGTTTGAAAAATTATAGCTTGATGCTATGAAAATATTGTACTATGATATAGTACGAGATAAACTCACGAGGAGTTATAGATAATGTGATACGAAGAATTCGTATTGAGCAAATTAAGGGCAAGTTAAGAATAAGTTAAGAGTAAGGTAGTGTTAGGTGGGATTTCAATTGAGGACTCATGTGATGGCTGAGTTGTACAAATCTTTGTACGGGCGAGGGTTTTGTACTTGCACTTAATTTATCACATTGATAATCATTGGAATGTCGGTGCCGCGCTATCAATGTATATGTGGTGAAAAGGTGATTCTTTTCTCATATGTATATTTGATAGTTAGAAACTATTAAGATTAGTCATATAATATTAGGATTAGGTGCAGTTCTTAAAACTAATACATATGGTAAGTTTATGAATCATAATAATATGGTATGTTTTGAATCCCTCAGCGAATGTACGCTTATGGTCTGACTATGATAAGTTCTTAAACTCATATTATTGTGGCAAGTTCCTGAACTTCCAATGTGTAGTAAGTTGAAATACAAGAATATTTAGTATAAGAACATTGGTGGTGCTAGAAATAAAAAGAATTAGTTAGTAATGAGGTAATGGAGTAAAGATTGAAATTGATGGAGAAAATTTGATATTCTAAATCTTCTAGCTATGTTAGTTTTTCGAAATTTTATTAACTTCGTGCTAATGTTGCACTTCTTTGTTTTTGAAAAATGTTGGAACATATGATTGAATCAATGGTTTTTTTAAAAAAAAAATAGTGTTGTTATTCTTGTGTTTATGCTAATTGTTTCGGCTAGATAAAAATGATTTTAACTTATTAAAATGTATTTTGTATAATCATGTACACCATTTGATATGGTGTAGAAATAATAAATGATGGAGTCATTAATGCAATTGAACCTGGTGTTGGATGTAATTATCATATCGTTAGCCCACTATGGTATGATGTAGTATGACGAAGTCACAAAATGATGGAATCCTCAACGCACTATTAAGACGGTACGGTATCATGACGTCATAAAATATTTTTATTTGGTTTTCTTTAAAACTAAGAAAGGTATACTAATTGAGTTGGTTAAAAATAATATGGATATATATATATATATATATATATATATATATATATATCTCGATTGATGTCCGAATTATTGCTAGAAGTCTATGCTACTTGATTCAGCTAGACGAATATTGAAAAATATTCATGAAATTCAAGCATTCTTTGTCAAACTATACCAAACCAAATTGTTTTGGTGTTGATTCAAATGTTAAGAAGCTGATGTGAACAACCCTGTAAAAGGGGACATATTATCGAAGACAATGGTTCCGAAAGTAACGCATATAGTCGTTACGATGTTCAGATGTAATACGTTGTGCACGACGTAGGGGTACGACAGGCTGATCACCTAGAGTACTTACAGAGAGTGTTTTTAGTCTGTGTGATTGCTAAACATTCTGTTAAAGATGGTTTATAGTGGTGATGCACTATTAAACTTGGAGAAGAGTTCAAGGTCTGTATAGTCTTATGACTGTTAAAGGTTCAAGTCGAGATACTTGATAACCTAGGGATGTAGTTCAAGGTCTTATGACCCCTCAGCATGATTTGGAATCTTTTAAATTCCTGTTATTCATATCGCTTCCCAATTATTGAGCAATTGTAGAAGATTCTTATTATTCTAAAAGGTGAAAGTGGAAAGGATGAGAAAATTATGCAAAACATAATAATTTCAGGAAAGAAATGAAATTCCAGAAAGAAGAGAAATGTGAAACTCTTAGAAGAGGAAGAGGTGAGGAATATGATGAACTTAAAAAGATCGTTAGAGAAAGAATTTGGTTGTAGAACCTAATGAATAAATAAATATTAACATAAAATCTATTTTGATAAATGGAATGAACGAATATTAGTAAGTCAAAATTTCGAGGACGAAATTCTTAGAAGAATGGGTGAATGTAATGTACCGAGAGTTTGAGAATTGAGTATATGATAATGATACTTAGAGAAAGATAATGAACGGGTCAAAGAATATGTAATACTCAAATATAATTGAGCCTAAGTAAATGTTATGAAATAAAACTTACAAGAATTTTTTGTGAAAAATGCTTAGAGTGGTAATAAATAAAACCTATATTAAGGTAATGTGTTGAAGATATTCAACGATAAATTTTTGAAAAGAGATTTGGTAAAAACCAAGTAAGTGAAGTTTCGGTGATTCCGAGGACGGAATCCTTATAAAGAGGAAAAGATGTAACAACCAGAATTTTCAGAAGTTATTAAAATAAGAATTTAGTAAACAAAATTCTTAATATAAGATGTGTTGATAATATATATGTATTTATATATTGGGAAAATGAGGTTTAACGTTTAATTATACTGTTGAAGAAATTAAATAATATTAGTAATTTAATTAAGTTGAAATTATAATATGAAATAAGATAATTTGATTGTTATGCCTTGTTGGCATTGGAATTTTTATAAATTAATTTCATAAATAATGTGAGTAATTCATTTAATTTAAATAGTAAATTAATATAATTATTTTAATAAAATGAGAAGGTAATATATTGCATGAAAATGTACTATGTTAATGTATTACGATAGTGAAAGTCGTAAATAGTAAAATATTTATTAAATAAAATAAATATTTTAGTTGAAATATTTATGAAATAAAATGAATATTCAATGAAAATTATTAGAGAATAATTTATTTAAGTACGATAATATTGATTAAATGATTTTATAATAAGTGCGTACTTTATTACGCTAATGGAATGGAAATATTCTAATTAAATTACAGAATTAATGATTTGTTAAACAAATTATAATTATATTAGCTAATTAAATATTGTGTTGGCTAAATAAAGATTATAATTTAATTGGGTAATGTGTGACATGAGTACTATAGGATAAGAGAATTATAAAAATAAAATAGAAAGGGTTTTAAAGTGTGTCAACCAAACAATGTCTTATGACCTTTGGTATATTGTAACTACTAAGACCCTTAATTTATTTGAGCGTAAACTGTTTATCAGTTTTTATGTTACGCATTATTTTGCTAAGTCTAAATAGCAGAGAGAAGGGAGCCTTATAGAAGGTTTGAGAGAGAGAGATATTTTCTATGGAATAAGAAGAGAAATTCTGAGAATCAAGAGGGAAGAAGAGGTGTAATCAAGTCTTCCTAATCATCTTCTAACCAATCTAAAGAAGAAATCAAAGGTAATAACTTGGTTGTAAAACCTATTTTGTGTGCTTATATATATACTTCTCTGTAAATTGATTTTGGTAGAGGATTTGCTAAGAATTGCTGACATATACTTGTTAATAGATGTGTATAATCTGAAATTTAACCTCTGTAATGGGTTTTGTAGTAATCCGATTGGTGTAAATATGTTAAAAGATAAAGAAGTTGATTTTTGGCATAATATGTACAAGATGGCTTATTTTAGACCGAAAATTGATGATTAAATCATGTGATAAACTGTAAATTGATGATAGTTTGTATTAATACATTGAAAAACGAAAAGAACGCAAGTTGAATGAATCAATTTGGTTAAGAAACGAATTCATAGTGAATGAATTCGCTAAACATGTTTAAAACTTGAAAGTATAGTATGAACAGTGAATTGAAACCCTTAAACTGATTTGTTAAAGTTTTTGAAATGTTAAAATTATTCTGTAGATGAGTAGTTCAGTGTTTCACGAGTTCACATAATCGAAAACCAACTAATTCTGACTTAAAATGAAGAAGTTATGAAGATTTGAAGTAAAAACATCGCAAAAACTGTAATCTGGATGAAGCCGAGCGAGGCCGAACTACCCAGAAGCGCTGGCGTGCTGGATTTGTGAAGGAAATGGGTGCGACCGCGCTCATAGTGTGTCAGGTGTGACTATTTTGACCTGTTTTAGTAAATTAGGCATAAATTTTTCATACGAACTCCGATTAAGGCGATTCAAGATGATCTGGAACGAGGACGAATAGAACTACACCTTTCATTCTTTAGGTTTTTCAATTTGAGGTTGTTAGTATGGGTCAAAATGGTTATCGTTAGGAATATTGTGTTTTCGGGGACAATCGGAGGGCGTCGGGCATGCACGTATGCAAGTGTAGTACTTCTATAAAAGATGTTGTTCTAAGTTATAAACAATAAATATTATGAAGCATAATGATGCTTAACATTAACAAATGATGTATTAGATAAATTGTATAAGCGTACTAAAGATACACAAGAGAGGCAAATCGGGCGTGTGACGAATGAATGTCGAAACGCCGTAACAAATGTTAATGAACGTAAAGAGTGTTTTAAGTTAAAAGAAATGAATATTATTAGATGTGAAATGGGTTTAATAGAAAACCAATAATGATTCCTAGCAATACTTAAACACTTGAATGAACTTCGAGTATGAAATATAGTGAGATATAAGTCGAAAGTTAATATAATCAAATTGAACATTGTGTATTGATTAATAAAAAGGGTTATGGGAGGTAGAGTAAAGTTTACATTACAATTATTATACGTTGCTATGTGACTAATAGTTGATGTGTATGATTATATAATTGTGTAGGGCACGTGAAGTGCAGATAACTATAAGCTGTTAAACTGTTATTGGTAAACAACGATCAATGCAAGTCTTTCAGTTCCTATTTGCTATGTGAATTTGATGATGAACTGTTTTAAATCTTTATTGCAAAGAGCATGATGTGTTAAATTCAATTTATGACTACATTGATTTCATAATGAATGTTGATTGAGTAAGGAACTCAGTCCTTATACTTATTATGTGAACTGCAACATGTATGTTCTATTTGTCCAATGTTTATGAGATGTATGTTGAGCATGTTATTATGTGCTATGTGATGCATGAAAACTATTAGATTTTGTTGGGCCGTCGAGCTCAACTTTGCAAATAACCACTTTTGCTGGTTAAAGATCCAAGGTAAAGTTATGTGCTACTTGAAAGACATGAATCGGATGTGTTACTTGAAGATTTATACCCTTTGGCTGAATTATTATTATTTGAACCATGATTAAGGTTCATGAGATGTACTCAATGCTTTATGATGTATATTGTATGTTGAGTTGTAAAGTTAAAGTTTGAGCTATCCGATGTATAAAGGATATCGATTTGATATGTAAGTATATATATTTATATATATAATAACTCTGATGAAGCGAATCATAAATTAAACTTGATTCAGAGGTATGTAAATGATAAAGGTTTTGATTCAGGGAATTAAAGTAAGATGACAGAAAAGTTTTAATTATTCCTCATTTTATTAAGTTTAACATTGAATAATGATGTAAAATTAGAAGTTAGACGTATTATTAACGACCGAAGTCGATAATTAAATTATATGAATTTTGGGGTCGTTACATCAAACCCTTTGTACATATATCCAAAGAGGCACAACACTACTTTCAAACTAAAGCACTCAAGCACCTTTTCAAAACTCAAATCACACACACACAAAAACACACACACACTCAATGAATAGGGAATGAAAAAGTAATAGGAACCATGTTTCACGAAAGTCGGGGGGTGCCTAACACCTACCCCTCATTTGAGCATGCCCCAAACTCTATTAATCTTAGGTTCAGACCAATTAAACAGAGTCACATATTGGGCCATATAAATTGTGAAAACCTTTCAAAATTCACTTGAGTTGCTACAACTTTTTGAACTCATACCAACTGGTGGCTCTGTCTAATTCGACCCAATCATTAAAATCAATCTTTTCAAATTGTCGACATTTATGTCGGTCCTTTTCTAAAACTCACCCTTTAAAAAAATCAAACTAGTGAAATAAAAAAGAAAACTATTAAGGAAAACGAATTTCCCAGCGTCGACAGGTGGTGACTCTGCTGAGGACAGTAGAGGGCTTAAGTCGTATTTTCAATATTTTCAATTCCCTTTTATCTGCATGTGTGTGATGCTTTCTTTATAATGCTTGTGTGTGAATAAATGCTTATTTACAATGCTTTATATTAGTGCTTCGCACAATGTCATCATAATGCATGCAGTGAGGCGTGATGAATGTATGTGAATATATGTTGTGTGATTCCTCCACTAGGAGGCAAACCCATCGGTGGCTGATTTCTGGACTGAAGAGGAGACTAATCCCGCGAGGCTCAGGAAAGGCGCCACTCAGATCCGCTCTAATTGAAAGATCGGATTCATTCCCATCTAATAAATTGCGATGATCTGGGAACCTTCATTCCAAAAAGCCCGTGAGAGTAAGCCTAAGATAGGTCAGCCTCTGATAAACCAAACGCGAAGAGAAGTCTCTTCATGCCTTTCCCTTTTCGATTCAAATGGCAAATTCTAATTCCTATCAAATATTAAATGTCATACATGTCATGTTATCCTATCATCCAAACAACCGACCTTTGTTTTGCAGGAAAACATTAAAAACCCTTAAAAACTATCACATTGCATAACATGCATATCGCTAGTGTTTATCAAGAATAAACTACCTACCTTTTTGTAGGTAAGATTGATCCCATTACCATATCAAAATCTAGGAAGGCACAAAGCCCATCCACCGCCATGGCTGAAAGTGCCCTTTCTGATATTGGTTCCATATCTCAAGAGGAATTCAAGGGACTAAAAAATCAAATAGCAAAGTTGGCTATCCTACTGAAAGAACAAAGTAAAAGCATTTAGGGCCAAAAGATGCCCATTCAACCAGAGTCCTCCGTATAGGGTGGCAGTCAAAGTTCTGACCAAAAGGTGGAAATACAGATACTTGAACCTCACTCCAGTGAAGGAACCAACAAAACCCCTAAAATCACCAATCTTAGGGATGACCGGGAAACCAGAGATATAAGAAAGAAAGTCCAGCAAATGGAGGAAACCATTAGGACCATAAAGGTGACAAGAACTTATGGGAGTGTTAACTATTCAGATCACTGCATATTCCCATGAGCTCAATATCCTGATAAATTTCAAGTCCCAAATTTTGAGAAGTACAACGGGTTAGGAGACTCTTACACCCATCTGAAAGTATATATCAGAGAACCCGAATCCTATGCAGAGGACGAGTAGCTGAGAATGCAGCTATTCCAAAAAATTCTGACTGGAAAAGCCAGAGCATGGTACGGTTGGGAAGAATTGGCCCATACTTTCCTTAATCAATACAGCTTCCAGTCACAAAATGGCGCTGGATAGATATCAAGTGACCAAAGTCAAAAAGCAGAATAGTGAGTCTTTCCGGGAATACACCCAAAGATAGAGACGTATGGCAGCACAAGTTATCCCACCTATGACAAAAACTGAAATGGTGATAAAATTTATCGACATACAGAAAGCTCCCTGATATGATAAGGTCCTAGGTGGAATAGGAAAACCGTTCCCAAAAATGATCAAACATGGAGAAATGACTGAAATGGGGTTAAAGTCCAGTAAGATTAAAGACCACACGACTCTAGAGGCAGTGGATGAGCACATCCAGACAGGAAATTATTAGAGTAACCCTATGAGAGCTCATAAGAAGAAGGAAGAAGAAGTATCCTTAATACTTCAAAGCCATGTTTCAGCGAAGCAGTTAAACTCTACCCATCCAAAAACAAAATAATTACTCCCCTTTCCAAACATCTATAAAGCCTCCAAATCCTCCACTTTATAAAGTAGGAGAGGTCAGGCGCAGAAGAACCTTTAAACCCCTTAGGGATACACTTGAAAATGTATTGAAGCTTTTGATAGACCAGAAGAAGGTCACTCAGCTTCTTCCCCTAGCCAATCTAAATGGGAAGTAGTATGATCCAAGCAAGAAATGTGCATACCATTTTAGGTCCCCTGGACATGACACCCAAGAATGTTAGTCTCTAAAACATAAGATTCAGGACATGATAAACAGTGGAGAGATCGTGGTAACAACACCCGAGCAGTTTCACGTCCAGGAAAATTCTCTGCCTCAACATAATGAGGAAGGAATGAACATGATTAGTATGAGGAATGGAGAAAATTCTAATTACCTTAAGTATATTGGAGAGTCATCACAAATGAATGAAATTAACCCTACTAAGTTGGGTTATTCAGAAGGACGATCTTCGATAGAGCGGGAAATAAAATCCATCAAGGAGCAGATTGATCAATTGGCAAAGTTTGTGGTATATCAACACCAAGTAACTTGGCAGCTGATAAGCCAGATTGGCCAGAGGCAAACAAACATTCCTCCACCTAGAATCCTCCCAATCGTAAAGAGGGATCATTATCAATTCCAAGAACATGAAACATGGGCAGATAAAGTTGCTAGGTAAGAAAGATTCCAGACTCGTAGAGAGTTTGCAGCTAAAAGAAAGTTAACTCCTTTGAACCAATCTAGGGAGGAGATTCTACAGATGTTAATTAATGAAGGAAAGGTCACAAAACTATTACCCCCAATGGACCCCCAATCTAGGAGGTTCGATGCCACTATGATATGTCAATACCACTCCAACACTCCTGGTTATGACACAGAAGGTTGTTGGGCGCTCCATCATCTAATTTCAGAATCTCATTAAGAATGGTGATCTATAAATGATAAGCAGTGGTAATACCTTCCTTGAAGAAGAATTGATCTTTACTACAAGACAAGAAACTTGAAAGAAATTATAGCGGTCATTTCCTATGAGGGAGACACGTCTGCAGTGCCCTTGGTAATTCAAAGAGGAGGGGATGAAATAGGAAAGATTTTTATAACGATAGCCGTACCAGAACAACTAATGTTGCCATCGCGACCTCAACACCCCAAAATCAGTTTAAAGAAAGTCCCATGGAATTATGGAGAAGGTGAAGGATCAACCTCAGTTTGCATTGATATCTTACCTAAGGATAACCCTTTACATCTACCTCAGCGAGTATTAAAGCCTATCATCAAGACCACAAGGAAAGTGACCAAGAAAAAGGTCATGGAATTCTTCAACAAAATGGGGCATAATGAAGCTAAAGTGGTGCGATGATTGGAAAAAACACCTCCTCAAATTTCCATCATGGATTTGATATTATCCTTAGAGGATCATCTTAAAAATTTTGTGCAAGTACTGGAAGAAGCACATCTACCAAAAACGGTGGACACAGAAAAGTTCCGTCACTTGGTAGATCACATCCTTAACAGTAATGTGATATTCTTCACTGACGATGACATACCGATAGATGGAAATGGTCATCGCAAGTCGCTACATATAGTAGTGATATCCTCAGGATATATGATAGGGGGCGTATTGATAGATGGAGGATCTTCTTTAAACATTTTTCCTTATGATACCTTGGAAAGAATGAAAATCAACCCAAATCAAATCTAGAGCAGTCATGTCGTCATAAGAGCTTTGGATGGATCTCGACGAGACACTATGGGAGAAATAAAACTTCTAGTAGAGATTGTCCCACATACATTTCACATATCATTCTAAGTGTTAAACATCACTATTGGATACAATTTACTGTTGGGAAGACCATGGATTCATATAGCGGTCCACACTTCATCAGCAGTTGAAATATATCATCAATGGTAATCTGGTGACTGTTAATGTTGAACTAGAATGCCCAGTCCATGTGCATAGGGAGATGCCTCTTATCAGCCTCAATGAAGGAGTTGAGCCTACTAATTTTCAAGCGTTCGAAGTGAGCACCACTCACTATCGACCTATTGAGGCACCAGCCTTAAAACCAAGAATCTTTCCCGAAGTGATGTCTGTCGGTCAAGAGATGATAGCCTTGGGTTTTTGGGTGGGTAAAGGGCTAGGAAAGAATCAAAGAGGAATTAAAAGTCCAATTCAGATACCTATCCAAAGGGGAAAAGCTGGATTAAGATATTCCGGTAGGTTCAAACACCGAAACCCGCATAAGCATACTCCGGTGCATTTATCAACCATCCTTCTACCAGATCTTACTGATACAGCCTTCAAGGAACCTTTGGGAAAGATTCATACCCCATTATCCATCCTATTGATGCCTAAGGTTAAGCCAATTAGTAATGAAGAAATGCAAATTCCTATTAAGAAAATAAAAGATCGGAATGAGCGGTTCCTACAAGAAGTTCAAGATCAATTTGTAAAGATGTTTTACTTGGCACAGACTGAAGGTATGGATAGTGATACTGCAGATAATAATTAGTCAAGAGGCCAACCTACTCTTCCATTTATAGATTGGGCCAAGTTGAATGTTCCAAAGGAAGGCATTGACCCCTAAGTGGACTCAGTGATGGCCATTATCCAAGATGAAGGAGACAACAACCCCTCCATCATCGTTGTCGGCCAGAAACTGACTCTAGACAACTGAGGCATTACTCCATGCATCGTCCGAAAAAGGGCATAGATGGTTTATCTGCCCAGAAGTGTAGATATTATTGCATTAGTAGCTTTTTAATTACCTGCTACTAGTTATTTACTTTCGTTATGATTTTCACTGATGCTTTGTGTATGTTAACCAGTTTCATATATTAAGCAATAGCATTTTATTTTTAGGTCTCCAAAGTTGGGTTTGTTTAGCCTTGTTGATGAATTGCCAAATCTAAATAGTGACTACGACTTTGATGTTGAATTGGACTTTGACTTTATGGGAATTGACCAAGAAGAGATAGATGACAATGAGGTGCCAGAGGAGATCAAAGGAAGGGTCGAAGACAAACTTAAACCCAACCTCAAATAAACCATCATTGTCAATATTAGAACCTCCAAAGATCCCAAAGAAATCCAAATCTGAAATGACCTTACCCCAAGCCAAAAGAATGAATTAATTAAAATCCTAACCCAGTTTAAGAATGTGTTCGCATGGTCGCATGAAGACATGATCGGATTATCCATAGATATATTCATCCATCGACTACCCATCAAAGAAGGGTTCAAACCAGACAAGCAGAAATTGAGAAGACTGAAGCCAAAATGGAATTTAAAGTTAAAGAAGAAATTGTCAAGCAATTTAAAATAGGTATTATCGTGGTATCAACTTACCCTAAATGGTTGTTCAATGTGGTTCCTGTGCCTAAATCTGGAAGGAAGGTAGGAGTATGTGTGGATTATCGGGACCTAAATGAGGCTAGTCTCAAAGACGACTTCCCATTACCTTTCATCCACATCTTAATAGACAACACAGCTCAATATGGCATATACTCATTCGTTGACTGTTTTGCTGGATATCATCAAATCTTAGTTGCCGAAGAAGATAGGGAGAAAATTGCTTTTATTACTCTCTGGGGAACCTTCTGCTATCGACGACTAGCTTTCGGCCTCACTAATGCCGGTGCCACATATCAAAAAGCCATGATGGCTCTATTAGATGACATGATGCACAAGGAAATAGAGGTTTACGTGGATGATATCATCGTGAAATCCAACAAGGAAGATGACCACGGCGACCATCTCAGAAAGCTTTTCAATCGGCTCCGCAAATATAACTTAATGCTAAACCCAGCCAAGTGTGCTTTTGGTGTTAAATTCGGCAAATTATTGGGCTTTCTAGTGAGAAATAAAGGCATTGAGCTAGATCCAACCAAGATTAATGTCATCGCTGAGATGCCTATAACCTAGATAGAGAAGGAGATCCTAGGATTTCTAGGGAGAATTAAGTTCATCAGCTGATTCATCTCCCAAGTCACCACAACTTGTGAGCCTATTTTCAAGTTATTGAGGAAAAATTCCTCAAGAAAGTGGAATGAAGATTGTCAAAAGGCCTTCCCCGCCATCAAGAAATAGTTGATTGAAGCTCCTATTTTGGTATGTCGCCTATTTTTGATTGAAGATTGTCTAAAGGCCTTCCACTTTTCAAATACATATCGGTCAATTCCAACGCCATGGGCTGTATGCTAGGGTAGAAAGACGATAGAGGAAAGGAAAGAGCCATCTATTACCTTAGGAAAAGGTTCCGCAGCTGTGAGTAGAAATACACCTTCATTGAAAAGACTTATTGTGCCTTAGCATGGGCAGCCATGAAGTTACAACATTACCTCTATGGGCACACAACTTATCTCATCTCTCACATGGATCCTCTAAAGTACATCGTCAGTAAACCCATGTTGAATTGTTGATTGTCAAGATGGCAGTTGATTCTCCAGCAATTTGACATCATCTATGTAATAGAAAAAGCCATCAAAGGTCAAGGAATTGGGGATCAACTCGTCGAAGCACCATCAGGGGACTTTAAAACTTTAGAAACATATTTCCTTGATGACCATGTAATGACAATCCAAAAAAACCATCAAGAGGATATGGGTCAATTTTGGAAGCTATACTTCGATGGCGCTGTAAACATAGAAGGTGCAGGAGCAGCGACAGTCTTCGTATCCATCACTAGTGAACAATATCCCACAACCGCCAAACTATATTTCAATAATACTAACAACATAGCCAAGTATAAAGTCTATATCATGGGATTAAAATTGGCCTGAGTGATGGGTGTTAAACGTCTAGCGGTCTTTGGAGATTCTGAGCTAGTCATCAGACAGACCACCGGAGCATATCACACCAAAGAGTTTCACTTGTTGCCCTATCATCGGTAGGTTATCAAGATAGCTAGAGAGTCTGAAGATATATCCTTTGTACACATTCCTCAGAATCGAAATGATTTCGCAGATGCACTGGCAACACAGGCTTCCTTAGTCCGCATCTCTGCAAGGAAAGGACTCCCTGATATCAAATTTATGAACCAGATGGCACCAGCTTATGGAAATTACATCGGATAAGTATAAGATGAATTACCTCCCATCAAATAGCCCTGGTACCAGGATATCAAAGAATATTTGCGTGATGGGTCTATACCCACTGGGGCAAGCCAAGCTAAAAGAAAATGGTTCCATAAAAAAGTCATGAAATTCTACTTAAGCTGAGATGCTCTCTATAACAGAGATTCTGGAATGGGCCTATTAAGATGATTAGACAAAAACCAAGCCAAGAGGCTTATAGATGAAGTACATTATGGAGTGTGTGGGCCACACATGAGCAGTTCCTTATTTTCCAAGAAGATAATAAGAACAGGACACTACTGGCTCTCCATCAAGGCAGATTGCGATGACCACATCAGAAGATTTTATCATTGCCAGATCCATGGAAATGCCATCCACGCTCCTCCAAATGAACTACACTATATGAGTTCACCATGGCTCTTTTCCATGTAGAGGATGGATGTGATTGGGTCGATAGAGCCCAAAGCCAGCAAAAGTCATAGGTTCATATTTACTATGGTCAATTAGTTAACCAAGTGGGTGGAAGTGACGTCCTTTCCCAAAGTCACCCAAGAGATTATAATCAGTTTTATACGAAACAATGTAATCTGTCGATACGGGCAACCAGAGCTGGCCGTATCAGACAATGCCAAAAATTTGAACAATCAAATGATGTAAGAATTATGTAGTGAATTCAATATCAAACATCTCAATTCCGTCACCTCAATACATTTTTGAAGTAGACAACAAAAACATCAAGAAGATCATGCAAAAGATGGCTGTGAATCACAAAAAATGGTCTGACTTGTTGCCTCTGACTTTGTTAGCATACAGAACGTCGATGCTCACTTCTACTAGGGCTACCCCCTACTCATTGGTCTATGGCATGGAATCCATGCTTCCCATATATGTGTAAATGGCATCATTAAGGGTATTGATCGATGCCTAGATAGAAGAAGATCAATGGTTACAAGATCGGTACAGTCAATTAGCTCTGATAGACGAGAAAAGAGTTGTCGACATCTTTCATGGTCAGTTATATTAGCAAAGGATAACTCGGTCCGACAATAAGAAAGTCCAGCTTTGCAATTCAAGGAGAATGATTAGGTATTGAAAAGGGTCATTTCAAACCAAGAAGCAAACAAAGGAAAATTTACCCCAAACTGGGAAGGCACCTTCATTATCAAAGGAGTGTTATCCGGAGGAGCCCTCAGATTGCCAGAGATGGATGACGAAGAATTTCCACAACTGATTAATTCAAACAATGTGAAAAGGTATTATGTCTAAACTTTCTGTAAACAACCATCCTAGTCCTAAAAAATCATCAAATCAGGTCTTTACAGTTTAAGCCTAAACTACGTAAGACTTGATCTCCCCCATCCATGGGAGTACGTAGGCATCCATCTATGGTGCCTCAAAAGAAAAGTCAAACACTTTTTCTCTTAAAATAAATACCAATCTAATTACCAGTCCCAAGACACCAAAATCATACTTGAAAGCTTATACAGCAGAAAAACCTAAAGATCTACGACCCATGCTGAGAGACCCTACATCATCTCAATGTCAATTCATCAGGGAAGAGACCGTGATATATCAAGATAACAAGTCACGAAGATAAAAATGGCAACCATCAAACAAGGTTAAAACATATCCAAAAGAGAAGTGAACTAAAATACATTTATTTTCCATATGTTATTGGTTAATATACATAAGTATCCAGTACATATCAAAGGGGACTAATCTAGTATATACAGGTAAATAAATAAAAACTAAGCTATAAACCTGTAACCAAACTGGCTAACAACTCCATAAGCATATCCCTCTTTGAAGATTAAGGGGCATCCCTAAGCTCCTGCCCAACTGTCTCAATATGGGTCAGAAGCTCCGTCACAGTATGCATAGTACTGTCCTGATGACTCAAAAGCTCACTAGTCTGATCTGCTATCTCATCCAGGAAAGATTTGAGAGCAGCACTCTCAGCAACAACAACATCTCTAGCAGCACGTGCCTCATCCCTCTCAAGATAAACAGCATCCCTAGTGGATAAGGCCATTAACATCAATGTCCAAGCCTGATCCCTCTCAAAGGTCAGAAGTTGTACCTACTACTCTAAAGCCTCTCTAGAAAGTGGGGCAGAAGTAGAAGAAGAACTAGGGTCTGAACTAACGAAAGCTACTATCAAATCAACAAACATCTCATCGTCGGTAAGGGAAAGTGGATCCTCCATGGGCTCCTCGTCATCTGAGTCTGTACTCGACTATGAATGATCATCAACAGCTTCTATATCTGCCTCCAACCATGCATTATACTCAGCTGAATGACCAAGGTGACTGTTACAAAACTCAGTTGTCTCCCTATGAATCCAGAACTCATATACTCTTGCAAGATCATCCTCAAACAAAGATGAAATAGATGACTGAAGATATGAAGTCCTCTCAAAAAACTAAAAGTTCTGGAACTGATCAAACTGTCCCATAACAGCTAATGGGTGATAAGTAGTCACACCTCGCAAACCAGTCAGCGGAAGAAAATCCATACCCGCAGCATGTGTGATGAAACTCAAAGGAGAACAGTACCTAGAATAAACCAGAATGGAGAAAGGCTCTTCAATATCATCCAAAAAAATAAACCATGATGCTGTACCCACACAAATATTAGGTCAGAAAGAATAGGACATCGTTATACCATGGCCAAAGCAATACCCGTGGCAGCGAGCAGTACCTATAAACCTCAAGTGCATTATGAAGCAGACATACAATAGTACAGAACTACCCCTGAAATACCCATCACTATGGGTATAGCAATAAGATTTTGACATAAGAGTCTCTACTAAAATCATAAGTAGGATAGTGTAATCATCCCTCAGTGACTGGATCATTGTCACTAATCCAACATCCAAACGGTCCATGTAAAGTGGCATGTCTATGAGACATATCAACAAAGTATCAAACCGGGCAAGTCTCCATCGCTCCTTCGAAATAGAAAAATCCTCTCAGTGCACTGAAAAACTATCAGCCTATCCTAAGTGATCAATTAGAAAATCCATGGACACAACATGTCCTGATGTGATCTCAGCTAGAACCACTGATCGCCACAACCCGGTCATCATCATAAACTGGCGGCACTGCTGACCAACCGCCATCCTAGCACAGGGCCCATCTAGAGATAAACCAGAAATCCTTTGATACCCCTCTTAAGTAGAAGTCAATTTGTATGAACCAAAACGGAAGACATGCCTCACTGGAATCCAATGTGCCAGCATACCCTCTATAAATCCATCAGGCACCTAGAAGATAAGGTAGGACATAAAATGTCCAAGCATTCGATCTATTGATATGAGATCAAAAGATGGTAAAATATCATACCAAGCCCTCAAACCTGAGGTAATCTGTGTGGGTGGGTTGTTATCAACGCGGGCCATTGAAGAGGACGATATCTATAAAATTGTATCACAAGACCACACAGGGGTTAACTCTAACTCACAATATATAAATGCAAATCCATGGCATATAATGCATGCATCATGATAGAAGACACTACAATAGGTGCAGTAAATGAAAAACATTATATACATCATAAAACTGTAATCATCTCTATCCTACAAATGAAAATAAAAAGTACAGGGAAATGGGGCACAGCCACCCAACATCTAACAACAGCCTAAAGAAAGAAATTCCTGACACTTATATTTCCAAGCCGGTCAATCTGAGTTAACTCCTTTTGAGTCATGGTATCTCTGTGAAAGGGTATATCTAGATGGTACAAAGGCAGATCTCCTATAAAACTACCTATGTCGGGACCACCAGAGGGACCAACACTAGACCCACAAGGATCAAAAGTATTCGTCTGTATTGGATCTCTGCCTAAATAGCGAGTGAAAAGATGCGCCTGGTACAACCTTTACGTTAAGTTGTCAATCTGCTCTAAATGAGTAGGCTCTTTGACATAGGCTATCCAATCGGTCATCATCGTCTCCCAAGAACTGGGTAGCGTGAGTCTGAGCCCCAATAGTGCGGGGAGTCCACCATGAATAGAAGGCATCCTGAGAACAAGGGCCATCTGTCAACATGAAACCATCCAAACCCATCAAGGGAATATCTTTAATTGGCTAGAACAAAGGCCAATACCATTGAGCAGGAGGAAGAACAGGAATATGAATATCCCCTGTGATATATCTGATAGCTTATTCTCGTAAATGAAGCTCCCAACCTCCCTCGATCAGAAAGGGAATCTGCCTGGTAGACAAGGCATACTTCACCCCTATCGGAAAGCTATCCTCGAAGCCCTTTATAAGAAAATTCGGGGTATAAAGAACCCAAGTTACATCAGTATCAGTCCATAGCTCTAACTGAAGGCGACAATGAGTAAAAGCCTCCACTACAGGGACCTCCGACAAGATAGAATGGTGCCACCACCGTCCCCGCGGATAAGTCTCCAAACCTAAAGTAGTGATGGGGCGCAGGCAAGGGAGCCTCTCATAAGCCCAAAACTAAAAATTCAAGAAATAAACTATATCAGGCATGGAATTGACAACCCAAACAAAGGAAATTAAAGATAATTCAAGTTACTCACTACCAAAAATGTATAGAAGCCCTACCAAGCATCTGTCACGCCCCTCTAAGCACAGATGCATCCTGTAGAGGAAATAAACATAGGTAAAGGATCCCTAATCAAAATCCCCTATGCGAGCTACCTAGCGAATAGTGCCAACCAAGGCAAAAGCGACAGTCGAGGAGTAGTCTGTAATGAAGGAACCCGTAATGATAGTCAAAAATAAGCGCTGTAAGACGTGATCTCTCTTCCTCGGATCAACAATGATAGGCTCTATCAAAGCTCCACTAGTAGCATCAATACTCAAAGGACATAAGTGAATGGTCCGACCCTTAATGGTCGAAGGAGGAACTCCCAAATGGGATTAGACAATAACAGGGGAAATATTAGCCACCAAAGGCACCCTCTCTTCGATAAACTCCACGCCTATGTTGTATCTCCAATCTATCAGCGTCATCACCACTTCACAATCCAGTAGATAGAGTGACTGACTCTGGTGAAACCATCGCTGAGACAAAGATCTCAAATATTCCCATGGGCATCGTCGTGGTGTAATAAAAAAGAAAGCCCCGAAACCCCATGAATGCTCGAGGGCCTAATACTCAAGATGAAGAGTCATATATAAGGAATGAATGTTGAATCAGTTCCCCCTCGGCTGAGTAAACCAGGGAACCTGCATTACATTCAAATCAAGGTTCAACCATTGCCAAAAATGGAAGAAGAAGAAGAAGAAGAAATTCAACATAAAAGGATCCCAAGTACCTCGTTCGCATGTAGATGAACTAATGGATGACGGCTCAAATTGCTTAAGAGATCAAGAATAGTCACATATATGCCTAGAAGATCCTAACATGAGGTAGAAGAAGAAGGAATTGGATCCGTAATAGGAATATCCTCCTCCTCCTCGGGAACTCCAGTCCTACCAACGCTGATAAGATGAATCATAAACTCTGTCAACCAGCGCACCTGTCAAGTCAGACGAGGTAAGGGAACATCCAAAGTTGTCCTACTAACCCCCAAAGAAGCTCTACGGGAGGTAGAGCAGCTAGGTCTATTAGAATCCCTGGACAAAAGCTCCAAATCACCTAAAAAATGGTGAGGTGTGTTTTTATTTTTAATCCATTAAATTTAGATCATCACATCATGCATGATCTGCATTTGTAAATATGCATAGAACTAAGCAACCATCCCCAGTAGAGTTAAATATGCATATGCATTAAAATACCCAAACTCATGAAATTTTTTTGTCAGAGTCTCCCCTATAAAATGGACTATGCACATGCATATAAGCATGCCCAGGTGGCCTTTCATAGGCACACTAACACAACCCAAGGACAATATATAATTGTTAACATTAATTATGCCAGCAATGGTAGCCAAATTACCCAGGGCAATTAAAATATAGTCATGAAAACTTCATGCTCATTTTTCCTAAAATAGGATAGTTAAACTAGCCAAAATGTGTGTAAAATGACTTCTGAAAAAATGAAATCTTTTCACATCAGAATGTTCAGCATGATAAACTACAAACATTAACTAAGGTCGTTCATTTTTATTAAGTCATCTATGCATAATTATTTTATACATTGGATGTAAACTCATTAAACATGAAATTTAGCAATCTAACGGTCAAAACGCAAAAGAAAAGGATGTAAACGTTACCTGAGATGTGAAGAACGATTGTACAGTGACAGATTTAGTGAAAAACAGCCCGAAATGAGTAGATTTGAGCTAGAAGGTTCTGATTTTTCAAAAGGAAAAAGTTTAAAAGCGACTTGAAATGAAAAGGAAAGAAGCCAAGGGGGTTAAATCCATCCGCGGTTAGCCGTGAGTTTACTTGCGACAGTCACAGCTAGACTTACGGTAGGTTGGGGTGGGTCCCACCCCCTTCGGCTCCATCCAACTTAAGTCCCAGTAGGTTCCTCTAAAGCCAAAAAGTCAAATCAGTAAAAAAGATTCTACATAATCAAGCGTAAAGTGCCTGAAACCCTGAAATATAGTATCAAACTTCTGATGAATGTAAATCCCCATCTAAACCATTGGTTTCAGCCCCAGCTAGGACTGATCATTCGGTTATAACTGAACCGAATAGACTATTCGGTTATAATCGAAAACCAAAATTTGTGCAATTTTAGTATCCGAACAAATAACCGAATAGCCGAATTTATTATTCGGTTGTTCGGGTAATAACCGAATAAACAAAGTTCAGAATCACAGCGATTAAAAAAGAAAAAAACCAAGGATCAATTGAAGCAATATATGACACTTGATTGTGATTGTTACAGAAAGAAAAGAAATAGAAAATGAAAGGGATAAGATATGATATGATACCTTAGTTTTAATTCGGTTATTGCTTTTAAGGATTTAAGGCTTGATTGTGCTTTTAAACTTTAATTTTATTTTTTTGTTATTCGGTTAACCAAATAACAAAAATTAAAAAACCAAACCCGAACCCGAAAAGTGAAAATTAAATCGGATATAACTGAATTTCAATAAATAACCAAACAACCGAAAAAAATCGGTTAAAAAGTTTTGGTTCGATTCGGTTATTCAGTTTTATCCGTTTTTTGCTCAGTCCTAGCCCAAGCGTAGGCATCAGGAAAGATCCAGTGGTGTAAGCCATTAAAAATTACTTCAGTAAAGATATCGAAAGATCTGATAGTATAAACCGTTGGTGCCAGCCCCAGCGTAGCATCGAGAAGTATCCAGTGGTGTAAGTTGTTGAAAACTACTTCAACGAAGATATCAAAATGTCAGGTATTGTAAACCGTTGGTGTCAGCCCCAGCATAGACATCGGAAAAGATCCGGTAGTGTAAGCGGTTGAAAACTACTTCAGCAAAGATATCAGAATGTCTAGTATTGTAAACCGTTGGTGCCAGCCTTAGCGTAGGCATCATGAAAGATCCGCTGGTGTAAGCCATTGAAAATTACTTCAACGAAGATATCGAAAGATCATGTATTATAAATCGTTGGTGTCAACCCCAACGTAGCATCTGGAAGGATTCGGTAGTGTAAGTCGTTAAAAATTACTTCAACGAAGATATCAAAAGATCTAGTATTGTAAATTGTTGGTGTCAACCCCAGCATAGACATTGGGAAAGATCCGTTGGTGTAAGCCGTTGAAAATTACTTCATCGAAGACATCAGGAAGGTCTAATGGTGTAAACGTTGGTGCCAGCCCCAGCGTAGCATCGGGAAGGATCTGGTGGTGTAAGCCGTTGAAAACTACTTTAACGAAGACATTAAGAAGGTCTGATTGTATAAACCATTGGTGTTAGCCCCTAGCGTAGACATCAGGAAAGATCTGATGTTGTAAGCCATTAAAAACTATTTCAGCGAAGACATCAGGAAGGTCTAATGGTGTAAACTGTTGCTATCAGGCTTAGCATTGACATCAGGAAAGATCCGATGTTGTAAGCCGTTGAAAACTACTTCAGAGAAGACATCAGGAAGGTCTGATGCAGTAAACCATTGGTGTCAACCCCAGCGCAGCATCGGGAAGGATCAAGTGGTGTAAGCTTTTGAAAACTACTTTAACAAAGACATTAGGAAGGTCTGATGGTGTAAACTGTTGTTGTCAGCCCCAACGAAGGCATCGGGAAGGTTTGGTGGTATCAGTCATAAAAATTATCCCTAACAGAAACATTAAGAACGACTAAGGATGTAAACCTTTCAGTTTATCTTCATCAGTAAGCATCGGGAATGTCTGGTGGTGTAAACCCTTGGTGTCAGTCCCAACGAAGGCATCGAGAAAGGTTCGATGGTGAAAGTCATAGTAACTAACTCCCACGAAGGCATCTAGCATTCCTGACATCATACTATATTTTGTCATTGCATCATTAGATATACCTTATCATATTTCAAGTGTCTAGTAATCTTTGTCATGTTTATTCCATTTCATTGCATAAACATGACAAAAAGGGGCATCTATAGATACTCGAAATTTTGTTTTCCTGTTACTAACCATGTAGAAGGGTAAAAATATCTTTTTACACTCTGGAGTTAACCCCGGAGGACTACAGCATCAAACCCTAGAGACAGCCTCGTGGGACATCATATTAATCCTCATAGACCACCTTGAGGAAAGACAGAAGTAATAAAAGTTAAATCCCGGAGACAACCTCATGGGACAGCCAAGAGCCACATTAACCCTGGACACAACCCCGAGAGGGCAAAGATGTAATGTTGATAACACAATATAAAAAATTATAATCCAGCTGTGGACAGGGTCGCAAGAGCCACCGCAATAATCCCGAGTGCAAACTACGTAAGACAGATCAACGGACTGTCTACGAAGACTTGAAAATGCTATTATGGTCATGGACCCATCTTCCCGAATTCAGAAAAGGTCAAGGCCTATATCATTACATAGCTCTCGAAAAGAGATTTTCGGAATGGTATGGCACATCTTCATAGTATTCCCAAAATGCAAGATATGAAGATTTCAATAGACAGCGCATCGATCAAAGGAACAGACTTAGAGGGGGTGGGACCCACCAGGCCCAGTCGTAGTTACATCTGTGGCTGTCGAAGGTACACCTGGGGCTAGCCAGGTCTTTAAATATCAGACCCCTAACTCATTGTAGAGAGAGAGAAGAGAGAAAATGAGGTTCTAAAAAGAGAAATCTGATTTCTAAAGAGAGAAAGGGAGAGTTTCTTCATCTCAAACTCTGTAAAAATCAAATATAAAAACTTACATACATATAAACTTCGTTATATCAACTTTGAATCTATTGAAATCAAGTTTTGAAAGCTTCTAGTCGTTCATTGCGAACCTCACGCCATATTGTAAGATCTTCTTAGATCTATGCTTATTTACTTCTTTAATATATATATATATATATATATATATATATATATATATATATATATATATATATACTGCTTGGTGGTGTATAGATCTAGCTTTCAACTGTTTATTTCGTGTAAATAGTCAATATTTAAAGTGTATTGACTAGATCTATCCTAGATCTAGCTTTTAATCGGTTCAAAAGTTGTAAAACTTGAACCTTTGAGCTAAATTGGCTAAGATCTAGGTAGATATAGTTTACTTTCTAGTTTTGTAAATATTTAGCAATCACGTGACCCTAGATCTGTATCTAGAGGAAACGAAAAGCTTATTTACTTGCATATAAGGATTTAACCAATAAATCACTTGTCTAGCGAAGTTCTAAGTTATATGTTTATATTATGTAAAATATACATCATGCAACCTTTTAAATAATGTCATGTGAGCCTAGGAACTATACAGTTCAAGATTCAATAAATAAATCTAAAGCTTGCAATTCATTATACATGTAACTATGTACAAGGTTCCCGTGATGGACTTGTTTAACTTGTACAGTCAGCTTGCAATTCATTGTACATGTAATCTTAGGCCTTTAAACGATATCCAAATTTAAGTCCCCATAATAGTGAAAACCATATATGTAGGTGCTCAAGCTTGCTTAGATGGATTTCATGCCCACAAATGGCCCGACCCTTGTAGATAATAACTTTAATTGCATCAAAGATGTTTCGCATCACAAATAAAATCAAAAGAAGTCACTTCTAGAATAAATAGAATAAAATTGGAAGTATCAAAAGGCCTTGATTCCTATTTGGCAAAAGGGTGTGAACACATCTTTTCAAAACCTCACTTTCATATGATTTATCTGAAAAAATAAACTTTTCTATAAATCAAATCTTTTGTACATAGGTCTCAAGAGGCACAACATTACTTTCAAAGTAAATCACTCAAGCACCTTTTTCAAAACTCAAATCACACACACAAACACACATACACACACACACACTCAAGGCATAGGGAATAAAAAAGTAGTGGTAACCGTGTTTCACGGAAGTCAGGGAGTGCCTAACACCTTCCCCTCGCTTAAGAAAGCCCCCGAACTCTATGAATCTCAAGGTTTAGACCGATTAAAGGGAGTCATATATCCGATTGAGTTGGTACAACCTTTTGAACTCATACCAACTGGCGGCTCTCTTTAATTCGGCCCAATCATTAAAATCAATCTTTTTAAATCGTCAACATTTATGTTAGTCCTTTTCTAAAACTCACCCTTTAAATAAATCAAACTAGCAAACGAAAAAGTGTAAGAAAATAATTAGGAAAAGTGAATTTCCTGGCGTCGACACTATCATCAACATACATCTAAAGAATAAGGAAATCCTCTTTAGGCTGTTTAATATATATGCACAATAGTCCTTTTCCATCAACGTAAACCTATCATCAACAGCTACTCAATGAAATCCAAGATACTACTATCGCGATGCCTGTCTCAAGCTATAAATAGAACATTTAAGCTTGCATACTATGCGTTCTTGTTCTTCTATAACAGCTTATGGCTAATTCATATATGTTTCCTCGGTTAACTCTCCATTGAGAAAAGCAGTCATTACATCCATTTAGTAGAGTTCCAAATATAAATTTGTGACATTAGCTTATAAAAGATGGATCGAGGAAAACCTTACTACTAGAGAAAAGTTTCCTCAAAATCCATAACTTCTTGCTAGGTGTAACCCTTGGCTTCTAGTCGAGCCTTATATCTCCCAATGGAGTTGTTCTTCTTACATTTAACTTTGAGAACCCACTTGTTCTCAACAGCTTTTCACCCAAACAGAAGATCAACCAAGCCCCAAACTTGATTAGTCCTCATGGACTCAATTTCTTTATCCATTGTGACTTTTCACTTTTCACTAAATGCAGATGATGTAGCATCTCGATAAAATCGAGGCTCATCATGATGTTGTGTATCACTAGTAAAAGCATTCCCCTTAATCTCAAATAGACAATGTGGAATATTTCCTCTTTAACTTCTTTGTAACTAAGGAACAAGATACTCATCATTTTGATGAAAGAATATTACTTGAAGGTATGTCGCTCCCACTTTTTATAGGAGCCAAAGGAATAGATTCCTAAGTCTCAACTATCTGAATGGGTGCACCATTTTCTTCCTCCATCTCAAAAGTTCTTTTTCTTGCTACATCACCTCTGCTCTTATGGTTTTGCCAAATAGTTTTCTTATAGGCTTACCAGTTAAGAAATGTTCTCATGTAGATAGATCAACCTTAGCAAGTGGGCCTAACAGACTTGCTCAAGCTAATTATGCCATTCTATCTTATATAATATAGACAAACCTAACATGCAACTAGATTGAATCACTGTGATCACTCTCGAAAGAAGTAAATATAGTATAAGAATCATAATTATTAATACTAGAATGAGTACTATTTAAAACTATTATCTATAAAACCATGAATTTTTGTCCCGTGCAAAATTATAACTTGTTTATTCTAAAAAATAACAGACAAACTAGAATAAAGTGCATTAATAATAGAAAATAAAATCTTTCGGAGTATATCATGTAGAACATCCTTTGATCTCCAGTTTATAGGTACCAATTCCTAGCACGTCCATATTGGAATCATTCTCCGTGTATTCTATTCTGCCAGGCGAAATACATCAATACTCCATGAACCCATCACGATATCTAGCTATGTTGTTTGGAAATACCTTCTTCAGCTCAATGTATTCACGAGTGAAGTGTCACATCTTACCACAATTGAAGCAAACCATCTTGACCTTGGCCTTCTTGTCCGCCCGTTTTCCTCTCTTCCTCTTAGCACCAACATTTGCAACCTTTAAAGGTGCAAAATAGTAATACCATCAACTTTCTTTCCACCATTTCTCTACTTGTGTTTTCCCTTATGAGAACAGGACTCAGCTACATATGTCTTGGATGGCTTAACAACATCTAAGAGATCAACCTCAAGTTTTAAGTGTTGCCAAATATCCTCAAAATTTTTGATATTCGCATTGTGGGTCATATTTACCCGCATATATTCCCAATTGTATGGAAGTAAGTGTACTACAACTAAAATTTGATGCTTATCTGACAGGTCATTGTCAGCAACCTTTAACTCACGAATCATGTTTAACATAATTCAAATGTATTTTTTCATGAAATGATCAACCTTCTTCTTATAACCATTAAACTTGATATTTAAGCCACGCAACCTAGTTAGTGAGGTGCCTCCGAACTTTATTTTAGAGCTTACTGATGAGTGGGTTTTATACCTACAAATCAGCCTCTAAGTCGAGCTTAAACTGTGTTAATCCTATAAATTCATGTTCATTTTTACTTGTTTTTATTTTTTTTATGTTTAGGTGTGGTGGCGTAGCATGTGTGGCATAAATATTGGTTTTGTGGAGACTTGGCAACTAAATGAGTAAAATGTGGCTTCTGCGGGATTATCCCCCGCCGGGGCGGACTATTTACCAGCAAAACCCTCGTCGGGGAGGGGGTACTTAAGCAAGAACAGAAGGACCCCTCGTCGGGGCGGGCCTAAAGAGAAGAAAACACCCCGCCGGGGCGGGGGTACGGGTCAGGAGCAAGAGTTTTGTTTCCATTAAAGTTCTGCAGTAGCGTCTAGGAAGGAAGTTGGCATGGCTTGGGACTTCGTTTGGCGTCGGTTTATGGACTAATTATGTGTCTTATGTTGGAGAATAACATAACAAGAGAGGGGATTACAACATTCATTCAATTATCAAGCTTGAGCCCTAATTTTGAGCAAATTTTAGTGGAGGAAGGATTGAAGGTCAGAGTCACGAAGATTGCAAAGTTAGAAAGAAGAAGAAGGGTGGTTTTGTATTCATTCTACTTTTTAATTCAGTTATTATAATTGGGATGATGGATTCTTTTATGATTTCAGTTATTATTTCATTTATGATGAACTAATTTACTTATTAGGCTTATGATGGATCTTTATTGTTAAACGATGATTATGTAGCTTTAATTTTAGTTTGATAATCTATCCATTCAGTTTATCTATTGTGGTTTGTGCTTTAACTTATGAGTTGCTTGATCACCAATTCTGTGTGGATTTGTATAGATTCGAGAGATGATGTATGAATCTAGACTTTGTCATTTTAGCATGTGTTCTTGAATTTTATGTTGAATGGAATCTTGATGAATGTTGGGGTAGAGATATGCTTAGCATCTCATGTAATCAGGTAGAGAACTTGAACTTAAACCTTATTTGATTTTAATTCACATAGAGATATAGTGAATTAGTTGATTAAGGTGTTTGACTTAATTCTATCAAATTTGTGGATTTAAGTTAATATGGTATTAGTGCATCGAGAGGTGGCTAGTTCTACTTAAGTGTTCTTCATTAATAAACTGGGATAGTGAATTGAACTGTAATAAGTTGTAATAATCAGAGTGAGACTTAAAGTGAAGTTGTAAGCCTAACTCTCCAATATTTGCTTAAAAGTTACGGGTTTTCAGTTGTTTGATTGCTTGGTATTTTTAATATTTTTAGTTTTTAATAGTTATAATCATTATTTTGGTTAGTTTAATAAAATTTGGATTAATAGAAAGCTGGTAATTGTTAGGATTAATTTCATACTAATCTCTGTGGGAACGATACTTGTACTTATCATTATATTACTTGTTGACCACGAGCACTTGCGTGTGAGCGTAATTAGATTTCGACCAACACTTCCCACATCTTATAAGCAGTTGTATATTTTTCGTACTCAAATAAGAACACATTGCTCATACTGCTCAATAGAGTAATGCGAGTTATCATGTCTTTCTTACGCCAATTGTCAAAGGCAGCAAGCTTCTGAACATTTTCTGCATTATTACCAATCAGCTTAGTTTCTTTAGCAATTAAAGTCTCTTCCACTTCTAACTCCTCAAATACCATGCGGACCTTACAATGACAAACATCGTAATTATCTTCATCAAACTTGTTACCTTTATTAAGATCTGTAATTATTTGCTTTGAAGTCATTTAAACAATTAAAAGAACATAATTAAAGATATTTTAAGAGTTCACCACAATATTATCTTTTCCTTGCCGCATAAATCAAATTATTTAAAATAATTAAGTATAAACGCAAAAAAAAAACTTTGTTAAGCTTGGGAATCATAATTCGTGTATATATTTTATTATTTTATTATAATTTATTTGGCGCAAAGATATTCATAGAATTTAAGAATTAAACTAAAAGTTTTTTCTACCTAAATTCATCAAACTAAGTTCAAGCATATATAAGTGTTTTTAAGCATGCATTTAATCCCTAAAATGCTTTTACGAATTAAAAACATTTAAATATTCCAAACATTTTCACATAAAAATTAAATAAATGCTAATATTATTTCAAATAATATGCAACATCATGCTAAACACTTCATATACAAAAATTGTTGACAACATATTAACATATTAATAACATTCTGTAAATTGTCTTGAATTTTCTAAATAATATACAATTTATAAGAATAAATTGTACATGCATAATTTGACTAGAAAATTAGTTTAGGCCACTAAATATAAATATTTTTTAAAACTCAAGGTGGATAAATGAAAAAAACCTTTGTGGTATCTATGAAACATTTTGGACAGAAAATATAACTTTCCAATCTTTTAAACAAATTTTTTAAGCACTTTTTAACTAATAATTTAATTTCTGAAAATTCCAAGTACATCCTAAATAAATTTTAATATACAGAAAAATTAGAAATTAAAAATAAAAAATACTATAAAATTTTCGAAGTAAAAAAAATCCAAAAGGTGGTGCATGACCACTTACGTCGTTGTTGTGCGTGGGTGTCGCTGCCAGACGCTCGCATGACGCGCTTCACTTCCAACAGTCCGTTGGCGTAACTGCCTGTTATGATTGGTCCACATGTCATACAGTTAACCATTCCGTTGGACAGTTGAGTTTTGACACGTGTCTAACCGGCATTGGTCCATGTGGCGCTGACGTTTACCTGGTTAACTAACACGTGTCAGGACTTTGAGCCAACCAGACAAGGACACATGTCACCACATCATCATCTTCTTCCTTTAGCTAGGGTTTTCAAATGCAAAATTATAATTTGATACCCTTTTTAAAAGTGGTCATAACTAACTTATTTCAAGTCCAAAAAATGCAAACAAGATATGAACGGATTCATACGGAAAAGCTCTACATAATCATGTGATCAAAAATTTAATATGAAGTCCGAGGAAAAACACTTTTGAATTTTAAAAAACCTCCATAACCAACTAGGGTTGGGTTTTCTTTTAAAATATAAAATTAATTGCTATAAAAAAATTTAGGCTATATAAACAATATATAAGCTATAAAATACTGAAATTTCATGCTCAAATAATATCTGTAACATGTTCTACCATTAACAAACTAATTAAGCTCTTAAGAACAAAACATGAAACGTATACATTACATCATGAACCACATGTAAAGCATAAATTCTAGCATTTATAAACTCTGATAACAATGTAACATGGTAAAGCATTCTCGCAACGAATATGAAATAAAAAATTATATTTTCGATTACCTCTCGAAACGTGTGCCCACAAACACGATCAACTAAAATCGTGTGCTTTCTGAATTAGCAATCAACGAACTCTCAGCGATGATCCGGACTACGTTATCATGAGTACCTGATACAAGTTTCATGGTCCAAGAAGCGTCATTTTTTTAAGCTTCACTTAAGATTGTTAATAGTTATGTAAAACTCTCGTTTTTGCTCTCTAACTTTTATGGAGAAATTATCAGCTTCCTTGTTTTGCTACTTTAAAAGGAAAGTCCCACATATTATACAGATTAAGAAGGTAATTATGAGATTTGTAACTTGTTAAAACAATGCATGAATTAGATTTGATGATGATATTTGATATTAATGTATATTTGTATTCAGTAGTTTTTGTGCAGTTCTAAAAATAAAATTAATGTAAAATGATTTAGTTTAGAGATCAAAGTTGTTGGGTTAATCAATTTCATTGAGTAAATATATTGTATAGAGCTGAAGTCTGAAGACGATCGTAAAGCAAGATAAATGAGCAATTGAAGATCGTAGAGCTTGTTGATCTTATGCCTGAAGCTCTTAGAGCTACAACTATCAATACTATCAGTTTAAAGAACGGCTGTAACGACCCCAAAATTTATACAATTTAACTCTCAACCTCGGTCGTTAACAATACACCTTTATTCTAACTTTACATCATATTCGATGATACAATCACTAAAAATGCGAAATATTTTAAACTTTTATGTCTACTTTCTTTACTTCCCTGAATCACAACCTTTATTATTACATATGTGACACCCCCAAATCTGAGTACTTTATTCCCACAGGATTTGGTGCTCACTATCCAAAACAATTACTTCTAACTACCCATAATCAAGGATAATTACTTAAATTAAACAGCTTAAATAATAATCCTTCCCTTTATAGGGTTACATCAACGTAAAACAAATTCCAAGTAATCTAACCTTAAACTATTACATAAGTCTGCAGAATACATCACAAAATTTAATAAGCCTCATAACAAAATTCTACTAAATAAAATCAAACAGGTCTTCATCATTTGGACATCTTGCCCTTGCCATTGCTAGAAGACGGTTCATCAACTTTCTCAACTTTGGCTGCAGTGTTAAATGCAAGAGTGAGCAAACAATTGCTCACTAATATAATGATGACAAAAGTAATAACATAGGAGTAAGCAATGAATACTGAATAATTAAGAACTTGTTCTTCGAGTCAAGATTAGTAAACAAGTTCGAGGTTTATATCTGAGGGTCTTTAAGACCATGAACTATATCCCAAGGTTATTAAGTATTTCTACTTCAACCTTTAACAGTCATTAGACTATACAGACCTTTACTTTCGTACTTAGGGGGATCAGCTCTACGTACCATGTATTGTGCACAAACATCTAAACGCTAACGCGTACATAATCCCCTATATTAGGGTTGTTCATCTCAATTTGACTTTAGGATTTTCGCACTAAAGAAAGTTTAGTTTAGAATAGCTTAACAGTGATTCTAGAATTTTAGAACACTCATCAATTATGGATTAGTCCAATCAATAAAGATTTATTAGCTATTCGAAGGTTCAACACGATAAATATAAGATTGAACAATGATACTTAAGTCAAAAATTGAATATCAGCAATATACAATTGAATAGATATTGTATGTACAAAGTATTACATCCAAAAGAGTTAGAAAACTCATTTGGGACAATGAACTTGAACGATTTATGCTTGAATAACAAGAAACAAAAGTTAGGGACTTACTTAATAAAAGTTCAAAGATAATAAACTTATGTAACAATATCAAGTTAGGAATATGAAACTTGGTCAATGTAAAAGAATTAGAATACAAGAACTTTCATAATCATAAACAAACTAGAGACAAGAAACTCGCTCAACATAAGAATAGGGTTTAGGAAACTTGTCTCGTACATAAGCTACACAAGTATAACAAATGTTCGCCAAATACCCTATCTATACCATTAGAACCATAATACCAATTAGTTATATTAACGCTAACTTCATTGGTTTACTTTTCATTTTAGTCAAATCTACAATCTTTAACTTAAGATCTGATTATCCCAATCATTCACGTACCATAAACATGAACTCCCAATTATATTATAGTACACAACATGGTGATTAAAAAAACAACTCCAATTCTCATGACATCACACTACGGATTTTCATAACCTATCAATTCATAACCTATAGTTTCAACTTTGTGATTACAATATGTTATAATGTCTTATAACATATTTTAAGTTTCTCTACAATCATTAAAATAAGTTAGGTTAACATTATGCTATTAACAGTTCATTACTGGGTCTAACTGATCACTGGCGCGGCCGCACCCTAGCTACTCTTGGATCCAACGAGCTCGCGCCCAAAAGCAGCGCGGCAGCGCTCGACTCCAGATTCAGTTTTCTAGAAACACGAATTCAGACTCTGCTCTATACAAAAATTCCAATTTCACATGTAACATGGACAAACCCACATACTAAAAATCCTACCTAACCACATATCATATACACTTAACCAGTTAACACCAAAAATAACACAAACAACCACTTTCTAGATGATTAAAAATCATGTTTTTGCTATTTTCTTTAATTTCAACACATTTAGCGAATTCAATCACCAAAACTTCGTTTCTTAACCGAATTAACCCATTTCAAGTGCGTTGTTTTCATTTCTATACATCGTAACATAATCCATGCTCAATTTACAGATTATACTAAAAATTAAACATCAATTTTGGCCTCAAATAAGCCACTTTCATTTACATAAAACTCTGTTAACTTAAATTTTCTTTTTCAACCCAATTTCCATGAATTTGATCACTAAAGATTACTCATATATAATCATTATCATATTATATACTCATATAATCAACATTTTAAACAACAATCCAGCAAAACTCAATTACAGAGAATAAAAATTACAAACCAAAACTTGGAATTAGAAATAGATTATACCTTTAATCCCTTGTTTACACTAGCAAAGACGATATCAAGCTTTTCCCTTGATTTCCAATTCACAAAAAATCCTCAATTTCTCTCTAGCTCTCTCAATTTTCTCTCTGTGTTTCCTCACTTCCTTTAGTTTTAGGCTTAACCACGTGAAAAATACGTAAAGGAACAAAACTGATATAGCCACTACGCGTAAATTAAAACATCAGGTACAAAACCCAAAGACTATATCAGTTATAATATGCCAAAGACCTCAAGGCCATGTTTGACTATACATTAGATTAGGCTTTTCTAATTTATTTTTATATTACTTATATTATATAGTTCCATTTGTCACAATATTTAATTAGTTTTAATAACTTACAATTATAATTATAATTTTCATTATAATTATACTTATGCTTAGCAAATTATTACATATCCAATTTAATTATTAAATTAAACTAGAACATCACCAATACACAACATTATTATTTCTAAACAATACATCTAATTTAATTACTAAATTAGAATGGCATTATAATTATTTAATAATTCATTTAATTTAATTATCTTATTAAATTAAATACTCAAATCATAAAATTACCATTCACTACTTTAGTTAACATACACACTTAACTAAATTATTACACCACAATTTCAATAATTATTTATTTATCTCAATAAATAAATCCATTAAAATATTTATTTAATTCAGTAAATATTTAAAATTGATTACAAAGTTCTCGTTCGTTACAACATATCTTTGATTCAAATTTATTTTATTAATCGTTTCATCAAAGTTGCTATATAAAATCTTACATCACAAATCAATATCCATTATACATCGATAACTCAACTTTACAACTCAACAATTATGTTACAATCAAAAAATATCAAATGCATTTTTCATCTAAAATAAATAATCTTCTTGAATTGCTATTGACCTCTATCATTCAATTAGCACGCATCATTACCTTGAAACCTTGACCTGCAAAAATGGTTATTTTACAAGAATGAGCTCGACAACTCAGCAAGATCCAATAGTTTTCATGCATCACGTAGCACATAAATAACATGATCATCTTATACATCATAATCATTAGACTAACATATAATACATGTTTTAATTCACATAACAAGTACAAAGATTAAGTTCCTTACTCAATTAGCATTCTTTACTCGATCAATATAGTCATAAATTGACTTTAACATTTCATACTCACAACATATGTAATATCTTTGCAATACAGATTAAAACAATTCATCATCAATTACACATAGCAAATAAGAACTGAAAGACTTACCTAGCTCATAGATTAACAATTACCGAAAAATAGCTTATAGTTATTTGCACTTTATGAATCCTACACAACATATTATCATACACATCAACTATTAGTCGCATAGCAATGCTTAGTAGTCATTTAAGTAACTCTACTTTAAGACCTATGGTCACCTTCTTTAGGTTTGATACACAATGTTCAATTTATGTGTTTAAGGCTTTCTAGAACTCCTTATTGTCCATTTGGTTTAATTATATTAAACCTTATCTTACGTCACATTATTTTCCCTTTAAATTGACACTTAAAATTCGGTTAAGCCGTCATAGCTTGTCATTACATCGAATTAGAGGTATCATATTTAAATAATTATTCTTACCTTCCTTTACAACTATCACTCAACATTTAATTTAGTACTTAAAGTTTACCTTCACATTGCATTAGGTTAATCAACTAATTAAATTAACCTTTAACTCATTCTTTAAATTTTCATTTTATACTTTCAAAGTATTTATTTCAATTGATACTTAACAGTCGGTTAATTTCTTCACTTATGTCTTTACACCATCGTGGAAGTTTATTAGATTAATCAAATTAACATTTACATTATTCTTCTAAATTTCTTCTTTCAATTAATACTTAACATCAAGTTAAGTATTTAAAGTCTCTCATTATACCTTATTAAGCGTGTATAATACTCATTAGAATTATCGATATTAAATTTCCATTGAACATGCAATTAAAAGCACTTGTCTGCGCCTGACTTCCTACTGGCGTTGCAGCACCCATTCCCTTTATATTATCGGCGTTGCAACGCCGGGTCCGGATAACAGTTGATGGGTAGGGTAGCGCTGCGACGCCCTGTTTAGCCCTACGACCAGCGCTGTAGCGCTAGGTCCTGATTTCAGTTGACTGCCACGTCAGCGCTGCAGCATTCGAACTTAGTTCATAAGCGGAGTTGCGGCGCCTCTTAGCAGAACTCATCCATTAGACAACCAATTAAGTTCGTTTGGAATCTATGGACTCATAATTCATAGACCTACCAAAAATTTAACAACTTCTAAGAACTAACAAAATATTTTAAAATATCAACTTTAACTGACAAACTAAATACAATATTTAAAATAACAACAATATAAAAATTAAGTAAGAAACATATCCGAAAATACGAGTTCCATAAACAGCCTACGCACTCAACGCAAAAATTTAACAAAGGAGGGCTTTATAAAAAGTCCTCCCACAAAAAAGCCTTTCTCAAAATTGGAAGCCTTATTGTTGGTTAATAAAATAAAGGGCCAAGCCCTTCTATTTATAGGTTTAAAAAATGGGTAAAGTTCTCAATTTAGTCGATATAGGACTTGGTTTATACTAATTTTTTATATTTTTAACATGTTTAGCGTATTCATTCACCACGAATTCGATTCCTAACCAAATCAATCCGTTTAACCTTCGTTGTTTTCGTTTTACAAAGGAGAACAACAATCATCCACCAATTTAAAGTTTCCATCACGAATTCATCTTCAATTTTAGTCTCAAAGTACATCAAAACACATATTACCATTAAAATCCAAATTCCTCTTCTTTAGCATAAATACATGAATTTGATTTCTGAAAAATCATTTCTTGATGATCATTATCAAATTATAAATATCTAATAACATATATAACATCATAACCAAGAAATTCATTAACCAAACTACCTACAAATTCATTAACATATATAACATCATAACCCACAAATTCATTACTATTATATAATATAATGATTAGTTAATACTCATTTAATTTAACT
This sequence comes from Panax notoginseng, assembly GCA_016801055.1. Lineage (NCBI taxonomy): Eukaryota > Viridiplantae > Streptophyta > Magnoliopsida > Apiales > Araliaceae > Panax > Panax notoginseng. The sequence goes on along the minus strand of CM029019.1, from coordinate 43,762,976 downwards.
CATTAAATTAAAACTTCAAACCACAAAATTACCATGCATCAACTTAATTAAGTTAATCCACTACAACTCATGAATTAATAAATAAATAAATCAATCAAATATTTATTTAAACTATGTGGCGCCCTGTTTAGCCCTAAGACTGGCGCTGCAGCGCTAGGTCCTGATTTTCGTTGACTCCCACGTCAGCTCTACTGTGCTCGAACTTAGTTCATAAGCGGCGTTGCGACTCCTCGTAGCAGAACTCAGTCATTAGACTTCCAATTGAGTCCGTTTGGACTCTATGGCCTCATAATTCATAGAACTACCAGAAATTTAACATCTTCTAAGAACTAACAAAATATTCTAAAATATCAACATTAACTAACAAACTAAATACAATATTTAAAATAACAACAATACAAAAATTAAGTAAGAAACATACCCGAAAATATGAGTTCCACAAACTGCCTACGCACTCGATACCATTATTTAACTAAGGAGGTCTTTATAAAAAGTCATCTCACAACAAAGCCTTTCTCAAAATTGGAGGTCTTATTGTTGGTGAATGAAACAAAGAGCCAAGCCCTTTTATTTATAGGTTTAGAAAAGGGGTAAAGTTCTCAACTTAGTCAATGTGGGACTTGGTTTAGACTAATTTTTCATATTGTTAACATGTTTATCCTAATCATTCACCATGAATTCGATTCCTAACCAAATCAATCTGTTTAACCTTCGTTGTTTTCGTTTTACAGAGGAGAACAACAATCATCCACCAATTTAATGTTTCCATCACGAATTCATCATCAATTTTAGTATCAAAATACACCAAAAACACATTACCATCCAAACCCAAATTCCTCTTCTTTAGCATAAATACATGAATTTGATTTCTGAAAAATCGTTTCTAGATTACCATTATCAAATTATAAATATCTAATAACATATATAACATCATAACCCACAAATTCATTAACCAAAACTCTAATTTTAAAAGAAACTCTAGAACACATAAACTAAAAATATAAACTAGATTATGTACCTTTAATTCCTTAAGAAATAAAATTGACCTTATCAGTCAAGTTATAATTTCTATTTAACTATTATAATCATAACTTTATTTAACAAATTCTCACTCCTCTAATTTAATTATTTAATTAAATTAAAATAGCAGCATTATACTCGCGTAATAAAATACGCATAAATCCCATCAATTTTATCACACTTAAATAAATTATCCCATAATAAATTTCATCATATATTTATTTAATACCATAAATATTCCAACTAAGATATTTATTTTATTCGATAAATATTTTAACTATTTACAAGATTGACAATCATATTACTTTAACATATTACACTCATGTAATATATCACTTTCTCATTTATTAAAATAAATATGCTTATACTAATTCACTATTTTAATTAAGTGAATTACTCACATTATTTATGAAATCTAATTCATAACAACTCCATTGCTAATAAGGCATAATAATCAAATTATATTACTAAATAATATAATTCTCAACTTAATTAAATTTACTAACATTATTTAATTTCTTTAATTGTTTAATTAACTATTAAATCTCATTTTCTGCAATATATGAATATATATACAACTCTCTTTTATATATAAACATTTAATTCTCTTCACACCAAATCGTAAATTTCAAATTATATATACCGTATATATATATATATATATATATATATATATACAGTCAAACTCAAAATATCTCATAATAAGAATTTTATTTATTAAATTCTTATTTTAATAATTACTGAAAATTCGGGTTGTCACAACTGTCAAGACAAAATCTCAGAGTTTATAGAGTACAAACAATGATTAAAGAATTAGAGCAAAAAAGGATATTATCAAACTGAGAAAAGATGAAGACTTAGTCTTTCAAGACTAAGGAGAAACATCATAGAGTACACCGAAGTCCAGTGTAAAACGTATAGTCTGCCAAGTCGGATACACTACGATTGGACACTCAACTTTACGGTTAGGAAAAATCATAAAGTTCATTAGCTTTGACAAGGATTGTCAGGCCGAGCATCGTATAGTGAATGAAGACTCCAAGGTGTTTCATCAAAACACTTGAAATTAAGAATAAGGGCATTTAAAAATGTTTCCAACAGCTATATCTGTTGTAGACACTCGAAATTTTTGCGTTCCTGTTACTAACCCTGCAAAAGGGCAGAATCGTCTTCCAAAGATAACCCTGGAAGCCAAATCAGTTTCAACCCTAGAGACAACCCCGAGAGGTCCAGTTTTCAATCTCGGAGATAATCCCAGGAGAATCAGTTTTAACATCGGAGATAACCCCGAGGGATCCAATTCAAGTTCTGGAGATAACCCTAGAAAATTCAGTTCCAACCCCAGAGATAACCCCGGGAGATGCAGTACACACCCCGGAGATAACCCCGGGAGGTCAAGCCAACCTTAGAGATAACCTTGAGGACATTTAACATCAACAGCAGCTCAATCTTGGAGATAACCTTGAGAAACGACTGATATCACTACGTCAAAGCCGGAGATAACCCGGGTAGGGGGAAAATCATCATTTTTCCACCTCAACATCACATCAACGTCGTCTCAACACAATTTAACTCAGACTGTGTATCAAGATTGTGGCGCCCCCAAAATTGGTATACAAAACCCATTCTAAGTCGCCAAATACACGGTACATAATTCAAATACAACTTCATTTATACAACTGTTAAGTGTCGTGCATAATACAACAAAACATAAGTTGTGAGTTTTAATACAAATATTGTCTCCTAAACAATATCCAAACTCAAACTAAGTCATCATTACAATTATTATCACACTATTTTATAGAATAGTGAGGACTACTATAGCAACCATCTTAGACCGTCACTCCATTTCCTGACTAGTCCCAGCTATATTCTTATTTTCTGAAGAGAACAATGAAAGAAAAGGGTGAGCTCAACTAGCCCAGTAAAGAATATTATGACTAAGATAATGTAGAATAAATTATCATTAGCCTTCAACAGTGTAAAACTGATAGAATATAATAGACAACAAGTTTAACTGCAGCGGAACAAGCAATCCATTAGAAAAGTCAAGTAGAGCATGATATCTACTATCTTTTATGATTTAAGAGTTCATCATCAATATTTTATCTCTCTAACACATTTCAATAAATAATCCACATCACCGAATTATCCATGCACTACGGGCCAAGGATATTCGTTAGTATCACATCCATGCACTACAGGCCAAGGATATTCATTATTATCACATCCACGAATTATCCATGCACTACAGGTAAAGGATATTCGTTAGTATCACTAGTGGTCATGATCATGCCAATCAATAATTTATCTTTGCACCCGTGGCCGAACAGAACCCATGGTCATGATCATACCAACAATTGTCCATCAATGCACTACGTGCCAATGAGGACTTTTATCACATCATTTGTAACATTACAGGTCATGATTATACCAATACATAATTCCTGGTTATAATCATACCAATCAACAGTCCATCTATGCACTACAGGCCAAAGATGATTTTCATCACAGTATAAGCATGAGGATGATGACAATGATATAAGAATTCAATTAAGTAAAAGCTAGGATAAATTTTAAATATTTATAATTCAATTTATCCAGAGTTCAAGAATGTCAAATTGTCAACATGATACTGCTTTGTGGAGTAAAATTCAAGAATAATATTCACGTATCAAAAAAAAATTGGATAGAAAAGAATCAATTTTTCGTCGTGAATTGTACCCCGTGAATAGTACTTCATGAATAGTCGTGAATAGTATCCCGTGAATAGTGCCGAACATATAAATAGTACCCATAAATAGTACTCCGACATGAAAAGCTTAAAATTTAACAAGAATGTTTAGAAAAATATTTTCGTGAAAAGATACTCGATGAAGCGCAAATCTCAAGGATATTCTAATAATTTCAAGGAGTATAGAAGCAATACTTATCAACATAAGTGTAGAATTAGGAATATGAAACGAAATAATATTACTTACATACTACAGAGTATGAAAGAAAATATTATTTCTTACGAATTTTGAACAAAAATAATATTTCTTACAACTGTTCAACGAAAATAATATTCCATACGAATATTGAACGAAGATAATATTCCTTACGAATATTGAATGACAATAATATTCTTTACGAATATTGAACGAAAATAAAATTCCTTACGAATACGAAAAATAATATCGTAAGCGAATACGAAATAAATTATACCCCTTACCTCAAAAGAAGAGTAATTCTGACTGGTATAGCGAAGATATTCTTGAAGAAAAACTTGTACTATTTGCTACCCTCAAAGTTTTCTTAACTCAAAAGAAATACGCTTAATATTATAGAAGAAGAATTCTCTGATTCTGGTGTGATTTTCTTTTCTAAACTGAGCATCCTATTTATAGGAGAATAGCAAGATACTATTTGAATTTAGAAAATCACGGACCAACATTAACGAATTCACGGGCATTCACCGGCTAAAAACTTTTAAAAATTTTGATTTTATTATGTTGTACTATGCAGTACTATGCAGTACTATGCAAACACTATACAGCACTATACATATAATAAAATATAATATATTCTATTTTACATAAAAAAACAAAACTTTATATATATATATATATATATATATATATATATATATATATATATATATATATAATCACACACTACCACCACCACACGGCACCCACACACACATATTATATATATATATATATATATATATATGTATATATATATATAAAATGAGTAAGTGAGGTCCATGTAATAAGCAAAATTTATAATAAATACTTCATAAAAAAACCCTTCTATTTATCGCAATTCACTTGGCTTCACTAGACACATTTTTGATCAACAATTATTCATCATTAATATTATAACTTGCAATATTAACAACCAGATTATTCCCAGGAAAGAGGGGGCTTTTCGATAAGGATTTTTCCTTATTAGCGCACAATTAGGTGACCAAACATCGTTCCTCGACAGAACTTTCTAGACATCGTCAATAATGTAAACAATAATATGAATAACTTTGTCGTCTCAATTATTGATTTAATAATATAAAATATTGTGTAGATGATACTGTGACAATAATTGAATCAATAATATAAGATACTATACAGCAATTATTGTGGCAATAATTGAATAAAATTGAGTGACTTCTCACGTAAGCATCAATAATTAAAGATATTGTATAATACCGTGTGCTACTATGCAACCACACGTATTACTGTACTTTTATCACCTGATATTTTAACAGTTAACGGTAAAAAATTTGTCGTTATTTTTATAAAAAGTTATTTATGTCGTTTTTTAACTCTGACAGTAAATCCGTTGTGGGGTCCACCAATAATTGTGTCGTCGTACGCATATTCTCTGATAAAATGAATATTTCCCGACCAACCGACTATTTTATGAAAACTTGCTTACTTTATAAAATTTATAAATATTACCCACAACTATAACATTATATCAAATCCACACCTTATTATTCAAAAATAATAATTAGAGAAAATTAAATCTTTATTCATAAAAGTTGGGGTCTTACAACCTCCCCTTCTTATGAAATTTTATCCTCGAAATTGGTGTGCGTACATGGTATGTCGAAGATGTAAGACCCCAACTTTTATGAATAAAGATAAATTTTCTCTAAATATTATTCTTGAATATTAAGGTGTGGATTTGATATAATGTTATAGTTGTGGGTAATATTAATAAATTTTGCAAAGTAAGCAAGTTGTCATAAAATGTTCGATTGGTAGGGGAATATTCGTTTTAATAGGAAATATTCGTACGATGACACAATCATTGGTGGACCCCACAACAGAATTATTATCGAAGTTAGAAAACGATAGAAATATCTTTTTTTAAAAATAACGGCGAAAGCTTTACCGTTAACAGTTGAAATACCCGAAGATAAAAGTACAGTAATACGCGTGGTTGCATAGTAACACACGGTACTGATTATTGATGCTTATGTGAGAAGTCACTTAGTTTTATTCAATTATTGCCACAATAATTGCTGCATAGTATCTCACGTTATTGTGATAATATTTTATATTATTAAATCAATAATTGAGACGATAAAGTTATTCATATTATTATTTATATTATTGACAATGTCTAAAAAGTTAAGTCGAGGAAAGGGATTTGGTCACCTAATTGCGCGCCAATAGGGAGAAATCCTTATCGGAAAGTTAATCCTTATCGGAAATCCTTATTTGGTCATATATATATATATATATATATATATATATATATATGTGTGTGTGTGTGTGTGTGTGTGTGTGTGTGTGTGTGTGTGACGCCCCCAAAATTAGGTATACATCACCCATCTTGGGTCGTCAGATACATAGTACAGAATACAAATACAACTGATTAATACAACTGTCGTGTACAATACAACAAAACATAAACTGTGAGTTTGAATACAAATATTATCTTCTAGAGAGTATTCATACTCAAAAGGAGTCCTCATTACATTTATTAACACACCATTACATAGAATAGTGAGGACTACTAACTAATACTATCATTCGGACCATCACTCCGTTCCCCGACTTGCCCCAGCTACGTTCTCATTTCCTGAAGAGAACAGTGAAAGAAAGGGTGAGCTCAACTAGCCCAGTAAGAAATATTATGACTAAGATAATGCAGAATAAATTATCATTAGCCTTCAACAATGTTAAACTGAAAAAATAGAATAGACATCAAGTTTAACTGCAGTGGAACAAGCAATCCATTAAAAGAGTCAAGTAGAAAATAAACTCTATTATCTTTTATGATTTAAAAGATTTTCCAACACTGTGATCGCTGGGACTCAGCTTCATAAAATAATCCACATCATCGAATCACCCCTGCACTACGGCCAAGGATATTCGTATATTCATTAATGGTCATGATCATGCCAACAACTGTCCATCAACGCACTACGGGCCAATGAGGACTTTTACCACATCATTTGTAACATTACGGTCATGATTATACCGAATAATCCCTGGTCATAATCATACCAAGTCCATCTATGCACTACAGGCCACAGATGACTTTCAACATTTTATAAACATGAGGATGATGACAATGATATAAGAATTCAATAAAACAAGTTCAAGAATTAATTTATCCAAGAATTAACAACGTCCAAATTGTCAACATGATACTGCATTGTGGAGTAAAATTCAAGAATACTTAGAAGAATATTTTCATGAAAAGATACTGGATGAAACGCAATTATCAAGGATATTCCACAAATTTCATGGAGTATAGAAGTCAAAACTTAACCAACTGAGTATAATAAAGAATGGAATAACAAAAGAAATCACCATGCATGCGATAGACCGCACAGACAGGTTATTCCAACAGAATAATAAATAATGGAACCAGGTCCGGCGTAAACGCACAGACAGGATATTCCGACAGAATAATAAATAATGGAACCAGGTCCGGTGTAAAACACACAGACAGGATATTCCGACAGAATAATAAATAATGGAACCAGGTCCGGTGTAAAACACACAGACAGGATGTTCCAACAGAATAATAATAAAAACGGAACCAGGTCCGGTGTAAAACACACAGACAGGATGTTCCAACAGAATAATAGAAGAATGTCACCAAGTATAGGGTAGACCGCGTATACTGGTTATTCCAACAGAATAATAACGAATGGAATAACAGAAGTTCTCTTCATGAATATAAAAGAAATAATATTCCCTACCGTTTTAAAGACGAGCTGAAATAAGGAAGTAGTTAAGTAGCAGAATACTCTTCTTCTCTCTCTCTATAGTTTCTCTCTATAGTTTCTCTCTCTAGAGTTCAGTGAATTCGTAAGAAATAATGAAGGAATGAGCTGCTATTTATAGAAAAATAGAATGCATAGTAACTAATCCATGAACGGTCCAGATTGATTACTTTAATCCGACGGTCCATATTTAAAGAAAAATCTTTTAAATAAAATATAATATATTCTATTTATAGAATAACTTTAATAAAGTATTCTGTTTTATATAAAAAGATGTTTCTGTTTTATTACGTTAATAATACGAATAAAACAAAACGTCATTATCGCTAATAATTCATATTATTAACTGACAATAATTGAATCAAACTGAGTGACTTCTCACATAAGCATTAATAATCAATACCGTGTGCTACTATGCAACCACACGTATTACTGTACTTTTATTACCGAGTAGTTCAACAGTAACAATGGTAAAACTTCCGCCGTTATTTTTAATAAAATATTTTTGTCGTTTTCTCAATCCGACAATAATTCCGTTGTGGGGTCCACCAATGATTGTGTCGTTGTACGAATATTCCCTGTTAAAACGAATATTCCCCGACCAATCGAATATTATATAACAACTTGCGTACTTTGCAAAATTTATAAATATTACCCACAACTATAACATTATATCAAATTAACTCCATAATATTCAAAAATGACATTTATAGAAAATTCATCTTTATTTATAAAAGTTGGGGTCTTACAACCTCCCCTTCTTATGAAATTTTATCCTCGAAATTAGGGTACATACCTGGTATGTCGAAGAGGTAAGGATACCTTGATTTCATTTCAGATTCTAACTCCCAGGTCATTTCCTCAACATCGTGGTTTCTCCACAAAACTTTGACTTGAGGTATAACCTTGGAGCGTAGAATATGTTCCTTCTTATTCAAGATTTGAACAGGAACTTCTTCATACGTCAAATCTTCCGCTATTTCGTCCGGTTCTAACTCAATAATGTGGTTCGGGTCTTCCACATATTTGCGTAATATGGATATGTGAAAAACGTTATGAACACGAGACATACTTGGCGGTAAAGCGAGTCTATAAGCCACAGTTCCTACTCGATCGAGGATTAAAAATGGACCGATGAATCGAGGATTAAGCTTTCCTCTCTTTCCAAATCTCGTAACTCCTTTCCATGGAGCAACACGTAAGAATACATGATCTCCTACATCAAATTCCACGTCCTTTCGATGAAGATCAGCATAACTCTTTTGTCGATCTTGTGAGGTTTTTATACGTTGTCGGATCGTTTGAATCTTTTCTGTAGTCATACGTACCAACTCCGGTCCCAACAACGTTGCTTCACCTACCTCATCCCAGCATACTGGAGAACGACATTTTCTTCCATACAATGCTTCGAATGGAGCCATGCCAATACTTGCTTGATAACTGTTGTTGTAGGAAAACTCCACCAATGGTAAGAACTTATCCCAACTTCCCTTGAAATCAAAGACACAGAGTCTTAATAGATCTTCAAGAGTTTGAATAGTCCTCTCTGATTGTTCGTCCGTCTGAGGATGATATGCTGAACTAAATCGTAAATCCGTGCCCATAGCTTTTTGTAAACTAACCCAAAATCGTGAAGTGAATCTTGGGTCTCGGTCAGAAACTATGGATACTGGCATACCATGCAGTCTTACAATCTCGTTTATGTACATACGAGCAAGACGTTCAAGTGTATAAGTTTCTCGTATCGGTAAGAAATGAGCAGACTTGGTCAATCTATCAACAATGACCCAAATCGCATCTATACCTTGAGAAACCTTAGGAAGACCGGTAACGAAATCCATGGTAATGTGCTCCCACTTCCATTCTGGAATTTCAAGTGGTTGCAATGGACCTTTTGGTACTTGATGTTCCGCTTTGACTCGTTGACAAGTTAGACACCTTGAGATAAACAACGCTATCTCTCTCTTCATATTGCTCCACCAAAATGTATGACGAAGATCATGATACATTTTGGTACTTCCAGGATGGATTGCAAACGGTGTGTTGTGCGCCTCCATCATGATTTCATACTTTAAATCAGGATTGTTAGGAACACAAAGTCTGGAGTTGACTCGAAGTATTCCTTCTTCATCGATTCTTGCTTCCGGCATAGCACCTTCTTGCACTTTCTTCCTTATACGCATCAGCTCCAGGTCTGTAGCTTGAGCAGCTTTAACTTTATCGATTAAAGTCGGTTCTACTCGTATATTCGCCATCATCACATGGGTCCCTGGAGTCTTTAACTCTATCTCCATCCTTTGCAAATCACACAAAATGGGCCTTTGTGTTGACAATATCGCACTCGTACTTGCATATGATCTTCTACTCAATGCGTCAGCTACCACGTTCGCTTTTCCAGGATGGTATTGAATGGTATGATCATAATCTTTCAACAGTTCAAGCCAACGTCGTTGTCGCATGTTGAGTTCCTTTTGAGTGAAGAAATATTTAAGGCTTTTATGATCCGTAAAGATCTCCACCTTCTCCCCATACAAGTAATGCCTCCAAATTTTAAGTGCAAAGACAACAGCTGCCAACTCTAGATCATGAGTAGGATAATTCCTCTCATATTCCTTGAGTTGTCTTGATGCATAGGCTATGACTTTTCCATGTTGCATGAGAACACATCCCAACCCTTTGCTCGAAGCATCACTGTAGATGACAAATCCCTCCGAGCCAGATGGTATTGTTAGAACAGGTGCTGAAATGAGTCTCCTCTTGAGTTCTTGAAAACTCTGCTCACATTCTTCGCTCCAACCGAACTTTGTATCTTTCCGAGTCAGCTGAGTTAATGGAGTAGCGATTCGAGAAAATCCTTCCACGAATCTCCGATAATAACCAGCCAAACCAAGAAAGCTACGTACTTCGGTCACTGATTTAGGTTGCTCCCAGCTTTGAATAGCTTCAATCTTTGCCGGGTCAACCGATATTCCACGACTTGATACTACGTGCCCAAGGAATGCTACCTCTTCCAGCCAGAACTCGCATTTCTTCAACTTGGCATAAAGTTTGTATTCACGAAGCTTTTGGAGTACCAACCTCAAGTGTTGCTCATGATCTTCACGGCTTTTGGAATAAACAAGGATGTCATCGATAAAGACGACCACAAAGTGATCCAAATATTCCTTGAATACCCTGTTCATCATATCCATGAAGGCAGCAGGAGCATTAGTCAATCCAAAAGACATAACTAAGAATTCATAATGCCCATACCGAGTTCTGAAGGCAGTCTTTGGAATATCCTCAGTTCTAACCTTCAGCTGATGATATCCAGAACGAAGATCGATCTTTGAAAAGAATTGTGCTCCTTGCAACTGGTCAAACAGGTCATCAATACGTGGCAATGGGTACCTATTTTTGATGGTGACATGATTCAACTCCCGATAATCAATACAAAGTCGCATACTCCCATCTTTCTTCTTCACGAACAGAACAGGAGCACCCCAAGGAGAAGTACTAGGACGAATAAAACCAATGTCTAACAATTCCTGCAGTTGGGTCTTTAACTCCTGAAGTTCAATAGGAGCCATTCGATATGGGGCTTTGGAAATGGGTTTTGTACCGGGTTCAAGGTCGATACAAAATTCAATTTCACGCTCTGGGGGTAGGCCAGGAAGTTCTTCGGGAAATACGTCAGGAAATTTATTAACAACAGAAATATCATTCAAAGCTGACGTATTTTTGTTTAGATCTGTGACATGAGCTAAGAAAGCTTGACATCCGTTTTTCAATAAACGAATAGCTTTATGGCTTGAGATGACAGCGATTGATTTTAATGGTTTGGTTGCTTGAATTCGCATAATAGGTCGATTAGGAATATGAAAGCTAACAACCTTACGAAAACAATCAATTTTTGCATGATGAGTAGTTAACCAATCAATCCCTAGAATCACGTCAAATGCAAGTATTTTTAATGAAATAAGATCGACAGGTAATGTGTGGGTACCAACTTGAACCAAACAAGACTTATAAACCGTGGATGTAATGAAGGTTTCTCCCAATGGAGTTTCAACTGCTAAGTCAAAGTCTAATTTCTCCGGAATCAAATTTAATCGATGAGCGCAAGTAGGAGAAATAAAAGAATGGGTAGAACCGGTATCAAATAAAGTATAGACTTCGTTAGAGTTTATGATAAGCTTACCCGTGATGACCTCATTCGGGTTCCTTGCTTTCTGGGAGTTCACAACAAACGCTCTCCCTTGCACAACCGGTTTTGACTTTTCTGGGACGGCCTTTGGTGCCTCCATCCTAGCTGAATTTGTCTTCGGTAAACGACAAAATCGGGCTAAATGACCTTCTCTTCCACAATTATAACATGCTTTGGACGGCATCGCGCAGTTTGGACTGATGTGCCCCTCCCCTCCGCATTTGAAACATATGATAGGTGGTCGTTCTCCTTCCTTAACGACAGGTGCTGGTGCTGACGTCTTTCCATCATTGTTGAATCTCCTCTTCTTGAAATGCCCATTCTTATTATTTTGGCCCTGATTACCACCGAAGTGGTTACCATTTCTGGCCTGTTGATTCCCTCCACGCTTGTTGTCACCGCTTCGATGACTGCTTTCACTGGTATTATCATTTTGCCGGCTGCTCTCTTTTGGTTGCGTTGTCTCGTTATCGCGCTCCACCAACTGAGCCCTATTTACAACATCTGAATACAAACACAGTTTATGAGAAACAAGGTGTTGACGTATCTCCGGCTTCAAACCTCTTAAAAACATCCGCGTCATTCTTTCTTCATTATCCACCAGGTGGGACGCAAACCGGGATAACTCCGCAAATTTTCCCTCGTACTGCGACACGGTCATATTATTCTGCTCCAATTTGATGAACTCTACCTCCTTCATGTGACGAATACTCTCGGGAAAGTATTTGTCGTTAAACAGCTCTTGGAACTTCTCCCAAGACATCTTCAGTGCGGCAGGTTGAGTACGCTTTATCGATTCCCACCAGTAATCTGCCTCTCCTCGCAACATAAAGGCGGCAAAGGGAACCTTTTGCTCCTCGGAGCAACCCAAGACATCAAATATCTTGGTGATCTGCTTTATCCATGTTTTAGCTACAAGTGGTTTGGGTTCTCCCTTAAACTCCGGTGGTCCCAGCTCCTTAAACTGTTTAGCGGTGACCGCCTGAGAGTTTCCAGTATTTCCACCTACGTTGTGGACAGGAGCCGCTTTCACCTGTTGTTGCATGAATTGCATAAAACCTCTGAACATTCCATCATTCATCATCTGATCAGTGTTGTTGTTTGCATGAGGATTGTCACCTTCCTGATGAACATTATCCTGATTATTGATATGTGGTGAATCAATAATCGCCTGTGCTCCATTGCTATTCTCAACATTCTCAGATGCCATTTTCAGATACTGCCACAAAATAAAAGTTAATTGATATGTCATATATTATCCTTATATTATGACCGACCAATTAAATACCATGCAAATAAACTTAGGTAGGTCATACTAGCGAAGGAATTCCCCGTCTCTCCCCTCCTAGTTCTATTCTCACATCTTAGCCAGGGATCATATCCCTAAGCTCTGATACCAACTGTGACGCCCCCAAAATTAGGTATACATCACCCATCTTGGGTCGTCAGATACATAGTACAGAATACAAATACAACTGATTAATACAACTGTCGTGTACAATACAACAAAACATAAACTGTGAGTTTGAATACAAATATTATCTTCTAGAGAGTATTCATACTCAAAAGGAGTCCTCATTACATTTATTAACACACCATTACATAGAATAGTGAGGACTACTAACTAATACTATCATTCGGACCATCACTCCGTTCCCCGACTTGCCCCAGCTACGTTCTCATTTCCTGAAGAGAACAGTGAAAGAAAGGGTGAGCTCAACTAGCCCAGTAAGAAATATTATGACTAAGATAATGCAGAATAAATTATCATTAGCCTTCAACAATGTTAAACTGAAAAAATAGAATAGACATCAAGTTTAACTGCAGTGGAACAAGCAATCCATTAAAAGAGTCAAGTAGAAAATAAACTCTACTATCTTTTATGATTTAAAAGATTTTCCAACACTGTGATCGCTGGGACTCAGCTTCATAAAATAATCCACATCATCGAATCACCCCTGCACTACGGCCAAGGATATTCGTATATTCATTAATGGTCATGATCATGCCAACAACTGTCCATCAACGCACTACGGGCCAATGAGGACTTTTACCACATCATTTGTAACATTACGGTCATGATTATACCGAATAATCCCTGGTCATAATCATACCAAGTCCATCTATGCACTACAGGCCACAGATGACTTTCAACATTTTATAAACATGAGGATGATGACAATGATATAAGAATTCAATAAAACAAGTTCAAGAATTAATTTATCCAAGAATTAACAACGTCCAAATTGTCAACATGATACTGCATTGTGGAGTAAAATTCAAGAATACTTAGAAGAATATTTTCATGAAAAGATACTGGATGAAACGCAATTATCAAGGATATTCCACAAATTTCATGGAGTATAGAAGTCAAAACTTAACCAACTGAGTATAATAAAGAATGGAATAACAAAAGAAATCACCATGCATGCGATAGACCGCACAGACAGGTTATTCCAACAGAATAATAAATAATGGAACCAGGTCCGGCGTAAACGCACAGACAGGATATTCCGACAGAATAATAAATAATGGAACCAGGTCCGGTGTAAAACACACAGACAGGATATTCCGACAGAATAATAAATAATGGAACCAGGTCCGGTGTAAAACACACAGACAGGATGTTCCAACAGAATAATAATAAAAACGGAACCAGGTCCGGTGTAAAACACACAGACAGGATGTTCCAACAGAATAATAGAAGAATGTCACCAAGTATAGGGTAGACCGCGTATACTGGTTATTCCAACAGAATAATAACGAATGGAATAACAGAAGTTCTCTTCATGAATATAAAAGAAATAATATTCCCTACCGTTTTAAAGACGAGCTGAAATAAGGAAGTAGTTAAGTAGCAGAATACTCTTCTTCTCTCTCTCTATAGTTTCTCTCTATAGTTTCTCTCTCTAGAGTTCAGTGAATTCGTAAGAAATAATGAAGGAATGAGCTGCTATTTATAGAAAAATAGAATGCATAGTAACTAATCCATGAACGGTCCAGATTGATTACTTTAATCCGACGGTCCATATTTAAAGAAAAATCTTTTAAATAAAATATAATATATTCTATTTATAGAATAACTTTAATAAAGTATTCTGTTTTATATAAAAAGATGTTTCTGTTTTATTACGTTAATAATACGAATAAAACAAAACGTCATTATCGCTAATAATTCATATTATTAACTGACAATAATTGAATCAAACTGAGTGACTTCTCACATAAGCATTAATAATCAATACCGTGTGCTACTATGCAACCACACGTATTACTGTACTTTTATTACCGAGTAGTTCAACAGTAACAATGGTAAAACTTCCGCCGTTATTTTTAATAAAATATTTTTGTCGTTTTTTCAATCCGACAATAATTCCGTTGTGGGGTCCACCAATGATTGTGTCGTTGTACGAATATTCCTGTTAAAACGAATATTCCCCGACCAATCGAATATTATATAACAACTTGCGTACTTTGCAAAATTTATAAATATTACCCACAACTATAACATTATATCAAATTAACTCCATAATATTCAAAAATGACATTTATAGAAAATTCATCTTTATTTATAAAAGTTGGGGTCTTACAATATATATATATATATATATATATATATATATATATATATATATATATATATATATATATATATATATATATAATGAGTTGGTGGGTGAGGGGGGTCACGGAAGGAGAAAAGAAATGGGATGTCATGGAATGGAGGGAATATATATAATATATATTTTATAAATTTTATTTGTTATGAAAAATGGAATATGTTATATTTTATTATGCATAGTATTTGCATAGTGTCTGCACAGTATTTGCATAGTGGTTGCATAGTAAAATCAAAAAATTTAAGCCGAATCCGTGATTGTTCACTGTACAGTCCGTAATTTTCTAAATTCAAATAGTATCCTTCTATTCTCCTATAAATAGGATGCTTAGTTTGGAATTAAAAATCACACCAGAATCAGAAAATTCTTCTTCTATAATATTGAGCGTATTTTTTTAGAGTTTAAGGAAGTTTTGAGTGTAGAAATTAGTGAAAGTTTTCTTCAAGAATATCTCCGCTCTACCAATCAGAAATACTTTCCTTTTAACGTAAGGGATATTATTTTTATTCAGTATTCGTAAGAAATAATACTTTTTTCCATACTCTGTAGTATATAAGTAATATTATTTCGTTTCAGATTCTGAATTCTACACTCATGATGATAAGTTTTGCTTCTATACTCCTTGAAATTAGTAGAATATCCTTGAAATTTGCGCTTCATCTAGTATCGTTTCACAAGGATATTTTTTTGAACATTCTTGTTAAATTTTGATCTTTTCATGTCGGGGTACTATTCACGGGGTACTATTCACATGGTATTATTCATGAAGTACTATTCAAAGAGTACTATTCACTCGGGTACTATTCACCTGGGGTGCTATTCATGATAAAAATTGATTTTTTTCTATCCAAATTATTTTTGATACAATATTAATCTTGAATTTTACTCCATAAAGCAGTATCATGTTGACAATTTGGACATTACTGAATTCTAGATAAATTGAATTATAAATCTTTAAAATTTATCCTTTGATTTTATTTAATTGAATTCTTTTATCGTTGTCATCATCCTCATGCTTATATTGTGATGAAAGTCATCTTTGGCCCGTAGTACATAGATGGACTATTAATTGATATGATTATGACTAGGGATTATTTGGTATAATCATGATCTGTAATATTACAAATGATGTGATAAAAGTCTCATTGGCCCGTTGTGCATTGATGGATAGTTGTTGGCATGATCATGACCATTGGTGATAACACGAATATCATTGGCCCATAGTGCATTGATAATTTGTGGATATGATACTAATAAATATCATTGACCGTAGTGCATGGATAATTCAGTGATGTGGATTATTTATTGAGCTGAGTTTCAGCGATAAAATTGATGATAAACTTTTTAAATCATAGAAGATAGTAGATATCATGTTGTACTTGACTCTTCTATTGGATTGCTTGTTCCGTTGCAGTTAAACTTGTTGTTTATTGTATTCTATTAGTTTAACACAGTTGAAGGCTAACGATAATTTATTCTGCATTATCTTAGTCATAATATTTCTTATTGGGCTAGTTGAGCTCACCCTTTTGCTTTCATTGTTCTCTTCAGAAAATGTGAACGCAGTGTTAGATTTGTAATATTCATGAACGCAATCAAATTGCACAAAGTAAGCAAAAACGTGGTAAAAATAGAGTTTTAAATTTTATAAACCATATACCCGGATCATCCTTTATGCACAATTATTAATTAAACGAAAAGATAAAGAATAGGAATTATACCATTGAAGATTCGAGTTTCCTCAGGTACAAGTTCACCTCCAAATCCTTTCGCGTTCAATTTGAATCCACCAGGTTTGATTCCTTCCTTTGATCAACGTTAGCCACCCAAGTGTTTAGCCTCTAGAGGTGATCCACCAAAGAAGAAGAAATATTCAAGAAGATGGGTATTTGGCAAAATCCTAGTTTTTCTATCTCTCATAGAAAAGGGTGTACTCTCCTAACTATTGGAATTACGTCTGTTGTAAAAAAGTCAACCACCCGCACCCATAATAAGACTCCTCTTATTTATAGATGTGGGTAACTCTCCTTGACAATTAAGGAATTTGATTTTATTTTAATTAATCAAACTCCTTTAATTAATTATGCTACCAATCTTATTAGGAATAATTAATTAAAATCTTTTAATTAATTAGCCTCCTAATCTTATTAGGATATATGAGAGTACTTTTATTAATTAATTCCTAAACTCCTTTAAAAATTAAATAATAATAATAGTAATAATAATAATAAGACTCCTCTTATTAATTTATATTTAATATTTCTAAAATATTAAATAATAAATATTAAGCTATTTAATTTATTCTATCACCATAGATTAAATTAAATATACTTAACTTATTATTAGGATTATGCCATTAACTTCTTAAATAATTATTCTTTCTTTTATGGTGTGACCCTTTAGATTCTCCATATTAAACCGGTTGTGAATAAATCAATTAGAACAATTCTAATCTTATTTAAATAAATAAATTAAACTATTTATTTATTTAAATAAATAATATTTATTCTACAATAGGGATAAGCCTCCCTAGCGATTAACGACTTTTCAGATAATATAGATTTCAATATTAATCATAAAAGAACCTTTGAGTAAATAGTTACCGTATAATTCAATCCTTCCACCATACAATGTCTCAATTAAATATAATACATGAAATTACTGTCAAATCTTATTTTATTTAATTATATGTATTTCGACTCTTAAATGCACAACTCCAAATAATACAAATTAGAAACTCCTTTCTAATTTCATTCTGCCTTGGCCAAGGACTACTGGGTTGTCATTTATCGAATCACATAGGACATTTCTCTTCTTTTACTAGAAGCGGTAGATTCTTTATTGATCATACATTATCTCCATGTACAACTTATTATACTCAAGCATACCCTTTGATATACCCTAAGGGTCTTAAGGAATAAGTTAAAGTATAACTCATTATACACAAAATACTATGATGATCTTAAGTTCAAGGATCACCTGTACTACTATCACTACATGAATTTCTATTGACAGGCAAGTAAAATTCCATTAGGTATTCCTTAGCGAGCCACGTTCAGTGACCTTATTCTCTAATAAGCACCTACATACTTGTTTTAGTGTTTTCACACAAATGATCATGAGATCAACCATCCTCATCTAATGAGCAAGCAACGTATGTACTAATCTATCCGGATTCACTAATCCTCAATTTAGTAATCCAACGATTGGGAACTATTTTAGTTTTAAGCTTTCTAAGTATTTAGATCTCATTAGAAGCATTACTTAAAACTATGAGTTTATCACATATTATAAAGTAGCATCATGTAGATAATTAAAAGCGTTTAATAAATTAATACTTTTTATTAATAAATGAATAAGATTGTTACAAAGTATATGCTTTATCATCAAACATGATTGGCTTGTTTGCATACTACTTTCAATCTCCCACTTGCACTAAAGCCAATCGCCATAGTATCTCAAACCCTTCTTCTCAAAGTGACGATTATCTTACTGTTAGATAAGCTTTAGTTAATGGATATGTAATGTTATTTTTGAGAATCCACTATCTCTATAGTGATTTTCCATATTTCAATGATTCCTCTAATCAAATGAAAGTGCCGCAACACATGTTTAGTTCCAAGATGAGACTTAGAAACTATTAATAGTTCTGTAATGAACTTTTCATCCAAACAATCAACTTGCAACTTCATTTATAGCTATATACTTTGTCTTTATCACTAAACCAATAACTCTTTACTGTTTGAAACCTTTCCAATTCACTGCACCACCGTTCAAGGTAACACTTTATCTTAAAGTGGATTTTCTGTCGTCTTGGTCTGTCTGAAAAATTTGAGTCTGTTAAGCCCTCTAGTTTTAATTTAGATCCACCATAAATTTTAATCACATCCTTAGTGCCGGTTAAGTACTTTAAGATGTTTTTCACTGTCTTACAGTGATCTTCTCCAGAATATGACCGATCATCATTAAATCTCGTATATTTCATTATATACATGATTGTCATTCATGTGATCTCTCTTTTCAAGAGTCTATGGGGACTATTAAGAGAGATACACTCCAAGGCTCATCAACATGAGACATCTCTTAGAGTTTGCCATGCTAAACAACTTTAGCATCAAATAAATATATGTTCCTTGGGTTAAGCCGAGCATCCTTTTAAATCTATCTATATTGATTTGTATCCCCAATTACGATACTCTTCCCAAATCATTCATGGAGGAATGTTTCGACAACTTTATCTTTACTGATTCTAGCATTGGCATGTCATTCCATATCTGTAGTATATCAACATATAATACTAGGAATGTCACGATGCTCCCACTGACACTTTTGTACACACTAGGTTCATTCTTGTTTTTGATAAAATCAAACTCTTTGGATAGTTTCATCAACACGAATGTTCCATTTTTGAGAAACTTGCTTCAATCTATTTCTCTGAGTGTCTGCAACTCTTACCTCATCGTATATAACTGGATCATCATCTTCTATGATGCGTACCTCATCATCATCGTCTATGATGAATCCATACCTCCCAGGTATCTTCGGTACTATTTCAGATTTACGATTTAGTTGTGGTACAATAGGTCTATCTACAAGTTCCTCTTATTTGACTTATAGTGTTTTGTGGTTCTTGATTTCTTCAAGATTCTACTATCCTCCCACTAGCCCTTTCAATGATAAACACATTTATCTTAGAAGGTAGCGTGTTTCGCAACAAACACCTTTTGCTAAGTAGGATTATAGAACATATACCCTAAACTTACTTTAGGATATCCCACAAATCTGTACTTCTCAAATCTTGTCCCAAACTTATCCTTTAAAACCTTTTCACATAAGTTGGACAACCCCTTATCTTAACATACTTAATATTAGGAATCGTCCCTGTCCATAACTATTATGGAGTCTTAGGGCTGGATTTTGAGGTTACCTTTTCGTATATATGCAGCCATTTCTAGGGCATGACCCCAAAGGGATACTGGAATGTCGATAAAATCATTATGGACCGTACCATGTCCAACAAGGTATGATTTTTCTTTTCAGATTCATCAATCAATTATTGGGTATCAGTAGGCGTCTATTGTGAGAAAATCATTTGTGATGATCTAGAAACTTATTGCACAAGTATTTATTCCTTGATCTAATCAAAGAATCTTAATACTTTGCCAATTTGTTTCACTTCTGAATTCTTTGAACCTTTCAAATAATTCACACTTGTATTTCAGTAAATACACACATTCAACTCTTTGAATGATCATTTCCTTTTCTTATACTAATTTGTTCAATATGCAAAATTATTTTCACATAAGTCAAGTATACAAAATCCATTAAGTAATATTCCAGTTCTATACAAAATATTATTATTATAAATAGAACAACAATTATTCTTAAATATAATACCAAAGATTTCATTGTCCAACAACAAAATGGAAATAATGTTTCTAACAAGAACTGGAATACAATAACAACTTATTGACTTAATTAATAGATTTGCCCGTAGGCATTGCTAAACTATAAGTTTCTATGGAATGTAGCAACATTTGCTTCATTTCCCACACACAGGATTACTTATCTTTGTTTAGCTTTCTACTTCTGCTTGGTCCCTTCATAAATCTATAGTTATTATAACCAAAGTCGGTATTCAATACCCAAGTAAAACATTGACTTAAAGAAAAAATTTATTTTAATCATGAACAAAAAATATATATATTTATAACCGAAGCTTCACTAAGCTTCTTCTGGTTAGCCTCTGTAACGACCCCAAAATTTAAATAATTTAATTCTCGACTTCGGCCGTTAACAATACATTCAACCTCTAATTTTACATTCTTAAACGATAATACAACCATTAAAATTTGCGGAATAATTAAAATTTTCTATTATAAGCTATTCTCGTTCCCAAAACTTTCAACCTTAACATCTAAATATCTCATAATCATTTTAATACTACAAGAGTTTACATCGCAAATCGATATTACAATTCAACATTAATACATTATTCGGAACCTTAAACATGGTTCAAATAATAATAACTCAGTCAAAGTGTATAAATCTTCAAGTATCACATCTGATTCATGTCTTTCAAGTAGCACACAACTTTACCTTGAATCTTTAACCTGTAAAAGTGGTTATTTGCACTACAAAAAAATGGGACTTCAGCAACAACCAATTTTCGTTGCTAAAGGTGTCAAATTTCGTTGCAAAAGGGTTTTAGCAACGACTTTACTGTCGTTGCGTCTTTCGTTGCGCAATGAGCGTTGCTAATTGTTCCGCAACGAACATTTTATTTTTCGTTGCCAAAAGTAATACATTTTGCAACGAAATTTGGCTTTCGTACAGAGACATCGATCCTTTAGCAACAAAATGTACTGTTGCAGAATAATTAAAATTTCGTTGCTAAAAACTCCATTTCGTTGCAAAAGTCTACTAATTGGCAACGAAATGAACTCTTTTTTTTTCAACGACCATGCATTTTCGTTGCAATTGACACCATTTTGCAACGACATTTTTCGTTGCAGTAAATTATGAAAATTGTTGCCTAAGCTTGCTTTCGTTGCAGAATGTAAACTTTTTAGCTACGATTTTCGTTGCTGATTATATTATTTGGCAACGACATTATGCTGAATCAGCAACGAAAATGATTGTTGCTGGTTATTTTTCAATAGCAACGAAAGTTGCCGATTGGCAACGACATTATGTGTTGCCGTTTCTTTATATGTGGAACGAAAGTTAATATGATTTGCAACAATAAAAAATGTTACCTTTTATTTTAGTATTAGCAACAATATCCTCTCCGTTGTTATTAGGTTAATTTTTCGTTGCCAAATATTATATTTTTAATATCATTAGCAACTAAAATTTATTGCTAAATGTATAAAAAATTATTGCTATATTAAAACTTGTTCAATGCTTTGGTAACGAATTATATTGTTGCCAAATCAAAATTTGATATTCTTTTTGTGCACCTGGCTAGCTCAATGTCCCCATAACAAATAATGACAAAAATACAAAAAATTAAAATATTATTAACTTAATAAAATCATCAACTATATAATCATTCATTATCTTTACAATTAACAATCTAAAACTATCACACTTGTTCAATCAAAATATATATCTACATATATAGAGAGAGTACACTTCATAATTTCGTCCCTTGTATTCCGTAAACGTAGCACGAAAATTTGATACCCAGTATTGTAAGGCAGGTTGTAGAAGCAATCTTCTTGCATATATTTAAAAATAATAGCAAGTCAGAAAAATGAAGCAAATAGATCACCAGAGGAACTTGGTGCCAAAATCAATACACAAAGACAATAGAGTTGCTACATGGTACTAATGTACACCGTATTGCTCATAAGCAGAAAAAGACAAATAGGCAATCACAACATAATTTGCTACAAATCCAAATAGAAAAAGAACATTCAGTACGACTATATGATTGCTCTGTTACAAGAAAAAATTGAAATCTTAATCGGTCATTTCATGAATTAATTTCAGTAAGCATAGTGGTAAACACATTTTCTGTTACAAGACTTGTAGATTATTATTATATGTTGACCTCAAGTCAAAATTTAGTCACATTCAACAACCACAAGCATTACACAATCTTAAATACCATCACACAATCTTAAATAACAATATTTAGATTTCTATATAGAAAGGACAACAATTATGGAAAAGTTGAGAATATTCATCAATGTGAAAAAACTTTTCTTGAGACGACAAATTTCCATATAGTATATGGCCCAAAGATGCTAGCTATAATCACAGACATCATAGATTTATTTACCAAGAATTCAACATATTGCAGCAGACATTGGAAAGACATATTTATTGATAACTTGGGAATTTTTAAGTGGTAAGGGCAAGTTGTTTTTTGCTTTTGAAGCACATTATCAGGAACTATAACTGTATCTCCTTTTTGCAAAAATAATTAAGCAACACCAGCTCATAAAAATTAAAATAGAAACACGAAACATATAAGTGCACACCTCAACAGCTTCATGGGTGTAGCATTTTCTTTATCCCATGGCAATGGAGGACTATCTTCAGGAAACATGTTTGGAGGCTAAGGATAGCAAACAAGTTTTATCAGTAATAAGTAAAATTATAGCATTTTTTTTAATTCTACAAGCACATAACTGTATATGGATCTACAAAAACCTCAACTTTGAAAGAAAAGGATATCATGTAAAGATGAGCTGAAAACATGTCAGTCTCACAGAAGTCCTCAATAAAATCGTTGGACATAACCTCTGCATATAGAAGAAGAACAGGCCAGTGAAGAATATTATCTTTATCTACCACTGGCTTTTTTACTCCCGTGAGATCGTGGAACATGGCCTTCCCAAACTTTATTCCTCTATCATCAATAGCAGAAACAAGACTCTGCATAATATAAATGGAAAGATGAACATGTTTAAGATATCTAAGAGTGTTCTGTTATTTTCTTTTTAATTATAGTGTGCATATTAGTCTTATTAATTATACCTTAGCTGCTGCCAGAGCTCTTGAAATTTGAGCTTCACGGAGCTCATATTCTGACTTCTGCAAATAAATTTGCTTGGCTAGCTTATTTAATTCTTCATTATCTGGAAAATGCTCCAGTCCTTTTTGACAATATGATTCTGCTTCCACCAACAGTTTCAGACTTAATGAAGCTTTAACAGCTCTATAGTAAGCCTAAAAGATAACAAACATAATCATATCAGAACTTCTCTGACCAGCTGCAGGAGAAATCAGATATCCTTCAAATTTAAAGGAGAGATTGCTTAGTATGAACATAAAACATAAAATATCAACCTTAGCATAGGAAGGAGAAAGTTTTATTGCCTCTTCGACATCCAAGAGAGCACGTCTATAGTTATCCAGTTGTAGATTCACATGGGCTCTGTTTGCAAATATAACGGAGTTCTCTGAGTCACTTAAAGCCTTCTGATTAATTGCCCTGGTGTAGCAATCAATGGCATCAGAATAGTGCTTTTTCCCCATCTTAACATACTCATTACCCTTTTCCTGTCAGAAAGTGTATAATAATTACCCTTTGCATATATCACAAAGAGTAAATACCCAAAAGGAGAGAAAAAAAAACAAATACAAAAAAGGAGGCCATAGATTCTTACAACTTCAGGGCATTCATAATCAATACCAACATCCTCAATCCTCTTTCGTCTTTTCTGATCCCTTTTCATGATTCCTTCTACCAACTTTTTGTGCTCTTCAAATGTTCTTTCCTAAATAATCACCACCATTTAGTTGCATAATTATGTTAAATTAACCACCAGATATCTTATTTTATTGAAAAGTCACATTAATTCTTTTCAAATTTGTTACATAAGCATCCATATAAGAGTCTACCAAAAAATTAATATGCAACAAAATTATACCTTGTTATGCCGTTTCCTCTCAATTTGAACCCAGTCCAATGGTTTGAACTAACGGCTAACACCTTTCCACCTGAAAATGAGGGAGTAAACTTTTATGTGACACAACAAAAAACATAGAAGGTGAGAGGAGAGTCATGATAGCCAATATGTTAAATACATGAAACAGATAAGTAGCAGCAAGTTCCCAATAGACAAACCTTTTGAAGTAAAATCCGAACATCTAAGGGAATATAAGGTCTACTTTATTTTTTTATAAACATGAATTAGATATTTACACAGTAATCCATTTTAAAAAACGATACAATCTGAGTGAAGGTTTTGACTCAGAGAGACTACTCCTACCCTCAAACACAAAAAATGTTTGTAACTTCTCTGTCTTCTCAGCCCACAGTAGGTAGTAAAAAAGAATCCAATATTCAGATAAAAAAAATAACGTAAATTCAGAAAACACATAATGCTAGGGATCATATATACTTGAATAAGGAAAATTAATTAACGTGAAAAAAATAATATAATTCTAGCAAAACCTTGCTGTGGAGGTTTTTTGCACATACTTAAATATAATTTTTGACGTAAAAACTACTTTCACATAAAACTTTAGGAAATAATCAAAGGCTAACTCATTATTTCACTTGCACGGTGTAAGTGAACCCCATCTATATATGATCACAGGTATGAAACTGAGTTACATTAATCTGGAACATACAAGTACTTATGTCACATAACACATCTTTAACTCATGGCATCAAATGATAAAGGGGGAATCATGATAAGCACATCAACTGTTTTAAACAGAAACTTTTGCACTTTATGAACTGAGAGGGAAAGACAATTACATGCATTCTCATAGTCAGTTATGAATGAGGAACTGTAAAAGTAATAGAACCCACAAAGCTATAGAGTCGATCTGAGGAACTTTAAGAACAAAAGAAGTAAAAAAGGAATTATGGGAAAAAGAAATAAAGAGGGTATGCATGCATAATTACTTATGCTGCTAATCGCCTACCTCAGTACATACTACCATATCCATCATCGTTATAGAAATATAAATGCTAGCAAAATAGAAAATAAAAACATACACTTCCTGAATTATAGTTCATCCTTTATCATGATTTGAACCAAGTGTTAAACTACATAATAATAAAGCCACATAATTCAAAGATGTCAAAAACCATTTGCATCATAAAATAAACATTATATCGATTCATCCTAATACAAAATAAGCTTCATGCACCTATTTCTGTTCTATGATAAGTTGATAACAAAGTAATTTCCATCAGTTTCTATAATTTTCTTCGAGAACTGGACTTAGTATTTCATCAAAAATATCTGGCAAAAAGAAATACCAAGTCAAGTCACCCAATTAAAGCACGTATGCATGTATATGTTTCAAAATAAACCACAAAAGGGAAGCAAACCATAGTCTAATCCGAGTCTGACGAAGATTCTTCGACATCATAATTGGGAGCATCCTCTGAAGATCCGTCCGTGTCATTGTCAAAAGATTCTTCAGTATGTCAGATTGGCAAGGGACTCTGCATGCCTTAGCACCATCTGGTCAGTGATCTCACTCAGAGGCAATATCAAGACCTTGAGACATCTCCCACTACAAGCAAAATGTAGAAAGAAAAGATGTAACAGCTTATGTTATGTCATTTAGTAGCTATATATATATATATATATATATATATATATATATATATCCTTATTTGAAAATACTGGGAATATAGGTCATGCAGCATAACATCTTATATAAGTTTGTGCATACTAAAAGAAAAATGATATTCTTTAATGAGAGTTGGGCAGCATTATTTAATGTAAATTTAAAAAATATGGGTCCAGTTCCCTGTTATGCAAAACACCTTTTTAGTTCTTTTTGGAAATACTAAGAACTGCCACTAATAACAGAAGCATCGACTGATTTTCCAGGCCTAGTCCCTCTACAATGAGCAATAGAAAGACTTCGGATCTGTCTTAAGTTTGTAGCACTTAAAATTCTAGCAACACCCTGCTGTGGAGGTTTTTTTCACATACTTAAATATATTTTTTGATGTAAAAACTACTTTCACATAAAACTTTTAGGAAATAATCAAAGGCTGACTCATTATTTCACTTGCACGGTGTAAGCGAACCCCATCTATATATGATCACAGGTATGAAACTGAGTTACATTAATCTGGAACATACTAGAATTAATTCATTAGTGAAAGCAGACCATATTAATTGACAAAATGGAAATAATTTCATGTAGCTCACTTTTGCATAATGTTAGATGTGAAAGCAGATAAATGATTTTGCTAGCACAAAAGTAAACACAAACACATAAACAAACAAATACTTGGGCTTGATTTGAAACATTTCAATTGGTACTTGAATGCCATTTATTTCAGTAAAACAAAAGAAAATATTAGCCTCCCCTGTGAACAAAATAATTATTATTCCTTCTCCATACAAATATCAACACCTCAATTCAAGATGAACTTGGAAGCTCATAATTCTTGTATTTCGTAAAATCAGTTATCGTACCACTACTCAAATATTAACAGTATACAAATCACCCCTCAGCTCTTAAGTGCACCAACATTTTATAGATTGCACCCATTACAATTTAAAATGAAACGAATTTTGTTGCCCCCAAATCCCAATGGAGGATGAAAAATGATTTATATGTGAAAAATTTATAACAAAATTGAATTACTCCATGACAAAGTTAATATGCAACATATAAAATTAGTACTTTGAAGAAAACAAACCAACAACCTATGAATCATACTGAATATGCACAACCAATACCTCTAAAGGTCTAATTTCAATTGAAAATAAGAATGAAACCCTATACCTCTAAAGGTCTAATACGTTATATAAGCAGCTTAGCAGCAAACTAATATGGTCGATCGGACATATGCATCTATATAGACTATATTGATGGACAAGGAGCAAACTAATATATAAGCAGATAAACTAATATATATTAGCAAACTAATTTGGTCGATCGGACATATGCATGTATATTGATGGACAAGAAGACTCACCGTCGTCACCGACTTCCGATTCAGAGTTCGAGTCTTTGAGATTTGCTATGGATTTGGAATGATTCTTGTCACTTGAGAGTTGAGAGATTCATATTGAGAGCTTGAGACTTGAGATGACACGAGAGTTGTTCGACTTCACACTTCAGAGTCGGCTAGGGCTAGTAATGCCTAATGCGCTGAGCGGCTGAGGTGAGTCATTAGTAGTATTTTATTTATTTTAAGTGATTTATTCAAATAACCCAAAAATAATATCCGTATAAACTAATCGAAAACCGTATATAATTTCGGATATAACTGAAATGGTAAAAATAACCGAATTATCAAAAAAAATCAGTTAGTTTATTTCAGTTTGGTTCGGTAATTTAGTTATATCTATTTTTTGCTCAGTCCTAAGTGTATGTATGCTATACAGTGATATAAGAAAAAGGGGTCGTAAAAAATTTTGGGCCTAATGCCCGGGCACCTTAGGTTTTAGCACATGGCCAGTGCTGTATATGATTTGTTTAAGCCTCAAAATATAAATTCATGAAATTATAGTCTGCCAAGACAGGAGCATAGAGAATAAAAGAAGAAATAGTGTAGAAAATATGATTCTACTAAAATTATTAAATAATAGAAGACAAGAACTGAAGATTGAATCAGATAGGTCTTTTTAATAAGAAACTTCAAGGTAGGAGAGAAAAATTATGTTGGGTGCTTTCTATAGTTAACAGAAAGAAATCAAAGAACATTGAATGATATGAACCTGATCATCATCAGTGACTTATGGCCCAACTCAAATAATGGAAAGCACAAGTAGTAATTACCTTGCATGCCGTATCAAATCCAAAACTTATGGGAACTTCTTTGCACTTTAAGTCACCATCAATTGTCTTTGGGCACCCAATGACCCGAGTTTTCAAGATTTGACCCCTTTAGAATATATAGAAATATATAAATATATATCATCAATAGAACTAAATAATAAAACGCTTGGAAAAAAAATAATACAACAATCATAATGTACCTGAAGTTTTCAGCAAGAAGGCAAGCATTTGTGTTTGAATCATCCCCGCCTATGACTACGAGCCCATCTAGATCAAGCTTAATTGCTGTTTCTGTAGCTTGCTTAAACTGAAACCCAAGTTTATGCAATATTAGTGACTAAATCTTAAAATCCAAATAAATAGTATGACTCAACTATAAAAATATATTCCTAAATCTTAATAATCACAAAATAGCATTAAGTTTCCCAATAAACTAAAAAAGGAACCTGTTCAGGGGTTTCAATCTTATCCCTGCCACTGTAGATCTTACACGGATTAATGTATATATGTATACCAAATATAGTTTATAATTTTAAACTTTAGTTAATGTAATTAAAATGATTAACATGTACCTTTAATAGAATAAATACTTAAAATTTTAAAAATTATTTTATATTAATTTAATATCTATCTTTAAAATTAGAAATATTTTTGTGAAAATATATCATTAATTCTCT
This sequence comes from Panax notoginseng, assembly GCA_016801055.1. Lineage (NCBI taxonomy): Eukaryota > Viridiplantae > Streptophyta > Magnoliopsida > Apiales > Araliaceae > Panax > Panax notoginseng. The sequence goes on along the minus strand of CM029019.1, from coordinate 43,733,519 downwards.
AAGATTTACTTCAAGTAAAGTAATGAAGAATGTTTCCCTAACAAAATAATTATCACTAATTACATATGTGAATAAAATTTATTTCATAAATAAAAATTTTCTTCATTAGTCCCTCACAAAAAAGGCTTATTTGAGAAGGAAACAATTCAATCACAAAATTTTCTTCGCAAGAGCCCCAATTTCTTGTATTGAGCACACATATGCATATACTTAAATAAATAATAAAACAAATAAGTAGAATTCAATTATGACTCAAACAAATGTAAAACAAATATTGAACTGCATCCCAAAAAATTTTATTTTATTTTACACGTAGATGGGCTGACGTGGCGAATATTGAACTTCATCCCAAAAAATATATTGATGCACAAATTCGAACCCAAGACCTCCAATTTGGAATATTGATCCAATGACCACCCGAGCACATGGGCCTAGTTGCTATTATTTTGCAAGGATTAGTATTTATACCTGAACAAATCATTTCCCTCAAAATAAAACAGATCTCATTTCCTTAGATCTGCTACGTACATACATAAATGTACATAACTAATTGCGTGATAATAATAATAATAATAATAATAATAATAATAATAATAATAATAATAATAATAATAATAATAATAATAATAATAATAATAATAATAATAATAATAATAATAATAATAATAATAATAATAATAATAATAATAATAATAATAATAATAATAATAATAATTTGTTTCTAACGAATTTTGTTTCCAAATTTTGCAACTACTTATGAATTTCGTTGCAAAAAGTGAAAGTCTGACACAACCTGCAACGAAGGACAAGTTTCGTTGCTAAACATAAACTTTTAGCAACGACTTATAAAGTTATTGCCTGAAAAATCGTTGCTAAAGCCTCATTTTTAGCAACAAAAAAACTTTCGTTGCCCACGATGACGGAAAATCAAGTGGCCAAAAATTTTGCAACGAATTTCTAACGAATTTTTTTTCTGCCAATGAATTAGCAACGAAATTTTGCAACGACTTATGAATTTCGTTGCAAAAAGTGAAAGCTTGACACAATCTGCAACGAAGGACAAATTTCGTTTCTAAACATACACTTTTAGCAACGACTTATAAAGTCGTTGCCCGAAAAATTGTTGCTAAAGGCCCATTTTTTTGTAGTGTTGCAAGGTTGAACTCGACAGCCCAACAAAATCTAACAGTTTTCATGCATCACGTAGCACATAAATAACATGCTCAGATTATACAATATAATCATTAGGTTAACGTTTCATACATGCTTCAGTTCACATAACAAGTAATAAGATTGAGTTCCTTACTCAATCGACATTCTTTACTCAATCAACGTAGTCATAAATTAACTTTAACGTTTCATACTTTCAACCTATATAACACATCATGCTTTTTGTAATAGAGATTTAAAATAGTTCATCAACAATTCACATAGCAAATAGGAACTGAAAGACTTGCCTTGATCGTTGTTTACAAATAATAGTTTAACAGCTTACAACTATATGCACTTCACGTGCCCTACACATTTATATAATCATGCACATCAACTATTAGTCACATAGCAATGTATAGTAGTTGTAATGTAAAATTTACTCTATATCTCATAACCCTTCCTATTATCAATATACAATGTTCAATTTGATTGTGTTAACTTTCGACTTACACCTCACTATATTTCATACTCGAAGTTCATTCAAGTGCTTAAGTCTTGCTAAGAATCATTATTAGTTTTATATTAACCCTATTCCATATCTTATAATATTAATTTCAATTAAATTAAAACACTTTTTAAGTTCATTAACACTTGGCACGGCGTTTCGACGTTCATTCGTCACACGCCCGATTTGTCTCTTTTGTATGTGCTTAGTATGCTTATACAGCTTATCTAATACATCATTTATTAATGTTAAGCATCATTATATTTACTAACATTCATGTTTTATAACTTAGAACAACATCTTTTATCGTCAGAAGCACTACACTTGCATACGTGCATGCCCGACGCCCTCTGATTGCCTTTGAAAACACAACAATCTTTAAGATGGCACTTTTAACCCCTTATAACGACCTCAAATTGAAATACTTAAAGAATAAAAGTTGTAGGTCTATTCGTCCTCGTTCCGGATCATCTTGAATTGTCTCAATCGGAGTTCTTATCAAAATGTTATGGTCGTTTTACCAAAACAGGTCAAAGCAGTCACACTTGACACACTATGGGCGTCGCCGCTCCCATTTTCTTCACCATCACAGCATGCTCGCGCCATTTGGTAGTGCCCAGCCGCGCGTCTGCACTCCTGGGCAGCGCGCCCGTGCTTGGCCTTGCCCAGATTACAATTTTCTCAATATTTTTACTTTAAATCTTCATAACTTCTTCATTTTAAGTCAGAATTAGTTGGTTTTCGATTCTATGGATTCGTAACTTATAAAACTACAACATACCAAATAATCAACAATTAACATAAACATTAACTAACCCAAATTTTCACCCAAAACTCATGTTCATATTAGTTTTACATGTTTTAACACATTTAGCGTAATCATTCACCACAGATTTAATTCATAACCAAATCAATCCGTTTAAACTTCGTTGTTTTCGTTTTTTAACATACTAACATCTATTATCAATTTTAAATTATATATATGATCTAACCATCAATTTTTGACTCCAACTAAGCCATAACATATATATTTCATCAATAACTTAATTTCCCCTTCTTCATCATATTTTTCATGATTTTGATAACCCAAAACCAATTATAGATTACATATAACGGATTATTCATACCTATAAACATATCAAGAAATTCATCATCAAAACTCAATAACAGTGAAGTAATTTTAAGAAAACACAACTAGAGTTTAAAACTAGATTATTACCTTTGATTAGTTAGAAAACTCGAATAATCTTCTTGTTTTTCTTTGATTCTCCATCCTTCACATAGAATTTCTTCTTCTCTTCCTCTTAATTTCTCTCTTCCTCTCTTCTTCTCTGTTTTCTAACTCTTAGCCTTAGGAATATAGCGTAAGTTTTATTTCCCAACACGTTACAAAAACCCAAAGTCTCAACAGTTGAAAAAACCAAGGGTCTCAAGGCCATGTTTGGCTAGAACCCAATTGTCCTCTTCTAATTTATTTTTATAATCTCATTATTATATAATAAATCTTCTTTTCTCTAAGTGTCACACTTAAATCTTACTACTAAATTACTTAGCTAGCTAAACTAAATAATTATACAATTTTAATATGTATAATTATTATACTTATACATTATGAAATTATATTCATAAACACCTCTATGCAAAATAATAAACATTTCATTAAAATGATTAGTATTTAATCCATTAATTATTTTAATAAATTATACAATTATTATGTATAATTAATCAATTTCTTTCCTTCTATAAATTGTCCTGAGACAGTTTATTTAATCCATTCCTTTAATCACAACTTAAACATTTATTTACTTCATTAATCCTAACACCAATATTTCTTTATAATTATATTGGTCCTTCTCATTCTCATAACTAATTTACATTCACTTGACCAAATGTTATATATTAAGCCATTACATAAACGTTTTACATTTATATGTAATAGATTACCCTCTCATTTTATTAAAATAAATATATTTATATTAATTCACTAGTTTAATTAAGTGAATTACTCACATTATTTATGAATTTTAATTCATAACAATTTCAACGCCAATCAAGGCATACCAATTAAATTATATTATTCTATAATATAATTTCAATTTTAATTAACTAATATTATTCAGTTAATTTCTTTTGCCACCATTTTCCTTTTTTATAACTAATTTTCTTCACTTTCTTTAATAGTTTAATCAACTATTAAATCTCATATAAATTTAATTTCTTCACACCAAAACACATAATTCAAAATCTATACATCTCATAATAAGAATATTAATTATTAAATTCTTAATTTAATAACTTATGGAAATTCGGGTTGTCACATCTTTCCTCCCTTATAAGGATTCCGTCCTCGAAATCAACAAAACCTCCCTTACTTGGTTTTTACCAAATCTCTTTTCAAAATTTTATCATCGAATACTTCAACACTACCTTAATATAGGTTTTATATATTACCACTCTAACCATTCTTCTCAATAAATTCTTGTAAGTTTTATTTCATAACATTTACTTATACTCAATTATATTTGAGTATTACTTATTCTTTAACACATTCATTATCTTTCTCTAAGGATCATTATGTACTAGATTCTTAAACTCTCGAGACATTACATTCACCCCTTCTTCTAAGAATTTCGTCCTCAAAATTTTGACTTACTAATATTCTTTCATTCCATTTATCAAAATAGATTTTATTTATTTATTCATTAGGTTCTACAACAAAATTCTTTCTCTAAGGATCTTTCTAAGATCATCATATTCCTCATCTCTTCCTCTTCTAAGAGTTTCGCATTTCCCTGCTTTCTGGAATTTCATTTCTTTCTTGAAATTATTATGTTTTGCTTAATTTTCCTATCCTTTCCACTTTTACCTTTCAGAATAATAAGAATCTTCCTCAATTGCTCAATAATTGGGAAGCGATATGAATAACAGGAATTTAAAATATTCCAATTCATGCTAAGGGGTCATAGGACCTTGAACTCTTCTCCAGGTTTAATAATGCATCACCACTGTAAACCATCTTTAACAGAATGTTTAGCAATCACACACACTGAAAACACTCTCTGCAAGTACTCTAGGTGATCAGCCTATCATACCACTACATCGTGCATATCTTAACATCATAATGACTATAAGTGTTACTTTCGGAACCATTGTCTCCGATAACATGTCCCCTTTTATAGGGTTGTTCACCTCAGCTTTTTAACATTTGAATCCACACCAAAATAATTTGGTTTGGTATAGTTTGACAAAGAATACTTGAATTTCATGAACATCTTTCAATATTCGTTTAGCTGAATCAAGTAGCATAGACTTCTAGCAATAACTCGGACATCAATCGATATATATATATATATATATATATATATATATATATATATATATATATATATATATATATCCATATTATTATTTTTAACCAACTCAATTAGTATACCTTTCTTAGTTTAAAGAAAACCAAATAAAAACTTTTTATGACATCATGATACCGTACCGTCTTAATAGAGTACGTTGAGGATTCCGTCATTTTGTGACTTCGTCATACTACATCATACCATAGTGGGCTGACGATCCGATGATCACATCCAACACCAGGTTCAATTGCATTTATAACTCCATCGTTTATTATTTCTACACCATATCAAATGGTGTTCACGATTATACAAAATACATTTTGATAATTTAAAATCATTTTTATCTAGCCGAATCAATTAGCATAGACTCTTCTTTAAATAGTTCAAAACCATTGAAAATCATTTTTGGTGTCATCATGACACAATAGGTAACGATGTGTTAGTGGTCTGAAGTCCACACTTACACACTTTTCACCATGTGTTGAGGATAACAAAATTCATTTATATTTTTAAAGGCACATCAGTGCGAATTTAGTTTGATGTTAAAAATTTCTAAGTCTAGCATAGCTAGAAGATTTGGAATACATATGCTTCCACCATCGACTTCAACTTCTCTAATGATCCATTGCTTAATAATTTTATCTATTTCTATCATCCTTAATACTCCATTCACACTTAGCTATACCCCAGTTCATCAAACTTACCACACATTATGAGTTCAGGAACTTTCCACAATAATATGAGTTTAAGAACTTCCTAGTCAGACCACAGGCGTCCATTCGTTGAGGAGTTCCAAACATACCATATGATTATAAGTTATGAACTTACCATAAGTATGAGTTTTAAGAACTCGCACTTAATCCTAATAACATCTTGCTCATCTTAATAGTCTCTAACTATCAAATATACACATAAGAAAAGAATCACCTTCTCACCACATATACATTGATAGCGCGACACCAACATTCCAATGATTATCATTGTGATAAACTGAGTGCAATCACAAAACCCTCGCCCATACAAAGGTTTGTACAACACAGCCATCACATGAGTCCTCAATTGGAATCCCACCTAACTTTATCTTGCTCATAACTTGATCTTTACTCGATATGAATTTTCCGTATCTCATCATTTATAACTCCTTATGAGTTTGCCTCGTACTATTTTATAGTACATTCTCTTATAGCATCAAGCTATAACTATTCATTCATTATAGATCATCTATCATTTTACAACTTAACCAGATTACGTCGTGATCTTAATCTACAATCATCTTCTTTATGATTCCTTTCTTATTCTATGATCGTTTTGGTTTTACGATCCTCATTATTTCCTCTTTAATTAAGTAGTCTTATGATTATTCAACTCAATTTTAACTCTTCAGGATCTTCTTTGAACCCACACATATCTTAACTTATTTCATAAGCATTCTCTGAATTTATCGTCAATTAAACTCTATTTGAGTTAATTATTATTATTTTAATCACCTTCATATTATTACCGGCGTCAGGTAACTCCTGATTCTCATCTTTTATAAGTCTTTAAGATTCCTCTTTGAACCTTCTCATATATATTTTAATCCCTTCCCCATACAATTCTTAAATTTATTTCTTATTGATCAAACTCTATCTGAGTTTACTCTTTCATTATCTTCACCTTCCTCCTCTAAGGTTATAGACTAAGGTACTCCTACCTAAGGTTTATAACATACAGCTCTGATACCAACTGTAATGACCCCAAAATTTATACAATTTAATTATTAACTTCGGCTGTTAATAACACGTCTAACTTCTGATTTTACATCATTATTCGATGTTAACTTAATAAAAGGCGGAATAATTTAAACTTTTCTATCTTCTTACTTTAATTCCTTGAATCAAAACCTTTATCATCTACATGTCTTTGAATCATATATAATCCATGATTCACTTTATCAGAGTTAATATATATACTTACATATCAAATCGATATTCTTTATACATCAGACAACTCAAACTTTAACTTTACAACTCAACATAAAATATACATCAAAAAACATTGAGTACATCCCATGAACCTTAATCATGGTTTAAAGAAATAACAATCTTTAGCTAAAATATTAATCTTCGTGTATTATTTCTGATCTACGTCATTCAAGTAGGACGTGGATAAGAAATAATACACGAAGATTAATATTTTAGCTAAAGATTGTTATTTCTCTAAACCATGATTAAGGTTCATGAGATTTACTCAATGTTTTATGATGTATATTTTATGTTGAGTTGTAAAGTTAAAGTTTGAGTTGTCTGATGTATAAAGGATATCGATTTGATATGTAAGTATATATATTAACTCTGATAAAGTGAATCATGGATTTTATATGATTCAAAGACATGTAGATGATAAAGGATTTGAATAAGGAAATTAAAGTAAGAAGATAAAAAAGTTTACATTATTCCGCATTTTATTAAGTTAACGTCGAATAATGATGTCAAATCAGAAGTTAGATGTGTTATTAACAGCCGAAGTCGATAATTGAATTGTATGAATTTTGGGGTCATTACAGCCTCTACAAGATATTTCTCGCAGTTTCTTTTCCAGTGTTCAGGCTTATTGTAGTGGAAGCAAACTCCTTTGCTATCCGTATCAGTTTTGTTCTTATTATCCTTTGTTTTTACCTTTTCTATTTACCTTCTTAGAATCGTTCTTCTTTTTAGAAGATCATTTGACCCCTACCAGTAAGACTTGGTCTTTCATGGTTAGAAAGTAACTCTCAACATTTTTCAACATGTTAAGCAAATCAACGAAGCTGATATCTAGCTTGTTCATATGAAACATTCACAACAATTGTGAAAGGAGTTCGGGAGTGAGTGCAAGAACAAATCTTGGCACAACTCCCCATCCATGACAAAACCCGTTGTCATAATTATTCAATCAAATTGATAATGGACTTTTGTCTGTATTGTAGTGTCATCGGTCATTCTAGATCGGAAGAGCTCCTTAGATATCTGATATCTATCAGTCCTACTTTCCTCACCATCAATTACTTGATGTGCAGAAATATAGTAAGAGCATCCATAGTTTCATACTGATGCTGGAGTTTGTTACTCATGGATGCGAGCATGATGCATTGAGTCAACTTTGCATCATCTTGCCACTTTCTAAAAGTAGCAATCTCTTCCTTAAAGGCATTGTCTACAACTATTGCAGGGATAGACGTATTAAGGACATAAGATAGTTTTTCAGACATGAGAACTATTCTCAATTTCCTTAACCAATCCGTTTAATTCGGTCCAGTTAATTTAGCATCTAATATGCTACGCAGTGATAGTAATTATAGACATTGTAAAATTTTGTAAATGAATTTGTAATTAACAACATTTTAGCATTCATTCTTTTATTAATTACCAAAATAATTTAGGTCTTGTTTTAAATTGGTATCTCTCACTATTTTCTTCAAACTATATTACCCTCACTTTATATAGTTCGGCGATATCTAATTAAAGATATGCTAGTGAGAATAAGGATCACATTTCAAATGTATATAGCCTTTTGTGTGCACAATAAACTATATATAAATAAATATGTAGACAACTCTTGTCAATTACATTGATAAGTAGGTTTTATACCTACTTACTGGTTACCAACTTATTAGAATTATGCTCAATTTAAGTAGTTTTATTATGTTTTATTTGCTTTTTGTGTTTATTTTGAAGTATGCATTGATGGAACTCCTATAGCAATATAAGGCGTGGAATGGCATGGATTGGCGTGGAATGCATGGAGCTAGCAAGAACATGGCAAAGTGGACTTGAGCAAGTGACGAGGAGAATTAGTGAAGTGATAGAGTGCAAAAGAAAAGAGATGAAGAAGAGAGGAAAGGAAGCAACAAACAGCAGCAACAGCAAGAAGCCAGCAGAATGCAAAGTGCAGCAGCAGCGCGGCCGCGCTGCCATATAGCTTAATCATGGTGCGCCCGTGCCGAAGGGATTACAGAGGCAGATCAAGCAGTCTCGCGGCCGCACTTCAACAACAAAGGAACATGGTGCGCCCGCGCCATGCACTCGATACAGACTACTACAACGTGCCACGAGTCTTATTCAGTTTAAAAATACTGACTTTTTGTAATTTGAATGGGAGCGTGTTTTGCTCATCTGAGACGATATGGTTGGTTACCAAGATGTGTTTTTCATTATTCATTATTGTTCTTAGGTTTAGACAACTCTAGAGAGAGTGAGAGCATTTCCATTACTACTTTTAGCTCTTCTCTTTATTTAGATTGCATAATAATTATACTTTTCAATTATGGAGATTTCATATGAATTTGAACAAGCCTGGAAACAGACTTTGCAACAGAGATTATCATATTTGCTCTATCATTTCTCTTATATCTATTGATTGCATTTCTTAATTATATGTTTTGCTTCAATCCCATAATGGCTTTTGGTTCAGAAATGAACTAATTTCCATTATGGAATTCTAATGGATTTTAATGCGTAGTTTAAACTTGTATGACTGATTGTGATGTTACATATTTAATATTGGATTGCCCATTATATTTGTGCTAAATGTTTGAATGCTTGATCACCATTCACACTAATTGCTTGTATGGATTTGGAAAATGAAATAAAGTATAGATTAGACCATAATGGCATATGTTCACAAGGCTTATTTATGTTAGGCTTTGTGATTAGTGACCCGGATAAGCATATACCGTTTCACCATTTGTAGTCATTAAGAGAGTTTAAGCTTAATCATATTTGCTGTAAATTCACATCGACATATAGTGAGTTTAGTAATTGTGATGCTTACATGAATTCCATCAATTGTGAATTTTGTGTAAATTGGGCATAGTTTATTGAAAAATGGTTGTGTTTCACTTATGTGCTCTCGACTAGCTTTCCATATTTAATTAGTAGGTATAACATGAGGCATATAGTGTAGATGAAGCATTAAATGATATTAGAATACCATATCTTTCCAATATGATTACATCTTTTTAATAATATTTATTTATTGTGTTGATAATTAATTTAGATATAAATTTATCTATTGATTGAAAGTTTGAGCATATAAAAATAGTGATTAAGTTGTTGCATGATAAATTAGATTTAACACCTTTCTCCGTGGATTGATACTTTTCTTACTCTGTACTACTTGTTGACCCATGTATACTTGCATGAGTTAGAGTCCATTTTGTTAAATCAAAAAGGAGGCAACAAGTTTTTGGCGCCATTATCGGGGAAAGGCGTTTATTTTTAATATTGTCATCATCAATTGAAGATAGATTTATTTGACTTAAACAATTCTTATCTTATCTTATTTCTATTTTATTTTTATTTGAATTTCAGGTACTTGTGCATAGTATATGCGCACTCGATCGTCGCATCCTGAGTTGATTCCTACACAGGAAAATATTAACGGTAGTGCTTGGTGATCGATCACCAATAAATGAGTTACAGTCGAGCATCGTCAGGCTAGCTATAGCAGCCAATACTTTTGAGATAAAGTCAGGCACTATACAAATGGTACGGAATTCAGTACAATTTGGGGGTGCTGCTACAGATGACCCGAACGAGTACTTATTGAGCTTCATAGAGATATGTGATACCTTCAAGTACAACGAGGTGTCGGAAGATGCAATCAGGCTCAGACTTTTCCCATTTTCTTTACGAGACAAGGCTAGAAGTTGGCTCCACTCTTTACCATCAGGTTCTATTACTACATGGGAGGACTTAGCACAAAAGTTCTTAGCCAAATTTTTCCCAATGGCTAAGACTGCTAAAATGAGGACAACAATTTCCCAATTTGAACAATAGCAAGGTGAATCATTGTATGAAGCATGAGAACGTTATGAAGAGATGTTAAGGAAATGTCCCCATCATGGAATGCCGGATTAGATGGTGATAAATACTTTTTACAATGGATTGGGATGGCAATCAAGGCCGATTGTAGATGCTGCAGCAGGAGGAGCCTTATGGGCCAAGAGTTATGAAGAGGCTTATAATCTCAGTGAGACAATGGCAGCAAATGACTTTCAAAATCCTATGGCTAGGATGCCAAAACCTAAAGTTGCGGGAGTGTTAGAGGTGGATGCTATTACACAGTTGTTAGCTCAGATGGCATTTATGGCGAAGAAGATTGATTCTTTGGCAGAAAGTAAAGTGAAGACAGTTGCTTTTGTATGTGAGATATGTACGGGGTCGCATCCAACCGATCAGTGTGCAATTAGTTCAGAGTCAGTACAGTATGTGAGCAACTACAACAAGAACCAGAATCAGTTCCAGAATTCCTATTACCCCAACAACCGCAATCATCCAAATTTTAGCTGGATAAACAATCAAAATCAACAGAATCAACAGTTTCAACCACAACAGCAGTTCCAATCACAACCATCTCATCAACAGTTTGCTCCAAAGCTACCCTACCCTCCAGGATTTCAACAGCAACCACAACATCATCAACCATCTGCACCTCAGCCAGAGAAGAAGTCAGAGATAGAGGAGATGATTCTTAATTACATGGCAAATATCGAGGTAATGATCAAGAGCTAAGCAGTGGCTATCAAAAATTTGGAAACTCAGATGGGTCAAATGGCCAATGTGATGAACAACAGACCACAGGGTACCTTGCCAACTACAGTAGAAGTTAATCAAAGAAGAGAGGGTAAAGAATAGTGTCAGACCATAACTTTAAGATCAGGGAAGCAGACTGTAGGATTGCAGCATTGCGCGCCCGCGCCACTTTTATAAGAAGAAGACGCACAGCCGCGCGGTGATGAAAATTATTCTGATGATGCTTTGTTTAAAGAAGGTTTAAAACAGAGGGAAGAAGAGAAAAATAGTAAAAAGTCACCTGAGAAACTAGTGACCAAGACACCGGTTGTTTATCCCCTTGTTCCATATCCACAAAGATTACAGAAGTAAAGGGAGGATAAGCAGTTTAGCAAGTTTTTGGAGGTGTTCAAGAAGCTACAGATAAATATACCTTTCGCTGAGACATTGGAGTAGATTCCAAGATATGCAAAGTTCATGAAAGGTATCTTGTCAAGGAAAAAGAGATTAGAAGATTTCGAGACAGTAGCTTTAACTGAAGAGTGTAGTGTAGTGCTCCATCGCAAGTTACCTCTGAAGCTAAAGGATTCGGGCAGCTTCACGATACCTTGTTCAATTGGGAAGATGTGTTTCAACAAATGCTTGTGTGATTTAGGGGCAAGCATCAACTTGATGCCACTGTCAGTTTTTAATCAGTTGGGATTGCCAGCTCCAAGGCCGATAAATATTTCTTTACAGCTTGCTGACAGGTCCATTACCTATCCACGGGGTATTGTAGATGATGTACTAGTCAAAGTAGATAAATTTATCTTCCCAGCTAATTTTATCATCTTGGATTATGAAGAAGATAGAAGTATACCTATCATCCTTGGGAGACCGTTCTTAGCCACAGGACGAACTTTGATAGATGTTCAGAAGGGTGAGTTAACAATGAGAGTTCATGATCAAGAAGTCACCTTCAACATGTTCAAGACTATGAAGTTTCCAACAGACGGAGAAGAATGTTTTAGGATTGATATGGAGGAAAAGGTGTTGAATGATGAAGTAGGGAATTTGGTGGAAAATGAGCCTTTGAATAGTGCTATTTTGGGAAGTTCAGAGATGGAAGATGAGGATATTACAGAGTTTGTTCCAATAATTGACACAACACCACAGTTTAGAAGATTCAAGACTCCGATCGAGCCACTCAAAAATGCTGGAGAGACATCAGAAAAACTCAAGCCTTCTCTTGGGATGCCTCTAGAACTTGAATTGAAACCTCTTCCAGACCACTTGAGGTATGAATTTTTAAATGATAATTCAAAATTACTTGTTATTATTTCTTTTGCACTAACATCCTGTCAGGAAGAAAAGCTGTTAAGAGTTCTAAAAGAGTTCAAATCGGCGATTGGATGGGCCATAACAGATATCAAAGGGATCAGCCCATCATTCTGTATGCACAAGATCCTGCTGGAAGATGATAGTAAACCTTCAGTAGAGCAACAACGGAGGCTAAATCCAATTATGAAGGAAGTGGTAAAGAAGGTATTTTTGAATTGGCTAGATGCAGGAATAATATATCCGATTTCAGACAACTCGTGGGTGAGCCTGGTGCAGTGCGTGCCAAAAAAAGGGGGAATGACCGTAGTCTCCAACGAGAACAATGAATTGATACTGACCAGGACAGTGACGGGGTGGAGAGTCTACATGGACTACCGCAGACTTAATAAAGCTACAAGGAAAGATCATTTCCCACTGCCATTTATTAATCAGATGTTGAACAAACTAGCAGGTCACGAGTACTATTGTCTTCTGGATGGGTATTCAGGCTATAATCAGATTGTGATAGCTCCAGAAGACCAAGAAAAGACAGCTTTCACATGTCCTTACAGAACATTCACTTTCAAAAGGATGTCTTTTGGGTTGTGCAATGCCCCGGCCACATTTCAGAGGTGTATGATGGTAATTTTTTCGGATATGGTGGAGCACAATGTGAAGTGTTCATGGATGACTTCTCAGTATTTGGGGATTTGTTTGATTTGTGTTTATAGAATCTAGTGATGGCATTGAAAAGATGTGTTGAAACGAATTTGGTTTCGAATTGGGAAAAGTGCCATTTCATGGTACAAGAGGGTATCATATTGGGACACAAGGTTTCGAAGAAAGGATTAGAGGTGGATAGGGCCAAGTTAGAGACCATTGAGAATTTGCCTCCACTTACTTCTGTTAAAGGTGTTCACAGCTTTTTAGGGCATGCAAGCTTCTACAGGAGGTTTATTAAAGACTTCTCCAAGATCACGAAGCCACTTTGCAGTTTATTGGAGAAGGATGTGCAGTTTAAGTTTAATGAAGAATGCCTGTCTGCATTTGAGCAGTTGAAGAGAAAGTTAACTACAGCACCAGTGATCACAACACCAGACTGGGACTTACCATTTGAATTGATGTGTGACGCAAGTGACTTTGCTATGGGAGCTATTTTGGGCCAGCAAAGGGACATGATTTTTCATGTGATATACTATACGAGCAAGACCCTCATTGATGCTCAGTTGAACTACACCACCATAGAGAATGAACTTTTGGCAGTTGTGTATGCTTTTAACAAGTTTTGTGCCTATTTGATTGAAACTAAGGTGATAGTGTACACAGATCATGTAGCAATTCGGTATTTGGTGGCAAAGAAAGATGCAAAGCCTCGTCTAATCAGGTGGATACTTCTGTTGCAAGAATTTGATTTGGAAAATTCGGGAAGAGATGTAAATGATAGAGTTTTGATCAATGAGTCCTTCCCAGATGAGCAATTATTCGTGGTGCAAGGTAAAGTGCCATGGTTCACAGATTTTGCTAACTTCCTAGTAAGCAAGATCATCCCTTCTGACTTGACTGGATATCATAAGAAGAAGTTTCTGCATGATGTAAAGTGGTTTATATGGGATAAACCATACTTATTGAACCAGTGTTTAGATCAGATAATAAGATGGTGTATTCCATATAGCGAGACAGAGGGTATTATACAGGATTGTCATGCGTCATTGTATGGAGGTCACTACAGTAGTGAAAGGACAGCGGTTAGAGTTTTACAAGCAGTATTCTACTGGCCGATAATTTTTAAAAATGCTTATAGTTTTGTTTAGAAGTGTGACAGATGTAAAAAAGTCAGGAACATATCGAAGAGAAATGAGATGCCTTTGAACACAATCCTCGAGGTTGAAATTTTTGATGTGTGGGGGATAGACTTCATGGGGCCGCTCATTTCGTCATGTGGGAATCTATATTTCTTATTGACAGTCGACTATGTTTCTAAGTGGGTGGAAATGGCAGCTCTTCCAATAAATGATGCTAAGGTGGTCTTGAGATTTTTATAAAGGAGTATTTTCACGAGATTCGGGACTCCAAGGGCCATTATTAGTGATGAGGGCAACCATTCCTGTAATCGTCAGTTCACAGCTCTGTTAGCTAAGTATGGGGTGAGTCATCGCATTGCTACAACTTACCATCCCCAGACTAATGGCCAAGCAGAGGTTTCGAATCGTGAGATTAAGAGAATTTTGGAGAAGATCGTGAACCCTACAAGAAAGGACTGGTCATTGAAGCTAGATAATGTTGTATGGGCTTACAGGACCGCCTATAAGACACCGTTGGGAATGTCACCATTTCAACTTATTTATGGAAAGGCTTGTCTCCTTCTCATGGAACTCGAACACAAGGCATATTGGGCGATAAGGAAGCTGGATTTCGACTTGAAGGCTGCAGGAGAAAAACGTCCACTCCAACTCAATGAGTTGGACAAATTCAGATTGCAAGCCTATGAGAACTCCAAGCTATACAAGGAAAAGGTAAAGAGATGGCATGACCGCAAGATTATGGAAAGAGTGTTTGAACCGGGACAAAGAGTTCTATTGTTCAATTCAAGACTTAAACTTTTTGTCGGGAAGCTCAAGTCAAGATGGTCAGGGCCATTTACTGTGAAGACAGTATATCCACATGGTGCAATCGAGATATTTGATAAATTCCTGGACAAACCTTTCAAGGTCAGTGGACAGCGGCTTAAGCATTATTATGGTGGTGAGGTTGACAGGCAGAAGGTCACCTCAATTCTTTCTACTATATGATTAGATCAGAGATAGTCAAGCTAATTAACTATAACTTAGCGCTCAATGGGAGGCACCCCATTATTTCTATCCTTACCTCATGTTTAATTCTTTTTGAATCATGTCTATTTTCTTTTCTTTATGTTTAATTCTTGATAGCATAAAAAATTGATATAAGTTTTGTTGGAGCTGAATGTGCATATCATGTTGGTTTGAAGCAGCATGTACAGCATTCTTTCGGATATCTTCATTCTCACATGTTATTAATACATATTTTGATTTGAGAAGTTGTTATATCTCATATTTGTAAATAATTTATTTGCAGTTTTAGTGCAGAATGTCATTAGCTACTGCTTCCTACTTCAATTGTAGCTCATTTCTCATCAGGATACAAGGCCACGCGGCCGCGCAGCTAAGCATTTCAATTGAAGCGCGATCACGCCTGATTTCTTTGTAATCTGGATCACAGCGCGCCCGCGCCCCTTCCACGTTTAATCATAGCTCGCCCGCGCTGTGGTAGTCGCACGCCCGTGCCATAAGCAATTATAAAAACTGCGCAGCCGCACCAGAGGTCGGTTGCAGAAAATTTTTAAACACTTTAAAATGTGCCCCACTCCATTTCTTATTTTAGTTGCCAGTCTCCAACGTGCGTCTCCCCATCTCTTTTCAAAACCGACGCCTATCTCTCCATATTCTCCAACCCGTTTCTTTTCAAATTTCTAACTTCTCATCACTACGTATTAAACGTGTTCAGTTCTCCTTCTCAAGTTGAAACTCTTCCTCTGATCCACCATTCAGTTACAAAGATAAAGTTAGGGTTTGTCCAAGTTTGTCAGTACACCAAGTTTAGGGGTATATTCTGAGTTTACAGAGCATATACTTTCAGTCACATTTCTCTCTTCAATTAAGGATTCTTCTTCATCAATTGCAATGGGGCCAAAGAGAGCACGTTCACTCACTCCATACTTATCATCTTTAAGCAGCCAAAACGAGGATGTAGTGGACCATACAAAGTTTATCAGTCTTGATGCCCAAATAGAATATTACAGAATAGTGGACAAGACTTTTGTGAGGGAACGTGGGTTCAAGCCTGAAAAATAAGATGGCCAATTATGGGATATGATACATGAAAGAGGATGGGCTGGAGTGACTGCTACTCCTATGCCAGCACTCATAGGGATTGTTCGGGAGTTTTATGTCAATGCCAAACTTATAATATTCATTGTCCCCAATGAATGAAGGTAAAGGGTTATAAGGAACTCCCCTAATTATCAGCTGTACCACCCTCTTAGGGTGGTGAATTCGGCGGTGGAAATGGCACTGCTGTCCCGAACTGTGGCCACTCAAGTATGGTCCCAGCCGAGGCTTTTGCACAGCAAGGAACCATGCTTGAGTGGCCATAGTTCGGGACAACAGTGCCATTTCCACCGCCGGATTCACCACCCGAAGAGGGTCGTACATCTGATAATTAGGGGAGTTCCTTATAACCCTTTACCTTTATTCATTGGGGACAATGAATATTATAAGTTTGGGAGTATTGGGTGTTAAGTAGTGTAGAGCATTTAGTTAATTGCATGTAGTTTAATTTGCATCATTTTTGCATGTTTAGTATAAGTTTTAAACGTTTATATGCTTAGTATGTGTTTAGTTTAATTTTGCAGCAAATTTTTTTGCATTGTAGTGATTTTTATATGTTTTAGTTGTGTGTTTAATTGCATATCCCAAGTATCTAGTGTTGTGGAATTTTAATTTATCCAATGATGAATTAGAATTTTGATGAATTTTTGAATTTAGTGGATAACATGAGCTCGATTATAATGTTTTACATGATTTAATTCATGCTTGTTGTTTAGATGCTTTCGGTTAGCACGTAGGTTTATTTATATGCTTGTTGGTGAAAGAATAACATGTTTTGCTTGCTGAGTAGAAAATGTTGTTTTTAAAGATATAATTGTGTAGAAAATGGACATAGACTATGAATACACTGATACTCAAACTTTGGGAATACATGGGTATGCTTGATATAAAAAAAACACATGGTATGCTTGATATAAAAAAAAGAAAAGAAAAATAGAAAAATAGAAAAAAATTACCGTGGCTAGTCTTGTTTTGGGGCCTTTGTTACTTGAGTAAGTACGCCCGTAGGGGTGTCTCAACACCTAGCGCCCTAAGGTCTTTTATGGTCTGGGAGTCGTTGGTTGAAAGCTCGTTAAGGGGTAGCACTATTAGCCAAATGGAATGAGGCATTGCAGTCATGGGAAAAAGAAAAGAAATCAATAAACACCGCGGGAAAGTGCGAAAATCGCCCTCGTGAGTAAAAATAAAGCAAAATAAACCCTTTGTTGAACCTTAGTTTGTATTGATGTGTTGGAGTAGTTTTTATTTCATTAGTATATGTGATTTTAAACTTCAATTTTCTGTCTTTAGCAGTATAACATGTGTAATCTTTGCCGTGGTCAAGCTTATTGGTGAACACATCACACACACACAGCATCTTTATAGTGAGGTTGGATTATTTGATTGTATGATGTTATGTCTGTAGTTTAATTTGATACTTTATTCTTGAATCTGGATAATTCTCTGAGGCACAATTGATTGGAATTCCAATTTGGCTGGAAATCTTTGGACTCATTT
Organism: Panax notoginseng; assembly: GCA_016801055.1. Taxonomy (NCBI): domain Eukaryota; kingdom Viridiplantae; phylum Streptophyta; class Magnoliopsida; order Apiales; family Araliaceae; genus Panax; species Panax notoginseng. The sequence goes on along the minus strand of CM029019.1, from coordinate 43,715,278 downwards.
GCATCATAGTGTAGTTTGCATAGCATGTAGTTGCATTATTTATTTTATTGTTGTGTGCATTACTTGAGGGCAAGCATTAATTCAAGTTTGGTGGTATTTGATAAGTAGGTTTTATACCTACTTATTGGTTACCAACTTATTAGAATTATGCTCAACTTAAGTAGTTTTATTATGTTTTATTTATTTTTTGTGTTTATTTTGTAGTATGCATTGATGGAACTCCTATAGCAATATAAGGCATGGAATGGCATGGATGGCATGGAGCTAGCAAGAACATGGCAAAGTGGACTTGAGCAAGTGAAGAGGAGAATCAGTGAAGTGATATAGTGCAGAAGAAAAGAGATGAAGAAGAGAGGAAAGGAAGCAACAACCAGCAGCAACAGCAAGAAGCCAGCAGAATGTAAAGTGCAGCAGCGCGGCCACGCAGCCATATAGCTTAATCATGGGGTGCCCGCGCCAAAGGGATTACAGAGGCAGATCAAGCAGTCGCGTGGTCGCGCTTCAACAACAAAGGAACATGGTGCGCCTGCGCCATGCACTCAATATAGACTACTACAGCGCGCCCGCGCTCGATCCAGAGTACATTACTGCGTGGTCGCGCGAGTCTTATTCAGTTTAAAATACTGACATTTTGTAATTTGAATGGGAGCGTGTTTTTCTCATCTAAGACGATATGGTTGGTTACCAGGATGTGTTTTTCATTATTCATTATTGTTCTTAGGTTTAGACTACTCTAGAGAGAGTGAAAGCATTTCCATTACTACTTTTAGCTCCTCTCTTTATCTAGATTGCATAATAATTATAGTTTTCAATTCTGGAGATTTCATGTGGATTTGAACAAGCCTGGAAATAGACTTTGCAACAGAGATTATCATATTTGCTCTATCATTTCTCTTATATCTATTAATTGCATTTCTTAATTCTATGTTTTGCTTCAATCCCATAATGGCTTTTGGTTCAGAAATGAACTAATTTTCATTATGGGATTCTAATGAATTTTAATGCGTAGTTTAAACTTGTATGACTGATTGTGATGTTACATATTTAATATTGGATAGCCCATTATGGTTATGCTAAATGTTTGAATGCTTGATCACCATTCACACTAATTACTTGTATGGATTTGGAAAATGAAATATAAGTATAGATTAGACCATAATGGCATATGTTCATAAGGCTTATTTATGTTAGGCTTTGTGATTATTAACCCGGATAGGCATATACCGTTTCACCATTTGTAGTCATTAAGAGAGTTTGAGCTTAATCATATTTGCTATAAATTCACATAGATATATAGTGAGTTTAGTAATTGTGATGCTTACATGAATTCTATCAATTCTAGATTTTGTATAAATTGGGAATAGTTTATTGAAAAATCGTTGTGTTTCACTTATGTGCTCTTGACTAGCTTTCCATATTTAATTAGTAGGCATAAAATGAGGCATACAGTGTAGATGAACCATTAAATGATATTAGAATCCCATATCTTTCCAATTTGATTACATCTTTTTAATAATATTTATTTATTATGTTGATAATTAATTTAGATATAAATTTATCTATTGATTGATAGTTTAAGCATATAAAAATAGTGATTAAGTTGTTGCATGATAAATTAGATTTAACACCTTTCTTCGTGGATCGATACTTTTCTTACTCTGTACTACTTGTTGACCCATATATACTTGCATGAGTTAGAGTCCATTTTGTTAAATCAAAAAGGAGGCAACATACATCAACTATGCAACTCCTTGTATTTTGCCTTTTAGATCATAATGGTCAAGTGTGTGCACATCCGAACTAAAATGATCTAAGTTAAGTCATACCTAGCACTCCATATATTCAAAAGAAAAACACTGTACTTGTGTGTGCACAACAAAATAGCATTGTTCAATCTATTTAGAAGCATTAAATGTGATAAATTAATATCTTAAATATTTAATATTCGTCTTGTGTGTGCACAACAAACTCATATTAAATATTTAATACTCTATTGTTTTACCATGCTAGAAGACGACGTTCAATATTCCAAATATCTTTGAAAGTTATAACTTAATATAATTTATTTGAGAGTTTTGTTATTAATTTGTCTCATCTTGTTTAGCGCGCGCACACACACACACACACACACACACACACACACACACACACACACACACACACACATATATATATATATATATATATATATATATATATAGAATATTATATTCTACCCGGATTGATTATGGACTTTATTCTAGATTGGTTCACTAGAGCCACCAAGTGAACCAAAAGGTCAAACCTAGGGTGCAAGAATTAAATTTAAATATAACTATTACATTTAAACTAGGGCTCCATTACAAATGGGTTTTCAAGCGCTCCTTGCTCCTTGATCTCCAATTCTTCAAAATTAATTCTAATTATTCCTATTACAAAACTATTTAAAATAATAAGAAACCTTGATCAGCAGTCAATGAGAAGTACATAGAAGGGAGTTAAAATTTACATTAAGAAAAAATTAGAGAAGACGAGATACGCATACCCCATTTAATAAAACCCATATATTCACGCATCCAACTAAAATAAAATTTAATCACATTGGTCAATAGTCCATAATCAATCCCATTTATTATCATACGCATCACCATATGCATCAATAAATAACATTCATCTCATTAATAATAAACATTCAATATATATTGATATCATTTAATGGGTAAATTTAGTTAGCATAAAATCTAATTTTGAATCAAAATAAATTCCTTTATTTTAATCCAAATTTAAATTAAAATAAACATCTTTTATTTTAATTTATCTAATTTTGAATAAAATAAACTATTTTATTTTAATCAAAATCTTTAATCAAAATAAACTAATTTATTTTAATTAATTATGGAATCTAATTTCAAGTAAAAAAACTCCTTTATTAAAGAAAACACGGATTCTCTTCCTATTCACAAATAAACTCCTTTATTTTGAATAATATGAAATCATATTTCATATCTAAATAAACTCCTTTATTTAAGGAAACATAGAATCCTTTTTTAACTCCAATTAGTTATCATCGAATTCAATTCTAACTCTAATTAGTTAGCACGTAATCCAATTTTAAAATTTAAATAAACTTTTTATTTTAATTATAAAATAATAAAGAATAATATATATATATATATATATATATATATATATATATATATATATATATATATATTACGTACGGTTATATTGTAATGATCGAGAAATTTTTGTAATTAATTTAAATATTTATTGAATTAAATAAATATTTTAAATAATTTATTTATTGAAGAAAATAAATAATTGATGGAATGGTGGTGCAAGAATTTAGTAACTAAATTGATTAATGTTAACTAAATTAAATAATGGTAATTTTTATTTGAAGATTTAAATTAATGGAAATAATTAAATTAAATGAATTGTTTAATATTTAATAAAATAAATAAATTAAATAAAGTGATGTTTAAGTCTAACTTAATAATTAAAATTAGATATACAATTATTTATTAATCACATGTATAATTATAATAAAAATTATAATTATTATAATTATAATTGTAAGTTATTTAAATTGGTTCATCTGTGACAAGTAAAACTATATAATATAAATTTATTAAAATAAATTAGAAGAGGGGAATTGTGGTTAGCCAAACAAGGCCTTGTGGCCTTTGGCCTAATTTAACTGACACAGACGTACTGTACTTTTACCTAACGTAAGTGGGGAAAGTGGGAGTCAGTCTATATGTTGCGCATAATTCCTAAAGGCTAAGTTCAGAGAATTTAGAGAAGGAAGAAGGAAACACAGAGAATAGAGAGAGAGAGAGCTTGGTAAGGAAGAGAGAATCACAGAGAGAAAGAGAAGGGTTTGCTAATCGTCTTGCTAAATCAAGGTATAACTTACTTCAATTTTAACTTTTATGTTTAAAATTTGTATTGATAGTTATGTTGGATTGATGCATATACATGTATATATGGTTTATAATCTGTTAATCATCATTTGTGAGTGCTATTTGATGATTAAATACATGAAATTGGGTTTGTAGTAGAAGATTTTAAAAATAGTGGTATATGTATGAAAATAGCCTAAGAAAGTACAAAATTTCATGTTCAATATGTGTTGTAATCTGCGAATTGATGTTGAATTGTGTTAGTATGTTAAAAAAATAAAAACGGCGTAGTTTGAGTCGTGTCAATTGGTTAAGAAACGAAGTCGTGGCGATTGAATTCGCTAAAAGTGTAAAAAATGAAGAAATTGGGAAAATTGGGGTTTTGATCCTTCAAAATTGAGTATATGTAATGTTTATGATGTTAGAATGATGAATAGCATGCTTAACTATGTTAATACAAAGTTTTAGATGTTAGGTTTTATGAATTCGTTGGAATTGGGTTAATTTTTGGTGACTGCTGTGTAACAGAGCTGCTAAGTGCAGTTTCTATCTGTGTACAGCGCAGCTGCGCCGATACCACAGGCAGAAATGGCGCAGCTGCACTGGTGCCAAGGCTTGGGATAGCGCAGTTGCGCCGTGCCCTGAGCCTAGGCAGTGAAGTCTGTTTATTTGTGGGTCATAATTCATGGACTTAATCTATTTTGGCATGCATGTTAATGGCGTTAAAACATAATGTGGGCTATAATAACATATTGTAATGTAATGCAATATGAAGTGTGAAGATTTTAAGTGATTATTTAATTAAGTTATGTAATGAACAAAAATTAATGTTTACGAGAGTTAAAGATGAATGATAAAGTTTATGTTAGACTGTGGTGAGATTTCAAATTCGCTAAGGATGTTAACCAACATGATTAGACATTAAGATAAGGTTATGGATTAAATGGTGGGTTAAACCCCTAAAGCTAATATTAATACAACTAATTGTTATTGCAATTTCAATGATAAGTATAGGGTAATTGGCGAACATTATTATACTTGTGTAGCTTACATACAAGGCAAGTTTCCTAACTTCATTCTCTTTTATAATGAATGCAAGTTTCATAGCTACGTTATCTTTTATGTCAAGCAAGCTTTCTATTCCTAAATTTTATATTAAAGTTGAGCAAGCCTATTAATTCTATCTCGTGTATGATTGTACAAGCTATTGTAATCTAGTTCGTTACATTGAATGAGTTTCATTTTCCTAAGTCTTGATATTGTTATTCAAAGTATATACTGTTATAATACATTGATTCAGATGAGATTCTTCTAACTCTTTTGAATGTGGTACTTTGCATACATACTATGCCTATTCAATGGTACATTGTTGTTATTCAATCTTTGACTTTGATAACCTTGTTCAATTCTATATTGTTGTATTAAACCTTCAAGTAGTAAGCAAACTCTTATTGATTGACTAGTCTATAATGGAATAGTGTTCTAAAATTCTAGAACCACTGATAAGTTAGTTCCAAACTAAACTTTCTTTAGTGCGAAAATTCTAAATCCAAACTAAGACGAACAACCCTAACATATGGGATTTTGTATGTGTAACGTTTAGATGTTTGTGCACAATACATGGTACAGAGGGCTGATCCCCCTAAATACGTTAAGAATGGTCTGTATAGTCTAAATGACTGTTAAGGTTGGGTAATAATACCTAATTACCGGGAACATAGTTTGTGGTCTTAAGACCCTCAGATATTAAATTCAAACTTGTTTTCTATATTTTGATTCGTAGAACAAGTTCATTATTGTTCAGCACTCATTGTTTATTCTCATGTTGTTATCATTATTACTCTTTATATCAGTGAGCAATTGTTTGCTCACTCTTGCATTTAACACTGCAGCTAAAGTTGAGAAAGTCGATGAGCCATCTACTAGCAAAGGAAAGGGCAAGATGTCCAAGTGTTGAAGATTTATTGAATTTATTTAAGTGAATTATGTTATAAGACTTATTTTATTTTATGATGTATTCTGCAAACTTATGTAATAATTTAAGGTTAGATTATCTGGGATTGTTTTTGAGATGATGTAACCCTTTAAGGGAAAAGATTATTGTTTAAGTTATTTAAATTATGTATTTATCCGTTATTATAGGTAGTTAGATGTAATGGTTTTCGTATAGTGAGCACCAAATCTTGTGGGAATGGAGTACCCGAATTTGGGGGTGTCACGGGTTGATATCAAAGCTTTAGGTTATGAACCTTAGGTGGAGAAACCTTAGGAAGTAACCTTTAAGAAGATAGAAAACATAGTGGTGTCTAACTCTTATCGAGTTTTAAGGAATGGATTAAGCCATCCATTGAAGCTAAACAATAAAAGACATTATGTGTTATGTGTTAATAACTTATGTGCTCGCGAGTATCGAAGAATGTCATATAATAAATAAACTTAAAAATATTTTGTTGTCAGGATGTCTAACGATGGAGGATCCAGTCCAGCTAGGGAGGTGATACCTCAGATACCTAGAGATGACGAACCCTAGGATATCCACATTGTGCGGGAACAGTTGATCCAAGAGGATGAGCCTGTGACCGATCCCGAGGAGGATAGTTCAAAGGATAATGAGGAAGAGGATCCTGTGGAGTTTCCACCAAACTCCATATCAGCTGAGATATATGATGCAATGTACGGCTGTAACATAGAATTACAGGATAAGGTTGAGGAGCTGAAGAAGTTGGTTGAGATGCATCACGCTACGATGGAGCAGAAGGATGCGGAGATTCAGGAACTCGACTCATGCCTTGGAAACACAGAGTGGGACCTAGTTCATATAAAGGGTCAGCATGAAGATCTGTTGGCGGTGAACGAGAAGATGAAGACTGATGTGGAAAAGTTAAAAGATGACTTGAAAGAGGAATCAGCTAAGCGTGCAAGAGCAGAGGACGCTTGGATGAAGGCGACTTATCGTGCAGACCGTGCTAAAGCTAAGGTTTAAACGAAGAAAGCTAAAATGAACGAAATGGATCATGCCTTTAATTCTGCGATTGATAGGGCCCAGGATCGAGTCTTTTAGTACCCACCTCAGTTTGAAGATGCATTGTGGTTCGTGATGGATTGTAGGACGGCGTATCGTATTATGGAGGAAGAGCGTAGAGAAGCCTCTCGACGTCTTAATATGCCCAGATAGAAAGAATAAGAGTGATAATAATATGTGGTTAATTATGTGAATAAATAAATTTTAATCCCTTATTTTGAGATGAATAAAGGGATAGTATGAATATGTAATCCTGAAACTTTGTCTAGTTCAGGAAGTGGATGTTGATAGCAGATATGCTATCTCTTTTATGTTTTAAAACGTTATGAATGAATAAAATATCAAAGTTTATTTGAAATGTTATGTGTTATAGCTTTAATCTTAGAATGTTTAAGTTAAACTTCAAATACTCAAGAAATTGAGTAATGAACTAATAAGCGTATATCTTAACAGAAAAGGCCTCCTAGAAGAAGACAACCACGTCAACAACCACCTCCTGAGGGGTCTACTAACAATAATAATGAGGCCAACGCTAACCCGATTCAGCAGTTGGTAACTTTGTTAACGGGAGCACTTGCAAATCAACTGCAAGCTTAAGTCATGACCTTCAAGGAATTCAAAGCGGTTGGACCGCCAGAGTTTCAAGGGTCTATTAATCCAGTGGAAGCCCAAACTTGGATTATGGAAATGGAGAAGGTGTTTGACGTTTCTAGAGTCAACGAGGATCAGAAGACTACGTTTGCAACGTTCATGCTGAAGTTTGAAGCTAGCTACTGGTGGCAGACAAATAAGGTTCGTAGGGGACCAGGAGTGATAGCATGGGATAGATTTAAGGAGATGTTTTTTGAAATGTACTTTCCAGCGAGTTCTCGAAATCATCTGGAGGTGCAATTTCTGGAGCTGAAACAAGGAACTATGACGGTGTCGGAATATGCTGCGAAGTTTAACGAGTTGGCAAGGTTTGCCACTTATCAAGTCAATAACGACGAGAGTAAGGCGAGAAGGTTCGAACAAGGATTGAAACCCTGGTTGTACAGCAAGATTTCAATGTTTCAGTTAAATACATTTGTAGCTATACTGGAAAAGGCAATTATCGCAGAAGGTGGAAGCGATGCCTCAACTAAGTACAATCAAGAACAGAAGAAGAAGAAGAATGAGAATGAAAATAAGGCTGGTGGAAGTAACGTTGGAAGTAACAATCAGAAGAGGAAGTGGAGCGAGAATTCGACTGCGGGAGGACAGCAAGGAAGTCAGCAAAAGAAAAAGTTTGAAGCTTGTGCGACGTGCGAGAAGAACCACACTGGGGTATATTTGAAAGGAAAGCGGGTGTGTTTCCACTGTGGTCAGGAGGGACACATTGCACCGAACTGCTTTAGCCCAAAGAAAGGAGCATGTTTTACCTGTAATTTGAAGGATCACATGGCTCGTGATTGCCCTAAAAAGCTAGCGGGAAGTGCAAGTGTAGGAAAGGGAAACAACGGTGGTTGTACATTGACTATCACTGGTCCAGCACAATCAAGCTGACCTACTGCGAGGACTTTCAATATGACTGTGCAGGATGCTATTCAATCTAAGGATGTGGTGTCATGTATCATTCCAATTAATGGTATTAATGCTTATGTGATGTTTGATTCGGGTGCTACTTGTTCATTTATATCCGATGAGTTTGCTCAGAACTTAGATTTGCCTCAGGAAGAATTAGAATATCCTTTGAGCATAGAGATTACGAATAAGGAAGTAATTCCTGTTAGATTTATATATAGGAATTGTAGAGTGGTTATAAAGGATCATGAGATGATGGTAGATTTGATACCAATTAGACTTGGTGAATTTGATGTCATACTGGGAATGGATTGGTTGTTCAATTACGGAGCAGTAATTGATTGCCAAAGAAAATATGTTAACCTTATGACTCTGTCAAAGGTTGTGTTCTATGGCAGCAAGTCACCTCGATAAGCAAGTTGTCTAACGGTGATGCAAGACAAGAAGTTGTTGAGACAAGGATGTGTAGGGTACTTAGCCTACATAGTCGATACACAGAAGAAGAATGCAAAGTTAGAAGAGATACCGATCATAAGAGATTTTGTAGGCGTATTTCCAGACGATTTGTCAGGTCTTCCGCCGGATCGACAAATCAAGTTTGTGATTGACTTACTACCAGGACGGCCCCGATATCTAAGGCACCATACAGAATGGCCCCGGTAGAGATGAAAGAGTTGATGGTGCAATTGGAAGAATTATTCAATAAGAAGTATATCCAACTGAGTGTATCACTATGGGGAGCACCAGTGTTGTTTGTTAAGAAGAAAGATGGATCGATGTGGCTCTGCATTGATTACAAAGAATTGAATAAGGTCACTATCAAAAATAAGTATCCGTTACCGAGAATCGATGACCTGTTTGATCAATTGAAAGGAGCGAGGTATTTCTCAAAGATAGACTTGAGAAGTGGTTATCATCAACTGAAGGTAGGCCGAACGATGTACCAAAAATAGCATTTAGAACTCAGTACGGTCATTACAAGTTTCTGGTTATGTCTTTTGGTTTAACCAATGCACCTGCAGCGTTCATGGATTTTGTGACGCCCCCAAAATTAGGTATACATCACCCATCTTGGGTCGTCAGATACATGGTACAGAAAGCAAATACAACTTACTAATACAACTATTGTGTACAATACGACAAAACATAATTGTGAGTTTGAATACAATTATTGTCTACTAGAGACTATACAAACTCAAAAGGAGTCCTCATTACAATTATTGTCACACTATTTAATAGAATAGTGAGGACTACTAATACTATCATCTGGTCCATCACTCCGTTCCCCGACTCGTCCCAGCTATATTCTCATTTCCTGAAGAGAACAGTGAAAGAAAGGGTGAGCTCAACTAGCCCAGTAAGAAATATTATGACTAAGATAATGCAGAATAAATTATCATTAGCCTTCAACAGTGTTAAACTAATAAAATATAACGAACATCAAGTTTAACTGCAGCGGAACAAGCAATCCATTAAAAGAGTCAAGTAGAAAATAAAATCTACTATCTTCTATGATTTAAAAGGTTTTTCAACACTGTTATCACTGGGACTCAACTTAATAAAATAATCCACATCATCGAATCACCCCTGCACTACGGCCAAGGATATTCGTGTATTCATTAATAGTCATGATCATGCCAACAACTGTCCATCAATGCACTACGGGCTAATAAGGACTTTTACCACATCATTTGTAACATTACGGTCATGATTATACCGAATAATCCCTGGTCATAATCATACCAAGTCCATCTATGCACTACAGGCCACAGATGACTTTCAACATTTTATAAACATGAGGATGATGACAATAATATAAGAATTCAATAAAACAAGTTCAAGAATTAATTTATCCAAGAATTAACAACGTCCTAATTGTCAACATGATACTGCTTTGTGGAGTAAAATTCAAGAATGCTTAGAAGAATATTTTAATGAAAAGATACTGGATGAAACACAATTATCAAGGATATTTCACAAATTTCATGGAGTATAGAAGTCAAAACTTAACCAACTGAGTATAATAAATAATGGAATAACAAAAGAAATCACCATGCATGCGATAGACCGCACAGACAGGTTATTCCAACAGAATAATAAATAATAGAACCAGGTCCGACGTAAAACGCACAGACAGGATATTCCAACAGAATAATAATAAAGACGGAACCAGGTCCGGTGTAAAACACACAGACAGGATGTTCCAACAGAATAATAATAAAGACGGAACCAGGTCTGGTGTAAAACACACAGACATGATGTTCCAACAGAATAATAATAAAGACGGAACCAGGTCCGGTGTAAAGCATACAGACAGGATGTTCCAACAGAATAATAAAAGAATGTCACCAAGTATAGGGTAGACCACGTATACAGGTTATTCCAACAGAATAATAAGAAATAGAATAACAACAGTTCTCTTCATGAATAAGAAAGAATAACACCCCTTACCGTTTTAAAGAAGAACTGAAATAAGAAAGTAGTTAAGTAGCAGAATACTTTTTCTTCTCTCTCTATAGTTTCTCTCTCTAGAGTTCAGTGAATTCGTAAGAAATAATGAAGGAATGAGCTGCTATTTATAGAAAAATAGAATGCATAGTAACTAATCCATGAACGGTCCAGATTGATTACTTTAATCTGACGGTCCATATTTAAAGAAAAATCTTTTAAATAAAATATAATATATTCTATTTATAGAATAACTTTAATAAAGTATTCTGTTTTATATAAAAAGATGTTTCTGTTTTATTACGTTAATAATACGAATAAAACAAAACTTCATTATCGCTAAATAATTCATATTATTAACTGACAATAATTAAATCAAACTGAGTGACTTCTCACATAAGCATTAATAATCAATACCGTGTACTACTATGCAACCACACGTATTACTGTACTTTTACTACCGAGTAGTTCAACAGTATTAATGGTAAAACTTCCGCCGTTATTTTTAATAAAATATTTTTGTCGTTTTCTCAATCCGACAATAATTCCGTTTTGAGGTCCACCAATAATTGTGCCGTTGTACGAATATTCCCTGTTAAAATGAATATTCCCCGACCAATCGAATATTATATAACAACTTGCGTACTTTACAAAATTTATAAATATTACCCACAACTATAACATTATATCAAATTAACTCCATAATATTCAAAAATGATATTTATAGAAAATTCATCTTTATTTATAAAAGTTGGGGTCTTACAGATTTGATGAACAGGGTGTTTAAACCATTCTTAGACAAATTTATGGTGGTGTTTATCGATGATATTTTGGTGTATTCCAAGACCAAGGAGGAACATGTTGAACACTTAAGAGTAACATTGGAGACATTGAGAAAAGAAAGGTTGTACGCAAAATTCTCAAAATGTGAGTTTTGGTTAGAACGTGTATAATTTCTCGGGCACGTTATAGACAAGGACGAAATTTTGGTAGATCCATCAAAGGTTGAAGTTGTAATAAAATGGGATCAGTTGAAGACACCGCCAGAGGTAAGTAGTTTCTTAGGATTGGCAGGTTATTACAGGCATTTTATTCAAGACTTTTCTAAAATCGCGACCCCGTTAACGAATTTAACTAGGAAGGCGGTTAAGTTTGTTTGGAAAGAGAAGTGTGAGGAAAGTTTTCGAGAATTAAAGAAGAGGTTAAGTTTAGCACCTGTGTTATCATTACCTGATGATACAGGAAATTTTGTAGTGTATAATGACGCATCGCATAAAGGACTAGGTTGTGTGCTTATGCAGAACGACAGAGTTATTGTGTATGCATCACGTCAATTGAAAGATTATGAGAAAGGGTATCCGACTCATGACTTAGAGTTTGCTGTAGTGGTGTTTGCCTTGAAAATTTGGAGACATTATCTTTATGGAGAGATGTGTGAAATATATACAGACCATAAAAGTCTGAAGTATATCTTTACACAAAAAGACTTGAATATGAGGCAGAGAATATGGTTGGAGTTGATTAAAGACCATGACTGTGAGCTTTTCTACCATCCAGGAAAGGCGAATGTTGTTGCTGATGCTTTAAGTAGGAAGGGACGAGAGAAGTTAATGATGTTGACTGCTCAGGAGAAGCTAGTGTCAGAAATGGCTAAGATGGAGTTGGAAATTAAATATCCCAAAGAATCAGACGAAAAATTGTTTTAGATGGAAAACGGTTCAACGTTGATAGATAAAGTGAAGAATGCATAACTTCAAGATGAAGACTGTGAAAAGATAAGACAGAAAGTATCTGAAGGTGAGGAAAACAAATTTAAAATCGATTTGGAAGGGTTACTTCGATTCGAAGAGAGAATTTGAGTTTCGCCAGTACTAGAATTTAAGGAGGAAATTCTGAGTGAAGCTCACAACTCAAGATATTCAATTCACCATGAGAGTACAAAAATGTACCAGGATCTTAGTCATCATTTCTGGTGGCCGAATATGAAAAAGGATGTGGCTTAGTGCGTGGCGAAATGGTGTCAGAAAGTTAAAGCTGAACACCAAAGGCCAAGCGGATTATTACAACCATTGGAAATACTGGAATGGAAATGGGAGCATATCACAATGGATTTTGTGGTAGGTCTTCCAACGACTCAACAAGGTTATGATGCCATCTGGGTGATTGTCGATCGACTGACGAAGTCGGCACACTTTCTGCTAATCAAGATTAGATTTAACCTAGATCGGTTGGCAAAACTGTACGTGAAGAAAATTATTTCAAGACACGGTGTTCCGGTGTCCATTGTATCAGATAGAGATCTACGTTTCACATCTAATTTCTGGAAATGACTACAAGAATGCTTGGGAACACAACTGAGAATGAGCACTGCGTACCATCCTCAAACCGACGGACAGAGTGAGAGAACCATCCAAACACTAGAAGATATGCTCAGATCATGTATTATGGATTTCAAAGGAAATTGGGATGACCATCTACCATTGGTGGAATTTGCTTATAATAATAGCTATCATGCGAGTATTGGCATGCCGCCTTACGAAGCGTTATACAGCAGGAAATACAGAACTCCGTTATGCTGGGATGAGGTAGGTGAACGTCACCTATTGGGTCTAGAGTTGGTACTACAAACTGTCGAGATCATCAAGGTTATTCGAGAAAGATTGATAGCTGCACAAGATAGACAGAAGAAGTATTGGCAATCAACATCGACAGAATTGGGAATTCGATGTCGGTAGTTATGTTTTCTTGAAAGTGTCTCCCTAGAAAGGGAAAATTCAATTTGGTAAAAAGGGAAAACCGAGCCCTAGGTTTATATGACCTTTTGAAGTGCTTCGACGAGTTGGTAAAGTGGCATACGAGGTAGATTTACCTCCAGAGTTGGAGCATATTCATAACATTTTTTATGTCTCGGTATTGAGACCATATAAGCCTGATTATAAACATGTAATAGAATATGAACCGTTACAGTTTGAGAATGACTTAACATATAAAGAAGTCCATGTTCAAATTATTGACAGGAAAGAGCAAGTACTAAGAAATAAAGTGATACCTTCTGTTAAGGTAATCTGGAGAAACTACAATGCTGAAGAAGCTACGTGGGAACTTGAAGATGTTATGATGAAGAATTATCCTCAGTCATTTGCTTGATTTTATATAGCGATTCTGGGGACAGAATCCTGTTAAGGAAGGAAGAATGTGACGAATGAATTTATCGAGTCGTGATTTTGGGGACAGAATCCTTTTAAGGAGGGAAGGATATAACGGTCGAGAAATTTTTGTAATTAATTTAAATATTTATTGAATTAAATAAATATTTTAAATAATTTATTTTTTGGAGAAAATAAATAATTGATGGAATAGTGGTGCAAGAATTTAGTAACTAAATTGATTAATGTTAATTAAATTGAATAATGGTAATTTTTATTTGAAGATTTAATTTAATGGAAATAATTAAATTAAATAAATTTTTTAATATTTAAGAAAATAAATAAATTAAATAAAGTTATGTTTAAGTCTAACTTAATAATTAAAATTAGATATATAATTATTTATTAATCACAAGTATAATTATAATAAAAATTATAATTATAATTGTAAGTTATTTAAATTGGTTCATCTGTGACAAGTAAAACTATATAATATAAATTTATTAAAATAAATTGGAAGAGGGGAATTGTGGTTAGCCAAACAAGGCCTTGTGGCCTTTGCCCTAATTTAACTGACACAGACGTATTGTATTTTTACCTGACGTAAGTGGGGGAAGTGGGAGTTAGTTTATATGTTCCGCATAATTCCTAAAGGCTAAGTTCAGAGAATTTAGAGAAGGAAGAAGGAAACACAGAGAATAGAGAGAGAGCTTGGTAAGGAAGAGAGAATCACAGAGAGAAAGAGAAGGGTTTGCTAATCGTCTTGCTAAATCAAGGTATAATTAACTTACTTCAATTTTAACTTTTATGTTTGAAATTTTTATTGATAGTTATGTTGGATTGATACATATACATGTATATATGATTTATAATCTATTAATCATCACTTGTGAGAGCTATTCGATGATTAAATACATAAAATTGGGTTTGTAGTAGAAGATTTTAAAAACAGTGGTATATGCATGAAAATGGCTTAAGAAAGTACAAAATTTCATGTTTAATATATGTTGTAATATGCGAATTGATGTTGGATTGTGTTATTAAAATGAAAACGATGTAATTTGAATCGTGTCAATTGGTTAAGAAACGAAGTCGTGGCGATCGAATTCACTAAAAGTGTAAAAAATGAAGAAATTGGGAAAATTGGGGTTTTGATCCTTCAAAATTGAGTATATGTAATGTTTATGATGTTAGAATGATGAATAGCATGCTTAACTATGTTAATACAAAGTTTTAGATGTTAGGTTTTATGAATTCGTTGGAATTGGATTGATTTTTTGTGACTGCTGTGTAACAGAGCTGCTAAGTGCAGTTTATGTCTGTGTACGGCGCAGCTGCGCCGGTACCACAGGCAGAAACAGCGCAGCTGCGTCGTTGGTCTTCTGCGAAGCTGCACCAGCGAAGCTGCACCAGCGCAGCTGTGCCGGTGCCAAGGCTTGGGACAGCGCAGCTGCGCCGTGCCCTAAGCCTAGGCAGTGAAGTCTGTTTATTTGTGGGTCATAATTCATGGACTTAATCTAGTTTGGCATGCATGTTAATGATGTTAAAACATAACGTGGGCTATAATAACATATTTTAATGTAATGCAATATGAAATGTGAAGATTTTAAGTGATTATTTAATTAAGTTATGTAATGAACAAAAATTAATGTTTACGAGAGTTAAAGATGAATGATAAAGTTTATGTTAGACTGTGGTGAGATTTCAGATTCTTTAAGGATGTTAACTAACATGATTAGACATTAAGATAAGGTTATGGCTTAAATGGTAGGTTAAATCCCTAAAGCTAATATTAATACAACTAATTATTATTGCGATTTCAATGATATGTGTAGGGTAATTGGCGAACATTATTATACTTGTGTAGCTTACAAACAAGGCAAGTTTCCTAACTTCATTCTCTTTTATAATGAATGCAAGTTTCATAGCTACGTTATCTTTTATGTCAAGCAAGCTTTCTATTCCTAAATTTTATATTAAAGTTGAGCAAGCCTATTAATTCTATCTCGTGTATGATTGTACAAGCTCTTGTAATATAGTTCGTTACATTGAGCGAGTTTCATTTTCCTAAGTCTTGATATTGTTATTCAAAGTATATATTGTTATAATACATTGATTCAGATGAAATTGTTCTAACTCTTTTGAATGTGGTACTTTGCATACATGTTATGCCTATTCAATGGTACATTGTTGTTATTCGATTTTTGACTTTGATAACCTTGTTCAATTTCATATTGTTGTATTAAACCTTCAAGTAGTAAGCAAACTCTTATTGATTGACTAGTCTATAATGGAATAGTGTTCTAAAATTCTAGAACCACTGATAAATTAGTTCCAAACTAAACTTTCTTTAGTGCGGAAATTCTAAATCCAAACTAAGACGAACAACCCTAACATATGGGATTTTGTACGTGTAACGTTTAGATGTTTGTGCACAATACATGGTACAGAATATTGATCCCCCTAAATACGTTAAGAAGGGTTTGTATAGTCTAAATGACTGTTAAAGTTGGGTAATAATACCTAATTATCGGGGACATAATTCGTGGTCTTAAGACCCTCAGATATTAAATTCGAACTTGTTTTCTATATTTTGATTCGTAGAACAAGTTCATTATTGTTTAGCACTCGTTGTTCATTCTCATATTGTTATCATTACTACTCTTTATATCAGTGAGCAATTGTTTGCTCACTCTTGCATTTAACACTGCAGCTAAAGTTGAGAAAGTCGATGAGTCATCTACTAGCAAAGGAAAGGGCAAGATGTCCAAGTGTTGAAGATTTATTGAATTTATTTAAGTGAATTATGTTATAAGACTTGTTTTATTTTATGATGTATTCTGCAAATTTATGCAATAATTTAAGGTTTGATTATCTGGGATTGTTTTTGAGATGATGTAACCCTTTAAGGGAAAATATTATTATTTAAGTTATTTAAATTATGTCTTTATCCGTTGTTATGGGTAGTTAGATGTAATGATTTTCGGATAGTGAGCACCAAATCTTGTGGGAATGGAGTACCCTGATTTGGGGGTGTCACATATTATATATATATATATATATATATATATATATATATATATATATATATATATATATTAACCAAAGGAATCATGATTATGATAACTAATCATCATTCCAAACCCTTCTCTGTTCTTCAATAATGAAGAGAAGTTTCCTCATGCTAATACGCCTTTCGTACTGAAAGAAGATGATATCCGTATCATCCGAGAGCGATATCAAATTCTAGACACCCATCACTTAAGGTTACCCACTTCTGGTGAACGAATGTACCAATGACCAGATGGTTGGATGGCCATTCCTCTTACTCTCCTGGAGAAAGGAGTCTGTTTTCCTCTTCACGCCTTCCTGGTAACCCTTCTAGGGTTTGTGAGTGTGGGATTTGCCCAACTGGTCCCGAGCGCATACATTCATATTCTTACTTTCATTGCTTTCTGTCACGAGTTAGGAATTTCTCCTACTCTTGATTTCTTTTTCTCCATCTATACTGCTAGTAAGTCTCGAGAAAAAAGATTCAAAGTGCTGAGCAAGCAATCCCCAAAGCCTAATGAGAATTTTGAGAGACGTTCCTTAATAGATATCCCTCAAGCAACAAAGGATGGCATAAGGAGTGGTTTTTTGTCAAGGGACTTGAGCTCTCCTCCATCCCGGATTGGACTACTGCAGAACGACTCTCTACTAACTTTGGAGACATCGCCGATGCACGCATGGCTGAAATGATACAGCTTATAGAGAAGATCTCGATGAAGGAATGGAACTTCAGACTCTTAAGCAAGCAAGCCTGGTTATATGACCATAAATGTAAGTCCCAAACTCAACTGTTGTATAATTTCTCAAGTTCTTCATTTATAACTATTCTGAAATAATGTCTTCATCTGCTTCAGTATCTCTCATCAAACCTACCTCCACTAACCGAAAGGAATTAGATAAATTTCTTTCTGGTAAATCTTCTCAAATTTCTACCGGAACCCAAAACATTGAACCTCCAACCTCATAGCCCCAAACATCTGAACCATAAACCACCAAACCAACTCCCACTAAAGAAACGAGCCATCCTCTTAGGAAAAAACAAGCTGCTAAAAAACCAAAACATGTACTAGCGCCAACCTTAAATGAAAGTCTTCTTGACATGCCCATCGAAGAACGTACCCGCGTCCTTAGAATAAAAAAGAAAAGAACCAAAATAACCCCACTTTTTCGCTGAAGAGCTTAGATTACCCTCCACTGAAGCCCCTCCTCCTCCTGTCGTTCCAATAGAAATAGATGAACCTGAGGTAGAGCCTGAAGAGTATGCTGAACCTGCTTCTCCCCTTGTCCGCAAAAGAAAGCACGCTTCAGATGACCAACCGACACCAACACCCGAACCTTCAACTACTCATGCCCCGCCTCCACCTGATCAAACCATACCACCTTCACAACAACCTTTGACTTCCGAAGCCCGGCCAGAAGGTGTAGCATCTCCCACTTTATGGCCAGATCTCAACGAAAACTTCCCTTTCTACCTTTACAATGCCTTCGTACGCGACACTGATGACTACTGTTTCGACAATAGTTCCATCATGGATCTGATCGAAGAAGGCATAAAGCATCAAGACAGAGTAAGTTGATTGATGTTTATCCTTCTATATTTATAAATTTCCACTCGATACTTATTTGCTGAATTGTGAATAATTGTAGGCAAATGGTATCTTCGGACACCTCTACCAAAGATATAAAGAAATTGAAGCCGAAGAGGATGTCGCCCGAAAGGAGAATGCCATTCTCAAGTCTGCTCTGGCGAAGGAGAGAAGTAAACATGGAGATGCAAAGTGGAATGTCAAGTGCCTTCGAAAAGACCTTGATAAAGTTAAAGAACAACTGGCCACCATCGAAGCCCTTCAACGAACCACTGTTGAAGTAAATATGGATCTGGTTCGTAAGAACAACGCTCTAGCAAAATTCAACCAAAGCTTGGCCACACAAAATAATGAAGTCAAAATATTCGAAGAACGACATCTCAATCTTCGGCACAAAGTTGAAATTGAACTTCGTGAACTCAAGTCTCTCGGCCCCCCACTTACCGAAGAACTCAAAAAACAAATATAACTTGAATACCGCAAATCATCCGAATTGAACAAAGAAATAGTTCAGATATATGCTGAGGGTTATGAAACAGCCCAAAGAAAAGGCAAGGCAAAGCTCGATGCAACCTCTTTGAACCCAACACTCCTCGACTCTTCTGAAGACGAAAATGAGGATAACGCCTGAAGACAACCTTCCTCGCCTTTTGCTTTTAGAACTTGTAAAAATTTATTATCATTTTGTAATCACTTTCTATTCATAAAGAAATATAATTAGCTTCTTCCCTTATTACTCCTTTTAAATTTAGCTTAAATTGTTAATACATAATCAAACTATATAAACTTTAAACTTCAAATAAAATCAAGCAATAATATAATCTGAACTCAACACTTCAAATAAAATCATATAATAATGTAAAGTAATACTTATACATGACCGAAGTGTGAGAGAGATCATCAACTATCCCATTCGCCATCTTTAGGATGAATAGATCCAACCGAGCCTCCTTGAAATCCAGTTTGCCATCGACAGGTCAAAACTGGATTCTATTCAACACTTAAAGGATGAACAGGTCACCGAACTCCCAAAAAATCTAGTTCGCCATCAACAGGCCGAATTTGAACCCTGTTCATCGCCTAATAGGATGAATAGATCACTGAACTTCTAGGAAATCTAGTTCACCATCGACAGGTCGAATCTGGATTCTATTCAATGCCTAAAGGATGAATAGGTCACCGAACTCCCAAAATATCCAGTTCACCATCAACAGGTCAAATCTGAACCCTGTTCACCGCCTGATAGGATGAATAGATCACCGAACCTCCAGGAAATCCAGTTCACTATCGACAGGTCGAATATGGATTCTATTCAACACCTAAAGGATGAACAGGTCACCGAACTCCCAAAAAATCCAGTTCGCCATCAACAGGTCGAATCTGAACCCCGTTCACCGCCAAATAAGATGAATAGATCACCGAACCTCCAGGAAATCCAGTTCACCACCGACAGGTCGAATCTGGATTCTATTCAACGCCTAAAGGATGAACAGGTCACCGAACTCCTAAAAAATCCAGTTCGCCATCAACAGGTCGAATCTGAACCATGTTCACCGCCTAATAAGATGAATAGATCAACGAACCCCCAAACAACCATTAAATAAATCATCATTTGAGATATTGGAGACATTGGAGATAAAAAAAAGCTTCTTTTATTGATGATAACTGTTGGCGTAATTACAGACTTCTGTAAACTGACACTGGCCTTACTGAAAATACTTCCGAAGCCTTCCAGCATGCCAAGTATTCTTTATTTCTGACCCATCTAATGCTCGCAACTGATAAGTCCATGGCTTCAGTACTTCAATGACCTCATAAGGACCTTCCCAATTCGGCATCAACTTTCCCAAATTTTGAGGCGTAGAAGCTTCAACTTCCCTAAGGACAAAATCTCCCACTTCAAATCTTCAAAGCTTTACCCCTTTATTGTAGTACTTATCCACACGACGTTGATATGCTGCCAACTTTATCAAGGCTGCTTCCCTAACTTCTTCATGCAAATTCAGGTTGACCTTCAGCCCTTTATCATTATACACTTCCCGGAACTGACTGACCCGAAGACTAGTAAACCCAATTTCCACAGGTACCAATGCATCTGAACCATAAGCTAGCCTGAAAGGCGAGTCTCCAGTTATAGTTTGATAAGCCCATAACACGCTGAGCAGTTCTTCAGGCCATCTACCTTTCGCTTTGTCCAGTCTTCTCTTTATTCTATTCAGAAGTGTTCTATTAGTTACCTCAACTTGCCCATTCGATTGTGGATGAGCAACAGAAGTCCTTCTGTGCTGAATCCCCAACTCCTTCAAAAATGCTTCAAACTTCGAGCCCACAAACTGGCATCCATTATTTAAAATTACCACCATCAGAATGCCGAAAAGAAATACCACAGATTCCTTTAAAAACTTTAAACATTCCTGTTCCGTGATCATCCTAAGTGGCTTCGCCTCGACCCACTTGGTCATATAATCAATTGCTACTATAACAAAACTAACTTGCCCTTTTGCTTTCGGCAGTGGACCCATTATATCGACCCCCCAGACAGCAAAAAGTATAGGAGATAAAATCGAGTATAGCTCTTCTAGTGGCTGATATGGGATCAGACTATTCAGCTGACATTTCTGACACTTTTTTACGTACTCAGTAGCTTCTTTGAAGATTATTGGCCAATAATATCCCTGTCGAAGCACCTTGTATGCTAAGGACTTCGCAGCCATATGGTCACCACAAATACCTTCGTGTACCTCCCGTAGGACATAATCAGCTTCAGAAGGAACCAAACACTTCAATAGTGGAGAGGAGTAAGCCCTTCGAAAAAGATCTCCATCAATAAGCATAAAGTTTGCACTTTTATACTTGACTTTCTTAGCCAACATCTTATCCGAAGGCAAGACGCCATCTGCTAAATACTCCAAATATGGAGTCATCCAACAATTGGAGCGCTCTACACACATCACTACTTCATGTTGAATATTGGGCTGTGCCAAAGTCTCTAAGTACACTGAGCCATCAAAAGTACTTACTTCAGTAGTAGCCAACTTTAACAATGCATCTGCAATGGAATTATCATTCCGATCAACCCCCTGGAACTCGTAAAAACTGAAATGCCAAAGTTGATCCTTCAACTCTGCTAGATACTTAACCATTCTAGAACCCCGAGCTTCATATTCCCCAGAAACCTGCTTAATAACTAACTAGGAATCGTTGTAGATGATCAATCTTTGAACTTCCAAACTCTTTGCTAACCGCAACCCTGCCAATATCGCTTCATACTCAGCTTCGTTTTTCGTTGCCCTGAAGCCAAATCTGATAGCCTGCTGAACCTTGAATCCCTCCGGACTCGTCAAGATAATCCCAGCTCCACTGACATCCGAAGTAGAAGATCCATCTGCATACAACATCCACGAGTTTTGAACCTGCTAAAGTACATCAACTGCCCCCTCAGACCCTTCAACTTCTCCCAAACTATCATCAGCTTCTGAGAACGAACACTCAACCACGAAATCTGCCAATGCTTGACCCTTAATAGTTGTCCGAGGATGATATTCTAAAAAGAATTGAGACAACTCCATTGTCTATGTAGCGAGTCTTCCAGAAACTTCTGGCTTACCTAGCATCTTCTTCAACGGCTGATCCGTGTATACTATTATTAACCGATCTTAAAAATATTGCCGAAGCTTTCGACTAGCTATTATCAAAGCAAAGGCAAATTTCTCAAGGTTCGGATACCTTATCTCTGCATCCCTTAGGGCATGGCTCACATAGTAAACCAGGTGCTGCTTACCCCCAATCTCCCGCACCAACACGGCTCCTACTGCTAATGAACTTGTCGCCAAATACAAGTACAAAGGTTCAGCAGGAACTGGCTTCACCAACAAAGGCGCCGAAGACAAATACTTCTTGATCCCCTGGAAGGCATCTTCGAACTCCAAAGTCCACTGAAATGTCTTAGCATTCTTCGGCCCTTTCAGTGTTTCAAAGAACAGCAAACACCTTTCTGCCGATTTAAACATGAATCTCCTCAGAGCTGCTATCAGACCCGTCAATTGCTAAACGTCATTAAAGGACTGAGGAGATTTCATATTCAAAATAGCCTGGATCTTCTCTAGATTTGCCTCTATACCCCTTTTACTAACCAGATAACCCAGAAATTTCCCTACTCCCAATCCGAAGGTACATTTAATGGGATTCAGCTTCAAATTGTAATGACGTATCGTCTGAAAACACTCCTCTAAATCATCTAAATGACCTTAGATGGTCATGCTTTTGACAATCATGTCATCAACATAGACCTCCATATTCCTTCCTAATTGCCTTGTGAACACATAATTCATCATCCTTTGATACGTAGCTCCCGCGTTCAACAAGCTGAAGGTCATCTTCTTATAGGCGTATACCGACCGGTGAGTGATGAATGTTGTCTTCAGGATATCCTCTTTGCACATAGAAATCTGATGATACCCGGAGAAAGCATCCATGAAACTGAGTAAGGCATATCACAAAGTCGCATCGATGAGCTGATCAATGTGAGGCAAAGGATAAAAGTCCTTCGGGCATGCTTTGTTAAGATTCATGTAGTCTATGCAAACTCGCCATTTTTCATTCTGTTTCTGCACTAAGACTACATTCGTCATCCACTCCTGATAGTCGATCTCAAATATAAAGTCTGCAACCAGCAACTTTGCAATCTCTTCGTCTATTATCTTTTGTCGCTTTGGTGCAAAGATCCGCCTCTTTTGCCGAACTGGCTTCTTTATCGGGTCCACTTGTAACCGATGCTCAGCAACCTTTCTACTCACCCCAGGCATATCACTTGGAACCCAAGCAAAAATATCAGCGTAACACTGAAGCAAATCTATCAGGTTCATCCAGAAAGGTTCCAGCAGACCTGAACCTATCTTTACCGTCTTTTCCTTCTTTCCAGGAATCAGCTCAAATTCTTTGGTATCCCCAACTGGCATAACCAATGGCTCCATGCTGCTTTCAGTAAATGGTTCGATCTCGATAGTCATGGTTTGCTTCTATTTGCTAACCCCTACGCCTGAATTAATCAAAGCATTACGATAACACCTCCTTGCCGAGTCTAGATCCCAGCCACTTCCCCAACCCCATGTGGCATTGGAAACTTGATCTTGAAGTGAAGAATCGATGTCACCGCCTGGAGAGCTGTCAAGGTGGGTCTTCCCAAAATGGCGTTATAGGCCGAATCCACATGCACTACATAAAATTTACACATGATTTCAACCTGCTGTGGAGCCGTCCTGAAGATGACTGCCAGCTCAATAGTTCCCGCCACCTTAACTAGATCATTGTTGAAGCCATACAAGGGAGCTTCTTGCCCAATCTCCATCTTCCTTCCATCCAATGGCATTCTTTGGTAAGCATAGGAGTATTGGATATCCACTAAAAACCCATTGTCTATCATCATTCTCTTCATATCCACCGAACCCACTTGTGCAGCTAGCACTAGAGCTCCCTCGTGGGGTTCGATGGGTTCAGAAGAAAGATCATCATCCGTAAAAGAAATTACCGAACCTAGATACTGTCTGTCAGTCTTCGGGAGAGAATTCGCCACTACCATTACCGAATCTAGGCGTCCTCTTCTTTTCTTTCCAGTGATTTTGCCAATGTTCCCTCCAGTAGTGACATCCACAATATGCCTTGCCGGTTGATTTGGTGTTGGTAGAGCAAGTTGAGCAGCCTGAACTGGTCTATCATTTCTCTGTTGATCCTTCGGGGTCTCTCGCCCTGCTACATAATGAACCAAAGCACCGCTTTGGACTTTTCCTTCAATGAACTCCTTCAAACTCCAACAAGAGTTCGTATCATGCCCAAATGCCTGATGATAATCACAATATTTATGAGGATTTCTCGACCCCGGTCTGAGATTATCACGAGGTTGCTCAAAGTAAGGCTGATTTTTGATATGCTCCAGAATGGTAGCCCGATCTGTATGAAGTAAAGTAAACACCTTATTCACCTTCTGACTGGAAAAGGGTGGTCGACCTTCTTTTGACCCCCAAGTATTGATGTACTTCTTCTGACTCCCATCAGACCTATCATTCGTGCCACCATTCTTCTTCTGATAACTATCAGATTTGTCCTTGTCTTTCTCTTTAGCCCTTTCCGAAGGGCCTTGCTTCAGACTATTCATCGCATCCTCGACCACGATATAATCTTCCGCCTTCTCAAATGCTTCGGCTAAGCTCTTCGGATGGCTGAACATCAACTTTTTTACCAACTTCTCGGACTTCACCAAGTCTAGTCCGTTTTGAAACAAGCCCACCACCTGGAGATCATTCAGGTCCGTTACTTGACCTATAGCTTCTCTGAACCTCTTCACGTATTGGCCCAAAGACTCATTTGAATATTGTCTCACTTGCGCTAACTACCCCGTAGGCTTTCCTCTTCTTTTATTGCTCCCGAACCGGGCCTGGAATTTATCACACAAGTCAGCCCAGGACGATATTGAATCTGAAAGAAAAGTCCCCATCTATTGTCTCGCATCTTTACTCAACGTAGTTACAAATGTTTGGCATTTTGTTACATCCGAATAGTCATAGTAATCCATCAGCCTATCAAACGTCTGGCTGTGGTCATATGGATCTCCTGAACCATCATAACTCTCCATATAAGGAAGCTTCTTATTAGGGTCTGCCTTTTCCCGAAGAATTTCCGAAGAGAAAGGAGACGCCTTTTTACTCGAATTCCCCTTCACCTGCTGAACTTCAGCCAATTGCCTTCGAAGCACTTTCACCTCTTTGGCTAAGAGTTCCATCTCTTCTGGTTGTGAAGAGACTTCTTTCTTCGGAGAGCTTTTCTTCTTCTGTTTCACTCGACCTTTTCCGTCCGAGTTGGAAGCTGGCGATGGACTTCGTTTGTCCCTTCTGCTGAAGCGAGAATCCACAAGGCGGTGTGCCCTCTTCGGATTCTCTGGCGAACAACCTCTGGATCTGTTGCGGCGTCTACCCTTCTCACTATGCTGAGGATACTCAAGGCGAGGTGCCTTCTTTGAACCCTCGGGAGTGCGTCCTCTGGATCTGCTTCTTCGTCGGCCCTGGTCATCACCCCGAGAATCCACGGGGCGAGTTGCCCTCTTCGGATCTTCAGGGGTATGACATCTGGCTCTTCTTCGGTAGCGAGAATGACTCCGAGACCGTATTTCAGACTACACGGGCCTTTCACCTTGCCTATCTCGCCTGCCTGGAAACCTACCACATTCTTTAGGCCGAGTATAACTAGACGCCTCATCTTCCATTTTGGCCATGTGAACCATTTGTTTGGAAATCTCCTCCCGTTGCTGCAGAAGCACTTTCATGGTTTTATCATTCTCCTGCACCATCTTTGCCAAGGTAGATGCTCTGTCTGCCTGAGCTTCTCGGTATAGGGTTCTAGGCAGTGTGCATTCTGCCTTTTTTTGATCCCTGTCAGGCCCTTTGCTTGTAGTAGAAAATAACTTCCTTTTGGTATCACCATAATTTTTTGCATAAGACCCCTCTGGAGCATCTTGTGATTCAACCCTGTCATGGATACTTTGGGAAGGACCCAACCTATCCTTAACGGAAATTCTTTGTAAAGAAGAACTCACTGTCATCGACTGTCCCTTAGCGGTAGCTGTCTTACTTTTCACCATAGTTTCCATAGTAGAACAGTCACTGTCTGTGATTGAAACCCAGAAACACTAGAAAAAACCCTCCTTCTAGTGCCAATGTTAACACCAAGATCTTTACATGCGCCTCAATCACTGAAAAATGTGTCCAACCCTGCACAGTAAACAAGTCAATACTGGAAACTTGACGTCTTGGACCGTCGGGGGATAGCTCCAGCGTGAGAGTCAGTACATGCAATCACAATGTTAACAATAGAGGTCTCGTGTTTATAGTGTTTGAGTGATAAAAATGGTAACTTACCTCTCTTGTGTAGTGCTCTGTACTCATATACTCCTTCCACCGTTCTGTATGCAGCCGACTTCCTGTCACCTCAGCTAACTGCAAGAAGCCCACCTACTAATCCCTATCACTGTTCCCCCTCCGACCAAGATTATGTCTAATCCTCATTAATTAAGTATTGGGTCTGGTGTCCAATA
Source organism: Panax notoginseng (assembly GCA_016801055.1). Taxonomy (NCBI): domain Eukaryota; kingdom Viridiplantae; phylum Streptophyta; class Magnoliopsida; order Apiales; family Araliaceae; genus Panax; species Panax notoginseng. Next base: position 43,688,516 of record CM029019.1, on the reverse strand, counting down.
CTTATCCATCCAATACTCCCCAGTCCAAGCCTACAAATATCTTTATTTAAGTGACGGCTCATTACTCTAAATGCCCAAATAAAGGCGGCCTAATAGGTCCAGATATTGATGGCCCAACAGATTGGTTTAATTAAAAATGAGATCCACTTGTGAAAATATCACATTAATTTATAAAAATATCAATTTCCTAATAATATCAACACAAATTATACACAAAAGATAAGGCTACAAGTTTTAAATTTTTTACCTTAAATAACATGACATTAAATAAGATAAAAATATTTTATCACATAATTAATTACAAGAGATTTAGTTCGTGAATTTAATATTATTGTATCATTTAAGTCATTTCTCGGACAAAAGTGCTCAATACTTATAACATTATTCATTCGTACACAAAAACTATAAAAAATAAAGACGATAAGAATCGGCTCGACCATTACGCTCTATTTATGACTTTTGAACAGAAAAAAAAAATAAAAAATTTAAATTAGAACGAAAAAGAAAAGAATAGAAAATTTAAAATTTTTTTTGTGTTGTTTATGAGTTTTTAATAGAAAATAATAAAAAATTTAAAATTGAGAACATGAGTTGTAATTTAAAATTTATTATATTAAAAGTTGAGGATAATATGGGAATTATAAAAATATTACTTATTTCAATTTTTTTTCGTCTAAATCAAGCCAATTTTGGACGGAAAACTTTATAAGAAAAAGTGGCCAAATTTTCTATCTATTTCTTTTCTTTTCCGTTTATTAAAAAACTCAGAAACATAAGAATTAAAAAGTAAACCTAAATTTTTCATCTATTTTTTTTATATCTATTTTAAAACTAACAAACAAATCGTTATTGTCTTCGGCACTTGTAGATAATTTTTTTTATACAATACATAAGTCTACTGTTTGTTTTATATATAGTTTTATGCACATAAAATTGTTTGTTTCCATTCAATATGTCAATTAATTACAATATATTTGAATAAGAATCCAATCAACTCTCAACCTCTCTTTTCTCTTTATAAATGCTGTACATTTCTGTGGATCACTGCGGGGTTTAAGGCTGGGATTACTTGTCGGAGCCCAGCATTTGCTTTCGTCTGATTTTCTTGCACCTGTCGACCCTTCAACGGACCATTATCACCCCATTCAAATACCCCCTTAAGAGAGAGAAAATGAGAAACGGTGATAAATTTGTAGAAAATCAAATTGCAGTTTTTGTTTTTTGGTGAAATAATGGGGACTTCGAATGAGAAAGATTTCTTTCCATTTCTGTTGATTTCTTTGGATTCCCTTTTGGATTTGTAGTATGGTCACAGCTTTTCTTCTCTCTTCTTTGTGTTTGCTTTCTCTTTCTTTCCCTGTTCGTGGAATTCATGGCTGCTGCTGCTGTTAGTTCTGATATTCCTCTACCAGGGTAAGCCTCTTCTTCTTTACGTTTTTAGCTTTTTTTCGGTTTATTGATTTAAAAAAAAAAACCTTTGTGTTGTTAAGGTTTTGTTAGATTTTTGTGGGTTTCGTAGATTTTTGAAGTAAACCCCATTATGTTTTAGCTTTTTATAGATTTTTGAAGCAAACCCATTATGTTTTGGCTTTTAGCTTTTGCTGGTTTCGTAGATTTTTGAAACAAGCCCCTTTATGTTTTTAAGCTTTTGTTAGCTTTTGTGGGTTTTGTACATGTTTGAAGCAAAACCCATTATTTTCACTTTTAGCTCGACTGGGTTTTTTGTGGATTTTTGAAGCAAGCCTATTATGTTTTGGCTTTTACCTTTTGCGGGTTTTGTAGATTTTTGTATAACAATGCGTAATAATGTGTATACACGACTCTATTTATGTTTGCAATTACTGTATATGGGTCTTTTAATTTTTCTAATCATATGGATTCACAACGTAACTGAAGAAAATGAACGTTCATAGTGTTTTTTGTGACCTTTTGAGTTTTAGCTGATGGGTTTTTGGTTTTGCTAGAGACAGATATTTGTTTTCTTAAGTCTTCTTTTTTTATTTCGTGTTTCTTGAAAATTTTAATTAGTAATCAATGAGCCTAATGGTTTTGTTTTCTCTAGACTTTGCACAATGGTGCAAACTGTAGATTTCTTTAGCATTTTCTATTTGTGTTTTGTGTTTATTGTTATTGTGGTTTTTTTAATGGAAATTTTACTTTACGGTTTATAAATCACATGGCTTGATTGGGATGCAAGGACTGTGCACCATTTTGGATTTTTCCGATTTTTCGGACCGGACAGAGCTGGCCGGTTCGGTATAAAAAGAATCGGTCCGGTTTCGGTACAAAAAAACCGGTATTCGGTACGACCTATTTATGGTTCGGTTTTACCAAACCGGACCGGTATATACTGGTTTCTAATTTTTTTTATATTATTAATAAATAATTAATAATAATAATAAAAATAATAAAATAATGATTATAATAATAAAAATAATAATATTATTAATAAAAATAATAATAGTAATAAAATAGTAATAATAATAATAAAATAATAATAATAATAAAAATAATTATTATATTACTTTTCGGTAAAAACCGGTACCGGTTCGGGCCGGTTTTTACCGGTTGCACACCCCTAGATATCTCTTATATGTATGCTCAGATTTTGTATTTTTATGTCATATTAGTGGGAGTGTCAAGAGATTTTGGTACATGAGCACTGTAGGATGTCTGTTCTCCTACTCATATTTTGTGAGTTTTGACCAATTAATTTCCTGGAAATAGTATTTTAGGTGACACCCAATAGAATTTGGTAATGTGTTTTCAGTGATTTTTGTTCATCTGATTTTGTTTCTTTTCCATAGTTTTACCGTATATTTTTTGGTGAAACACGGATACTTTAAGATATTTAAAATCATTTGCGGTCTTACTGTTTAGCATCATCAAGGAAAAATCAATGACGTATCAAAGATCTTTTCATATTGCGGCCTTGTAGTATATTAAATGCTGATCCAATCTTTTGCTGCTCTCTAAAGAAGAGTATCTGAATTTGGAGCTTGTATTAATGTACACTAACAATGTAGAATCAAGGTATCTACGTACAATAACTAAACTGATTATACTTTGCAGGATAGTAGATCGGTCTGTGATTCTTAATTTTTTGTCTTCTAAATTTTTAAGTCATATTTGTAGGCAGGGGGAATATTTGAATTTACATATTTATATAATGAATGAATGACTAATAGGTGCCATAGGGTGTCAAGTCCATGACATTGGAAGGATTAGGAGATTTTAAGCTATGCACTCTATAATTTATTCTCCATTTTCTGTTAGTAATTCCTAACATGCTTAAGTAGATTTAGATGTTACCAATAAGCAGTTTCCTATCTCAATCTTCCCTTTCTTTCCTTTCTATCCGAAAAGTTTGATGTGCGTAATTAAGCGAAGTATACGCAATGAGGCATTAGAGTGACAGTTTTCTTCTCAATCAATACATACAACAGGGATAGATATCACTATCACTATCACTTCTTTTCCTTTCCTTTACCTCCTAATAATCAAATAAGTGATTTTGACTCTCGAAGTTGTATATTTGGAGTTGTTTGATTACTTTACCCCCACAATATTTTTCTTCTTGTGGTATGGATCTTAAATAACATTTACTTTACTTGTTTTGAAAAAGTGGCAAGCCCTTGAGTAATGTACCCAAGAAACCCTCAGAAGGAAGCGCTCTCTGGCAGGGATACAAATTACTACGCCGTAAATTTTCTTACTCTTCCGCACAAGGTAATATGGTCATGTTATTTTACTACTGTTTATTCACAGGTCATCTTGTGTGTTTTTCTGAACTCGTGTCCACATATGGTGTTTACTGTAGACTTGAGATGTCTTGACATGGAAAAGGAGAAAGAGGATGCTTCCTCCCCTAGGGGAGTTATAGAAGCATGCATGAGAGGCGGGGACAAAGAATCAGATTCTTCTGAAAGCAATACATCAGAATCTGAAACCCGTTCTTCAAATTCATCATCACCTTCTCGCTGGCGTAAATTCTTAAAAATATGGAAGAATAACCCAATTAAGAGGCTACCTTCAATCGCTCCTATGGCTGTATCAAAGAGATCAAGAAGAAAGAGCCTGAGTGCCCGAGAAAATAGAGACGGTGGTTTGTGCAATTTTAAGTCTCCCTGGAAGAATTTCACCCTCTCAGAACTCCAAACTGCATCCAGCAATTTTAGTTCTGGTTAGTAATTTTCTGAAAGTTAGACCTGCCATCTGAAATACTGTTTAAAATCAAGAATTTTCTTGTTGAAATCGAGGGTGTCCTGACTCGTTGGAGCATCCAAATGATCCCTCAGGCGCTGGACACCCTGGAAGAGACATGAACTAAACAATCCATAGATAAGTACGAGCGTGTAACCCATGAAGTTTGTAAAGATTGATCTTGTGACCTCCACCTTATTGAAGTGGAGCACATGTCATGGAGTCAAACCCTTGGGGTTGATTCACATTACCGGTTTCATTAAAAAATCTTCTGGAATCTCAACTGCAAGCTTAACAACTTAAGAAGAAAATTCTGATTTACTTTCTTTCCTTTCAATTTACCCATTTCTTAACTGTGTAAATGTTTTTGAACATGTTGTGATAACATTATTAAATAATGCAGATTTAATTCTCTCCTTTTGTAGAAAATATAATTGGAAAGGGTGGTTATGCTGAAGTTTACAAGGGATGTTTGGCAAATGGACAGCTTGTGGCAATTAAGCGGCTCAACAAAGGAACGTCCGAAGAACAGACTATAGATTTTCTATCCGAGCTTGGCACTATAGCACATGTAGATCATCCTAATACCGCTAAACTGGTTGGATACGGAGTTGAAGGGGGAACGTATCTTGTTCTTGAGTTGTCTCCGCTTGGAAGTTTAGGATCACTTCTGCATGGTTTGCTCAATTCTTCTTCCTCTCTTAATGTTTGGTTGCCTGTTGACTCCTCTACTAATGTACATATGTTGTGTGTGTGCGTGCACGCGCGGGGTTGGGGGAGGGGCGGCGGCGGGCTTAGAGGGATATTTGGCAAGCCACAATCAAGCTTGCCTTTGGATTGGGCCTGAACAATGTAGAAGCTTTGATTAATGAAATGGTGAAATGGAAAAATTGCTATAAATAATAATGGTGAACTTACAAGACTGCCATTAATGATATTGTGGATGCCACAGACAAACAGCCTGTAATAATCTAGTTTTGTTTAATGAAATGGTGAAATGACAAACTTGCCATTAATAAAAAAACCTTTGTCCCCTCCAGTTGTCTATGGTTGCTCGAACTGTTTTATTCCCATACACATTATATATATATTTATACATGTGTATTGGTGTTTGTGTTCTTTTAAGTTATAATTTCCTATGTATTCTTATAAGTTTTATTTTCTAGGGTCAAAGGAAAGATTAGACTGGGGTGCTAGGTACAAGATCATTTTAGGGACAGCTGATGGCTTACTTTATCTTCATGAGAATTGCCAAAGGAGAATCATTCACAGGGATATCAAGGCTGATAATATTCTACTCACTGAGAATTTTGAGGCTCAGGTATGTCTTTCAGCTTATGGCTAATGTTTGCTTGATTTTTCAGTTTATTTTGTTCTTTTACTTGAATCAAACTTCAGATCAACGTATGTGTGCAACATACTTATATAGTAGAATGAAGTCCAGTTACCATAATTTTAACACATAAAAAAAAGTCCAGTTACCATAATTATCTGCACTGTAGTCATTAAGTTGTCTCTTGTGATTCTCTCTTCCTATGCTCTCACAAGGAGAAAGAAGAGAAATTTCTCTCTCTCATTCATTGGCTCTGAAGTCCTGATTATATCTGAAACTTAGAAGCAAACCCACTGATATAGATCTATAAAAATAAAATCGTCATGGATCATGGATGGCATGGGATGTGATTAATATTGGCATACTGGCTGGGTAAAAACGAAAAACTAAACTTCATGTAACAGAAAATATTGTCTTGGACAAGCAAAATGAAAAAATAGTTTTCTTGTAGCCAATCCAAGTAGTTGTGAGGAGATTTTGTGTATTTTAAACATTTCTAATTATTCATGTTCATACATTTGTAAAGTATATTAGAGTCGTGCCTAAAGCATGCCTTGCTTCTAATAGTTTTTTTTTTTGAGAATTTTTAATTGTAGAAAGATAATTAATTTCTAGTTATGTTTAATAATTAGTTACTTATAAAAGAAATAGAAGTGACATTTCATTCTTACTAGGACTTAACAAAAAAATTAATCCTTTCTATAAAATATTGCAAAGCAATAACCTAAATGAATATAACTTCGACATAAATAAACCCTACTTATAGTTTCAAATTTGCGATAAGAGTCGTCTGTTATTCTTTAGAGTATTTGAAGCCAGTCTTTGAAAGCCAATTGTCTTAAGTTTTGCAAAGAAAAACATCAACAAGCTAAGTTCATCAATGATGACATGAATAAAGCATTTATGGCATGCTAACAGAATAAGTAAGCTTACATTATAGGATAAATGCTAACTAACAAGTATTTAAGTTAAATTATAATTGTTTGGTTTTTTTCTTCCATTGGTGCTTGTAAAGCTTACATTATAGGATAAATGCTAACTAACACGTATTTAAGTTAAATTATAATTGGAGATGGTTTTTTTCTTCCATTGGTGCTTGTAAAGATTATTCAAGCTTACACTATCGAATGAATGTCGTCTTTAGGCTAACTGACAATTACTTCAACTATGTTAAAAATGGAGATGTTTTTCCATCCATCGATACTTACGAGAATGATGACATGGATTGTAACTTCAGGTAATGACAAGGATTTAACAAGTTGGAGATATTTTTTTTCCTTTGGGTACGTAGAAGAAAATCATTACATTACTTTGGGAGGAGGGAAGCCGCATCTGTGGCAACAAGATTTACATCTCGTTTCTCAACTGCGGCGACCATCTGAGTCTCAATAAATAGTTAAATACAGACATTTTATGCCATTACTTTAAAGAATATTACTCAAAAGAATATTTATATAGTCCTTATAGGTAGTAATAGACATTAGCTGCCCGAAGTTCTATCCTAAATTATGTAGTATCTATCTATAAGTTAGCTTACTAATTAGAGAAATGTATTAGATTAATAAACTGAATCACGGACACTTCTCGGAGGTCGACATATCCACCGACACTCCACGGATACTTCCATATATGTCGTAGGTCATTAGATCCACAATAATGGGAATCAGCTAATGAATAAATGTAGCAAACAACGATTTGAAAAGGCACATCGAAGGTTGAGGGGAAGATTAGCTGATAGTGATCAGTGGCTTCTTACTTACTGCTCAGAGAACATGAAGCAGGATTTGAAATCAAAGTTATGCTCAGTACCTTAGTAATCAATTCTTAACTCATCATGTCGAGCGATCCTGCAGTGATATGCTAGTTCAATGGCTAACAAAAATTGTGGGGATATCTATAATAATTATGAGTAACACATTAAGTCACCTGGTTAAGCACACAGCACATACATCTGCCAGGGTTACATATTTATGTTAATCAGTTATGAAGTCATAGGATCTATTACTTGTACACAATTTGATTTGGTGTTTCGTGATGCAGGAGACACCTTATAAACTGTATAAATAGCTCATGGTAAGGGGAAGATGTAAATTTAAAATTGTGACGGGCAAAAAGCTAGACATATACTATGATTAGCTGGTCGATTATCAATATGTGCATCTTGCAATCAAGATTATAAATTTTGTGTAATTATCATCAGCTTCATTCACATAATGGCCATGGGATTATAGAAGGAAAATAATAACTAAGTACCAAGATATAGCCTTGATTAGTTACTAGGCACAGCTCGAGCATAACTCAACCCTTTCAAGGTGTCTGCCTTAAAGAAACATTAGACTTTTGAGGCATGGACGTCGAGATACTTGAGCCCCAAGGATATACATCAAGAAGTTTTACTTAACCGAGGAGCTTCAAGACGATTTCACATTTACCTTTCAAAATCTTTTACAGGAATGAATGGAGTTTTGATGCAATGATGCTTTATTGCGTATTATTGTTTATATACGTGTTTGATTGCTATTTCCTATGAATTATTCTTCGAAGTCCCTTGTCAGCGTTTTTCCCAATGATATTTTCTGAATACTATGACTATTTAAATAAAGGTACCAGTTATACTATGCGAATATATGCAGTTAAGGGTTTACATTTGATGGCAGATTTTCTTCTCCACGAGGTTGTAATTCTACTCGTTTATGATCATATAACATGGATAACTTCTGATGAGACACTTCACACTTCTTCTATATTTTTCTTTTGTGGTTTTTGTGTCTCTGACAAAATTGACATCTTTTGATACAGATTTGTGATTTTGGGCTTGCGAAATGGCTACCGAAACAGTGGACTCACCACAATGTATCAAAATTTGAAGGCACGTTTGGGTATGTAATCCAAACTTATAAGCTTATTGTTTCTGAGGAGCTGTTGTAATATTCTTATTTATTTTCTTCATTGCAGCTATTTTGCTCCAGAATACTTCATGCATGGCATAGTAGATGAGAAAATTGATGTGTATTCTTTCGGGGTGCTAGTTTTGGAGATAGTAACTGGACGCCAAGTTATAGATGATTCACAGAAAAGCCTTGTGCTTTGGGTATGTTAGCTTTTTCAGGCTCAGTAGAATTTCAGCTATTGTTTCAACTTTCACGTGCATATCGTCTGACTTATTCTTTATATTTAATTGTAGGCAAAGCCCCTTTTAGAGAGTAATGCAGTTAAGGAGCTTGTTGATCTTTCTCTTGGTGATAGTTATAATCCAGGGGAGATGGAGCGTGTGCTCTTGACTGCCTCTTTGTGCATTGAACAGACTCCACTTCTACGGCCTCGAATGAGTCAGGCAAGTAGTAGGAAGCTTACAATCCCCTTTACTTTTTATTTTTAATTGCAATTGGGATTTATTTATATTCTTTTTTGGTTTAAAAACTTATCTGCTGTTCTTATGAATGGCGTGACTTTGGTAGTTGTTGGTGGAAATCAAACAAATTGGAAAATCAGTAAAGGTTATACAAATATTACTGCATTCTACGCTTAAAGTTTTTTTATGTTGATTAACATGAAATCTCTACAAATCACATAATCAAAATAGAAGAGTTATTTCTCGAATCAAGAAATAGGTCTTGAGTGAAAAAGGACAATGGCCTAGTTAACAAATAAAATTAGTCAAGGTCGATTTATATTTTTATATTTATTATGTATGCCTGACGTCACACCTCCCTCATTCCAGGATATATAATACACACACACACATACATATGTGTGTGTGAGTGCATCTTAGCCTCTTAGGTGGTCTGATTCTAAGCCTAGTTTGAGCTTGCTCGCACGATTTTGGTTCTAGAGTTTATTTGGTTTACCCTTGTGGGTAAAAAGCCTGTGCCATCCAGATCATTTTAAATACAACAGATGAAGGTCTATATGTCTCAGTTCTCAAGGTTAACCAGTTTTAATGGATACTCTAGATATATATGTGTGCCTGTTTTATTATTTTTTGGAAAGGTAAGTGTCTATTTTTGTTTGAAGCAAGTTTAATGTAGGTTTACTCGTATAGACACTACGTGCTTCTCTAGTTTAATCAGAAAAACTTTATTGGAAGTCATGTAAATGTGCTGATCAGACAGATAACTGATAGTTCTATGGAACTTGTACAAAAATTACCAATTTACTTTTTGGCATGAGAATGGCGGCTCCTTTTAATTATTAAATGGTAGATCACTTATTTTGTGTCTTAAGTGGTGAATGGCATATGGAGATTCGGGAACTCCGTATTTACTTATGGGGAATTCAATTTTTCAATGTGTTGGTAGATTAGGTTGATAGAAAAGAAATATCGAGGAAAATATCAAGTAGAAAATTCAGTTGTTCAATGTGTTGGTAGATTAGGTTGATAGAAAAGAAAAATATTTAGTAAAGTATCATGTAGAAAGCCTCATGCTCTATTGCAATAAAACTATAAAACTAGACATGTAGGGGCAAAGGGGAAGGGAATTTAATTTGTGACACAGCCTCACAGCTTGCGTCACACTCCCCTTAACCTTTATAGAATAGATAGTGACAGAATTATGACAAATGCAAGAGGCAAATAGTAAATAACAGGTTGAATATAATTGTCTTTTGTTACTTGCAGGTTATTGAACTTCTAAGAGGTGATGATTACAACCCCACCTGTCCGAGAGTACGTCAAAAGAAGTTACTTCAAAGGACTTACTCAGAAGAGCTTAATGATGTAGAAGAATACAACTCAACAAAGTACTTGCGCGATCTGAATCGACTTAAGCAGATAGCTTTGGCTACTTAAAGGCACTTCAAAACTTCAATTACTGGTAGTCGTCGACTCTTTAGAACTTAAAGAAAGTTTTTGTAAGAAATACAAAGTAACTAGAATGAAGATTCAGAATGCCATGAAAAGCACAATGGCTTGTTTCGAATGCCAGATGCCTTTCGGTTTTCTTTTTTCCAGTTCATAGCGCCCTTAGGTTTTTCTTGTACATAATAGGCTTTGTGCTTAATCTCATGTTTTTGAGATATCTTATTTTGTTGGAACTTCAAATTGTGCTAAAATTTCAATTATTACAGAATAGTTGGAAAATTGTTTCTTATTAATCAGCTTGTAGATGCCTTTTTCTTGAAACTTTTGTTGAAGCTTTCAGGCCTACTTTATATAAAACCTCAGGAATCAGGATGATGTAGGTGATGGAAAGGATTGGAATCAATATCATCTCAATCTTTGTAATCCAAGATACAAATCACATGATTTGTATTGTAACACTTTCTTTTTCTTGATTATTTTTAAGTCAATTTTTCTATCTTTTGTTCCCTCTAGGCTCTAACTGAATGCTTTAAATAGATAAAGGGAGTTGCGTGCACTTTTTGTTCCCAAGGTAAAAAAGGACTCCTTTTCAAATAGTTGACTAAATTTTGAGCTCAATCATTAAGTTTTATATCCCTTTTTGAGTTTTTTTTAGCTATTTTGTGATTTTGATTCTAAGAAATTCAAATTTTTAAAAATCATTCGAATTTATTTAAAATTTAAAAATGACAAATTTTGTAGTACTTTTTAATGTTATATAATATCTATAATTGTATTATTTAAGTTCTTTTTACGTGTTTGACAGTTATTGTTTTGTTCTTATTTACATGAGGTTTTATTTTTTCCAAAAATTAACTTGTAACTTTTCCTAAACTAACCCTACATTATTATTGTGAAGCAATAACTCTCTTTTTCCTTGTATATTCCTAAAATAGTGCAATTATACCACCGGTAAGTATCTTCTTCCTTTTTCATTATTCTTCATCTATTCCTATGGAAGTTTAACTCTCTTCCTCTTCTAAACTTAATCTATTATTTTCTCAAAAAAATTGTCTATATAATCAATTCACATAATAAGAGTTTTGTTGTGAAAGTGAAAAAAGAATAAAAAATAAAAAACAAAATACATGGCGAAAATTTTCAAATTATTTAGAGGGAGCATAAAAAATTAAAATGTAGAGCAAGAAGCAGATGAACGGGAAAAAAAAATAGAGAAGAAGATGTAAATATATTTAGGAGATGTAGTAATTAGGCATTACATTTGATAAGTAAATGGGTCTTAAGTTGGTGGTATAAATGCATATTTCTCGTGTGGTGATGATAGAGAGAAATAGAGGAGATCGCAGTTGCACATATTATCATGTCAAGGGTATATTAAACAATTACTATATTTTTAACTACTTAATAAATAGTTATCTTAATCATTTAAGACATCATCAGGTATATATGCAGAGGCCGTTCCAAGCTAGGGACAGGGTAGCATCTGCCCCACTGAATTTTTATTGGTCATCAGTGTATGTTGTATAATTTTATTGTGTCATATTAAAATATCAAATATCAATTATATATTTTTATAAAATTATTTAGTCTTATTTTTTCTTTTGTGTATAACTAATAAACAATTGTACTCTTTTATTTTTTTTTCTTTAAAAAAAATTTGTTCTCTTTTTAACAATTACAATTTATTTGATTTTTGTATTTTTTTTCTCAACATTTAACAACAAGAAATATTTTATTCAACTTAGCATCCCCTAAATTAATTTCCTCTCCAAAATTTAATTTTGTTATATTTAATTTTAAAATTTTTATTCAGTTTCTCTTTTTGATTTTTATACACATTTTATCTCTAACATTTATTTCCTATCGTGTCAATTTCTTTTACTATTTACTTATTATTTCTATTTTTTTTTAAAAATCATTCACTGTCTCACTCTAAATTTTCTTTTTCTTTATACAAATTTAAGGCAGAGAGAGTATATAAATAAATTTAGATTTTTACTTATTATTTCTATTTAAAAAAAAAATCATTCATTGTCTCACTCTAAATTTTCTTTTTCTTTATACAAATTTAAGACAGAGAGAGTATATAAATAAATTTAGATTTTTTTTCCTTCTCTAATGCTTGATGGAGTAATTTAGTGTCTTCATTCCAAATTAATAGAGAATCAAATTTGATATTAAGTTGAGGTATTTTCAGGTTTAAAATTGATATGAATTCATTTTTATTTTGATATGATTACATTTTAATTGATATGAATAAATTATGGGAAAAAAAAGGATGATGTGTATCTTCAAGTTTATTTATTGCTAAAGTTGGCTCTATTTTTGCTCCTTGTTACTGCAATTGTTGGAAGGACATTTTTAATTATGAATATCGTGAACAATGAATTCCGTAATCAAATGAGAGATGAATGAAAGTAAATATTCTTTCTTCATTTGACTGGGTCTAGACTTAGATGTTGGAGGTCCCAGCATCAATGTCTGTTCTATTGAAAATATTATGTCCGAGAAATCTGATTTTTGTTTGAAAAAGTTTCATCTTAGGAGCAGAAACTACCAAACCATTTTTTATGACAACATTTTTAAAAATGTTTAAATGCTTAATATGCTGTTCAATTGATGAAGAGAAAATTAAGACATCATCAATATAGCAGATAATAAATTCAGTAAAAGGATTAAAAATATCATTCATGATATGTTGAAATTCAGAAGGTCCATTTTTGACACCAAATGGAAGAACATTCCATTCATAATGTCCAAAAGGTACTGTAAAAGCAGTTTTATAAGTATCCTGATCTCTGATTTGTATTTGTCAAAATCCTGATTTCATATCAAATTTAGAAAAAATAGTGGCATCATGAAGTATGTCGAGTAGGTCCTTATTTGGAATTGGATATCTAATCCATTGAAGGGCTTCATTCAGTGGTTTATAATTAATAACAAGGCGGGGAGTTCCTCGTTCAATTTCGGAGTTTTTATTGACATAAAAAGCTGTACAACTCCAAGGGTAAGTACTGGGTTTTATTAGCTTTTTCTGCTGAAGAGACTCAATTTCAGTTTTGCAAAGAAGTAAATATTCTTTCTTCATTTGACTGGGTCTAGACTTAGTAGGAATATTCTTTTCATTGAAATTAGGAATATAAGGAAGAGAAATAATATGTTTCTTCCTATTCCAAAAAGTATTCGGGACATCACTACAGATTTCTGTTTGAAGAGTTTTGTAAATTAATTTTATTTTTTCCTGTAAAGAGGGCTGTAAAATTCTTTGTTCTGTAGAAAGAAATTTTATTTCTTTTTGGATGAAATTTATCTGTTTTTCTTTTGAATAAATCATGTGCTTGACATGATTTAGTTCTTTAGTATAAGGTTCTGTTATAAATTCAAAAACAATATGCCTGTTATTAAGAGTAGTGTGAATACCTAAAGTATCTATCTTCGAGATAGGCATCAAAAGACAAAGGAAAGGTGTGCCTAAGATGATACTTTGATTCATATTTCGGATAAGAACAAAAGAGATAGGTAAACAAAGACCTTGATTACAGATTAAGGCTTCTGGAATTTTATATTTAATGTTCATAGTGTTACCACTAGCACTAGTTAATGATTGAGTGGTTTTCTGGAAATATTTGGTAGGAATTAATCCTTCCTGAATACAGTTCATATCGGCGCCACTATCAACTAAGGCAATGGCATCTTTAATGATAAAATCCGATTTGATAACAAGAGTAATTCTAATATACCATTTTTGAAAAACCACTTGATTCATAAGTATTAAATACTGTTCAGAAGATTCTGGTTTGTCAGAAGATCCAGTTTTTGAGGATTCTACATGATTATCATGTTTATTGTTTAGCTGTTGTTTGATACTATTTAAATCATGGAAGATGATAGTATTAGTATTTTGTAACTGTTTTATTTCAGATTTTAAAATATTAATTTCGGTTTTAAGATCCTGAATAGTAGTAGGTTTTTCAGCAGTAGAAACATCTTTTATGCGTCTCATAACCTCACGCATACTATACTGATCAATTGGAAGGTTTTCTTCGATTTTTTGATTTTTATAACAGATCTCTAAAAATTTTAGTTTAATTTCGGGATCTTTTATATTTTCAGCTAAGTCAAGGAGAGATTTCTGGGTATCAGTTAAGACATTGATGCTGGGACCTCCAACATCTAAACCATTCATCTCTACGATGGCTTTCCAATAATCAGCTTCAGTGCTTGTTTTACAGTTATTAATTGTGCAGGTTTGACAATGCTCGATATCAGAATCATTATCAGATTCAGAATAGACCTCAGCTAAACCATCATCGGAGCCAAACTCAGAACTGCTGGTATCTAAACAATTAATAATTTGCTGTTGGATATCCTCATCAAGGGACATCTCATTGAGTTTTTGTTTCAATTTAGATTTGCATTTATTAGCAAAATGTCCTGTTTTACCGCATTTGTAATATTCAATTTTAGACTTATCTTTTTTCTTACTACTCTTCCTCTTCTTTGTAGATTTTTCAGGGGTTTTGTTATTAGAAGAAGATTTTTTAGAAGAGCGTTTCCGATAAGGTCTAGAAGTTTTAGATCTGTGCTGTTTTCTAGTCTTATGAGGATACTGTAATTTTATATCATAAGAGAATTGATCGCAAAATTCTCCTATCTCATGTTTTTTAGTGAGATTCTGTTTTTTCATTAATTGTTGAAGTTTCATGTCATTACATAAGGATAAACCTTCTTCAATAATTACTGAAATGAGATGACCATAGGAATACTGATCATAAGGGATACTCATACGGTGGTGCTTATCTCTAAGCTTTTTTCGAACTTTTTCAGCAAAGAAAGTAGGAAGGCCATCAACAAACTTGGCTTTCCAGTGTTCACTGTTAGCGTCTGATCTCTGCATGACTTTCATTAAAAAGACATCTTTATACCATCTAAAATGGGTTAAAGATGGGCAACAAAGGTTCTGAAGGAGCTCACGACTTCTGTCAGTGTTCATCTGACCAGGTCCAACAAAATGATGAAGGATAGCTTGAACAAGAGTGTAACAAGCATCCTCTCTTCTTGTGAGAAGACTGGTAATAGGGTCAAGTTCTTCTTTGTAGGATTGAAGAACTTCGGTTCTTTGGATTGCAGTTAATACATTATCCCACCATCCCTTAAGGATGCCAGTAAATCCATTAACTAAGAAACGACAGATTTGGTGGTCTGTGTTATCGTTCTGTTTACAGACAGTTGCATACATCAAGATATGATGGATGGTTTCGAAGATTTGATATTCTGTCTTACCATCAATATTCCATTCATAAATGGTTTTCCCATGGTAAGATTTTTGAGTATGAAGAAAGTCTTCTTCATAAAGAATATCCTGGGGGGGTAAGTCTAGGATATTAATACCTACTAGGTCCAGTTAGTGCCATACGATTAACAGGCTTTTGACTGTAAGTAGTTTTATTAATATTCTGCATATCCTGAAAGTTATTCTGGATTTCTAACAAATGACTAGGAGAGATATCATTAGAGTTTTCTGTATCACTGTCAGTATTGTTACTGGTGGAAGAGGAGTGTCCAGAAATAACATTAATTTGAGATGAAGAAGTAGGTGCAGATGTGAGCTTTAAATCTTTCATTTTATTCAAAAGATTGTCAATAAACTCATTGTCAGGTTTAGAAGATTTCATTCTAAAATTACTGACTTCTAATGGTGGTTTTATATTTACAGGTTGAAGTTCAGGCTTGTGGGGAACAACTTGACAGTTTTCGTTAATATTATTAATATGTTCCTTAATTCTAGTTAACTGTTTTCCTACAGTTTGAAGGAATAGATTAGTATAATTATTCTGTTTAGACAAGGGTAAAATATCTTTTATTTTAACCTCTTCTTGTTGATGGGGTATTTCAGATATATCAACATACGGATTAATGATTAAAGGTTTTAAATTATCATTTCCCGGACTAAGTTCAAGGGACTTAGGAGGGGGGTGAATGGATTGAATGATATTACCATTAGTGGTGATCCAGTCCTTTTGAATTCCAGTTAAAACATTCAGTTGACTTTCAGGGTAAAATTCTGATTTTAACAAGAAATCATAATACCATTTAACAAATGATAAGATACACTGATTCTTTTTCAGATAAGCATAATAACTATCTTTAATTTCTGCTAATTTTTTACTTTCATGATTTTTAAAATACCAATTTCTAAAATTTTGGTATTTATCCTGCATAAATTCCTGGTTTAAACATTGACGAATTTTACTATTGGGAGAAAAATCCATTAACATTCAAAATTCATATCACTAGCAGTTGGACTATAAGGTCTTCTGTTTTGAGGAGTATTTGTTTCATAAATAGCATGGGGTATTTGATTTTCAGAAACATGAATCCCTCTAATCAAGTCTTCATTTTTAACAGACTCATTCTTGGATTCTTGATAGACAGATTCTATCGGATCGGACACAGATTGTCTGGAGGATTCAGGAAAATCAATATTATAGGAAATATTATTAATAGACCGACTATGAGTAAAAGGTCTCTGGAATTTTAAATAAACATTTCCATTACTGGTTTGGATGACATCCTCTATGGACTGTCTAATTATAGGCCTGGTAGGAACAGCATTAGTAATTTGCCATTGTTTTGGGAAAGTAATCTCTTCCCAAGGAATCATTCTGGGGATAGCCACTTGACTACTAAAAAGATTAGTGTCAATTAGGACAGTATGTCCTTGATGGCTCTGCTTACGGATATAAGGGTTTAAAGTAGTTAAAACTTTAAGATGAATACAGAATAATATGGCAAAAGGAGGAGATCCTGGTAGATACTCATAACCATGAGATATAATTCTCATCTCTAACACTTTTGACAAATTATTATCAGTTAAGGCTACACTTAGATTCGGATAAATATTGAAATATACTGGTTCATGAGCAAGACTAGTTTCAATAGCTCCCATAAGAGAGGCTTTCCAGTTGAGACACCTACCATCACGGAGGGTGCATTGAATACTGGTGTTTTGGCCAAGCAAAGTCAAGGGTTTAAAAGCTACTTGGACAAGTCCTATGTGAACATATTTATATTTTTGCAGAAAAGGGTATAAGTCTTCAACATGCAACAAATATAAAATTTCATCATTATTCTATAAAGGAAAAGCATGCTCAAAAGTTTTGATAATTCTTTTGTTGATAAAATCAAAGGTTCCAATTTTGTAAATAGTTTCTGGTTTGATTTTAGGAATAGTCCATTTATCTAAGGCTTCCTTTACATCCTGATAGGCAATTAGTTCAGTTGCTTCTAAAGTAGAAGCTGAGGCATTAGCTACTGTTGTCACAGACGAAGGAGAAAAATCAGTCATTTTTCAAAGTGACCATATACGCATAATTTATAAGTAATATATTCATGAATATGACAATAAATTAACATGGCTCTGATACCAAAGGAGGCAGGATCAAGATAGATACTTATAACAAGCACGTCTGTCAACGATTTACTGAGGATAAAAGCCACAACGCCATAACACGGCTAAAGGCAAAGTCCTAAACGCGACTTGGGTGACGTTCCACTTATTCAAGTATCAAGCTTAAACTTTTCTCATTTAATAAAATGGCATGGATAATTTAAAGGCATATTAACTATATATTAACAGATAAATTACTGCATATATGGTCTCATAAAGTTACTGTTGATTTGGGGGTTTACCCAAAACTATAAGCCTACAGGTTTCTTCCTGGATGACTTCTTTAGTAGAAATAATAAACTGTTCATATTTATTAAACTGTTCTAAAAAATAAGAACGATTATAATTGTTTGTAGCAGTTTGATATGCTGTTTTATAACGATTACTGTTATCTATATGATAATCTAAAAGTTCAAGTAATGAAACATAATAATTGACAGAAGCAATAATTAAAACTTACAGTAGAGCTCTGCAATTCTTTAAACTTCAAACTTATATATATCAAATAATTTACAGAGAGAGAGAGGAAGTAAAGGAAAATTCTGAAAAGAAATTCTGCCTCAACAAAGGGTGAGGTATCCCTATTTATACAAGTGAAAGGATAAGAAGGGATCGCGCGTGTCCTTGTCAGTGGAGTCGATCATTGATCCTTATCTTTCCTTCTTTAAGTCTCAGCCGTAGATAGTGAGACGCATGAGATGATGTCGGTTGGGTGGAGTATTATTGAAGACAGGTGGCGTCGTTTTCTGATAATGGAGAGAGCAGCTGGCTTTCTTTTTAGAAAGTGGAATTACTGTTCTTGTCATTTTCTGATTATTGGATTATCTTTTGTAGTGGAGGGTCACTGTCATACTGCTTTTCCTTTTCCTTTCTTGTCCTGTTCCAATTTTTCAGAAATCATTGAGGTGAGAGAATCCCAAAAGTCTCCCATTGTGGGCTCGGGTTCTTGACTTTCTCCGGCTAGGACATTGAATTGATTATCGTCCTGTTCAGATTCTTCATCACTGGCTGTTTTCATGGAAACATCATCTGGGACTAAGGATTGTAAGAACTGAGTCTTCATGTAATCCATAGTTTTGACAATTAATTCTGTTTCAGTAAGATTAGGAAACTTTTGTTTTAAATCAACCTGGATTTTAACAAAAGAATTAATAGGTACTGGTGAGGGAAGGCTTTGCGGGATAACATCAAGGCAAGCCTGAGTGTGATTGTTAATTGTTTTAAGAAGTTCTGGTAGTGTCGGATTAAGACCTTTATCCCACCATTTGGTAAAGAATATTCTTTTGAGGCGGGGAATCTTATTCTGGTAATCACAACGAAAATCCCATTTCCAAATCCAAGGTATACTGAAACGAATTATGAAATGGGCAAATAATTTAGACATTGATAAGTCTCTATTTACTGGTATGTGGGAATAGGCAACTTGCCATTCCTTGAATGCTGTTTGAACAGATTCTGGTAAGGTTTCAATGGTAACACCAATCTTATCCCACCAAACGAAAAACCAGTTGGAAATTTCATTTTTAAGTACTTCGGGACAGACTCGGATAAACCAAGTATGGTTGTGAATTGGATTCTGGTAATAGAAAACTTGGGTAAAGGAATCAATATAATCCCAATAACTGTAACGGGTTTCTGTTGTGTGACTGGATTCAATAGTACGGGTGGTATGAGGATTAATACCCCAATTGGCAAGAGGCATGATGCTCTTGACTGTTGTTTTACTGTATTGAATCGGGCTGGTGGTTTTGTTAGGATCATGAAGCGTATGCTTAATGTCCATAGATGCTGTTTCAATGATTATTTGTTCATAAACATATCGGTACTGATTAAAACGGGGAGGAGACTGTTGAGTCGTTAAATAACGTCTCTTTATCTCCCATGGATCTTTCATCCATTTTTCATCATTCTGTTCAATGAATAATACTGTTTCATCCACATTTATGTTTGGGATATACTGTTCTGGTAAAAGGAGAACATCCTTTACGGTAGGTTGGCTAGAAGAAGACGATGAGTTGCTGGTCTGAGAATTCAGAGTAGGAAATTCTGTATAGTACAGATTTGCTCTGCCTCGACCTCGCTGACCGCGGCCACGGCTTCTACTGGTCATTCCTGCAAGTATTCTCTGGTTAGAAAATCCGGTAAAGAATTCTGTTTTCCTTTGATATATTCAATATCAAAGTCGAATACTGATAAAATACTTTGCAAAGTGGCAAACTAAAATTTTTAGAGATCTGTTATAAAAATCAAAAAATCGAAGAAAACCTTCAAGCTCCTTCAGAACCTTCGTTGCCCATCTTTAACCCATTTTAGATGGTATAAAGATGTCTTTTTAATGAAAGTCATGCAGAGATCAGATGCTAATAGTGAGCACTGGAAAGCCAAGTTTGTTGATGGCCTTCCTACTTTCTTTGCTGAAAAAGTTCGAAAAAAGCTTAGAGATAAGCACGACCGTATGAGTATCCCTTATGATCAGTATTCCTAATCTTTATACCATCTAAAATGGGTTAAAGATGGGCAACGAAGGTTCTGAAGGAGCTCACGACTTCTGTCAGTGTTCATCTGACCAGGTCCAACAAAATGATGAAGGATAGCTTGAACAAGAGTGTAACAAGCATCCTCTCTTCTTGTGAGAAGACTGGTAATAGGGTCATGTTCTTCTTTGTAGGATTGAAGAACTTCGGTTCTTTGGATTGCAGTTAATACATTATCCCACCATCCCTTAAGGATGCCAGTAAATCCATTAGAGTAATAAGAGATCCATTCACCCCCCTCCTAATAGCATTGTCAAACCTGCACAATTGATCCTCTTGGTTACTGTTAGGATTCAAACAGCATTCAAGGAATGGCAAGTTGCCTATTCCCACATACCAGTAAATAGGGTAATAGGGTCAAGTTCTTCTTCATAAAGAATATCCTGGGGGTAGGTCTGATAAAATACTTTGCCAAGTGGCAAATATCTGTTTAGAAGCTAGATTTTGTACATCCTTTTTAAATATCTGTTTTGCAGCTGAGCAATCAACTCGAATTAAAAAGTGCTGATTTAAAAGATCATCTTGAAATTTTAAAACACATTTAACAATGGAAAGACATTCTTTCTTTATGGTAGGATAATTCAAAGAAGGTCCTTTCCAAACTCCTGAAGTAAATCGGATAAGATCCTCTTTGTTACTGTTAGGATTAAATTGCTTTAAAATTCCACCATATCCTGTATTAGAATGGAATATTGATGGTAAGACAGAATAACTTTCAGGATATGCAGGGATCACCACTAATGGTAATATCATTCAGAACGAGGAACTCCCCGCCTTGTTATTAATTATAAACCACTGAATGAAGCCCTTCAATGGATAGGTCTTTTTATGAAAGTCATGCAGAGATCAGACGCTAACAGTGAACACTGGAAAGTCAAGTTTGTTGATGGCCTTCCTACTTTCTTTGCTGAAAAAGTTCGAAAAAAGCTTAGAGATAAGCACGACCGTATGAGTATCCCTTATGATCAGTATTCCTATGGTCATCTCATTTCAGTAATTATTGAAGAAGGTTTATCCTTATGTAATGACATGAAACGGTTATGAGTATCTGCCAGGATCTCCTCCTTTTGCCATATTATTCCGTATATCCCAAACATAAATGCGGATGAAACAGTATTCTTCTTCATAAAGAATATCCTGGGGGGTAGGTCTAGGATAGTAATACTCTCACAAGAAGAGAGGATGCTTGAATGATGAAAAATGGATGAAAGATCCATGGGAGATAAATTGTTACTGGTGGAAGAGGAGTGTCTTTCCAGTTGAGACACCTACCATCACGGAGGGTGCATTGAATACTGGTGTTTTGGCCAAGCAAAGTCAAGGGTTTAAAAGCTACTTGGACAAGTCCTATGTGAACATATTTATATTTTTACAGAAAAGGGTATAAGTCTTCAACATGCAACAAGCACGTCTGTCAACGATTTACTGAGGATAAAAGTCACAACGCCATAACACGGCTAAAGGCAAAGTCCTAAACGCGACTTGGGTGACGTTCCACTTATTCAAGTATCAAGCTTAAACTTTTCTCATTTAATAAAATGGCATGGATAATTTAAAGGCATATTATGCGTGAGGTTATGAGACGCATAAAAGATCAAATTTGATATTAAGTTGAGGTATTTTCAGGTTTAAAATTGATATGAATTCATTTTTATTTTGATATGATTACATTTTAATTGATATGAATAAATTATGGGAAAAAAAGGATGATGTGTATCTTCAAGTTTATTTATTGCTAAAGTTGGCTCTATTTTTGCTCCTTGTTACTGCAATTGTTGGAAGGACATTTTTAATTATGAATATCGTGAACAATGAATTTCGTAATCAAATGGGAGATGAATGAATGAATGACTGTTTATTAACTTACATTGAGCGTGATATTTTTGTAACTATTAAAAATGAAGTTATCATGCAATAATTTCAAGCAACATTTCAACTAATTAAATCTCGAAAAATGTTATTATAAATAATATTTGAGAATTATTTAATTGTGTTTCATGTTATTAAATTTTTATTCTCAAGAGTTTTTTTTTTCAATTTTAACCCCATTAAATTATAAAGCTGGATCCGCCCATGTATATATGAACCGAGAGAGCATCAAATAAGTTCAAGTTCAAGATGCCATAAAATACCCACTGACAACAAGTAATAGGGGCCACCCACATCAGGTTTTGACCTATTAATCTGTTCGCAAGATCAAAAAACTCCTCATAGTGAAATAAATAAATAATGTCATAAATTTATTATTAACATTAAAAGCCAAACGTTTGACCTGATTCAACTCACTAATATTACTAATACATTTAACAAATGTGCAATCACTTTAATTTAGTTATAAATTTTATGATTCATGAATCCATTGCATTTATAATATTCGATTAATTTTCTACATTTGAAGTTCCAAAATTCAGTCGTGATGTAAATTTATATTAAGTTTCAAAATAATACCTTCTACTTCTTAGTATTTTTCAAGTAATTTATAATACTAGCTATTACATTAAATAAAAATATAATTTAACGTCACTTTTCAATTTTAGAATTTTCTAAATTAATTTAAAAAAATTAAATAAAACTATTTGTCAGAATGAAAGGAATTGTACACAAATCTAAACGCTAAAATCTAACTAACAAAGTCTAAAAAACAACGCGTTTGCCCAGAGCATATAACAAATTGATTACTCATAAAGTCAAAATAGAAACCTTTTTCTTTAGATTAAAGGTAAGTATTCTGAGGGTTTTCTTGTGGAGAATTAGGGGAATTTTTTTTTAAAATATTTTGTAACGTCTGCTAAATTTTGATGACAAAAACAGAGCTCTTTATCATTAACTTACCACATTTGGTCAACTAAAGGTTGACTTAATTGTTGGTTTATTGTATTAGGCGTGACATTTTGTATTAACCAAAGGAACAATCGTTACAAATCTAAGGTGAGAGATTATGACTTTGGGATTATAATTGTTTTTAAGAATATAATTGGTATCCACTAGATGTTACGATTGATTTTTTTTATTATCTATTATTATTTTTGAAAAGATTGCTATTTTAATTATTTGTATTGTAATATTTTTATCGTTTGTAACAGTTTATAATTTTAATATATTTCTGTTCATTAAATTGTTTGATAAAAAAAAGGGTCCTTTACATAAGTATACAACAAATAGAAAGTAATTACAAGAAAAGTGCATCAATTAAATAATTACAAAAAGAGTGTAACTAAGACTCATATTACAAAAATAGTACAATTCACATTAATAAAAAAACCTAAAATCAAGGACAACTAACTACCATAATTAATAATTCAAATATTTTGTCTCTAACAACAATTTCAAATCTATATTTCAAAATTCAAATCAAAATGAGAAAATTAAAAATAAAAAATTACGAAGGAGCTAATGTTCATCATCCTCCTCTCTCGCCGCCACCGCTGCCGCCATTGCCACCACCACCGGCAACATCATCACATCTAAAATAAATTAGTAACCTAATAAAACTAAATTGGTTACCTTATCGGAAGGTTTAGTAACCAACTGCATAAATTTTGGTTACCAACTGCATCACATTCAAAATAAATTAGTAAGCTAATAAAACTGAATTGGTTACCTTATCAAATGATTTGGTAACCAACTACATGAAATTTGGTTACCAACTGCATCACATCTAAAGTAAATTAGTAAGCTAATAAAACTGAATTGGTTACCTTATCAAATGATTTGGTAACCAACTACATGAAATTTGGTTACCAACTACATCACATCTAAAATAAATTAGTAACCTAATAAAACTGAATTGGTTACCTTCATACCAAGGTAACCAACCCTTCATACCAATGTAAGCAAACCTTCATAATAAGGTAATCAAACCTTCATAACAAGGAAACTTTTATATTAAGGTTCGGTTACCTTGTTATGAAGGTTTAGTTACCTTGGTATGCCTATTTGGTTACCAACATATTAAGGTTTGATTACTGGTGGAATTAGAGAACGGACCGGTGGTGGAGGGGAAGCAACGGGTGGTGGAAGGGCCTCCATCGCGGCCAGTGGCGGGGCCTCCACCGATGACCACCTTGGATCGATCTGGGGGAGGAGGAGAAAGGGTGCGGGAGGAGGCGGAGGAAGAGGAAGGGGAGGGGAGGCGGAGGGGAGGGGAGGTGGAGGGGGGGGGGGGTGGGGTGGGGTGGGATTAGGAGGAGAAAGGGAAGCGGGAGGAGGAGAAAGGGGGCGGGAGGAGGGGGATGGCGGTGGGAGGCGGAGGGAGGTGGTGGGCGTGGGCGGGGTAGGAGAAGGGAGGCGGAGGAAGGGGAAGGAGAGGGTGTAGGGCATGGGCGGGGGCGGGGGCGGGGGCGGGGGCGGGAGGAGTAGTGGCAGTGGCGAGGGTGGGGCGGCTGCCGGTGGAGCAGTGGCGGGGGGCGAAGGTGAGGAAGAAGACTGCGACTACGGCAGAGGAGGAAGAAGGCGACGACCGAAGAGAAAGAAGAAGGCGGTTACTCCATTGATTCGTTAGATAAGAATATGGAGGTTGATGAGAGAAAGATAAAATTTAAATCCCTACAAACATGGCCATTATCAATAACTCATTAAATCAGTCAACTAAATATAAGGGATAAGATTGCACTCTTTTTGTAATTAAATATTGCATATGCACTCTTTTTATAATTATTTTGTTTGTGCACTTTTTTTGTAATATTTTAGTAAATTGTACTATTATATGTAATTGTTCCTAAAAAAAAGTATAAAACCCATAAGAAACAACCGCAAACAATTTTAACTTAAACATACCAAACTAATACGAAGCCGCATAAGAAACAGCTAGCCCAAAACAATTTAATAGCAACCGAGCCCATATACCTATCTCATGATACTCTTAGTTTGAATGTATTAACTAGAATACAAAATTGACCAAATCCATTGATGGCTGAAAATGAATTTGAGTGGTTCGAAACTCAATTTAAGATTGACTCAAAAATTTCGAGGGAGACTTAAATTTGATACATAAATTTTGTTTTCCTGTTACTAACTATGCAGGAGGACAAAAGCGTCTTTTTCACACTCTAGAGATAACCCTGGAGAACCACAATATCAAATTCAACTCCGGAGATAGCCCCGGGAGATCCAGTTTCCAACCCCGGAGATAACCCCAAAAAATCAGTTTTCAACCCCGGAGATAACCCCGGGAAAATCATTTTAACCTCGGAGATAACCTTGGAGGATCAAGTTCAAAGCCTGGAGATAACCCCAGGAGGTCAAGCCAACCTCAGAGATAACCCTGAGGACATTCAAAATCAACATCAAGTCAACCTCAGAGATAACCTTGAGAAAAGACTACTACAACTGCGCGAAAATCGGAGATAACCCCGGGAGGGGCAAAATGGTCATTTTTCTAACTCAATTTCAAATCAAATCAAATCAACACATGTCAACTCAAATTGCTTCAATAGAAGTCCCACAAGAACCATATCTTAACTTCCGAGCGCAAACTACGCAAAACGGCTCAACGGATTGCCTAACTGAAACCCAGAAATGCCATTTTGGTCATGGACCCATCTTCTTGGAATCAAAAAAGGACAAATCCTATATCATTGCGTAGCTCTCGAAAAGAGCTTTCCAAAATGGTATGGCACGCTTCCATCGGACTCCCGGATTGAAAGTTATGAAGGTTCGAGCGAACAACGCGTTGTCCGAGTGCATGTACGACGAGACAGCGGGACCCACATTTCCCGGGGCACCCCGGAAAGCCGCAGGTACCTGCGGCTTCCCCCCTCTATAAATAGAGGGCTTGTGGTAGCTATTTTTGCAAGAGAAAAGGCGAGAAAGCCCTATCTAAGTTGCTCTATACACACCCTAAACTGAGTGCTTTCTCATTTTAAACACTTGTAAGCTCATATATAGATACTTTTCTGTAAGACCCCAAATTATTATTAAATGAAATTTAAATTCCGTCTATTTATTATTTTGAAATAGTAAGGGTTAAATTGATTAACGAGGTTAGTTATGGGTAAAATGCGCAAATGTTTCAAATAAGCAGGTGGTTATAAAATATTAATTGTTGTCGGGGAATATTCGTTTGGTCGTGGAATATTCTTTCTGTCGGGGAATATTCGTACGACGGCGCAGTCTTTTGTGGGCCCCATAACGGAAAGCGATTGGATGAAGAAAACGACAAGTATAAGTTGTTTATAAATAACGGCGTAGTTGTTACCGTTAAAACTGTTGGAATACCCGGTGGTTAAAACACAGTAATACGCGTTGTTGCACAGTAGCACACAGTATTGCACCAATTATTGATTCTTACGTAAGAAGGCACTACTCAATAATGGTTACAGTAATTACTGTTCAGTATTTTATTTTATTGATTCAATAATTGCTGCGTTGATATTTTATATTACTGTTGTTTCAATAATTGTCACTACACAGTATTTCCCATTATCAGATCAATAATTCATATTATTTGAATAATATTATTAGATAACATTATTGGCAATGTCTAAAAAGTTCTGTCTAAGGAGAGGTTTGGTCATCTAATTGCGCGCCAGTAAGGAGAAATCCTTATTGGAAAGCCCCCTCTTTCCTGGAAATTGCCTGGTTGCCAGTACTGTGATTCTGTAATATTATTTGTGAATAATTAATTATTGATTTATATGATGAGAAAAATATTAATTTTATGTGGATATAGATGGAGAAAATTTTTAAGTGACAATTATTAAAAAAAATGATATTTTATCGTTTCTGATAAAATAATTTATTTAATAATATAATAATGGTGATAGTTTTACAATGAATGTGGGATATATGAGTATATGAGGAGGAAGAGTATTTTTTTTGTATTAAATGATTAACACATGTTTTGTGTGTCGGTAGACCCCATTTCTTGACTGAAATTTGATTATAGCCTGTAAAATCGCCCGTTTATGGATTTCGGTCAACTTCTGTTTGGAATTTGGAAAAACTTTCTTCTGCAAAGTTGTAGAGAATTGAATTTCCTATAAAAAATCGCGAGATTTGAATTTTCTGATAAAAGAGTTATTTTCTATGAATTATTAAAGTTTTAGAAAATAAAATGATTTTTATTAATTATGGGTGGGACCCACATTTATTCTAACACATGTGGGCTGCTAATTTGGGTCAAGGATGGTTGGTGGCTGAATTGGCATGCGTAGAAATGAGTTTTGTAATTATAATATTTTATTATTTAGTCTCCTTTGGCGTTCTAGCATTTTTCTATAAATAGGTGCTTAAGTTAGAATTAAAAATCACACCAGAAACAAGTTTTCTCTCTTTCTCTCTCTAGATTATTGAGTGTATTTTGTGAGTATTTAGATACTTTGAGAGTTTCTATTCATCAGAGCAAGTTTCTTTCAGCCTTATACCGATATTCCGACCAGAAGTACTGTCTTTACGAGGTAAGGGATGTTATTTTATTCGAAAATGATATTATTTCTTCAATATCATTATGCCGAAATATTGGTTAGAAATTTTTATCAAATTTGGAACTTTTTACGTCGGAGTTACTATTCAGGAGTTACTATTCATGAGTTACTATTCACGAGTTACTATTCACCGAAAATGAAATTTTCTTCTTTTCGTCCAAAATATCTATTCTGGGTACTAGCTTTGATTGTATCCATATTTTGATCATTCTTGAATTTTACTTCACTATGAATAATTATAAGGTATTTTTGGACATGGATAAATCGAAATACGAATCCTTAATATTTGTTATTTTGTTTCACTGGATTCGTTTTCTTTAAGATATTTTTTCATCATCCTCAGTCCTAAATGATGATATTACTGAATATCTTTGGCCTGTAGAGCAAAGATGAATGATTAACTAATGAATATCTTTGGCCCGTAGTGCAAAGATGAACAGGTGTTGAGATGAACATGACCGACTGGTGATACAAATGAATATCTTTGGCCTGTAGTGCAAAGATGAATATTTGATTAAAGATGGCTATTGATTATTGTTACAGGGATAAAATATTGATGATGGATTTTTAAATCTTAGAAGATAGTAGAACTCATTCTCTACTTGACTCTTCTAATGGTTTGCTGTTTCCGCTGCAGTTATTGATTTAAAACTTGTTGTCTATTGTATTCTATTAGATTTTTCCCTGTTGAAGACTAACGATAATTTGTTCTGTATTATCTTAGTCATAATGTTCTTTACTGGGCTAGTTGAGCTCACCCTTTCCCTTTTTGTTCTATTTTTCTCAGGAGGCGAGAATGTAGCGAGTACTAGTTGGGGTATGGAATGATGGTTCTAGAAGTTATTTTAGTAGTCCTCACCATTTTTGTGAAATAATGTATCAATAATTATGATGAGGACTTATTTGAGTGTGGATATTGTCTAGATGACAATATTTATATTTAAACTCACACTTCTTATGTTGTAACAGTAAAGATGTAGTTGTTTCTGTACCATGTATTTTGGCGACTCAGAATGGGTGTTATATACCTATTTTGGGGGCGTCATAAAGATTGAAAAATTATATTCAAATTCAACTATGAATTCGATTAACTAAAAAAATTTAGAGTAGAATCTGAGTAAGTTACTTTTCGACTCGACTCGGGATCATTTTAGATTATATATAATTGATCTTGCAGAGAATAAATTATATAAGAATTGTCGATAAAAATACTATTTTATACCATCTAATATCTATGTCATATGAGTAATTTAAGAAAAAAATTATGGATTAAATGGTATTAATATCAATATCAATATGTCAAATTCTGAGTCAGAAATAAATCTTGGGTCAAATTTTAAGTCTGAATCGAATCAAACCAAATCTATCAAAATAAGGCCTTAAATTATTAGCTCAATAGTATCTTCTTGAGTCATCGTAGAACATCTCTAATAGTCTCTTCAACCACTTTGAGATACTCAAATAGGTGAGCCACATCACAAAAATCCTCTCCAATAGCCTCTTCAAACTGCCACGTAGGTCAATAAATATTTTTCTCACTCTTTAAATCTGCAACCTCCTTCTCACTCTTCAAATCTACAATTAAAGGCTAAAAACATTTATTACACTTGATGGATTTGATGTATATCTCATTAAATTGAAGAGACTGATGAGTCGCAAAATATGAAAGTAGCAAATAGTGCTCTTCAAATTGCCACGTAGGTCAACAAACATCAATTTGAAGAGTTTATTTTGCTACTATTCTTGAAGATACTCTTAGCCCACCACAAGCTCATCCAAAAAGTTATGACAGAAGGTACTATTGGTAACAACTTAATTTTTTATACATAGATAATTTTTTATCATATCTTTTGATGTGAGACTAGGGTATTACAAACTCCCCCACTGAAATTTCTAACGTCCCCGCCAGCATCGATCACACACACGGTCCCCAGATCTTTGTCTCTCTAGTCATTGTGGGATAATACCGAATGTGGGATAATATCACCAGCCTTTGTGTCCCCATTCCATCAACCCGATCGAATAACCCGACTCGAGCTTTCGAGAGTCGGCTCTGATACCAAATTAAGTAACCAACTCATCTAAAAGTTTAAGCTGTTAGATGGAGAGCTCAACAATGTATATCATGTTAACAATTAACATTCCCAATATGTTTAGTTAAACAATTTTATCATAATAAATAATAATTATATAGTATGTAAATATAATTTAAATTCTTTAATCTTCTCTTAAATTACTTGCATGAAATATATTCACTAGATTGTATAAATTGATAAATTTAAGACTATCCTTATGTTGACTTAGTCATATTCTAGCCTTATGTTTTGATGATGAAATGTTCAAGTACTAAATTGTTTTATGTTGTTTCAGGTATTTGTTGATAAAAGAATATTGATGGAATCTTCATGTGAAGGAAGAAAGTTTTTCTCTTTACTAGGAAAACAAATGTAAGGTCAATTGCATAATAATTGATTTTTCATTTAAAGGCTCAAGGACATATTATTGCATTATATCTTGTTATATGTCTTAAATGAAAAATATTTTTTTTCTACGAAAACAGTTTTCTACAAAAAGATAAGATTAATATATCATTATTTATTTACAGTATGATATATAAAATGCATTAGTTTGTTTGCTAAAAAGGAAGATAGCATTTTTATTATATGTGCATGGTTGAAAAAGTTATTGATATCTCTTGAACATTATGCTACACGTGGATATATGAGAATCAAAAGTAGCTATCTATTTGATATGGTGGTTGTGCGGTTTTCAAGGGAAAGTTATCATGATTATCTTGGAACTTTAAAAGCTCTTGAATCTTGGAAAAGAAGTATGTTGTCTCACGTCATCTTTTTGTTACTACACCAAAGATTGAGTCAAAGTGGTTAGTGTCTTTATTTTAAAAGAGTCCAACGTATTTTTAAAGTATTATAACTGAAGAGGTAGTTGAGTTTATTTCTCAACAAAACTCCTATTCGTTGCTTATCTCTTTGACAAAATTACAGTGTTAATTTCTTGGACTCTTTGTGCAACGGTAATTTTATTTGATTATAAAAAGACGCAAGACATACATGAAACACACAACTCAAAAATTATAATTGCACTTATTATTGTTATTGAGCAAATTGATTTACTAAGTGTAATTCTTGAGAAGCTAAGCAGTTTAATTTCTGGTATTATTTGAGGTGATATTCGGTAAGAAATTAATTGCTTATTTTGTGCTACTTGATTATTGCATATAGTTGAGTCTTTAATTGTTAAATTGATTATTCTTGTATTGATCATAGACCTCTATATTGTATTGATTTTTCTATTGTTAGACTAAGTGTAGTCTAAAGGTTTTAATCCTGGTGGACTAGAAAAGTAGTTTACAAACAGGTTCAAGGAAGCAAATGTGCTTGAAGGGTGCATAGGTGCACAAGGAGCAAGAGAGCTCAAGAAAAATTAATTGTTAATTAAATTTTTTTTAGAATCTGTTTTGTAATCTGTATTTATTTATAAAGAAATAAATAAAGTGAGTCTCCAATACTAGTTGGGATTAGACGTGGACTAGGCTATTATCATAGAGGGTAATAGTTGAACCACGTAAAAATCTTGGTGTTTATTTTATTATTTGCTTTACTTTAAAATCAGATAAGTTACTTAATTATCTTAATTTGACTACTTCCATTATAATTCTTTAAACATCAAGTGTTTTACTTAATAGGCTATATTAATTCAGTAAACTGATTTCAATCATTATAATAGCCTGAAATTAATAGTTTTTCAAAAGTTGGTCATAGATTGCTCCTACACTTATTCAACCCCCCTTCTAAGTGTGCCTAGTTAAATTTCATTTGGTATCAGAGCTTGGCTCTACTTATCTTGGTCTTAAAGGTGACTTGTAGGGAAAGATTCTGACATGGCACAGTTTGGAAACAACAATCAAGAAGGTCAATCAACCAATAGACCTCCTTTGCTGTTTGGAACAGAAAAATACAACTTCTGGAAATTCCAAATGAGGATCTATCTCAAAAGAGATCCTTGGGAATGGTGGGTTGTGGAGAATGGACCAGTTGTTCCACGAAGAGATGATGGGACACAAAGATTCTGCTAGAAATGGATTCAACCGAAATCTACATGGTCTCATATGATTCAAAGGCTATGAACACACTTCTCAGCGGCATGGTACAATCCGAGATAGATAAAGTCTCTTCATGCAACACAGCCAAAGAGATGTGGGATACTTTAGTGGTAAGTCATGAAGGTACTTCCAAAGTACGAGAAGTCAAGCTAAGCATGCTTATGCACGATTATAAAATGTTTAAGCACGAAAAAGATGAAACCATCAAGCTAGCTCAAGCAAGATTTCTAGTCCTTAAAAACTCCTTGAAATTGCTGGACAAGACTATTCCTCAAAGTGAGATCAACCGTAAGTTACTTCGGGCTATGCCCAAAAGGTTTGCTTCTAAAATCACTACTCTTCAAGATTCTGCAACTATTTGTTTCATGGATACTTTAACTTTGTTTGGTGAATTAGAAGAATATGAACATCAGTTAAAAAGATATGATGATGAGGAGGAAACTCCTCGAAGAAAAGTCTTAGCTCTTACTGCAGATAATGAGGAAGAACTTGATGATAACTCCGATGAAGAAATAACAATGATGTCAAGGAAACTCAAGGGGTTACTACAAAGGAAAAATAAGAGGAGAAATACTTTCAATTCAAACAAAGTCAAAGGAAAACAAACTGAAGAGACGTGCTTTGAATGTGGACGTCCTGGTCACTTCAAGAAAGACTGTTTTCAATTAAAGAATAAAGGGAAGACAAGCTTCAAAGACAACAAGAAGAACAAAGCCTTTATTACTTGGAGTGATGAAGAATCCGAAGTAGAGATCGATGCTAAAGATGAGATAGCACAAGTATGCTTCGTAGGAATTGAAGGTGAATCTAATCAGGTATCTCTTAATGAACTAAACTCTTTAGAACAAGAAAATAAGAAATTAAGAGAAAAGAATGCAAGCTTAAAAGGATTAGTTAATACACTAATGGATGAAGTAGATTCACTAATAGATGAAAAGAAAGAAATTGAAAAGGAATCTACATGTAAAGAAGAAAAGGTTTTGATTGCAAAAAGTGATTATTTAGACAATTATAATAAAATACTTTTCAATAAGGTAAAATTCTTAAATAATGAAGTTCAAAAATTGACTAATGAGTTAAAAATGAGAGATGTGTATATTGATACATTTAGTGATAAATCTCCTATTAAAACATTTCCTAATAATGAACTTCAAAAAGAAATAGACTCACTAAAATCATCTCTTGCTAAATTTGTTCAAGGTGAAGAAAACCTAAATGTCATATTACGTAAACAAAAACCTAGTTTTGAAAGACAAGGAATTGGTTATGATTCTATGCATAAAAAGAGTAATATCAAAATGTTAAAATCAAAGTCACGTTTTAGTTTAAATTATTGCTCACCTTTCACAACTTGTAAACATTGTGGTATTAAAGGTCATTTAGATATAAATTGTTTTAAGAAACGAAACAATATTAAAAAGGTATGGATTAAAAAGTGTGATTTACTTGATACTAACATAAGTGGACCCAAAAAGATATGGGTACCTAAATGATAAATTATTGTTTCTTGATAGGTATGTTTAAAGGCAAGAGTTCCATCTCAAAAATAGATTCTTGATAGTGAATGCTCTCGTCACATGACTGGTGATAAATCAAAGTTTATAGAACTAAGTGTCAAGAAGAAGAATGGAACTGTCACTTTTGGAGACAATAAAACCTGCGAAATAATCGAAAAAGGTAAAATCGGCAACGGCAAGGTAAGTATAAATAATGTTTACCTTGTTAACGGTCTAGAATTTAATTTAATTAGTATCAGTCAATTAATGGATAATGGCCATCAAGTTAATTTTGAAAAAGATAAATGCACAATATTTCATGGTACTAACAATACTACTCTAGTTGCACGAAGAGAAGGAAATATATATACTATTGATTTTGAGCAACATGATGAAGAACTATGTCTTACTTCAGTACAAGATGAAGCTTATCTATGGCATAAAAGGATGGGGCATGTTCACATGGACTTAATTAAGAAATTATCCTCAAAGAATCTCGTCAAAGGGTTGCCAAAAATCAGGTTTGAAAAGAAAGAAATATGCATTCCTTGTCAACTGGGAAAACAAGTAAGAACTTCTTTTACAACAAAGAATAGAGTATCAACCTCCTCTCCCTTGCAATTACTTCATCTTGATTTATTTGGACCGAAAAGACATTCTAGTATTAATGGTAAATTTTATGCATTTGTAATAGTTGATGATTTTTCAAGATACACATGTGTATTATTTTTAAGAACTAAGGATGAAGCATTTAAAGAGTTTGAAAAATTAATAAGGAATCTTGAAACCAAGTATAGTTACAAACTCATTAGAATTAGAAGTGATCATGGTACTGAATTTTAAAAAGATTTTATAACCTTTTGTGATCAAAGAGGTATTAGCCATGAATTTTCAGCACCAAGGACCCCTCAACAAAATGGGGTGGTGGAAAGGAAGAATTGGACTCTACAAGAGACAGCAAGAACTCTACTACAAGAAAGTAAGCTTCCAAAGAAATTTTGGGCCGAAGTAGTAAGTACATCATGTTATGTTTTAAATAGAGTACTCATTCGTCCTATTATTTTGAAAACACCATATGAGCTTTTGAATAATAAAATTCCAAACATAAGTTATTTCAAAATATTTGGTTCTAAATGTTTTATCTTAAATACAAGTGATAATTTTGGAAAATTTGATGCTAAGTCATATGAAGGAATATTTATTGGCTATTCTCAAAATAGTAAGGCTTATCGTATCTTCAATATTAGAAAGTCATGTGTAGAAGAATCGGTTCATATCACTTTCAATGAGACTAACAATGATCTTCCAAAAGAAAGTGAAGATGATGCAGGAAATTTGGAGACAGTCACAATTTCAGCAAACCGAAACGAACAAAACAGGAGACCGAATGAACAATTTCAGCAAACTGAAATAGATGAACAGGATGAGCGTGAACCTGAAAATTTACAGGATGCTGAAGATGAGTCTAATGATCAAGAAGAAGTTATGCATAATATCCAAATGCCAAGAACAGCTAGATACATCAAGAATCATCCTCCAGAAAATATCATTGGAGATATCAACAAAGGTATAACCACACGAAGAGGTTTACAAAATCACTGTGCATTCTCTGTATTTTTGTCACAGGTTGAGCCAAAGAATGCAAAGGATGCTATACTTGATGAGAACTGGCTATTGGCAATGCAAGAAGAACTTCAACAATTTGAGAGATCTCAAGTGTGGGAACTCATATCTCCTCCAAAAGATGTTTCCATCATTGGTACTAAATGGGTGTTCAAGAACAAGCTTGATGAGCACGGAACAATCATTCGTAACAAAGCAAGGCTAGTAGCTCAAGGATATAACCAACAAGAGGGAATCGACTATGAAGAAACCTATGCACCAGTGGCAAGGTTGGAATCAATTCGAATTCTGTTAGCTTTTGCATGCTACAAGAAGTTTACACTATACCAAATGGATGTAAAGAGCGCCTTTCTAAATGGATACATCAATGAAGAGGTATATGTCAAACAACCTCCTGGATTCGAGCATGAAAAGTATCCTAATCATGTGTACAAGCTAAAGAAAGCTCTTTATGGCTTGAAATAAGCTCCAAGAGCTTGGTACGAAAGATTGAGTAAGTATCTCTTATCAAATGGGTTTGTTAGAGGTAAGATAGATTCTACATTGTTTATTAAGCATAAAAATGTCGATATTATTATTGTTCAAATATATGTAGATGATATAATATTTGGTGCTACTAATGATTTTCTTTGTGAGTGGTTTTCCAAGTGCATGCATAAAGAATTTGACATGAGCTTGATGGGAGAGCTTAATTACTTATTGGGACTACAAATCAAGCAAACAAAGGAAGGAATTTATATCCATCAAACCAAATATACAAAAGAACTACTCAAGAGATTTGGCTTTGAAGGATCTAACTCAAAAGGTACACCAATGAGCACATCAATAAAGCTCACCACTGATGAGAAAGGTATTGATGTTGATATAATAAAATATCGAGGTATGATTGAATGCTTACTATATTTAACCGTTTCTAGACCCGATATAATGTATAGTGTTTGTCTGTGTGCAAGATTTTAGGCTAAACCAAAAGAATCTCACTTAAATGTTGTTAAAAGGATTTTGAAATATTTAAGTGGTACAATAAATTTAGGGTTGTTTTATCCAATTTTCAATCATTTTGAACTAATTGGCTATTCAGATGCTGACTATGCAGGATGTCAAATTGATAGAAAAAGTACGAGTGGTGCTTGTACTTTCTTGGGACAAAGTCTCGTTTCATGGCATAGTAAAAAGCAAACTTCAGTAGCTCTTTCAACTACTGAGGGAGAATACCTAGCTGCAGGAAGTTGTTGTTCTCAGATATTATGGATGCGACAAACTTTATGTGATTTTGATATATTATGTGATTGTGTGCCTATTTATTGTGATAATTTAAGTGCTATAGATATATCTAAAAATTCTGTGTTACATTCACGTACAAAACATATAGAAGTAAAGCATCATTTTTTACGTGATAATGTGTCCAAAGGTTTTATAAAATTAATTTTTATTCCTACTGAAAATCAAATTGCAGATATTTTTACTAAACCATTGAGTGAAGATAGATTTTGCATGTTACGTAGAGAACTTGGGATGTGTATGTCATGATTTTAAAATCTGTATTAAAGTTATTCTAGTTTGCAATTATATCATATTAATTAATAAAATCTAGGATAATTAATAATATGATTTTATTTCGGCCGCCCACTTAACTCCTGAATTCATGCACACGTTAATCAAGGAGTCTATCATAATTTTTTTAAAACTAAAAAGACCGGATGGAAAAAGGTGTCTCGAGAGACGTAAGTATACTTGAGTGTTATCTATTAAGTATTTTTGAAAATCGCAAAGGCTCGATAGACGAAGGGTTTCTTGGGAGTCGTATACGTACGCATCTTTCATAATGATTTTGAAAATCAAAAAGTCACAATGGCTAAGTTCAGTGAAAGACGTAAGTATGTGGGAGACTGAGAGTGTACGCATTAGGTTTGTTTTAAATATTCTTCTGTATACATTACTCCTCATCCTCTCAAACTCTCTCTAACTTTGTGTTTATTTCAGTCTCTTTTTTTTCTTAAACCTTTATCCGTTCTCATCTTACCTATGAAGATCATGAGAACTAGAACACATAAACGCTCGATGAGGGATTTCGACGACGAACAGACCGCAGTTCCTCCTAACTCTACTGCCGGACCATCTCGCCAGAAAAGGAAACTGAAGAAGGTTGTGTCTTCAGAGACGGAGTACATGGACTCTTCGTCTTCTGAGGAGTCTACTTTCAGTCCATCCTTGCCTAAACCTACTAGACCTTCTCGGCAACGTCAGCCAACGACTCCATCCTTTAAGCCAGAGGTTACCCCTCCTCCAGTTTCGGTAAACCCTAATCTCTCATCTAATCTTCCTGACAACTTCTTTCGAACTAATGCGTATGAGGTACGTTTTAAAACAGTCATCTTTCCAAAACAAATTTGTTTATGAAAAGTCTGTTGATCAGATTTGTTTTCAACAATCTCCTTTGAGACCACTGTTTGAGTCTTGTGGTTTTTCGTCAATGCTTTTTCCTCCGTCTGTGGCATATCCTAGACTTGTCCAACAATTTTGTACAAATCTAGAGAGTCATGGGGATTTTTATACATCTTTTGTCAAAGGGAAGTCTTTATATTTTACAGTCATCGATTTTGGTAGTATTTTAAATATCCCATCTTCGGGTGTGTGTCCTTTTACAAAGAAAGGTGGTGTTCATTTTCCTTTTACTCCTTTGGAACAGTTACAAATTGTTATGAACAATTCAGTGTTAAGTGATGTTTTTACTCCAAAAACTGTTGATGCTTCTCCTATTTCTTGTGTCCTTCATCAACTTGTTAGATACAATCTGTTGCCTCGTTTAGGTGGAGGAGCTGATTTTACCTATCAGGATTTGATTATTGTTGCTTTGATTTTAAGAGGTGTTTCTTTTAATTTGTCTCAACTGATGCTTCATCATATGACCACATGTTTGCGAAAAACAAAGATGTGTTTGTCGTACAGTGCTACTCTTACTACTTTGTTTAGTCATTTTAAAATTTCTTTTGAAAATGAAAACTCTGTTTCGGTCAGTGATTCTATCAGCGTTACTTCTTTGAAAATGTCACGTATTATGTTACTTGATGGTTTGTTTGTTCGTGTTCCTTCTAAAACTCCTACTCCACCAATCTCTATTCCATCCTCTCATGTTCTGCCTCCAACCCAATCTTCTCCTGAAATTATGGATATGTTGAAAGTTATTCTTAGTAATCAAGAGAAAATGCAAATTGAAATGTCTGCTCTTCATAACCGTATGTCTTTATTGGAAAAAGGTAAGTTGCCATTGGGTGCACCTGAAATCAATAAACTCTATCATAACATTGAAGATGAGTTTATCGATTTGCAAGCCGGTTTTGTGGTACAAACAACTGCCTTGACTGAGTTGATGCAACGTCGACTTGTCAGTTGAGCCAGGAAATTAAGTTTATTAGTAATCAGGTTGGGGAGTTAGCTGAATTTATGGCTCTGAGGTTTAATGATGTTGGTTCTAAACTCCATATGCAGCGTAAACACTCCACTGTTCTGGAGTGGGTGCATTGCAACTGGTTGGCTGAGTACCAAGGAGAATTTCTAGATGTACCTCTACCACCTGCAACTGTTATTCCCAGACCTCCCCAATTTGCTGCTGATTTTAGCATTGCTAAGAAAGTTCATCATGCAAACCACCGCCCCTACTTCACTCAGCGTGAAGCCCAGCGTGCAGCCGTGGTAGAGCTTGACGAATGACCATCCTTTTTGGTTGATGACAAAAGGGGATAATTTCGAAAATTATTGGGGGTTATTTTTAAAGACTGAAATTTTATGTTGGTTTGGTGTGTTTCACCAAAAAGACTTATGTTTAATTTGGGATTTGATATTTGTTTGATATATTTGCAGTAAATATCTTGATAGTTGATGAACTAACACTTACTGCAGGTAACAGGATTGTTTTGAAATGTTTACACATTTCAGGGTTTTGTAACTTTATTGAAAATCGTATTTCAGTATCCTGAATTGATAATATTGTATGGATTTAGGGGGAGCTAATTATGTTATGTATATATTCAGGGGGAGTTTTTGAGAGTTAAACAATTTTGGGTTGTCATCATCAAAAAGGGGGAGAATGTTGACTTAGTCATATTCTAGCCTTAGGTTTTGATGATGAAATGTTCAAGTACTAAATTGTTTTATGATGTTTCAGGTATTTGTTGATAAAAGAATATTGATGGAATCTTCATGTGAAGGAAGAAAGTTTTTCTCTTTACTAGGAAAACAAATGTAATGTCAATTGCATAATAATTGATTTTTCATTTAAAGGCTCAAGGACATATTATTGCATTATATCTTGTTATATGTCTTAAATGAAAAATATTTTTTTTCTACGAAAACAGTTTTCTACAAAAAGATAAGATTAATATATCATTATTTGTTTACAATATGATATATAAAATGCATTAGTATGTTTGCTAAAAAGGAAGATAGCATTTTTATTATATGTGCATGGTTGAAAAAGTTATTGATATCTCTTGAACATTATGCTACACATGGATATATGAGAATCAAAAGTAGCTATCTATTTGATATGGTGGTTGTGCGATTTTCAAGGGAAAGTTATCATGATTATCTTGGAACTTTAAAAGCTCTTGAATCTTGGAAAAGAAGTATGTTGTCTCACGTCATCTTTTTGTTACTACACCAAAGATTGAGTCAAAGTGGTTAATGTCTTTATTTTAAAAGAGTCCAACGTATTTTTAAAATATTATAACTGAAGAGGTAGTTGAGTTTATTTCTCAACAAAACTCCTATTCGTTGCTTATCTCTTTGACAAAATTACAGTGTTAATTTCTTGGACTCTTTGTGCAACGATAATTTTATTTGATTATAAAAAGACGCAAGACATACATGAAACACATAACTCAAAAATTATAATTGCACTTATTATTGTTATTGAGCAAATTGATTTACTGAGTGTAATTCTTGAGAAGCTAAGCAGTTTAATTTCTGGTATTATTTGAGGTGATATTCGATAAGAAATTATTTGCTTATTTTGTGTTACTTGATTATTGCATATAGTTGAGCCTTTAATTGTTAAATTGATTATTCTTGCATTGATCATAGACCTCTATATTGTATTTATTTTTCTATTGTTAGACTAAGTATAGTCTAAAGGTTTTAATCCTGGTGGATTAGAAAAGTAGTTTACAAACAGGTTCAAGGAAGCAAATGTGCTTGAAGGGTGCATAGGTGCACAAGGAGCAAGAGAGCTCAAGGAAAATTAATTGTTAATTAATTTTTTGTTAGAATCTGTTTTGTAATCTGTATTTATTTATAAAGAAATAAATAAAGTGAGTCTCCAATACTAGTTGGTATTGGGCGTGGACTAGGCTATTATCATAGAGGGTAATAGTTGAACCACGTAAAAATCTTGGTGTTTATTTTATTATTTGCTTTACTTTAAAATCACATAAGTTACTTAATTATCTTAATTTGACTACTTGTATTATAATTCTTTAAACATCAAGTGTTTTACTTAATAGGCTATATTAATTCAGTAAACTGATTTCAATCATTATAATAGCCTAAAATTAATAGTTTTTCAAAAGTTGGTCATAGATTGCTCATACACTTATTCAACCCCCCTTCTAAGTGTGCATAGTTAAATTTCACCTTATATGATTTATTTTCTAAGATAACTAGAGCACATCCAATAACTAAAAATAATGCAAGAGTTTTAAATAATTTTGAGATACCTTCCCCTTTTTTCTTCTCTTTTTTTTTTCTAGTTAATAATCTTAATCTCCATTTTAGGGAAGTGGTTAACATGAAGTTAACTTTAGTTAATTGACCAATATAGTGTCGACACACAGACAAGAGGTGATCTAACTCTCTGCGTGTCAGCACTGTATTGATCAATTGATCAACTTACCATGAAGTTAACTTCATGTTAACCAGATCCTCATCTTAAATTTGGGGGAATGCTCTCCATTTGAAAATATCCTCCCCTAGATCTCTCTCTTTTTGATTTAATAAATATTTTCCCTTCTTGTGGGGTTTGTTTTTCCTTTTGTGAGACTTTTTTCTCCATGAGATAACTGATTTCTTTATCTTTTATGAGTAGATTTCATAATCATTATCTCTTGAGAGATTTTGCTTTCTCCGTTTGAGAGATTTTGTTTTCTCCGTTTTGGAGTATTTTTTTTGTTCATGAGAATTTTTTCGGTGCATGAATTTTTGAAAATAAATTATTCAGATTTGGATGTGACACTATCATTGCGGCTGAATAACGGTTCAGATCTGCGTATTCTATTATTATTTTTGGGATATTACTATATTTCAGGAGTTTATTTGGTGTCCACTAGCGTTATTGTTACGATTGACCATTTTTCCTGATTATCTGTTATTCTATTTGAAATAATTATTCTTTGAGTTTATTTTTGTAATTCCTTCATCTTTTGTGATAAATTACAATTTTAATATATATTTTAGTCTTTTAGACTGTTTGATAAAAAAAAAACATGTTATCATCATATTCATTGAAAAGATCACTTCTTCTTTTTTAAAACTTGTATAATATCATAATCAAATACATCATTCATTATTATAATATCAAAGAATTAATTAGATTCAGACATCACTAGAAGAAAAAAAAATTCATAAACAACATAAAACACACTTTTCATAAAAAAAAACAAATAAACCCACAAACCTCACGTGAAGGGCAACTTTATAAAGTGTCCGTTCCCCTAGTCAATGTCACATCATTTGATACATATTTTAGAATTGAGATAAAAATAAATGAGAACCTAAATGCAGGCATAACTAAACTAAGAATCGTACTTTTTGGTGCCTCTAAACCTCTTCATCTTTTTTGCAAGATATTTTATAGGCGCGATGCCCCGACTAAATTAATCAAGTGAAGTCAAATATTAAGAAAGCGCATGTGTACACTGTAATTTAATTATTATTATTTTTATTTATTGTTTTGATAATATAGAGTATCCTATCACAGTCGGACTACTTCAAAAAAACCCAGCTTGTTCAAGTGTTTGAAGACAATTTGTAGCATAGTAATAATCAATCATAATTTTATTAATTAATAAAATAAATATTATATATATATATATATATATATATATATATATATATATATATATATATAGAATATTCGCAAGTACGAGTAATATTATGGCAGGTTTATTATTCGAGTTAAAAAAAATGTTAGGAGGTTTTAAAAAAACACAATTGTCGATGTCGGGATTTTTATTTGTCCCTTTTCTGTTCTTGTTCTTTTGTGTTCTCATGTTGGGTGAGATTTGTTTAAAAAAACAGGTTGTGAAAATGTCCGACATTTATGTTGACGATTGGACTATAAAAGTCGCCAGTTGATTTTTTAACTGGTTGTACCAACACAACCGAGAAAAGGTTTGCACATTGACCCAGTGATGTGACACTGCTAAACAGGTCTGTGAAACCGAGATTCATTAGGGTCCGGGGACTTGCTTATTCGGAGGGAAGGTGTTAGGCACCCCCCGACATCCGTGTTACCACGGTGACCGTCACTTTTCAAGAAACTGTTATATGAATGTGTGTGTGTGTGTGGGTCAATATGCTATTATTTGGAAGTAGTGATATGTCTCGTTTGCACCTATATACACAGGATTTGAATTTTATATATAAAATTCAGTTTTAACAAGATATAGCAGTGATGTTTTGTAAAAAGAGATTTTTCAAACCCTTATGCTCAATAGTAATTGAGGCTTTTGATACTTTTATTTTATTAAATGTTCGGCTGGATTGTTTTTATTTTCTAGATGCGAAACATCTTCGAAAATATAATGTACAAAGCAGTGCCAAACTCCTTGTGGGCATGATAGCCATCTAAGGATATTCGAACACTGTGCATAATTTACAAGCCGTGTACAGCTGAAA
This sequence comes from Panax notoginseng, assembly GCA_016801055.1. NCBI lineage: Eukaryota > Viridiplantae > Streptophyta > Magnoliopsida > Apiales > Araliaceae > Panax > Panax notoginseng. The sequence continues at coordinate 43,645,636 of CM029019.1, read as the reverse complement.
ATGTCCATCACGGGAACCGAATCTAGATTTAGTGGACTGAATCTGTAATCACATGATTCCTAGGCTCACATGATATAGCAATTTATATGAAAAGCTGTAAACAGTTATATATATATAAAAGCTGTAAATATATATATATATATATATATATATATATATATATATATATATACAGACATGATCAACCACCACGAAGCACCTCCATGGGAGATCGAAAATATAAATATATAAAAGCAGTATAATATATATATATATATATGTGTGTGTGTGTGTGTGTGTGTGTGTGTGTGTGTGTGTGTGTGTGTGTGCAAACAATCAACCACTACGAAACACCTCCATGGGGGATTGCAAATGTAAATAAAGCAATAAAATAACCAACCGCCTTGAAGTAAACTCCAGGTGGGATAAAATATAAATAAAACTATAAAAACGGTCAACCGCCACGAAGTAAACTTCAGGCGGGACGAAATGTAAAGAAAGCTGTAAAAGGCCACGAAAAAAACTCCAGGCATGATAGAAATGTGTGTGTATATATATATATATATATATATATATATATATATATATATATATATATAAGCAATAAACGCTCCGGATGTAAAATTCAGGCTCATCAAACAAAGTTCAATCACAATTTATATATATGTATATATATAAAAGCAAGAAAACGCTCCGGACGTGAGTCTAGGCTCAATCGAGACATAACTCGATAATGTTAGTCCATATATATATATATATATAATATACAAAAGAAAAAGCCACGGACCGAAGTCTGGGCAAACAAACACAACACGACTCTTAACGTGAAGAACGGTGTGTGCAAAGATGAAGAGAAATGCTTTAAAGTGTGTAAGAAGGCTTACAGTGGGCTGCCAAAGAAGACTTTAATAACTTGAAATTGATGAACACTCGGCTCCCGCCGGTAGAAAATATGACGCCCCCAAAATAGGTATACAACACCCATTCTGAGTCGCCAAAATACATGGTACAGAAACAACTACATCTTTACTGTTACAACATAAGAACTGTGAGTTTAAATACAAATATTGTCATCTAGACAATATCCACATTCAAATAAGTCTTCATCACAATTATTGATACATTATTTCACAAAAATGGCGAGGACTACTAAAATAACTTCTAGAACCATCATTCCATACCCCGACTAGTACTCGCTACATTCTCGCCTCCTGAGAAAAATGGAACAAAAAGGAAAAGGGTGAGCTCAACTAGCCCAGTAAAGTACATTATGACTAAGATAATACAGAACAAATTATCGTTAGTCTTCAACAGGAAAAAATCTAATAGAATACAATAGACAACAAATTTTAAATCAATAACTGCAGCGGAAACAGCAAACCATTAGAAGAGTCAAGTAGAGAATGAGTTCTACTATCTTCTAAGATTTAAAAGTCCATCATCAATATTTTATCCCTGTAACAACAATCAATAACCATCTTTAATCAAATATTCATCTTTGCACTACAGGCCAAAGATATTCATTTGTATCACCAGTCGGTCATGTTCATCTCAACACCTGTTCATCTTTGCACTACGGGCCAAAGATATTCATTAGTTAATCATTTATCTTTGCTCTACAGGCCAAAGATATTCAGTAATATCATCATTTAGGACTGAGGATGATGAAAAAATATCTTAAAGAAAACGAATCCAGTGAAACAAAATAACAAATATTAAGGATTCGTATTTCGATTTATCCATGTCCAAAAATACCTTATAATTATTCATAGTGAAGTAAAATTCAAGAATGATCAAAACATGGATACAATCAAAGCTAGTACCCAGAATAGATATTTTGGACGAAAAGAAGAAAATTTTATTTTCGGTGAATAGTAACTCGTGAATAGTAACTCGTGAATAGTAACTCATGAATAGTAACTCATGAATAGTAACCCTGACGTGAAAAGTTCCAAATTTGATAAAAATTTCCAACCAATATTTCGGCATAATGATATTGAAGAAATAATATCATTTTCGAATAAAATAACATCCCTTACCTCGTAAAGACAGTACTTCTGGTCGGAATACTGGTATAAGGCTGAAGAAACTTGCTCTGATGAATAGAAACTTTCAAAGTATCTAAATACTCACAAAATACACTCAATAATCTAGAGAGAAAACGAGAGAAAACTTGTTTCTGGTGTGATTTTCAATTCTAGCTTAAGCACCTATTTATAGGAAAATGCTAGAACGCCAAAGGAGACTAAATAATAAAATATTATAATTACAAAACTTATTTCTACGCATGCCAATTCAGCCACCAGCCATCCTTGACCCAAATTAGCAGCCCACATGTGTTAGAATAAAAGTGGGTCCCACCCATAATTAATAAAAATCATTTTATTTTCCAAAACTTTAATAATTCATAGAAAATAACTCTTTTATCAGAAAATTCAAATCTCACGACTTTTTATAGGAAATTCAATTCTCTACAACTTTGCAGAAGAAAGTTTTTCCAAATTCCAAACAGAAGTTGACCGAAATCCATAAACGGGCGATTTTACAGGCTATAATCAAATTTCAGTCAAGAAACGGGGTCTACCGACACACAAAACATGTGTTAATCATTTAATACAAAAAAAATACTCTTCCTCCTCATATACTCATATATCCCACATTCATTGTAAAACTATCACCATTATTATATTATTAAATAAATTATTTTATCAGAAACGATAAAATATCATTTTTTTTAATAATTGTCACTTAAAAATTTTCTCCATCTATATCCACATAAAATTAATATTTTTCTCATCATATAAATCAATAATTAATTATTCACAAATAATATTACAGAATCACAGTACTGGCAACTAGGCAATTTCCAGGAAAGAGGGGGCTTTCCAATAAGGATTTCTCCTTACTGGCGCGCAATTAGATGACCAAACCTCTCCTTAGACAGAACTTTTTAGACATTGCCAATAATGTTATCTAATAATATTATTCAAATAATATGAATTATTGATCTGATAATGGGAAATACTGTGTAGTGACAATTATTGAAACAACAGTAATATAAAATATCAACGCAGCAATTATTGAATCAATAAAATAAAATACTGAACAGTAATTACTGTAACCATTATTGAGTAGTGCCTTCTTACGTAAGAATCAATAATTGGTGCAATACTGTGTGCTACTGTGCAACAACGCGTATTACTGTGTTTTAACCACCGGGTATTCCAACAGTTTTAACGGTAACAACTACGCCGTTATTTATAAACAACTTATACTTGTCGTTTTCTTCATCCAATCGCTTTCCGTTATGGGGCCCACAAAAGACTGCGCCGTCGTACGAATATTCCCCGACAGAAAGAATATTCCACGACCAAACGAATATTCCCCGACAACAATTAATATTTTATAACCACCTGCTTATTTGAAATATTTGCGCATTTTACCCATAACTAACCTCGTTAATCAATTTAACCCTTACTATTTCAAAATAATAAATAGAGGGAATTTAAATTTCATTTAATAATAATTTGGGGTCTTACAACCTCCCCTCCTTATGAAATTTCGTTCTCGAAATTGACGTACGTACCTGGTGTTTCGAAAAGATGAGGATACCTCGCTTTCATTTCCGTTTCTAACTCCCATGTCATTTCCTCAATAGCATGGTTTCTCTACAAAACTTTTACTTGTGGTATGACCTTCGTGCGTAGGACATGCTCCTTTCTATCTAAAATCTTGACAGGTACCTCCTCGTACGTTAAGTCTTCAGCTATCTCGTCCGGTTCTAACTCAATAACGTGGTCTGGGTCTTTCACATATTTACGTAACATAGATATATAAAAAATATTATGAACACGAGACATACTTGGAGGTAAAGCGAGTCTATAGGCCACATTTCCTATTCGGTCAAGAATCTGAAATGGACCAATAAATCGTGGATTGAGTTTTCCTCTCTTCCCAAATCTTGTAACTCCTTTCCATGGAGCCACACGCAACAATACATGATCCCCAATGTCAAATTCCACGTCCTTTCGATGAAGATCCGCATAACTCTTTTATCAATCCTGTGCCGTTTGTATACGTTGTCGAATCGTTTGGATCTTCTCTGTAGTCATTCGTACCAACTCTTGTCTTAGCAACGTTGCTTCTCCCACCTCATCCCAACATACTGGAGAGCGACACTTTCGTCCATATAATGCTTCAAATGGGGCCACACCTATACTTGCCTGATAACTGTTATTGTAGGAGAATTCCACCAATGGTAGGTACTTATCCCAACTCCCTTTGAAATCTAGGACACAAAGTCTTAATAGATCTTCAAGAGTTTGAATAGTCCTCTCTGATTGTCCGTCCGTTTGAGGATGGTATGCCGAACTAAATCGTAAATCTGTGCCCATAGCTTTTTGCAAGCTAACCCAAAAATCTTGAAGTAAATCTTGGGTCACGATCCGAAACTATGGATACTGGCATGCCATGCAGTCTCACATTCTCATCTACGTATATACGAGCAAGACGTTCAAGGGAATAAGTCTCCCGTATCGGCAAGAAATGAGCAGACTTAGTTAATCTATCAACAATAACCCAAATAGCATTTATGCCTTGAGAAACCGTGGGAAGACCCGTAACGAAATCCATGGTAATATGTTCCCACTTCCATTTCAGAATCTTAAGTGGTTGCAATGGACCCTTTGGCACTTGATGTTCCGCCTTTACACGTTGACAAGTTAAACACCTCGAGATAAACTTTGCAATCTCTCTCTTCATATTATTCCACCAAAATGTATGTCGAAGATCATGATACATTTTGGTACTTCCAGGATGGATTACAAATGGTGTATTGTGTGCTTCCATCATGATCTTGTACTTCAAATCAGAATCGTTAGGAACACAAAGTCTAGAGTGGACTCGAAGTATTCCTTCTTCATCGATTCTTGCTTCTGGAATAGCACCTTCTTGCACTTTCTTCTTCATACGCATCAGCTCCGGGTCTGTGGTTTGAGCAACTTTAACTTTATCAATTAAAGTTGGTTCTATGCGTATACTTGACATCATCGCACTTGTTCTTGCATAAGATCTTCTGCTCAACGCGTCAGCTACCACGTTTGCTTTTCAAGGATGGTATTGAATAGTGTGGTCGTAATCTTTCAACAGCTCGAGCCAACGTCGTTGCCGCATGTTGAGTTCTTTTTTAGTGAAGAAATATTTGAGGCTTTTATGGTCTGAATAAATCTCCACTTTCTCCCCATATAGATAGTGCCTCCAGATCTTTAGCACGAAAACGACTGCTGCCAACTCTAGATCATGAGTAGGATAATTTCTCTCATATTCTTTAAGTTGTCGCGAGGCATAGGCTATAACTTTTCCACGTTGCATGAGAACATCCTAGCCCTTTGCCTGAAGCATCGCTGTAGATAACAAATCCATCCGAACCAGATGGTATGGTCAAAACAGGTGCCGAAATGAGTCTCCTCTTAAGCTCTTGAAAACTCTTCTCGCATTCCTCGCTCCATACGAATTTGATATCTTTCCGAGTTAGCTGAGTTAACGGGGTAGCGATTCGAGAAAACCCTTCCACGAATCTCCGATAATAACCAGCTAAGCCCAGAAAGCTACGTACTTCAGTCATCGTCTTTGGTTGCTCCCAACTTTGTATTGCTTCAATCTTCGCCGGGTCAACAGATACTCCATGTTTTGACACCACGTGCCCTAGGAATGCCACTTTCTCAAGCCAAAACTCGTATTTCTTCAACTTAGCATATAACTTGTTTTCACGCAGCCTTTGGAGTACCAGCTTCAAATGATGCTCATGATCTTCACGGCTTTTGGAATATATGAGGATGTCATCAATAAAGACAACAACGAACTGATCCAAATAATCCTTGAATACTCGGTTCATCATATCCATGAAAGCCGCAGGAGCATTAGTCAATCCAAAAGACATGACTAGGAATTCATAATGCCCGTACCGAGTTCTGAAGGCAGTCTTTGGAATATCCTCAGTTTTAACCTTCAGCTGATGATATCCAGAACGAAGATCGATCTTTGAAAAGAATTGTGCTCCTTGTAACTGGTCAAACAGGTCACAATACGAGGTAGCGGATACCTATTCTTAATAGTGACATGGTTTAACTCTCGGTAATCAATACAAAGTCGCATACTCCCATCTTTCTTCTTTACAAATAAAACAGGAGCACCCCAAGGAGATGTACTAGGATGAATGAAACCGATGTCCTATAATTCTTGTAGTTGGACCTTTAACTCCTGAAGTTCAATAGGAGCCATTCGATATGGGGTTTTAGAAATGGGCTTTGTACCAGGTTCAAGATCAATAAAGAATTCAATTTCACGTTCCGGGGGTAGACCGGGAAGTTCTTCAGGAAATACGTCAGGAAAGTCAATAACAACAGGAATATTATTCAAATTTGACGTGTCTTTATTCAAATCCATAACATGGGCTAAGAAAGCATGACATCCATTTTTTAATAAACGAATGGCTTTATGGCTTGATATAACAGTGATTGATTTTAATGGCTTAGTTGCTTGAATTCGTACAACAAGTTGGTTAGGAATATGAAAACTAACAACCTTACGAAAATAATCAATTTTCGCATGATGAGTAGTTAACCAATCAATCCCTAAAATCACATCAAAAGCAAGTATCTTTAAAGAGATAAGGTCAACAGGTAATGTGATGGTGCCAACTTGGATCAAACAAGATTTATAAACAGTGGATGTGATGAAAGTTTCTCCTAACGGAGTTTCCACAGATAAATCAAAGTCTAACTTCTCCGGAGTCAAGTTTAAACGTTGAGAACAAGCAGGAGAGATAAAAGAATGGGTAGAACCGGTATCTAATAAGGTATAAACTTCACATGAATTTATGATTAGCTTACCCGTGATCACCTCGTTTGGGTTCCTCGCATGTTGACCAGTCACGACAAACGCTCTTCCAGGAACCGTTGACTATATCTTTTCTGGGGCAGCTTTTTGAGTCACCATCCCCGCTGGACTTGGTTTTGCTACAGTGTAATCTCGAGCTATATGTCCTTCCTTTCCACAATTATAACATACCTTAAACTGTTGTGGGCAGTTTGGGCTGATATGTCCTTCTTTTCCACACTTATAACATATAACCGGTGGTCGTTCTCCTCCCTTGGAACCAGTTGTTGCTGGTACTGACGTCTTCGTATTGTCATTGTTGAATCTCCTCTTTTTAAAATCCCCTCCCGAATCGCTTCTTCTATTTTCATAGCCACGATTACCACCATAGTGGTTGCAGTTCTTGTCTGTATTTTTCTTTCTCCGCTGGTTATCATTGTTCTGATGACTGTTGTCACCGATATGATCCTGGTTGTGGTTCCTCAGTTGACAGTACTCGTTATCTCACTCTAATAATTGAGCCCTGTTGACAACATCTGAATAGAGAGAAAATTTATGAGAAATGAGATATTGACGTATGCCGGGTTTCAAACCTCTCAGAAACATCCTCGTCATACATTCTTCATTCTCCACCAAATGAGGTGCAAACCTGGACAACTCTGTAAACTTCGCCTCGTACTGAGATACCGTCATATTATTCTGCTCTAGTCTAATAAACTCTACCTCCTTCATATGACGAATACTTTCAGGAAAGTACTTATCATTGAACAGTTTCTGAAATGTCTCCCAAGACATGCTGAGTGCGGCTGGATGGGTACGCTTCACAGACTCCCACCAGTAGTCTGCCCCGCCACGAAACATAAAGGTGGCGAATGGAACCTTCTGTTCTTCCGTGCATCCCAAGACATCGAATATCTTGGTAATTTGCTTGACCCACGTTTCCGCCATGATCGGATCTGGCTTTCTCTTAAATTCTGGTGGTCCCAATTCTTTGAACTGTTTGGCTGTGACAAATCGTGAATTGCTATCATTTCCTCCTGTATTTTGAACACGAGTCTCCCTCGTCTGGTTTTGCATGAATTGTAAAAAACTTCTAAACATTCCATCGTTCATCATCTGCTCATTGGTGTTGTTCACAGGAGGAACATTGCCAGCCTGTTGCACGTTCTCCTCGTTGGTAAGCACCGGTGTCTCCACGGTCTCATTTACTCCACTGTTAACATTCTCAGTCGACATTCTCAAATACTGCCACAAAACAAGGGTTAATTAAATAAATTAACAAATCACATAATACCCCTATATTATGACTGACCAATAAATAAGCTTAGGTAGGATACACTAGCGAAGGATTTATTCGACTCTCCCCTTCTAGTTCTATTCTCCGATCTCCGCCAGAGATCATATCCCTAAGCTCTGATACCAACTGTGACGCCCCCAAAATAGGTATACAACACCCATTCTGAGTCGCCAAAATACATGGTACAGAAACAACTACATCTTTACTGTTACAACATAAAAACTGTGAGTTTAAATACAAATATTGTCATCTAGACAATATCCACATTCAAATAAGTCCTCATCACAATTATTGATACATTATTTCACAAAAATGGTGAGGACTACTAAAATAACTTCTAGAACCATCATTCCATACCCCGACTAGTACTCGCTACATTCTCGCCTCCTGAGAAAAATGGAACAAAAAGGAAAAGGGTGAGCTCAACTAGCCCAGTAAAGAACATTATGACTAAGATAATACAGAACAAATTATCGTTAGTCTTCAACAGAAAAAAATCTAATAGAATACAATAGACAACAAATTTTAAATCAATAACTGCAGCGGAAACAGCAAACCATTAGAAGAGTCAAGTAGAGAATGAGTTCTACTATCTTCTAAGATTTAAAAGTCCATCATCAATATTTTATCCCTGTAACAACAATCAATAACCATCTTTAATCAAATATTCATCTTTGCACTACAGGCCAAAGATATTCATTTGTATCACCAGTCGGTCATGTTCATCTCAACACCTGTTCATCTTTGCACTACGGGCCAAAGATATTCATTAGTTAATCATTTATCTTTGCTCTACAGGCCAAAGATATTCAGTAATATCATCATTTAGGACTGAGGATGATGAAAAAATATCTTAAAGAAAACGAATCTAGTGAAACAAAATAACAAATATTAAGGATTCGTATTTCGATTTATTCATGTCCAAAAATACCTTATAATTATTCATAGTGAAGTAAAATTCAAGAATGATCAAAACATGGATACAATCAAAGCTAGTACCCAGAATAGATATTTTGGACGAAAAGAAGAAAATTTCATTTTCGGTGAATAGTAACTCGTGAATAGTAACTCATGAATAGTAACTCATGAATAGTAACCCCGACGTGAAAAGTTTCAAATTTGATAAAAATTTCTAACCAATATTTTGGCATAATGATATTGAAGAAATAATATCATTTTTGAATAAAATAACATCCCTTACCTCGTAAAGACAGTACTTCTGGTCTGAATACCGGTATAAGGCTGAAAGAAACTTGCTCTGATGAATAGAAACTCTCAAAGTATCTAAATATTCACAAAATACACTCAATAATCTAGAGAGAGAAAGAGAGAAAACTTGTTTCTGGTGTGATTTTTAATTCTAACTTAAGCACCTATTTATAGGAAAATGCTAGAACGCCAAAGGAGACTAAATAATAAAATATTATAATTACAAAACTCATTTCTACGCATGCCAATTCAGCCACCAGCCATCCTTGACCCAAATTAGCAGCCCACATGTGTTAGAATAAATGTGGGTCCCACCCATAATTAATAAAAATCATTTTATTTTCCAAAACTTTAATAATTCATAGAAAATAACTCTTTTATCAAAAAATTCAAATCTCACGACTTTTTATAGGAAATTCAATTCTCTACAACTTTGCAGAAGAAAGTTTTTCCAAATTCCAAACAGAAGTTGACCGAAATCCATAAACGGGCGATTTTACAAGCTATAATCAAATTTCAGTCAAGAAATGGGGTCTACCGACACACAAAATATGTGTTAATCATTTAATACAAAAAAATACTCTTCCTCCTCATATACTCATATATCCCACATTCATTGTAAAACTATCACCATTATTATATTATTAAATAAATTATTTTATCAGAAACGATAAAATATCATTTTTTTTAATAATTGTCACTTAAAAATTTTCTCCATCTATATCCACATAAAATTAATATTTTCATCATCATATAAATCAATAATTAATTATTCACAAATAATATTACAGAATCACAGTACTGGCAACCAGGCAATTCCCAGGAAAGAGGGGGCTTTCCAATAAGGATTTCTCCTTTCTGGCGTGCAATTAGATGACCAAACCTCTCCTTAGACAGAACTTTCTAGACATTGCCAATAATGTTATCTAATAATATTATTCAAATAATATAAATTATTGATCTGATAATGGAAAATACTGTGTAGTGACAATTATTGAAACAACAGTAATATAAAATATCAACGCAGTAATTATTGAATCAATAAAATAAAATACTGAACAGTAATTACTGTAACCATTATTGAGTAGTGCCTTCTTACGTAAGAATCAATAATTGGTGCAATACAGTGTGCTACTGTGCAACAACGCGTATTACTGTGTTTTAACCACCGGGTATTCCAACAGTATTAACGGTAACAACTACGCCGTTATTTATAAACAACTTATACTTGTCATTTTCTTCATCCAATCGCTTTCCGTTATGGGGCCCACAAAAGACTGCGCCGTCGTACGAATATTCCCCGACAGAAAGAATATTCCACGACCAAACGAATATTTCCCGACAACAATGAATATTTTATAACCACCTGCTTATTTGAAATATTTGCGCATTTTACCCATAACTAACCTCGTTAATCAATTTAACCCTTACTATTTCAAAATAATAAATAGAGGGAATTTAAATTTCATTTAATAATAATTTGGGGTCTTACAGAAAAGTATCTATATATGAGCTTACAAGTGTTTAAAATGAGAAAGCACTCAGTTTAGGGTGTGTATAGAGCAACTTAGATAGGGCTTTCTCGCCTTTTCTCTTGCAAAAATAGCTACCACAAGCCCTCTATTTATAGAGGGGGGAGCCACAGGTGTACCTGCGGCTTTCCGGGGTGCCCCGGGAAATATGGGTCCCGCTGTCTCATCGTACATGCACTCGAACAACGCGTTGTTCGCTCGAACCTTCATAACTTTCAATCTGGGAGTCCGATGGAAGCGTGCCATACCATTTCGGAAAGCTCTTTTCGAGAGCTACGCAATGACATAGGATTTGTCCTTTTTTGATTCCAAGAAGATGGGTCCATGACCAAAATGGCATTTCTGGGTTTCAATTAGGCAGTCCGTTGAGCCGTTTTGCGTAGTTTGCGCTCGAAAGTTAAGATATGGTTCTTGTGGGACTTCTATTGAAGCAATTTGAGTTGACATGTGTTGATTTGATTTGATTTGAAATTGAGTTGGCAAAATGACCATTTTGCCCCTCCCGGGGTTATCTCCGGTTTTCACGCAGTTGTAGTAGTCTTTTCTCAAGGTTATCTCTGAGGTTGACTTGATGTTGATTTTGACTGTCCTCAGGGTTATCTCTGAGGTTGGCTTGACCTCCTGGGGTTATCTTCAGGCTTTGAACTTGATCCTCTAGGGTTATCTCCGAGGTTAAAACTGATTTTCCGGGGTTATCTCCGGGGTTGAAAACTGATTTTTCGGGGTTATCTCCGGGGTTGGAAACTGGATCTCCCGGGGCTATCTCCGGAGTTGAATTTGATGTTGTGGTTCTCCAGGGTTATCTCTAGAGTGTGAAAAAGACGCTTTTGTCCTCCTGCATAGTTAGTAACAGGAAAACAAAATTTCGAGTGTCTACAACAATATTTAATTAATTAAGACAGTCTTACAAACTCTTTTGAGAGTTATTTTATTCATGAACTGATAATGTATTCTTTTTAAATAATCTTTATGCTCCACCAGAATACTTGCGATATGGGTTGTTTGTTTACTTTTGAATGAGTTTGAATCTGACTGAATAAGTCATTCAGATCGTTTGTTTAACAATTTTTAAATTTTGAATGCGTCTGAACGTGTCTGAACGATTCATCCAAAAAATTATGACCGAATGAATAAAAAATAGTTGAATGATATTTTTATGGCTGAATGAATAAAAAATAGTGTTGAATGATATTTTTATTTACATACTCTCATATACAATTAAAAATTTCATTCAATGTTAATTTTGTTTACTATTGTAACTAAATTTTGTTATATGCAAATTATTTTTTATTTTTCTTTAACAAATTGGTCAACAACCAATTTAATAAATGTTGTTGTAGTCTTTTGTTATTTTATGTAATATAGAATGTTATTAATATTTTTTTAGTGTTTTATTTCTAAAATTATATTACCAATAGTATACTCCATTATTGTTCAAAAGTTTATATTTAATTTTTATTAGATAATATTGTTTATTTATAATTTCATAATAAATTTGTTCATAACAATCCCAAAATTTAAAATAGGATAGTACATGTATTCATATATTTTAGACATATAATTATCAAACACATCATTTCATTCCGTATTCAGATATTCTTATGCATTCAGAACTTTTCATTCACTTTTATCAAACAGACCCTAAGTGGGTGACTATATATAAAATCAAACGATGACATATTAAACTTTAAAATTGGTATGATTCACAAAACTTAGAATAAAATAAATTTTGTGAATAATAAATTTTGTTATATACTATATAATTATAATAATTGTATTAACTAAAATTAATAAAAAAAATTTGTGATTAATAATTTTTGTTATATACTATATAATTATAATAATTGTATTATCTAAAATTAAATAAACTTACATTAATTTAAATTGTAATATGTCATTGTTTAATCTCAAAAATTAAATTTATCTATAATTTTAGAACAGAGAGAGTAATAAATAAAATAGAAATAGAAAAGAGAAAAGAGAAATTGTCCTTACAATCAGTACTATTAGATGTGACTTATTATTCAAATATGGATTTACTCAAATATTCGATACTCTCTTCGTCCTAGATTTTTTTTAACAAATTATAATTTATACACGTATTAAGAAAAATAAAAGTAGAGAAAAGAGGGTAAAAAAATTTCAAATTTATCTTTAATGGCCCTACAAGATTATATAAAGTGATGAATATTTTTTATCTTTTTATACTAATAGACCACTAAATAACATATTTATTCATCACTTTATATACTTTATCTTATTTTTTTGAGACAAAAATATTTGTATATTTAGTCATCATTTTAGGAACGGGCAAAGGTGCAAAAATGCCCTTGATGTTTACACGGATGCCCCACTTCCACCCTAAACTAATTTTTTTTCTTCCAAAAGTACCCTTAACGTTACATATTTAGGTCAACCACGCCCCTGTCCTTAACATAAATGCCACATAGAGTAACTCTGTTAATACGTGGACAATTTTTGCTGACGTGGCAAAATTTGTTAACATGTGCAGAACATAAAACTACATTTACATCATTTAATCAAAATACTTAAATTAATCGAAACAAAAAAAATACTAAAATTCAAAATAAAAAAAGCATAACATAGTTAGAAATTTTATTTTATTTTTATTTTTATTAAAAAAACTTAGCTTTTTTTGATAAAAATTTAAAAAAACGCTGTTTTATTTTTTTTAATAAAAATAAAAAAAAGCAGTTTTTTTAATAAAATAAAAATTTTAAAAAATGCAGTTTTTTTTATTTTTATTAAAAAAAAATAATACGCAATTTTTTTTAATAAAAATAAAAAAACACAGTTTTTTAATAAAAATAATTATTTATAATAATAAAAAAAATGCAGTTTTATTTGTTGTTATAAAAAAAATAGTTTTTTTTAATAAAATAAAAATTTTAAAAAAAAATTTGTGTCATTTTTAATTCAGATTGCGTGCTTTTATACTAATATCAATAAAAAAAGTACCCTTCTTGTAAAATAAAAAAAATGACAAATGAAACTCTTTATTGTGTCATTTTATACTAATATCCAAACAATTTTTTTTTTAAAATTTTTATTTTATTAAAAAACACTATTTTTTATAATTTTTATAACAAAAAATAAAACTGCGTTTTTTTTATATAAATAATTATTTTTATTTTAAAAAATTGCATTTTTTTTATAATAAAAATTAAAAAAACTGCACTTTTTTTATTTTTATTAAAAAAAACTGTGTTTTTTTATTTTTATTAAAAAAAAACTACGTTTTTTAAAAATTTTATTTTATTAAAAAAACTACTTTTTTTTATTTTTATTAAAAAAAATAATACTGCGTTTTTTAAAATTTTTTATTAAAAAAAGCTGCGTTTTTTTAATAAAAATAAAAAAATAAATTTTCTAAATATGTTATGCTTTTTTTATTTTTTATTTTAGTATTTTTTTGTTTTGATTAATTTAAGTATTTTGATTAAATGATGTAAATGTAGTTTTATGTTCTGCACATGTCAACAAATGTTGCCACGTCAGCAAAAATTGTCCACGTATTAACAGAGTTAGTCTATGTGGCATTTATGTTAAGGACATGGGTACGGTTGACCTAAATGTGTAACGTTAAGGGTACTTTTAGAAAAAAAATTAATGTAGGGTGAAAGTAGGATATCCGTGTAAACATCAAGGGCATTTTTACACCTTTGCCCTTTTAGGAACAAGGGGAGTATATATAAGCAAGCAATTCTGGTTTCCCTTTCTTCGCGCTATTTGTATTTTTGAAATTAATTAAACTAACTTAAAAGTATTCCCCCCAAAAAAATGTTGAATAAATTATACAGGAACGTGTTATTGCATAGAATAAAATAAAATCAATAATCATAATAATAAGTACTTACATGAATTGAGAGAAGTCATCTCATATGTATCACGTTTTCGCTGCACTTAAGGGTGAAGGTCTTCAATTGCCTCTCTCAATCTTAGGATGGATGTATGGGTGTGTATAAAATTCTTGAGACGACAACTGGGACCAAACCCTAACTGTTTTATTTATATAATAGCTAAGGGTCAAAATCGTCCATCAAGATTATGAAACCCTAGGGCCCATTATGCCAAATACTATTAAGAATATTATTTATAGGCCACATAATTAATTACCAAACCTATAAATAAAGTTATTAAATTAATACAATATGTAAGCCCAATAATTATATAAATAGTAGAGGCCACATAAGGAATAAAATATTCTAACATTCTCCCACTTGGCCGAAATACTATTTATATACAAAACATAACGCTTACAATCATTAATTTGGCCAAGTATTAATTTAATATCTACATCTTGTTTAAATAAAAACATCAATGCGAATTAATACAATCTTTGTGTCACTATTAACACAAGATCCCCATTAGTTACACAATTAGTACTTTTATTAAAACAAAGATTAACATTAAGCATAACAAGTATGAATAGAGTTTACATAAGTGGTAATAGATTAAACTCATTCATATGGTCCAAAACATAACCGTACCGTTTGCTCACAAGATCTCAAGTGTGCACAATAAAGAGAATAGCAAACCATAAACATAAAGTGAAGTTCAAAACAACGAGCTCAAAATTGTTGTCTTACATAAAATAACTCACTAATTAAGACTACCAGTTAAACCCATGCCGGCAACATGCTCTAAAAAGAGCTTGGGTGGTAAGCCTTTCGTAAGTGGATCCGCTAACATATCATGCGTACTAATATATATAATGACAACGCTTTGATCTTCAACTCTTTCCCTGACAAATAAGTACTTAGTATCGAGGTATAGTCCCACACCATTCGAACTAGTGCTATTGGAAAAACTAATAGCAGAATCATTATCACAAAATACTTTCAATGGCCTTGAAATGGAATCTACAACCTTAAGTCTTGAAATAAGATTCCTCAGCAATACGGCGTGACAAGTAGCATGATAACAAGCCACATATTCTGCCATCATCGTGGAAGTGGTAGTTAACTCCTGCTTATGACTTCTCCACGAAATAGGGCCTCCTGAAAGAATAAAAATGTACCCTGATGTAGATTTCTTTTCGTCTTTACACTTAGCAAAATCAGAATCAGAATAACCAACAACTTCAAGGTTATCTGTTTTTTTGAATGTAAGCATAAAATCCTTAGTACCCTGTAAGTAGCGTAAAACCTTTTTAGCTGCTTTCCAGAGATCCAAACCTGGATTGGACTGATAACGTCCAAGCATGCCAGTTACATACGCTATATCTGGACGTGTACAAACTTGAGCGTACATAAGACTCCCAACCACAGAAGCATAGGGAATAAGATTCATTTGATCACGCTCAAGTTGATTCTTAGGGCATTGATATAAGCCAAATTTGTCACCCTTAATAATAGGTGCGACAGTAGGGGAGCAATTTTGCATGTTGTATTTGTTAAGAACTTTGTCAATATAAGCTCTTTGGGACAATCCTAATATCCCACGAGACCTATCTCGATGAATTTCAATACCTATAGCATAAGAGGCTTCACCGAGATCCTTCATATCAAAATTTCCAGAAAGAAAACGTTTGGTCTCATGTAACATGTCTAAGTTATTACTTGCAAGTAGTATATCATCAACATACAAAACAAGAATAACAAATTTACGCCCACTGACCTTCAAGTATATGCATTGATCCACTATATTTTTCTTAAAATCAAAATTACTCATCACCTCATGAAACTTAAGTTACCATTGTCGAGAAGCTTGTTTTAACCCATATATGGACTTCTTAAGTCTACATTACCATATGTTCCTTGCCTTTACCCAAAAAACCTTCTGGTTGTGCCATATAGACATTCTCATGCAAGTTACTATTAAGGAATGCAGTTTTAACATCCATCTGATGTAACTCTAAATCATAATGAGCTACTAAAGCCATGACTATTCTAAATAAATCTTTCCTGGATACTGGAGAGAAAGTTTCATTATAATCCACACCTTCCTTTTGAGTGAAACCTTTAGCAACCAATCGAGCTTTATACCTTTCAACGTTTCCTTTAGGATCTAATTTGGTCTTATAGACCCACTTACAACCAACAGGTTTAAAACCTTTTGGTAATTCCTCAAGATCCCAAACGTTATTAAGCTCCATTGATTTTAACTCATCATTCATGGCTTCAAGCCATTGAGTTGATTGAGCACTCGTAATGGCTTCTTTATAGGAGATAGGATCATTAATCTTACTTGAATCATAGTCAATCTCATTAAGATTGGTTATAAAATCATCAAAATTAATAGACTTTCTAGGTCTTTCGGACCTTCGTAAAGGCTGCACAATTTCAGGAATATGATTTTCAATAATGTGAGGTTCAACATTAGGTGGTGGCTCAGCTATCTCAAGGGTATCATTCGCCTCAATAGGAGGTTGTGCCTCACCTTCTTGAATTACAGGATTAGAAACATAAAACCTGTTTTCTTCAAGATCAATTTTTCTAGGCTCACTACTCCCACTTAAATCACTATTCTCTAAAAACTCTGCATGCCTAGTCTCAACAATTCTAGTGGTATGAGAGGGATAGTAAAATCGAAAACCCTTAGATCTCTCAGGATATCCAATGAAATGACAACTAATGGTTTTAGAGTCAAGTTTCTTTATTTATGGATTAAAAATCTTAGCCTCGGCTGGACAACCCCACACCCGTAAGTATTTTAAACTAGGTTTCCTACCTGTCCAAATTTTATAAGGAGTGTTAGGGACAGATTTGCTAGGAACCTAGTTTAAAATATGAACAGTTGTCTTTAATGCCTCAGTCCACAAAAATACAGGTAAGCTAGAATTGCATAACATACTACGTACCATATCCATAAGGGTACGACTTCGCCTCTCAGCTACACCATTCTGCTGCGGTGTACCAGGCATTGTATACTGAGTAACGATTTCATTTTCTTGACAAAATAAGGCAAATGGGCCAGGACTATGACCTGTATCGGAGTGTTTAACATAATACTCACCGCCTCTATCTGATCTCACTACTTTAATTTTTCGCTCAAGTTGATTTTCAACTTCAGCCTTGAAAACTTTAAACATATTTAGTGATTCAGATTTTTCATTAATCAGGTACACATAAGTATAACGAGAATAGTCATCAATGAACGTAATGAAAGATTTGTGTCCACCAATTCCTGGAGAAAATGGTCCACATATATCAATGTGAATCACCTCAAGAAGTGCACTGCTTCTTATTGCTCCTTTCTTATTACCTTTCACAAATTTTTCTTTTATACATTCAATACAACGGTCAAGATCAGAAATATCTAGTAAATAAAGAATTCCATCCTTTATAAGACGTTGCATTCTGTCTTTTGAAATATGGCCTAAGCATTGATGCCACAATTTTGAAGAATTCTCATTATCTAATTTTCTCTTATTTCCACTTTTAGAGGTATTTTCTGTCACATTCATTGTTAACAAAGATTTAGCAAAGACATTATCCAAATTTATCTTATAGAGGTTTCCCTCTAAAGAGAAAGAACCAATAACATGAGAGTAATGATAAATAATTATTTTATTATTCCCAAACTTAAACGAAAATCCATCAACGTCAAGTTTAGATACAGAAATTAAATTTCGTGTCATACTGGGAACATAAAGAGTATCATATAAATACAAGGTGAAACCACTCTCCAAAACTAAAGAAAGAGTTCCTAGAGCTTCAACTTGTATAGATTCTTCATTGCCAACTTTAATGGTTCTTTCCCCCTTTTGGAATGTCTTTTTTGAAAGGAATCCTTGCAATGAATTAGTAATGTGAATCATAGCACCAGTGTCAAGCCACCATGTATTAGAAGGAACATCAATTAGAAAGGATTCATAAGTTACATAATTGAAGGACGATATACCTTTCTTTTCAAGCCATTCTTTGAATTTAGGACATTCTTTCTGAATATGTCCTTGCTTCTTATAGAAGTGACATTTAGGACTTGCCTCAGAGTTGTTACCTGAATGATTTGCCTTATTTGTTTTGGTAGAAATTTGCTTATTCTTATTCTTAAAACCTTTGCCATTTTTATGAGCCTTCTTCTTATGAGATCTAGTGGTAGTTAAATGAGCAACATTAGGTTTTTCAATCTTAAGCCTTTCTTCTTCTTGGACGCACATGGCAATTAACTCACTCATCTTCCATTTTTCTTTCTGCGTGTTATAATTGATCTTAAATGGATCAAACTGTGCAGGAAGAGAAGTCATAATGAAGTGAACAAGAAAACCCTCAGAAATCGCCATGTCCATACCCTTTAATTTAAAGGCCATGTCGTTCATCATCATAATGTGCTCGCGCACTCCACTAACCCCATCATATCTGCTAGTGAGCATTTTCAAAATAAGGGTACTTGCATGAGTTTTAGAAGAACCCTTAAATTGTTCCTCGACTGAAGTTAAGTACTCTTTAGCATTCTCAGAGTCAGGAATGGCTCCTCGAATGGCTGTCGTGATAGAGTTTTCATAATCATAAGGGACATGCGGTTGGATCGCTCCCACTTTTCATAAATAGATTTTTGTTCAATTGAGCTTGTATCTGTAAGTGGAGCATGATGATCAACTCGTAATGTATAGTCCAAATCCATAACGCCGAGAACAATTTTCACTTGCTATTTCCAAACAGTAAAATTAGTTCCATTCAAGGCTTCAATTCCAGAGAGATACCCAGAAATACTAGTTGGAGTCAATGCTGAAATACAATCATGTTCATAAGCATGCTTACAAAAAACTAAAAGAAATCCACAATGTACAACAATAATTAATCATAATAAAAACCAACTGTAGGGCAAGCAGTTAGTTATATAAAATCTATTTACAACACCTAAAAATAGATTTTAATGAGATGTTGGTGCATAATTATTAATTTTTCGTTGGTCCAATTAATAATATACTAATAACATCCCCATAAAATAATGCACAACACATTTATCTACGCATCACCGTTGGGCAGAAAACGAAATAAACATTTTACTTATGCAATAAAATTCCATTTAAAAAATTCTAATTCTAATTTTTCGTTGGGTAAAATTAAAATATTCATTTATTAAATGTAACATTATGTGACTTTTCTTAATCTTTAATTGTTTCAATTAATAACCCTCCATTGGGTTGATTATTAATTTTAACAATAAAAGAGTCACGCATACATGTAAATTATTATGATCAAACTCAATTTTCTTTAAACATATTAATCAAGTTTGAAAATTAATATTATTTAAAATTTACATGTAACAACTTAAAAGCCCTAATAATATATCACACTGTGTTCAAACTTTTAAATTAAAATATATAATTATGAACATGAATTGATTATAAAATAATCACGTTAATTTTAACATAAATACATAAGAATATCATAATATTATCCATACATAAACAATAAATTTATAATATATTATTTTAATATTCATGACCGTGATCTGTCTATTTTAGTATTCATGCCCACATATACAATCTCTGTCTATTAAGCTTAAATAAAGCCCTGTGATCTGTGACAGTAAAGGGTAACTAAAGTTCTGTTCAAGACATAATCAATTAGTATTCCATATCAAAAGCTTTTCTTTCTAATAATTTACATGATTGATAAGACTCGTGCAAACTATCAGGCTTTCACCCAACACGTCACCGTCAAAGCATATATATATATTTTTGAAACATGATTCATGAGTTGCTTTTGGCAGATTAGTTGATCAATTCAATTTATATATATGATAATCAGAATTCGTAATTATTGTGCTTTTTCCAAGGATGGAGAATGTACACAGCATATATATGTGTTAACATATTGCAGTATGTAATTGCAGTCCATTACACAAGTATTAAAAAAAATAATAATAATAAATAAACAAAAATCAGGATACATAACATAGCACATGAGGAATCAAAAAGATTTTCGAAAAGGTTTTTCCGTTCTGAAATTCCTTAATGTAACCATAACGTAAAATTATGCATGAATTGACATTGAAATAAATTGAATTAATAATCGGCAAAGCACTCTCCGAAACAGCATAATTTAATTACTTTATGATATTAAAATTTATAACATAATAACATAAATAATTTATTCTATACAATAACGTAACCATAGCTCTGATACCAGATGTTGAATAAATTATACAAGAACGTGTTATTGCATAGAATAAAATAAAATCAATAATCATAATAATAAGTACTTACATGAATTAAGAGAAGTCATCTCGTATGTATCACGTTTCCGCTGCGCTTAAGGGTGAAGGTCTTCAATTGCCTCTCTCAATCTTAGGATGGATGTATGGGTGTGTATAAAATTCTTGAGACGACAACTGTGACCAAACCCTAACTGTTTTATTTATATAATAGCTAAGGGTCAAAATCGTCCATCAAGATTATGAAACCCTAGGGCCCATTATGCCAAATACTATTAGGAATATTATTTATAGGTCACGTAATTAATTACCAAACCCATAAATAAAGTTATTAAATTAATACAATATGTAAGCTCAATAATTATATAAATAGTAGAGGCCACATAAGGAATAAAATATTCTAACAAAAAAAACTAAGCTGATATGGTAGAATTATGGTTCCCCAATATGATGATTGAAGTGCCAATTTCTGATCCCTTAACAATCAATTTATTCCCTCAGAAAAAAATTGTGTATTAATGGTTAAATATAAAATTGGAAGAGTACAATTTTTGGTCTAAATCTAGATGGTCGTTACATTTGAGAGGGATGGAATGAAAATAGAAAGTATAGAAAGTGAAGAGATTATAGTTTTCATTTGTCATATTTGTGAGTTTTAAAAAGAAAAAGAAGTGATTAGATTTTAATAAAATTTTCTATTGCTTGTGAGATTAAAAGTAGGGAAGGTAACATAAATGATTCTTATTTTTAAACTACATTATTATAATATTACTCTTACATATATAAATGTAAGAAATGATATGATTTAATCAGGGACATATCCAGAAATTTTTTCCAACAGAGGTGAATTTTAACTGATTCTTTTAATCATAATATTCACTAATCATAATAACATTTACAAATTACAATGCTATCTTCCTAAGTTATTGAGGTCCCCTTATATATTTATGGTATCTTTTTTCATTTTATTTCTAATTAACTTAAGAAGCATCTTGTGCATTGCTATATAAGCTAGTGGCCAGTTGATGACATGAGAAGAAAAATGTTTTAGTGGATATATGAGATGTTATTGAACATGAAAGTGCATATACAAGTAATTCCAATTCTTAATGACTTGATCTAAGAACAAACATTTAGAAATTTCAATACTTCAACAAAGACGAAATTCCAATTCTCTATAGAAGATTCACATAAAAAATAATCATTTTAAAAATGTATCTCTAATTTGGAGTAGATTAAAATACTTTTTGTAGGACTTCGTTTCTGCTACAAACTTAATCCAATTGAAAGAAGAAATAAAAAATATCAGGATTTCTCAATAAACAACCTACCAGCTCCATTTATTTTGCTTAAATATCAAAAATTAGTATCTACTTTAAGAAAATTCTATCAAACACCTCTTCAACACAGTGAAAGTTACTTATAATCTTCACAAATATCATCCAAAAAATTCAATAGTTGTGCATCATATGTAAGACCCTAACTTTTATGAATAAAGATTTAATTTTTCTAAATGTTATTTTGAATAATAAGGTGTGGATTTGATATAATGTTATAGTTGTGGGTAATATTTACAAATTTTGCAAAGTAAACAAGTTGTCATAAAATATTCGTTTGGTCGGGGAATATTCGTTTTATCAGGGAATATTCGTACGACGGTACAATCATTGGTAGACCCCACAAAAGAATTACTGTCAGATTTAGAAAGCGACAGAAATAACCTTTTTATAAAAATAACGGCAAGACTTTTACCGTTAAACTATTGAAATACCCAGTGATAAAAGTACAGTAATACGCGTGGTTGCACAGTAGCACACGGTATTGCACAATATATCTGATTATTGATGCTTACATGAGAAGTTACTTAATTTTATTCAATTATTACAACAGTAGTTGCTGTATAGTATCTCATATTATTGATTCAATTATTGTCACAGTATCATCTGCATAATATTTTATATTATTAAATCAATAATTGAGACGACAAATTCATTCATATTATTATTTGCATTATTGACAATGTCTAAAAAGTTCTGTCGAGGAAAGGGGTTAGGTCATCTAATTGCGCGCTAATAAGAGAAGTCCTTATCGAAAATCTTCCTTTTTTCTGGGAATGATTTGGTTGTTAATATTGTGAATTATAATATTAATGATGAATAATTGTTGAAAGATTAAAAATGTGTATAGTCAAGTGATTTGTGATAAATAAAAGAGGATTGTCATGAAGTATTTATTGTAAATTTGGCTTATTACATAGACCCCCACTTACTCATTTTTCAAAATCGTCGGTAGAAAGTTATCTCAGTTTTTGTTTTATATTGCATAGTAATGCATAGTGTTGCATAGTACTGCATAGTGCTGCATAGTATTGCATAGTGATGAATAGTAAAAATTAAAATAATTAGACGAATTCGTCGAATTTGCCCGTGAAGAATTTCCTGTGCACCCGTGATTATATTCAAATAGTACCTTGATGAGTGGAATTTATACCTGCGAATTAGATCCTTTGTGGCTTAAGATGTTGCCTATTTTCTGTTATTTATTTAGCTTTTATATATATTTTATTGTTATTATGTTTAATCTCTATGATGCAGGGTTTTACAGGTCTTTCCCAGCTTTCAGGTGCAAAACGGGCATTTTTTATACACCCGCGCCGCAACGCCAAAGATAAGCTTAGAGCTCGCGCCGCAGCGCCACCCCTGTCTTGGGCTGACGTCATCCTCGCGTCGCAATGCCAAAGTCTCTTCATGAATTCGCGCTGCAGCGCGACCTCTGGTGTTTTGAAGCCTACGTGGCACCGCAACGCCACTTGCCAATGCTATATCTGCACCGCAGTGCCACCTCCGGTGTTTAGGCAATAAAGAGCTTTTAATGACCTAAATGAGAGTGGGGGATATATATTGAGACATAGCCGCCATCAGTTATTACAGAGAGAGAGATATAGAGCGTAGAATAGGATTTTATTACAGTATTAATTACGCAGAAGTGAAAGAAGCTGTGCTTCAAGGAGGAAGAGTTATTGCATCCGATAGTGCTCAGGAGCTACACGGAGAAGAGAAGATTTGGGGAAAGAACACTTCAAATCAGGGGTTTTCTTATTCCAAATCTCCCATTTATTTGTGTATTACTAAGAATATTGAATGTGTTAAAAATGTGTATTAGTACCATGGATATGAACTAATTCCATTTTTAGGATTACAATGTAACCTATTATTTAGCTTAATTAACTTTCTCTCCTATTTATATAATGAATCATTTTGGAATGAGTTGTTGTATTTCTTACTTATTGACTGATTGCTTGACAGGGTAATTGGTATAGATATTGATGGATATTAATATCAAACTCTTAAATGCAAGAACACCTGTTATGACCATGCCTATGGAATTTGTGCATAAACTGCTAATAGGATATACATATGTCTATTTGCCTTGTGTAGCCTTGAGACTAAGCTTATTGACCCTAGCCTAGTTATTTTCACCAATAGACATATTGTGATTCATCTAGCTAGGGATGTGCAATTGACCTTCGACAGAAGCTTTTGTGTAGTTATTGTTCTCGGTTGACCATTCCTTGATTCGTTTGTAATGTGGAGAGTTAGGAGATTAGGCGACGCATTAGGGGAATTGTAATCCTATCTTGACTTCCTAGTACAACTATTTCTCTTAGTTCTTCACTTTTAGTTCAAATTGCTTAACACACCATCACTTTTCACTTATTTAGATAAGGCCGTACAAACTTTACCTTAGTATTTAACTATCACTTAAGACTTCGTCCTCGTGGTTACGACACTCAACTTATCTTATATTACTTGTGGATCGCGTATGCTTGCGCGCGATTTAGCGATAGCGAAATCGACCAATAAGTTTTTGGCGCCGCTGTCGGGGACTTGGTATTATTTGTTTTTCAATATTAACACTAAGTCAATACATTCTTAATTTAAACTGATTATCTGTTTAACTCTCTTTTTAGGTAGTCTTCACTGTTTATGCCACCTTGAAGGGGACGGAATATAAAACCTCTCGATCCTGAGGTTGATAGAACGTATAGACGACTGCGAAGAGAAAAATCTCGAGACATACCTACTCCTATTAGAATGGCTGAGGAACTTCAGAAATCTCTAAGGGAGTATGGTATGCCTCATATCAACGATCTCCAAGCAAGCATTCTCAGACCCGCGATCCAAGCAAATAACTTTGAGATCAAGCCGGGCACCATTCAAATGTGCACTAATATTCAATTCAGGGGATTACCAAACGATGACCCGAATGATCATTTGATAAACTTCGTGGAGATCTGCGATACTTTTAAGTGCAACAGGGTGACTGACGATACCATCAGACTCCGATTGTTTCTATTCACCTTGAGGGACAAGGCCAAGAGCTGGCTACATTCACTCCCGTCAGGCTCTATTACCATATGGGCTGACTTGGCTCAAAAGTTCGTGGCGAAGTTCTTTCCACCCGCCAAAACCGCCAGGCTCAGGCACGAAATTACCTCATTTATCCAGTTTGATTCAGAATCTTTGTACGACTAATGAGAGCGATTCAAGGATCTTCTGAGAAAATGCCCCCACCATGGACTGCCAGAATGACTTCCCATCCAGATATTTTATAATGGGTTATCTGGATCTACTCGTTCGAGTATAGATGCACTTCTGGAGGGGCCTTCATGTCTAAGTATCACACAGCGGGGTATGAATTGGTGGAAACAATGGCGGCCAATAATTATCAATGGCCAAATGATAGGCAGGCCCCTAGAAGACCAGCAGGGGTATATGAGGTTGACTCAATCACACAATTAGCGGCTCAAGTTGCAGTGCTAACTGAAAGACTAGATACTATGGGAGTGCAAGCTGTGCAAAATGTTCAGAGTGTCAAAGTGTCGTGTGAATTGTGTTAAGGGAGCCACCCAACTGATCAATGTGCCATAAGCCCTGAGTCAATTTAATTTGTTTCCAACTATGGGCGACAACAAAATGCAAATCTCCCCACTCATTACCATCCGGGATTGAGGAATCATCCAAACATCTCCTGGGGCAACAACAATAGCAATCAAGCACAACCTTCGATCACCAGGCCTAACTTTTTAAACCCTCCAGGGTTCCAAGCTCAAAACCAGTATCCACATAATTTTCAAAATCAGTACAACCAACAACCACAGAGTTCTCAGAATCAGTTCCACCATCCACCACCTCAACAGGAAAGAAGACTGAGTTTGGAAGATCTCCTATTACGATATATTGCCCAAAATGAAACAAGGAGCAATAATCAAGAAGCTTCTATCTGGAACCTTGAAGTTCAAATGGGACAGTTGGCCTCTGCTTTGAACAGTCGTCCACAAGGCACATTGCCGAGTGACACTGATGTCAACCCAAAATCGGATGGCAAGGAACAATGCAAAGCAGTTACACTTCGGAGTGGGAGAGCTATAAACGAAAATGGTGGAGAGAGCTCTATAGCGTAAGAAGATGTGACTGTAGAGGAAAATGTTGTGGAGCAGAAAGATGATAAGTCTGGGGGTGAGGAAAATGTTCAAGAAAATCATACTACACCAACCCCGACAGTGAACAAAGCTAGTCCTCCTATCCCTCAGTTGCCATTCCCTCAGCGCCTGCAGAAACAAAAGCTTGATAAGCAGTTTTCTAAGTTCTTAGAAGTGTTTAAGAAGCTTCCCATAAACATCCCGTTTGCAGAGGCATTTGAGCAAATGCCGAGCTATGTTAAATTCATGAAGGACATATTATCGAAGAAAAGGAAAATGAGGGACTATGAAACAATGGCTCTGACAGAGGAATGCAGTGCCATATTGCAAAACAAGCTTCTGTCGAAGCTCAAAGATCTTGGAAGTTTCATGATTCCATGCACTATTGGGGACCAATTCATTGGCAAGGCCCTGTGTGATCTAGAAGTTAGCATTAACTTGATGCCTTTGTCTATATATAAGAAGCTGGGACTAAATGAAGCCAAACCCACCAGTGTTACCTTGTAGTTGGCGGATAGATCTCTCTCTTACCCAAAGGGGATAGTAAAGGATGTGCTTGTCAAGGTGGACAAGTTCATCTTCCCAGCATACTTCATTGTCCTAGATTTTGAGGAAGACAGGGAAGGTCCTGATAATACTGGGCAGGCCATTCTTAGCAACAGGGAGGACCCTTATCGATGTGCAGAAAGGGGAGCTTACGATGAGGGTACAGGATCAGGAAGTAACCTTCAATGTGTTCAGATCAATGAAATATCTGAACACCCCTGAAGACTGCTTTCAGATTAAAGTGATTGATAATATAGTCAGGGAAGTATTATCAGAAACATGCATGACAGACCCTTTAGAAGCTACATTGACAGGTGCCAGTACTATGGAAGAGCCTACTCATGTTGAATATGCCAAGTGGCTGGATGCACCTCAGAGATGTACTCAATTCCAAAGACAGATTGAGTCTCTAAATGATCATGAGGCATCAACTTCCAAGGCTCAGCCGTCGATTATAGAACCTCCTGTCCTTGAATTAAAGCCCTTGCCCAACCATCTGAGGTATGCATACTTAGGGAAATCATCTACTTTACCTGTTATAATTTCTGGATCTTTAAATGAGTCCTAGGAAGAGAAGTTACTGCTAGTGCTTAAACAGTTCAAAATGGCCCTGGGATGGTCAATTGCTAATATTAAAGGGATCAGTCCATCTCTTTACATGCACAAGATCTTACTGGAGGAAGGGTCTAAGCCGTCCATTGAACATCAGAGGCGGTTGAACCTAATAATGAAAGAGGTGGTCAGGAAGGAGATTATTAAATTGCTAGATGCTGGCATTATCTACCCCATCTCAGACAGTCCTTGGGTCAGTCCCATTCAGTGCGTGCCAAAAAAGGGCGACATGACGGTAGTGCCCAATAAGAATAACGAGTTGATTCCAACCAGAATAGTGACTAGATGGAGGGTGTGTATGGATTACAGGAAATTGAACAAGTCCACATGTAAGGATCACTTCCCTCTTCCATTTATTGATCAGATGCTAGATAGACTTGCTAGGCATAAATTTTATTATTTGCTGGATGGTTACTCTGGATATAATCAGATTTCAATTGCTCCCGAAGATCAGGAGAAAACAACTTTCACATGCCCCTATGAGACCTTTGCTTTTCGAAAAATGTCTTTTGGGCTGTGTAATGCTCCTGTAATATTTTAACGTTGCATGATGTCTATTTTTTTTGATATAGTTGAAAAGACCCTCGAGGTCTTCATGGACGACTTTTCAGTATTCGGGAGCTCATTTGATAACTGTCTGGTGAATTTGACTGCCGTTCTCAATAGATGTGTTAAGACAAATCTTGTACTGAATTGGGAGAAGTGCCATTTCATGGTCAAGGAGGGCATTATTCTGGGCCATTGAGTTTCTGTTGGCGGTATTGAGGTTGACAAGGGTATGATTCATGTTATTAATAATCTACCATCGCCTACATCAATAAAAGAGGTGAGGAGCTTTCTTGGGCATGAAGGGTTCTATAAGCGGGTTATCCAGGACTTCTCGAAGATAACCAAACCGCTCTGCACATTATTAGAAAAGGACATGCCTTTTTAGTTTGATGAAGCATGCCTCATAGCATTCGATCTATTAAAGGAAAAACTCATTTCGGCTCCTATTGTGGTAGCTCCTGACTGGACTTTCCCATTTTAGCTCATGTGCGACGCCAGTGATTTTGCTATTGGGGCAGTGTTTGGCCAAAGAAGGGATAAGGTATTCCACACGATTTACTATGCCAGTAAGACATTAACTGATGCTCAGTTAAATTACACCACAATTGAGTAGGAGCTGCTGGCAATGGTTTATGCTTTCGATAAGTTCCATTCCTATCTTATTGGAACGAAAGTGATCGTGTACACAGATCACTCGGCAATCAAATGTTAGGTTTGTAATATTCATGAACGCAATTAAATTGCATAAAATAAGCGAAAACGTGTAAAAATCAGAGTTTAAAATTTTACAAACCATATATCCGAATCATCCTTTATGCACAATTATTAATTAAACGAAAAGATATGAAGAACAAGAATCATACCCTTAAAGATTCGAGCTTCCTCAGGTACAAGTTCACCTCAAATCCTTTTTGCGTTCAACTTGAATCCACCAGGTTTGGTTCCTTCCTTTAATTAACGTT
Source organism: Panax notoginseng (assembly GCA_016801055.1). Lineage (NCBI taxonomy): Eukaryota > Viridiplantae > Streptophyta > Magnoliopsida > Apiales > Araliaceae > Panax > Panax notoginseng. The sequence continues at coordinate 43,616,464 of CM029019.1, read as the reverse complement.
AGCCACCCAAGTGTTTGGCCTCTAGAGGTGATCCACCAAGAAAGAATAAAGATTCAAGAAGATGGGAGGTTGGCTAAACTCTAGTTTTCTATCTCTATAAAAAAAGAACGTACTCTCCAACTATTGGAATTGCGTATATCGATATCTGATATATGACTCACCTTATAAAGATATCAGGTAACCCTATTAAAAATAAGGTATTATTTATTTAATTAAACTCTTTTAATTAAATGGGCTTCCTAATCTTATTAGGGATAATTAATTAAACTCCTTTAACTAATTTTCCATCCTAATCCTATTAGGAATAAATGAGAGTACTTATATTAAATTAATTTCTAAACTCTTTTAGAAATTAAAATAATAATAATTGTAATAATATTAATAAGACTCCTCTTATTAATTTATATTTAATATTTCTAAAATATTAAATAATAAATATTACGCTATTTAATTTATTCTATCACCATAGATTAAATTAAATATACTTAACATATTATTACGATTATGCCATTAACTTCTTAAATAATTATTCTTCCTTTTATGGTGTGACCCTTTAGGTTCTTCATATTAAATCGGTTGTGAATAAATCAATTAGAACAATTATAATCTTATTTAAATAAATAAATTAAATAATTAATTTATTTAAATATAGAATATTTATTCTACAATAGGGATAAGCCTCCCTAGCGATCAACGGCTTTTCAGATAATATAGATTTTAACATTAATCATAAAAGAACCTTTGAGTAAAAAGTTACCGTACAATTCAATCCTTTCACCATACAATGTCCCAATTAAATATAAGACATGGAATTACTGTCAAGTCTTATTTTATTTAATTATATGTATTTCGATCCTTAAATGCACAACACCAAATAATACAAATTAGAAACTCATTTCTAATTTCATTCTGCCTTGGCCAAGGACTACTAGGTTGTCATTTATCGAATCACATATGACATTTCTCTTCTTTTACTAGAAGTGGTAGATTCTTTATTGATCATACATTATCTCCATGTACAACTTATTATACCCAAGCATACCCTTTGATATACCCTAAGGGTCTTAAGGAATAAGTCAAAGTATAACTCCTCATACACAAGATACTATGATGATCTCAAGTCCAATGATCACTTGTACTACTATCACTACAGGAATTCCTATTGACAGGCAAGTAAGACTCCATTAGATATTCCTTAGCGAGCCACGTTCAGTGAACTTATTCTCTAATAAGCACCTACATACTTGCTTTAGTGTCTCCACACAAATAATCATGAGATCAATCATCCTCATCCAATGAGCAAGCAACGTATGTACCAATCTATTCGGATTCACTAATCCCCAATTTAGTAATCTAACGATCGGGAACTATTTTAGTTTTAAGCTTTTTAAGAATTTAGATCTCATTAGAATGATCATCATCATTATTCTAAAAGCATTACTTAAAACTATGGGTTTATCACATATTATAAAGCAACATCATGTAGATAATTAAAAGTTTTTAATAAATTAATACTTTTTATTAATAAATGAATAAGATTGTTACAAAGTATATCCTTTATCATCAAATATGATTGACTTGTGTGCATATTACTTTCATCAAATACCTGATTGAAAAGAAAGATGCAAAGTCGAGGTTGATAAGGTGGGTCCTTCTTCTCCAAGAGTTCGATCTGGAGATCCGTGATAAAAAGGGTACTAAAAACCAGGTAACGGATCACTTATCCAGGTTGGAAAACCATCCTCATGCGGGAGATGCAGAAAAAGATATAAATGATTTCTTCCTGGATGAGCAGCTCTTTGTTGTCCAAAGCAAAGCCCCGTGGTATGCGGAATTTGCTAATTATATTGCTTGTCAAGTGCTTCCTCCCAACTTGAGCTATCAACAGAGGAAGAAATTCCTAAATGATGCAAAACAATATTTGTGGGATGACCCTTTCTTATTCAAGCAGTGTTCTTATTAGATTCTGCAGAAATGCTTGCCAGAGGAGGAAATCGAAGGTGTGCTCCATCATTGCCATTCCTTAAATTATGGAGGACATTTTGCGGGCCAAAGAACTGCCGCTAAAGTGCTCCAATCTGGGTTTTACTGGCCTACCCTGTTCAAAGATGCCAACATATTTGTGTCGCACTGCGACAGATGCCAAAGGCTGGGAACCATCTCAAGAAGGCATGAATTGCCTCTACAGAATATCCTCAAAGTTGAATCATCTGATGTGTGGGGTATTGACTTCATGGGTCCATTCCTGTCTTCCTACGACAATATCTACATTCTTGTTTTGGTTGATTATGTCTCCAAATGGGTTGAAGCAGTTGCCTTGCCTACTAATAATGAGAAGGTGGTGCTTAATTTCTTAAAGAAAAATATTTTCACTTGTTTTGGCACGCCTCGGGCTATAATCAGTGATGAAGAGTCGCATTTTTGCAACAAATATTTTGAAGCCCTTTTAGCTAAGTATGGGGTGACCCATAAGATAGCCACTGCTTATCATCCGCAGACAAGTGGCCAAGCGGAGATATCCAATCGAGAGGTAAAACGTATCTTAGAAAAGATTGTTAACCCCAATCGGAAGGACTGGTCAAAGAAACTTGATGACGCCTTGTGGGCATACCGCACCACTTATAAAATGCCTATCAGAATGTCTCTGTATAGGCTTGTTTATGGCAAGGCTTGTCATCTTTCTGTGGAGTTGGAGCACAACGCATATTGGGCTATCTAAAAGCTAAATTTTAATTTGGAAGCAGCCGGTGAACAAAGACTTTTATAACTCAATGAATTAAACGAGTTTCATCTGTAAGCGTATGAAAACGATAAGTTATACAAGGAGAAGACGAAGTGGTGGCACGACAAGAAAATTGTCGAAAGAAATTTTGAGCCGGGCCAGAAGGTGCTTCTTTTTAACTCCCGTCTGAAATTATTCCCCAGGAAGTTGAAGTCCCGATGGTCGGGGCCGTTCACGGTTGCTAAGGTGTATCCTTATGGGGCTATTGAGGTTAAAGATCTTCACTCGACGACATTCAAGGTAAATGGATAGCGTTTGAAGAACTATTGGGGCGACGAGGTCGACCGACAAAACACCTCCATCATCTTGGGAGACCTGATGTAAGGCGGGGTAAAAGTCAAGCCGACGACTCTAAATCAAGCGCTTGATGGGGAGGCAACCCCATATCAGTATCAAAAATTTGCTTGTGTTTTCATTAATATTTGTTGTCTTTAGTTATCATTAGTTGCACTTTACATTTCTTAGTGTAATTGCTAGTTTCTGTATAGTGCATGTTAGTATATGAGGTAGTATGTGTTTAAAGGCTATTAGTAGTTAGAATGTGTTTTACAGTTATTTCTTGTATTGTTTCACTGATATGAACTGTGGCATGTGCATGAAACTGGCCAAGTATCTAAAGTGCAGAGGCCACGCCGCGACGCCGCTCTCACTACTAAGTTTTGCGCCGCAGTGCCAATGCTAGCCAGACACACTGTAATTCGGCACCGCAGCTCCATGCTATATGCCTAATTATCGCGCCCCAGTGCCATATTTCGCGCCCCAGCACCATACTTCACGCTGCAGCGCCATGACCAAGATGGACACAATGTAATTTTACGATGCAGCGCCACCTTTTGTACTAGCTTTCACGCGCAGCGCCGGGCTTAGATGGAACATACTGGAAACTCGCATCGCAGTGCCAACTCATGTTCTATTTTCCACGCTGTAGCACCTAGTCATATTAGGGAATTCTGCAAAGTCACACCGTAGCGCCGAAAAGTTCCGCCGCAACGCCATCTTGGATCTAAGGGGGCGTTGCAGTGCCATGCGTCGCGCTGCAGTGTCACCAGCGTGTTTTCTTTTTTAATAGCAGCTTTTGAGTTCATTTTGCACCGGTTGCCTCACTTCCTCTCTCATAGCAGACTCCTTGTTTCCTATCAGCATCTCCCAGTTTCCCCCTTGCGACATTAACTGTCTCACATCCCCTCTTCTTTTAAAGAGCCATTCAGCAAAATCAACCGTCGCGCCTTTCAGTTTCCAACAGTTCAAAAATCCACCCGTCCTTGCAGTTAATCTTGCGACCGTTGCGCGTCTATCTTTTTAAAAAGAGCTCGAGGTAAGAGATTTCTGACTTGTGCTTTTGGGTTCATACTTGGGTTTGAGAAATTTATGAGAAAGCAATTTTGGGACTTTGGATTTTCATTCTTTTAATCATGGGTTTAAAGTGTCCTCGCACTAGTATAGCTCCCCCTCCTTCACCATCTTCCAGAGCCCCTCCTCCCCGTTGGGATGCTGTAAAATTCCCAAGTGAGGCAGCTTGGAAGTGTTATACCCAAAAATTTTCACAGAGGAGTTTGGTTCCTGAAAGAGGGTTAAGGCCTGATGGCAAGACAGACGGCGATATGATGGCCATGATTGTGGCTATGAAATGGATTCACTTCACCAAGCCACATGAGGCTGCAGTTATTTCTGTGGTTAAAGAATTCTATGCAAATGCTAATGCTAATGGCCCCTCGGCGGTGCCAGTTTGGGGTAAGTTGATCCAATTTGACATTCATGCCATCAATGCTATTTATTGGACTCCTAACTACGATGGTCACGACTACCTGGAGCCTGGGATGCAAAGTTACGATACCGATGAAATTATTACTAAACTCTGCAAGCCTAGTACCGTTTGGAAAACTAACGAATTCTACGGTGAAAAGACATCCTTTCCCCAACAGGCCTTAAGTTGTTATGGGAAGGCTTGATACTTGTTCATCTGTGCAAATATCATGCCAACGCGCCACCTGAGCGATGTGACGAGAGAGAGGGCAATTCTGCTCTTTGCAATTGTCACGGGTTTAAAAGTTGATGTAGGGGTGCTTATCCATGAGTCGATTAAAAAGGCTATACGGAGAAATGTCATGTCGAGGCTCCCTCACCTGTCTCTAATCACACGACTATGCAAAAGAGCGGGTGTAATGTGGGAGAAAGATGATGTCACTCAGCCACCCATGGCTATAATTAATCATAACATCATTGCCCGTTATGGAATTTGGGAAGGAGCACAGTCGCATCCTAGGGGCGAGGGTTTTCTATCGGTACCACAGCCGCCGTCATCCTCTGAAGCCGGCACCTCCACGAAAGTGCCTGAACCCCCGTTATCTGAGGCTATTCCACTTGAGGTCCTAGCGGAGATATTGGGTAGTTTGAATTTCTTGGACTGTAAGGTAGATCATATAGCTCAATGGAATAGCCAATTCAATAACTACCATGTAGAATTCACGAATACAGTGTCCAGCATTTATTATGCCCAAGGAGGAGATGACGCAGAGTCCTTGCCCTTTCAATTTCCAGTACCTCCAATTTTTGCGCCTTTTTCTCCACCAATTCTCCCCAGCGAAGAGGCCCACGAGGACGAGCCAGTTAATGTGGATGATGATGATGATGATGATTACGGTGATTATGGCCATGATGCTTGATGCTGCAGAGTGAAGGACATTGGCCAAATTTCAAGTTTGGGGGAGATCTCTTTTAAGTTTAGTATTATATATGAACTGCTATTTTATTTAATGTTTATTTATGTTTAATCTGTGACGGATGTGAGAATCATTTGGGCTGTATAGCCTCAAACTTATGGGCTCTATATCCTTTAACTATGTTTTTAATTATGCTTGTGTTTAATGGTTTTATTTTATTTTGTGAATGGTTTATTTTGGATGCATGATGTGATGCATAGTAGTATGTTTATTACATATGGATGCATGCTTTTGGTTGTATATATGAATGCTCTTCGTTATATACTTATTATCATGTTGGGGTTGTGTTAGTTATCTTGTGAATTTTGGGATATCTTGATTAATTCTGATATTATTTTGTTAATAGCCATATTTTTGGGATTTACACTGATGATTGGTATACTTAATGCCATATGTTATGACTTTACCCTATTTTGGCAAGGGTACTGTATCTTTTATCCCTCCTTGCCTATTATATTTTGATTAAACCTATCCCCCGATCCGTAGCTGTTCATATGCTGGGTAAGGGTGTTATAGCGTTTAATTTTTGATTGTGGCTAATGACAAGCGCCATATGATTATATCTTTTTCTTAGAGTCGTGTCAAGCATATGTGAACTAGGGGTGTGTTAATTGGTTAAGTCAAGACTGTTATGGATCCATCCTTCTTAGCAAGCACTTACCAATTGTTTTAACTAGTTATTTTTTTGGATTTAGATTGTCTGTTTATTGTTTTAAAAATTTGTGCACTTTGTAGAACTCCTTTGTTTCCAAGGTAATAAAAGATGTAGGCACTTTTACAATTTGGGATCTATAGTTTTGGTATATATTTAGTCTTGCGGTGGGTCGAGATGGAGCGTAAAACGCACTCGCCCATAAACGCAGTAAAAAAACACAAATCTATAGCCTTGAGGTGGGTCGAGATGGAGCATAAAATGCACTCGCCCATAAATGCAAATCTATCTTAAGTCGTGTGGTGGGTCGAGATGGAGCGTAAAACACACTCGCCCATAAACGCAGACTTGCGAGATAGAGCATAAAATGCACTCGCCCAATAAGTCAAATTTTACTTCAATAATAGAACCTTTTGATCCTTTCTTGTATTTGCGTCTTATTCTTAATGCTTGTGATTTTGTGAGTTGCAGAGTAAGCTTATTATTTATCACAATTGACTGTGTGATCTTAATTTGGGCGATGATTAGTTAGGACGAATGGTCCACACACACACATAGAATGGATCGAGTACAGTCTCATACTTACACATTTGATATTAAGCCCTCATTCATATCGGTGTTTGTCCTATTCTCAGAGAGGGTCTATAATTTGTGTTTAGAAGCTATGATAATATTTTATAGGAGTAGTTTCTATTCACGTCATACAGTAATGTCGATGTGGATGTCTGATAGTTTACTTGAGGATAAGCAAAAACTTAAGTTTGGGGGTATTTGATGAGTGGGATTTATACATGTGAATCAGATCCTTTGTGGCTTAAGATGTTGCCTATTTTCTGTTATTTAGTTAGCTTTTATATATATTTTGTTGTTATTATGTTTAATATCTATGATGTAGGGCTTTACAGGTCTTTCCCAGTTTTCAGGGGAAAAACGGGCATTTTTTATACACCAGCGCCGCAGCGCCAAAGATAAGCTTACAGCTCGCGGCTCAACACCACCCCTGTCTTGGGTTGACGTCATCCTCGCGCTGCAGCGTCGAAGTCTCTTCATGAAGTTGCGCTGCAGCGCGACCTCCGGTGTTTTGAAGCCTACATGGGCACCGCAGCGCCACTTGCCAATGCTATATCTGCGCCGCAGCGCCACCTCCGGTGTTTAGGAAATAAAGAGCTTTTAATGACCTAAAGGAGAGTAGGGGATATATATTGAGACATAGCCGCCATCAGTTATTACAGAGAGAGAGATATATAGAGCGTAGAATAGGATTTTATTATAGTATTAATTACGTAGAAGAGAAAGAAGTTGTGCTTCAAGGAGGAAGAGTTATTGCATCCGACAGTGCTCAGGAGCTATATGGAGAAGAGAAGATTTGGGGAAAGAACACTTCAAATCAGGGGTTTTCTTATTCCAAATCTCCTATTTATTTGTGTATTACTGAGAATGTTGAATGTGTTAAAAATGTGTATTAGTACCATAGATATGAACTAATTCCATTTTTAGGATTGCAATGTAACATATTATTTAGCTTAATTAACTTTCTCTCCTATTTATATAATGAATCATTTTAGAATGTGTTGTTGTATTTCTTGCTTATTGATTGGTTGCTTGATAGGGTAGTTGGTATAGATATTGATGGATATTGGAAAGTGGATATTAATATCGAACTTTTAAATGCAAGAACACCTGTTCTGACCATGCTTATGGAATGTGTGCATAAACTACTAATAGAATAAACATATTTGTATTTGCCTTGTGTAGCCTTGAGACTAAGATTACTGACCCTAGCCTAGTTATTTTCGTCAATAGACATATTGTGATTCATCTAGCTAGGGATGTGCAATTGACCTTCGACAGAAGCTTTTGTGTAGTTATTGTTCTCGATTGACCATTCCTTGATTCGTTTGTAATGTGGAGAGTTAGGAGATTAGACAACGCATTAAGAGAATTGTAATCCTATCTTGACTTCCTAGTACAACTATTTCTCTTAGTTCTTCACTTTTAATTCAAATAGCTTAACACAGCATCACTTTTCACTTGTTTAGATAAGGCGGAGGCAGAGGCGGAGGCGGAGCCGGAGCCGCCTTCGCCTCCGCCGCAGAAGAGAAGAAACTAGAAGCAGGAGGGGCAGGAATCAGGAGTAAGAAAAGTAAAAGAAGAACCTACAGAATGAAACGTGAAGTGGCCAAGTTTATGTAAGACACCAACTTTTTATGAATAAAGATTTAATTTCTCTAATTATTATTTTGAATAATAAGGTGTTGATTTGATAAAATGTTTAGTTATGGATGAAATGTGCAATTTTTGCAAAGTAAGCAAGTGGTCATAAAATATTCGTTTAGTCGGAAAATATTCTTTTTGTCGGAAAATATCCGTACGATGACACAATCATTGGTGGACAGAATAACTGTCGGATATAGAAAGTGACAGAAATATCCTTTTTATAAAAATAACGACAAAATTTTTACTTTTAACTGTTGAAATACCCAGTGATAAAAAGTACAAAAATACGGGTTGCACAGTAGCACACGGTATTGCACATTATTTTTAGATTATTGATTCTTACGTAAGAAGTCACTCAGTTTTATTCAATAATTGCCACAGTAATTGTTGCGTAGTTTCTTTTATTATTGATTCAATTATTGTCACTGTATCATCTGCATAATATTTTACATTATTAAATCAATAATTGACACGACACAATTATACATATTATTAGTTAGCATTATTGGCAATGTCTAAAAAATTCTATCGAGGAAAGGAGTTTGGTCACATAATTGCGCGCCAATAAGGAGAAGTCCTTATCGGAAAGCCTCCTCTTTCCTGGGAATGATCTGGTTGTTGATATTGTGAACTTATAATATTAATTATTATGTGGTGGATATTAGTTCAATTATTATATAAATGAAGGAATTCAATATGAGATATTTGTTGAAAGTTTGGCATATTTTTCTGTGAAATTACAATTATTTTCTCCGATAAAATATTCATTCAAATATATTATTATAATATTACCATTTTTTTTATAATTTAAATGGTAATATTATTATTATAATATATAATTTTTAGCATGTGAATAAAAGTGGAGTGAATGTTATTATTTTTATTTTGAATTCCTTCCGTGCACACCACCTTTGCTAATGGATGGAATAATTTTTCTGCAAAGCATTTGTTTTTCCAAACTTGTGGGCCTCTGTAACGACCGAGAAATTCGGATCTTATTGTAAAATAATTTTATTAAATTTAAATAATAATAAAATCTTATTCTATGTGTTATCAATATGGTTGTCGTTATATAACCTAGTGACGTTGGAATGTCGTAGTATTTGAGTTACGTAGATGAATTAAAGTGTTTGAATTTCCAAGACGAAAATAAAAGTTTTTCGAGAAATTTTCTGAAAAATACTATTCATCGGTATTTGCTCGGGATATAATTTTGGATTTTAGAGAAATACGTAATGATGGAATAATAAGGTGAGATGGATTATGTAATAAAAATCTAGTTATGGAAAAAAAACGATATTTCGCTTGTGGACTTAATTTATAAACGTTAAGAAAGGCGAAATAGTAATGAGTATGTAATATTGGTATGATACTTATGTATTGTACAAAGAAATGGAAATGAGTATAATACGAAGTATTATACGAGTTTGTATGAAGGATGAAAGATCGTATATAAATTCTATATGAATTAGAATACGAAAATAATATATAAACTATATGTATATGTATTAAGAAATGTTAATGGACTTGGAAAGATTGATAAGAATTAATATAAGTCCAAGTGAATTAAAGGAAGAGGCCCAATAATTGATTAATGAACAAGCTAGTGTTTATTAATTCAAAGCCCAATGATTTAATCCAAGCCCAAGCTAGAGTCCAATGAATGGGTTGACCCATGGGGCAAACCATACCAATATGGTTTGATGTGGTGACCAAGTTAAATGAGTAAGGACCAAGTATAGGATAAGTGTTGTGTTAGCCAAGTAATGAATAGTAAGGAGGTGGCTTAAGGAGGTGGGATTGGTTTAATGACTAAACTACCCTAACTTTGGAAAGTCTATAAATAGAAGAATTTTCAAGCCATTTGTTGGTTGTTCAAATAATCTAGACTTCTCAAAGTGCTTAAGTGTTAGAGAGAATAAGCTACACATAAGTCATTCCATAAGTAAGAAGAAGAAGCAAGCTACCTTACCAAGACAACAAAGAGTAAGACTTCTTCTCTAATTATCTTCTATCTTTACTATGATAGGATGATAAGAAAAGTTGGATTAAGAAACATAAATGAGTAAGTAATGAACTTAAGCCAATTAAGTTGGCAATAAGTCATTTAAGCTAACATAAGTTATAACTTATGAGAAAATAATATGAACTTATAAGGAGTTTATTAAGAGAATGGATATGAAGATAAAGGAATTTATATGATCATATGTATCATGTATACCTAAGTAAAGTTATATGTGAAGCACATGTAAAGTATGATGATTAAGAAACTCTAATTGTCATAAGTCATGAATAATCAAATCTTAGATAGTTTATAATTTGATAAGTTATAAGCTCATAAGGAGTCAAAGTCTAACAATGAAAATAAGTTGTTGTATTATGTATGTTGAGATGTTCACATGATGAATGAAGTTCATTTGTAATGTTGAACAAATCGTAAGAATAAAGATTTGCCGGAAATTGCACGATTGGACGACAATCGTCGAATTCGTAAAATTCTCGAAATGGAAGTCAAATTTTGTGTTTGATCACGGAATTATTGCTTTACAGTGGAGTTAAGTCATATTTGCCATTTAAGAGTTGCGGACTCGAAAATGACCGGATTCAGACTCAGAACGAAGAAACGAGCGTTGAACGTTCACGAACGTTTATCGTTTTCGTTAAAAATAAACCAATAGGTGAATTTTTAGCAAACAAAGTCAAATAGATAAAATTCTTGGATGATCATGTAGATTACGTAATTTGTGAACCGTAGGCTTTTGAACGAGCCAATTTGGACTTATAACGAAGAAGTTATGCGTCCGGGAAGTTCACAAAATTTAAAAACTGAAATTATTTTTTGGTGCACAGAGTTGGCGCCGCGGCGCCAACCCAAGGCAAATGACTGGCGCCCCAGCGCCATACACAGTACAAGACCTTCTGGAGAGTGGCGCCGCAGCGCGGCCCATTACATAAGGACTCGCGCCCCAGCGCCAACTCCGGGACATGCTAGGATAAGGCTCGCGCCACAGCGCGAGATGTAAGTATAGGACCGGCGCCGCAGCGCCAGTCTTAGAACAAAGATAGAAAAAAAGGTTTCTATGTACAAAGAAAAGAAAACCTAAATTGATGGAAAGTAAACATAACTTAAGGACGATAATGTAACATTATTAAACGTTGTTAAACCTTAAGGAATGTAATGTAAAGGTTAAGATATCCTAGTCAAGGATAAATGCAATGGTAATGATAAACCGAAATGAATAGTAACTGAATCTAATACACAATTAGATTGAGAAAAAAGGTAAAATATAGTCATATACATACTTTATTATATGTGACCTAATGTAAGGCATTATGTGATCATGTACTGTAGGGACTTGAAAGACTTAAACATAAAGTTAATATACGGTAGCAGAAGCTAAAGGCAAGTATTCTAACTTTTGTTTCAGTTCAATCTGGACAAGTTTAAGATTCATGTATTCTTTCGCATGGATTGAGGTATGTTAAGGTTAAAGCCAATCCCCTTTGGCTAGACTTGATAATCTACTCTTGTATTATCAAATGTTGTTATCTTTTGTCAACTACTTGATATGGTTTTCAAAAGAAAACTAAAATGTTAAACAAATGTTTTGTCGATAAAACGACCGGCACGTGAGGTTGCCAAATGATTAAACGTACATACGTTTAATGGATGTAGTGTTGATCAACATAGAGTACAATAGGCTGATCACCTAGAAGTGCTCGTAAGTAATATCGGGCTTACGGAATTCGTTCCGGGTTGTCCTTTTTCAGTAAAGAATGAATACTCAATGTCTTTGACCGGAGTGAATGTTTTAACTAAATATTGTTGTTATTGTAAAATATTTTGAAAGAAAAGATGAAGTGCCATTTTGAATTATCAATAGTACTTCATAACTATTGTTCAGTTATTGAAGATATACGATTCGTATGTGTCAAGCATGTTGTTATTGAATTGTTATACTTGTTGAGCTAGCCATGCTCACTCTTGCTTGAACTATATGAATGCAGCTAAGATTGAACGTCCCGAAGGATCAAAAAGAGATAAAGGAAAAGCTAAGGCAGATTGTTAAGCTGTCTTGTAATAGTATAGGTCTATTGTTGTAATGTAACTGATATTATGGCAAAGAACCTTTGTAATGGGTATAGAACCTGGGAAATTATAAATATTACTTTAATATATAGAAGTTATATTCATTCTTTGAGACTTTTTAATTGAATGAATATATGAATGTTGTACAGTATTGCACCATCTGTCGGGTTGGAAGATACCCGGATTTGGGGGCGCTACAAGTTGGTATCAAAGCCTAGGTTACAAAAACTTAAGGGGGAAAAATAGAACATTAAGTCATAACCTTAAGAAAGAATAAAGAAGTAAAAGATGGAAACTAACCCTATAAAAATGCATTATATTATGTTATGTGTTTCTATTATTTCACTGACGTGTACTAATCAAACTATATTATTTTATTGTAGATGTCAGGAGAAAATGATATGTATAGAGATATACATGTAGTGAGCGAGGATTCGGTTAATCGGGTAGAGATACTACCAAATCCTGTAGCCGTAGAACCAGAAGTGGTGACAATCGAGTCTGGAGACTCAGACGATTTAGACTACATGTCTATATTTAATGGCATGATAGAGGAGAAGGTGGATGTGATGTCCTTTGATCAGGTTGCACCTACAGAGGAATTGTCTACGGGAGAATCAATGAAGGCATTGTTTATGTCAGTATTGGATAGAAATATCCATTACTGCCAAGAGGTTAAGGAGTTGAAAGAGGAACTCCAAGCTGTCCGGGAGGACAAGGCTAGTATGGAAGGAATGTGGGAAGAGGAGCACGATGATAGAGTCCTAGCTATGGACAAGGTCCGAGATTTGAAAGAAGAAGTCTTTGAGCTCAAGCAGGAGCTAAAGACTAAACAGCAGAAGTTGGAGAGGATGTCCTATATACATAGGAGTTCTCATATAGATTTCCAGCAGTAGTTAGCTGGATATCAGATAGAAGCAGGACAAACCCGTCATACCATCAGTAGAGATATTGTTGCCGGTTTGGCCAGAGCAGATTTTGAGAATGCCTTACGACAGATGTAATCTAGCAATAGCTGGAGTAGCTTAGATATGTAAATATTATATATCTAGTAGTGACGTAAAACCCTCTTTTGTATAAACAAAGGGTAGTCTTTTGTAAATCCCAATTTTTGGAAAGTAATTACGGGATGGTAATGTAATCAGCTAAGGCTGAGTAATGTAAAACAATGTGTTATACTACAAGTTATGAATCAATATAAGTCTTTTTATGGAATATATTGAGTAATGAACATGAATTATTGTTTTCTTATAAATAAAAAATAAACCAACAAGAATAATATAATAATGATGTGCTGTTTTCTTCACAGCAAAATGCCGCCAAGAAGGAGACAACGAAATCAAGACGCTAATGTTAACCAACCGGAGGGTGGTCCGGCTAATCCAATGCAGGAGTTCGTTAACCTTTTAACGGATGCATTTAATAGAGCGGGGCTAATGTACTCGTGATTCCTGGAGTAGTACGAGCTACTACTTTTAAGGACTTTAAAAGTGTAGGTCCGACGGAGTTTAAAGGAACTATGGACCCTATAGAAGCCCAGACTTGGGTAAAAAAATCAAGAAGGCATTTGTAATACCAAATGTTGAGGAGGGTCAAAAGGTTGCCTTTGCAACCTATTTGATGAAAGGAGAGGCCAACTTCTGGTGGGAGGCAAACCAGGCTAGGGTCGATATAGGAAATCTAACGTGGGAGAGGTTTAAGGAGATTTTCTTCGAGAACTATTTTCCCACGAGTATGCAAGGGAGGATGGAAATGAGGTTTCTTGAATTGAAACAAGGGGAGATGACAGTTCCCTAGTATGCTGCCAAGTTTAATGAACTGGCACGATTTGCTCCACATCAAGTGGACACTGAAGTGAGAAAGGCTAGAAGGTTCGAGCAGGGCCTGAAACCCTGGCTCTATAGCCGAATCTCAGTATTCCAAAGTACTTCCTTTGGAACCATATTAGAAAAGGCAATAATTGCCGAAGGTGGGAATGAGGCTCTCAGCCAGTACCACAAGGATAAGAAAAACAAGGGCAAGGTTGATGGAGGAACCAAGACCGAGGGAGCCAGTGGAAGTGGAAACGATCAAAAGAGGAAGGGATTTAACTCTGGGAATACCAGAGTAAAACAAGGGGATTCTAAGAGAAGGATGGAGGCCTGTAAAACCTGCGGGAAGACTCACTTAGGAGTCTGTCTCAAAGGAAAGTCAGTATGTTATAATTGTGGATAGGAAGGGCACATTTTCCCTAACTGTCCAAATCTGAAGAAAAATCACGGATATTTTGTATGTGGATAAACGGATCACATAGCAAAGAATTTCCCGAAGAAGAGGACGGAAGGAAGTAAGGGAACTAATAGTGGTAAGTTAGCTATTAGTGGTCCATCTCAGCCAGGTAAATCAATGGCTCGCACTTTTAATATGACGGTCCAGGATGCTGTGGCATCAGGGGAGGTAGTTACAGGTATTATTTTGATCAATAACATAAATGCATACGTGCTTTTTGATTCGGTGCTACTTGTTCGTTTATAGCATGTGATTTTGCTAGACGACTAGAATTATTTCTCGAAAAATTACCTATACCTTTGAACATTAAGGTAGCAAACGAAGAAATAATTCCTGTTGAAGATATTCATAGGAGTTGTTGCGTAGAAGTACGGGGTTGTAAGTTATCGGTAGATTTAATACCGATAAAGTTAGGAGAATTTGACGTAATTCTCGGAATGGATTGGTTAATTAATCATGGAGCAATTATAGATTGCCAAAAGAAATGTGTGAGAATCAAGTCGTGGAAGCAACCTCTTGTAGTATTTTACGGTAGTAAGTTGCCGGGACGTCCGTGTTGCCTTACGATGACACAAACTAGAAAATTATTAAGGAAGGGTTGTGTAGGTTACCTATGCCATGTTGTGGATACCCAAAGAGTGGGAGCAACCATGGAATAAATACCTATAGTAAATGAGTTCATGGATGTATTTCCAAGTGAGTTATCGGGGTTACCGCTAGATAGAGAGATTGAATTTGTGATAGACGTTGTGCCAGGAGCGGCACCAGTCTCAAGGGCACCGTATCGTATGGCGCCTGTGGAAATGAAAGAACGAACTAATGGCTCAGTTACAGGAACTATTGGACAGAAAGTACATTCAACCAAGTGTTTCTCCGTGGGGGGCACCAGTGTTGTTTATCAAGAAGAAAGACGGATCGTTAAGGCTTTGTATCGACTATCGGGAGTTGAACAAGTTAACGATAAATAATAAATACCCATTGCCCAGGATCGATGATCTCTTTGATCAATTAAAAGGGGCAAAGTATTTTTTTAAAATAGATTTGCGGACGGGGTATCATCAGTTGAAAGTTAGGAAAGAAGATGTACCAAAAACGGCATTCAGGACTTGTTATGGTCATTACGAGTTTCTGGTAATGTCATTTGGGTTGACGAATGCACCAGCTGCATTTATGGATATGATGAACAGAGTGTTCAAACCATATTTGGACCAGTTCGTCGTTGTGTTTATCGATGATATTCTAGTCTATTCTAAGACGCCAGAAGATCATGCTGAACACTTAAGGTTAGTGTTAGAAACACTAAGGAAGGAGAAGTTATATGTGAAATTCACCAAATGTGAATTTTGACTGGAAAAGGTGCAGTTTTTAGGTCATGTCATTGACCAAGAGGGGATTTCAGTAGATCCAGCGAAGGTAGAAGCAGTGATGAATTAGGAACAGCCGAAAACGCCGAGGTGCAGAGTTTTTTAGGGTTAGCAGGGTACTATCGAAGATTTATCCAAGATTTTTTGAAGATAGCTACCCCGTTGACTAATTTGACAAGGAAGACGGTGAAATACGTATGGACGGATAAATGTGAAGACAGTTTTCAAGAATTGAAGAAAAGATTAAGTGAAGCGCCTGTTTTGTCGTTACCTGATGACATATGAAATTTTATAGTATGTAGTGATGCTTCGCATAAAGGACTTGGTTGTGTGCTTATGCAGCATGGCAAAGTCATTGCGTATGCGTCACGGCAGTTGAAGGATTATGAGAAAGTTTATCCTACTCATGATCTGGAACTGGCCGCAGTAGTGTTTGCCCTAAAAATATGGAGACATTATCTTTATGGGGAAAAATGTGAGATATATACGGACCATAAAAGTCTAAAGTATATCTTCACTCAGAAGGAGTTGAATATGAGACAGAGGAGATGGATAGAGTTGATAAAGGATTATGATTGTGAAATCATGTATCACCCTGGAAAAGCCAATGTAGTTGCCGACGCCTTAAGTAGGAAGGGTCGGTAAAAGTTGTCTATGTTAACGGCTCAAAATGAGTTAATAACAGAGATGGCTAGGATGGAATTAGAGGTAAAGTTGCCAATTGATGTGGGGCAAAGACTGTTTGTGACGGAGATGCAGTCTACCATCGTAGAAAGAGTCAAGGAAGTACAACTCACGACAGACGAGTGTAATCAAATGAAGAAGCGATTATCCGAGAAGGAAGATGCTAAGTATAGTCTTGATAATGAAGGATTATTAAGATTTGAGGGAAGAATTTGGGTTCCGAATGAGACGGAATTAAAGGAGCAAGTGTTACAAGAAGCTCATAATTCGAGGTACTCGATACATCCTGGTAGCACTAAGATGTATCAAGACCTTCGACAGAGTTTTTGGTGGCCGAACATGAAGAGAGAAATAGCGGAGTATGTGAGTAGATGCTTGACTTGTCAAAAAGTTAAGGCCGAACATCAATGACCCAGTGGCTTATTACAGTCATTGGAGATTCCAGAATGGAAGTCGGAGCATATCACGATGGACTTCGTGGTAGGACTTCCGACAACGCAAAAAGGGTACGATTCAATATGGGTAATAGTAGACCGGTTGAGGAAGTCAGCTCACTTTTTGCCAATAAGGGTCAAGTATAACTTAGACTAGTTAGCTAAACTTTATGTTAAGGAAATCATTTCTAGACATGGAGTACCGGTATTGATTGTGTCAGATCGTGATCCATGATTCACATCGAACTTTTGGAGGAGTTTGCAAGAGCAGTTGGGAACACAGCTAAAGCTAAGCACTGCTTATTATCCTCAGACTGATGGGCAGAGCGAGAGAACAATTCAGACGTTAGAAGACATGTTGAGGTCTTGCGTCATGGATTTCAAGGGTAGTTGGGATGATCACCTACCACTAGTAGAGTTTGCGTATAACAATAGTTATCATGCAAGCATAGGCATGCCGCCGTACGAAGCTTTGTATGGAAGAAAATGCAGAACACCTTTGTGTTGGGATGAGGTGGGAGAACGCCGTATGCTAGGACCAGAATTGGTGCAGCAGACAGCGGAGGTGGTAAAGTTAATTCGGATGCGTCTCGTCATAGCTCAGGACAGACAGAAAAAGTATGCGGACTCACATAGACTAAGTCGAGAGTTTGACGTGGGTTCGTATGTGTTTCTAAAAGTATCTCCCTAGAAAGGAAAGATACGTTTTGGAAAGAAAGGAAAGTTAAGTCCAAGGTTTATAGGACCTTTTGAAGTGTTAAAACGGGTGGGAGAGGTAGCTTATATGATAGCATTACCTCCATACCTAGAACGAATGCATAACGTGTTTCACGTATCTGTATTACGTCTATATAAGCCGGACTATAAGCATGTAATCGAGTATGAGCCAATTCATATCGAGAAAGACTTAACGTATGAAGAGTTGCCGATGCAAATCATTGATAGAAAGGAACAAGTTCTGAGGAACAAGGTAATACCATCAGTGAAGGTATTATGGAGGAACCACGATGCTGAAGAAGCAACGTGGGAACTAGAAGAAAAGATGAAGAAAAATTTTCCTCGTCTATTTGATTAAAGTAAGACGAGATTCTGAGGACAGAATCTTTATAAGGGGGGAAGAATGTAACGACCGAGAAATTCGGATCTTATTGTAAAATGATTTTATTAAATTTAAATAATAATAAAATCTTATTCTATGTGTTATCAAGATAGTTGTCGTTATATAACCTAGTGACGTTGGAATGTCGTAGTATTTGAGCTACGTGGATGAATTAAAGTGTTTAAATTTTCAAGACAAAAATAAAATTTTTCTGAGAAATTTTTTGAAAAACACTATTCATCGGTATTTGCTCGGGATATAATTTTGGATTTCTGAGAAATACGTAATGATGGAATAATAAGGTGAGATGTATTATGTAATAAAAATCTAGTTATGAAAAAAAAATGATATTTCGCTTGTGGACTTAATTTATAAACGTTAAGAAAGGAGAAATAGTAATGAGTATGTAATATTGGTATGATACTTATGTATTGTACAAAGAAATGGAAATGAGTATAATACGAAGTATTATACTAGTTTGTATGAAGGATGAAAGATCGTATATAAATTCTATATGAATTAGAATACGAAAATAATATATAAACTATATGTATATGTATTAAGAAATGTTAATGGACTTGGAAAGATTGATAAGAATTAATATAAGTCCAAGTTAATTAAAGGAAGAGGCCCAATAATTGATTAATGAACAAGCTAGTGTTTATTAATGCAAAGCCCAATGATTTAATCCAAGCCCAAGCTAGAGTCCAATGAATGGGTTGACCCATGGGGAAAACCATACCAATATGGTTTAATGTGGTGACCAAGTTAAATGAGTAAGGACCAAGTACAGGATAAGTGTTGTGTTAGCCAAGTAATGAATAGTAAAGAGGTGGCTTAAGGAGGTAGGATTGGTTTAATGACTAAACTACCCTAACTTTGGAAAGTCTATAAATAGAAGAGCTTACAAGCCATTTGTTGGTTGTTCAAATAATCTAAACTTCTCAAAGTGCTTAAGTGTTAGAGAGAATAAGCTACACATAAGTCATTCCATAAGTAAGAAGAAGAAGCAAGCTACCTTACCAAGACAACAAAGAGTAAGACTTCTTCTCCAATTATCTTCTATCTTTACTATGATAGGATGATAAGAAAAGTTGGATTAAGAAACATAAATGAGTAAGTAATGAACTTAAGCCAATTAAGTTGGTAATAAGTCATTTAAGCTAACATAAGTTATAACTTATGAGAAAATAATATGAACTTATAAGGAGTTTATTAAGAGAATGGATATGAAGATAAAGGAATTTATATGATCATATGTATCATGTATACCTAAGTAAAGTTATATGTGAAGCACATGTAAAGTATGATGATTAAGAAACTCTAATTGTCATAAGTCATGAATAATCAAATCTTAGATAGTTTATAATTTGATAAGTTATAAGCTCATGAGAAGTCAAAGTCCAACAATGAAAATAAGTTATTGTATTATGTATGTTGAGATGTTCACATGATGAATGAAATTCATTTGTAATGTTGAACAAATCGTAAGAATGAAGATTTGCCGGAAATTGCACGATTGGACGACAATCGTCGAATTCGTAAAATTCTCGAAATGGAAGTCAAATTTTGTGTTTGATCACGGAATTATTGCTTTACAATGGAGTTAAGTCATATTTGCCATTTAAGAGTTGCGGACTCGAAAATGACCGGATTCGAATCAGAACGAAGAAACGAGCGTTGAACGTTCACGAACGTTTATCGTTTTCGTTAAAAATAAACCAATAGGTGAATTTTTAGCAAACAAAGTCAAATAGATAAAATTCTTGGATGATCATGCAGATTACGTAATTTATGAACCGTAGGCTTTTGAACGAGCCAATTCGGACTTATAACGAAGAAGTTATGCGTCCGGGAAGTTCACAAAATTTAAAAATTGAAATTATTTTCTGGTGCACAGAGTTGGCGCCGCGGTGCCAACCCAAGGCAAATGACTGGCGCCCCAGCGCCATGCACAGTACAAGACCTTCTGGAGAGTGGCGCCGCAGCGCGGCCCATTACATAAGGACTCGCGCCCCAGCGCTAAGTCCGGGACATGCTAGGATAAGGCTCGCGCCGCAGCGCGAGATGTAAGTATAGGACCGGCGCCGCAGCGCCAGTCTTAGAACAAAGATAGAAAAAAAGGTTTCTATGTACAAAGAAAAGAAAACCTAAATTGATGGAAAGTAAACATAACTTAAGGACGATAATGTAACATTATTAAACGTTGTTAAACCTTAAGGAATGTAATGTAAAGGTTAAGATATCCTAGTCAAGGATAAATGCAATGGTAATGATAAACCGAAACGAATAGTAACTAAATCTAATACACAATTAGATTGAGAAGAAAGGTAAAATATAGTCATATACATACTTGATTATATGTGACCTAATGTAAGGCATTATGTGATCATGTACTGTAGGGACTTGAAAGACTTAAACATAAAGTTAATATACGGTAGCAGACGCTAAAGGCAAGTATTCTAACTCTTGTTTCAGTTCAATCTGA
Organism: Panax notoginseng; assembly: GCA_016801055.1. Taxonomy (NCBI): domain Eukaryota; kingdom Viridiplantae; phylum Streptophyta; class Magnoliopsida; order Apiales; family Araliaceae; genus Panax; species Panax notoginseng. Next base: position 43,595,666 of record CM029019.1, on the reverse strand, counting down.
ACAAGTTTAAGATTCATGTATTCTTTCGCATGGATTGAGATATGTTAAGGTTAAAGCCAATCCCCTTTGGCTAGACTTGATAATCTACTCTTGTATTATCAAATGTTGTTATCTTTTGTCAACTACTTGATATGGTTTTCAAAAGAAAACTGAAATGTTAAACAAATGTTTTGTCGGTAAAACGACCGGCACGTGAGGTTGCCAAATGATTAAACGTACATACGTTTAATGGATTTAGTGTTGATCAACATAGAGTACAATAGGCTGATCACCTAGAAGTGCTCGTAAGTAATATCGGGCTTACGAAATTCGTTCCGGGTTGTCCTTTTTCAGTAAAGAATGAATACTCAAGGTCTTTGACCGGAGTGAATGTTTTAACTAAATATTGTTGTTATTATAAAACATTTTGAAAGAAAAGATGAAGTTCTATTTTGAATTATCAGTAGTACTTCATAACTATTGTTCAGTTATTGAAGATATACGATTCGTATGTGTCAAGCATGTTGTTATTGAATTGTTATACTTGCTGAGCTAGCCATGCTCACTCTTGCTTGAACTATATGAATGCAGCTAAGATTGAACGTCCCGAAGGATCAAAAAGAGATAAAGGAAAAGCTAAGGCAGATTGTTAAGCTGTCTTGTAATAGTATAGGTCTATTGTTGTAATGTAACTGATATTATGACAAAGAACCTTTGTAATGGGTATAGAACCTGGGAAATTGTAAATATTACTTTAATATATAGAAGTTATATTCATTCTTTGAGACTTTTCAATTGAATGAATATATGAATGTTGTACAGTATTGCACCATCTGTCGGGTTGGAAGATACCCGGATTTGGGGGCGCTACAGCCTCACCTATTGGAAAAATAAGAGATTAGGCAGTGAATGAAAAGGAAAGGTTAGGCATGAAAAAAAAATAGGCAGGAAAGGTTTGGCAGGAAGTTAGGCACTCTGTTTATTTTTTTCCTCCGAAGCTATGCTATAAATAGAGGGTAACCCCTCCTTCCTAAAATACACCTTCAATATCAGAAATTCTTATTCTATAGTATTGTGAGTATTTTTCTTGAGTATAAGTATACTTTTAGTGTAGCTTTTTGTGCAAGATTTTCTCATATAATAATATCTGATATTCTAGTCAAATCCAATTTCTACTAAGGTAAAGGATATTTTTTTTTGCAATACTCGTAAGAATTATTATTTTCTTTCATAATCCATATTATGAAAGGGATATTATTTTATTTCGTGTTCCTAAATTTAAACTTACTATGGTAAGTATTGCTTCTATAATTCTTGAAATGATTAGAAATTCTTTAAGTTTTGCGCTTCATCTAATATCATTTCACGAGAATATTGGTCTGAACTTTCTTGATAAATTTCCATATTTTCATGTCGGGTTACTATTTACGAAGTACTATTCACGGGGTACTATTCACGAAGTACTATTTACGGGATACTATTCATGATAAAAAAATTGATTCTTCTCTGTCCAAATTATTTTTGTTACATGAATATCATTCTTGAATTTTACTCCACAAAGCAGTTATCATGTCGACAATTTGGACATATTTGAACTCTGGATAAATTGAATTAGAATTCCCTAATATTTATCCTTTTATCTCACTTGATTGAATCTTTATATCATTGTCATCATGCTCATGCTTATATTATACTGGAAGTTATGTTTGGCTCGTCGTGCAAAGATGGACTGTTGATTGGTATGATTATGACCGAAAATTGTGTATTGGTATAATCATAACCTTTAATGTTACAGATAAGGTTTGTGGTGAAAGTCCTTTTTGGCCCGTGGTGCATAGACGGATAGGTGTTTGGCATGATCATGACCACTGGTGATACGAACGAATATCTTTAGCCCGTAGTGCATGGATAATTCGTTGATTTGAAATATTTATTGAAGGATGTTATAGGGATAAAATATTGATAATGGACTTTTAAATCATAGAAGATAGTAGATATCATGCTCTACTTGACTCTTCTAACGAATTACAGTTTCCGCTGCAGTTGTTGATCTAAGACTTGTTGTCTATTGTATTCTATAAGTTTTTCCCTGTTGAGGACTGTAACGACCCAAAAAATCCATACAATTTAAATCTCAACTTCGGTCGTTAACCACACATTAAAACTCAAATTTTACATCATTATTCGATATTAAAAACACTGAAATTGCAGAATATTTAGAACGTTTATACATTTCCTCCTTTCTTGCCCTGAATCGCAACCTTTACATTACATCTCTTTGATTCAATCTTATATCATGAATCGTTACAACAAAATGACTATACAAAGTCTTACATCATAACTAAATATCCATATACATTGGATAACTCAACTTACAATTCAATATGTTACGTTCAAAATATGAAATACATTTCTCATAAAACATAAGTAATCTTCGTGAATATAGATCTCTATAACTCACTTAGCACATATCTTTATCTTAAAATCTTGACCTGCAAAAGTGGTTATTTGCAAGAGTGAGCTCGACAGCCCAGCAAAGTCTAACAGTTTTCATGCATCACATAACACATAATAACATGCTCGATATACATCTCATTAAGGTAACATGGCATACATGCTTTTAATTCATATAGCAAATATAAAGATTGAGTTCCTTACTCAATCATCATTACTTAGCCAAAACAATGCAGTCATATATTGACTTAAACATTTTATGATTTCAACATGTATAACATATCATACAATTTAAAACAGTTCATCAAGTCCACGTAACAAATAGGAACCGAAAGACTTGCCTTGATCGTTGTTTACCAATAACAGTTTAACAGCTTACAGTTATCTGCACTTCACGTGCCCTACACAATTATATAATCATACACATCAACTATTAGTCACATAACAACACATTGTAATTGTAATGTAAACTCTACTCCACATCTCATAATCTTTCCTATTAATTAACACACAATGTTCAATTAGATTGTGTTAACTTTTCGACTTATGTAATATTCGAAATTCATTAAAGTGTTCAAATTTTGCTAGGAATCATTATTGGTTTTATATTAAACCCATTTCATACTTTATAATATCCATTTCATTTGACTAAAAAACTTTTTACGTTCATTAACAATTATCACGGCGTTTCGACGTTTATTCGTCACACGCCCGATTGCATCTTTTGTGTATGCTTACTATACTTCTATAACTTATCTAATACATTATTATATTAATGTTAAGCATCATTATATTTACTAACATTCATATTTTATAACTTAGAACAACATCTTTTATCGTCAAGAGCACTACACTAGCATACGTGCATGTCTGACGCCCTCCGATTGCCTTCAAAAACACAACAGTCCTAAAGATGACTATTTTTACCCTTCATAACGATTTCAAATTGAAAACCTTAAAGAATAAAAGTTGTAGGCCTATTCGTCCTCATTCCGAATCATCTTGAATCGCATCAATCACAGTTCGTATGAAAAAGTTATACTCATTTTAGTAAACTACGTCCAGTCAGTTTTTTTTTTCAAAATTTTGGCTTGACAGAACACCCCCCCCCCCCGCCGGGCGGGGGTTTTTGCACTAGGGGGGCCCGCCGGGGCGGGGGTCACTGCTGCGATTATGCGATTTTAGCTCTAGAACACTACGAAAAGCTAAATTAGGCCTCCAAACTCCTTTCTAACAACCATACCAAACTACCCAATGAGTAAATAGGTTTACATAAACATAATCTAATGTTTCTAACACGTTTCTAACCATATAAACAACGTAAACATCAAAGATTACAACCTTTAATTTTACTATTTCTCTTCTTTCTTCTTCTTTTGACATTCATAGCGAAATTCTTCACTGTGAATTCGTTTTACATCCGTTTTGACTCATTCAACTTGGGTTGTTTTCGTTTTTCAACATACTAACAACATCTATTATCAAATTGCAGATTATAGCAATTATTGATCATGAAATTTCGTACTTTCTAAGCCGTAACATATAAATATAAACAATATTTTATAATTTCTTCCAACAATTCCAATTCTCACGAATTTGACAAACAAGTATCAATCATATATGATGGTTAACATATTATACACACTCAATAATCTTTATAAACCAATTCTTTACTCAAATCATGCACCATAACCAATTAAAGAGAAAAAAAAACTTTGATAAAACATAACTAAAAGCTAGGGCTATAATATTACCTTTTAATTTCTCCTTAAGCTTAATTAGATGATGAGAATGATTTGATTATCCTTCCTCTCCCTTCTTTGATTCTCATAATAACCTCTTTTTCAATTTCTCAGAGAATATGTCTCTCTCAAACTTCTTTGTAACTCTCTCTTCTTCTTAGGCTTAGGCCAAACCCTTTTTCACGTAAACTAAAACTGACGCTAACATAAAAATAAAACTGACGTATAATATAATAAGGCTACTAAATACTTATCAGTTTTTTTATTATTATTATTTTAAACATAAAAGCCATAAGGCCTTGTTTGGTAAAACCTATTAAAATAATGACTTAATCATTCTTTAAGCCTTGTTTAGCAAAACAAGATTAAAATTAAAATTTCAAAAGCTCTAAGGCTTTGTTTGGTAAAACCAAATTTAAAACTCCTTTAATTTATTTTCATAAGTTATTTATAATATAGTTTATTGTTCTGCACTGTTTACTTGGATTTCCATATCCAATCTTAATTAAATAAACTAATTACCACATACTAAATAAATTTCCCATTTGACCAAATATCACAACATTATAATCTCATTATAATTTTATTTAATAACTTAATATACCACCTTAAATTATTAAATTAAAACAATAATATAACATCTCATGTTATATTATAACTCTCTAAATTATAAATTAATTTAATTTAGAATATTATCTAATGAATTTAGATTAGTAAATATTTACTAGCAACCATTACATCAATAAAATATTTCTCTCATCAATTTCAACAATAAGCGCATCAAATAAATATTTATATATTAATAAATATTTAATATTACAATTTGAAATTTCGGATCGTTACATCCTTCCCTCCTTACAAGGATTCTGTCCCCAGAATCACAACTCAAATAATCAAATCGTCACATTCTTCACTCTTTTATCTTAATTAAGTTAATTTCTATAACTCATGGATTATTTACTTACTAATAAATAATCCAATAAATATCTACTAAACAACAAACACGTCAATTAAAAATATTTATTTAATTCAATAAATATTTAAAATTATAAATAAAATTTTAGATTGTTACATTCTTCTCACCTTATAAGGATTCCGTCCTCGGAATCACTGAAACCCTACCCTCCTCAGGTTTTCACCAAATCTCTTCGTTGAATAACTTCAACACATTACCTTAATATAGGTTTTATATTTCCTACTCCCACCATTCTTCAAAATAAATTCTTGTAAGTTTTATTTCATAACCTTTACTCAGACTCAATTATATTTGAGTATTACATATTCTTTAACCCGTTCATTTCCTTTTTTTTAAGGATCGTTATCATGAACACTCGGGATATTACATTCACCCATTCTTCTAAGAATTTCGTCCTCGAAATTTTATCAATGAATATTCAATCTATCAAAATAGATTTTACGTCACTACTTCATTCATTCATTGGTTTCTATAACTATTTTCTTTCCACAATTATCATTCTACAACTATTAACTTTTATATTAAAAGTTTCACATTATTCTTTGATAACTCATATCGTTCTCACTTTAAAATCTCTTTTCTCACTTATTCAACATATTCATCATTTAGTGTCGCATTCTACGACTCACTTCTTTCTAAGGAATATCATCCTTACCACATTCACCTTTTAGAATATCAAGAATTTTTCACAATTGCTCAATAATTGGGAAGCGATATGAATAACATGAATTTAAAAGATTCCAAATCATGCTGAGGGTCATAAGACCACGAACTATGTCCACAGTTGCAAGTAATCTTTCAACTTCAACTTTAACAGTCATAAGACTATAAGGACCCCCGTACTTAGGGTGTTAAGCCCTTCGTACGATGTATTGTGCACAAATATTTAAACGCTATGTGTATGTCCATAGTTATAAGTAATCTTTCAACTTAAACTTTAACAGTCATAAGACTATAGGAACTCCTCGTACTTAGGGTGATCAGCCCTTCGTACAATGTATTGTGCACAAACATCTCAACGCCTCCGCGTAATCCCCTATAAAAGGGTTGTTCATCTCAGCTTTTCAACATCTGAATCCGCACCAAAATAATTTAGTTTGGCATAACTTCTCAAGAAACGCATGCATTTCATGAACATCTTTCAATATTTGTCTAGCTGAATCAAATAGCATAGACCTCTACAACAATTCGAACATCAATCGAAATATACATATACATACATACATACATATGTATTCTCATATCTTAAAGAAATCTCAAAAATCTTTTTTATAACGTCATGATACCGCACTGTATTTACAGTCAGTTGAGAATTCCGTCATTTGTTGATTTTATCATACTACATCATACCATAGTGGGCTGACGATCCTTAGATCACATCCAACACTAGGTAATACTGCATTGATGACTCCATTATTTTTTTTTCATCTTTGCACCAGGTTACATGATGCATTAATGATATAAAATACATTTTGATATATTGCAAATCATTTTTGTCTAGCCGAAGCAATTAGCATAGACATACGAATAACAGTATTGTTGTTAAAACTCATTGGTTCTATCATTTGATCCAATGTTTTTCAAGAAATAGAAGTGTAAACATCAGCACGAAGTCAATAAATTTCGAAAGTCTAGCATAGCTAGTAGATTTAGAATACCTATGCTTCCACCATCAACTCCACTTTCTATAATGATCCATTGCTTAATAGGTCTATCTATTCCTATCATCATCAATACTCCATTCACACTTAATTACACCCAGTTCGTCAAACTTACCACACGTTATGAGTTCAGGAACTTGCCACAATCATATGAGTTTAAGAACTTATCCTAGTCAGACCATAGGCGTCCATTCGTTGAGGGGTTCAAAAATATACCATATAATTATGAGTCACGAACCTACCATAAGTATTAGTTTTAAGAATTCGCACTTAACCTTATAATATTCTCTAACTATACTCTACCTATCTGTTATACACATGAGAAAAGAATCACCTTCTCAACAGGCATATAGCAAATAGCGCGACACAAACATTCCAATGATTATCAATGTGATAAACTGAGTGCAAGCACAAAACCCTCGCCCATACAAAGGTTTGTACAACTCAGCCATCACATGAGTCCTCAATTGAAATCCCACCTAACTCTATTTTGCTTATAACTTGCTCTTTGCTCGATACGAATTCCTCGTATCACATCGTCTATAACTCCTCATGAGTTATCTCGTACTATTTCATAGTACTCCATCTTCATAGCATTAAGTTATAATTATTCAAACATTATAGACCATCTTTCTTTTATAACTTAAACAGATCTAGATCACGTCGTGATCTTATTCTATAACCATCTCCCTTAAAATTCTTTTCTTAACTCGTGATCGTTTTATTTTACGATCCTCTTTCTTTCTCTTTTTCATCATTTACTACATTACTCGTTATCTTGGCCTTTGGAGTTAGGAAACTCTCATTTCTTATCTTTATATTTCTTAGATTCCTCTTTGAATCTTCTTATTTATATAACAATTCTTCCTTTAAGAATTTTCAACTTTATTTACATCGCTCAAAATTTCATTCAAGTTCTACACTCTCATCATACGTGTCCATTTCTATACTTGGTACACATCGAGTCTCTAACAGTTTCAATATGGTACGCTGAGTGGTTTCCCACAAACAACCAACAAACTAGGTTCCGAGTTACTAGTTCGTATATACCTCCGCTCTATGAAGGAATCGTTTAGCCCAGATACCATACATCAACTACAAAAGAGTACAATTGCACCATACTTAAATATAACTCTCTATTCTAAACTTCTTTATCATTCTCTTTTTATAGACATTGTCTATTTGTTATCACCTTACATCCTTATTATTGGAGTTGGGTAACCCCACATTCATATTCCTTATACCTCTGTGAGATTCTTCTTTGAATCATTTCGCGCAAGCTTTATCCCTTCTTTATACGTTTCTTACATTACTTCTTATTGTTCAAACTCTATTTGAGCTTATTCTTTCATTATATTCACATTCCTTCTCTAAGGTTATAGCCTAAGGTACTCCTACCTAAGGTTTATAACCTACAGCTTTGATACCAACTGTAACGACCTAAAAAATCCATACAATTTAAATCTCAACTTCGGTTGTTAACCACACATTAAAACTCAAATTTTACATCATTATTCGATATTAAAAACACTAAAATTGCAAAATATTTAGAACGTTTATACATTTCCTCCTTTCTTGCCCTGAATCGCAACCTTTACATTACATCTCTTTGATTCAATCTTATATCATGAATCGTTACAACAAAATGACTATACAAAGTCTTACATCATAACTAAATATCCATATACATTGGATAACTCAACTTACAATTCAACATGTTACGTTCAAAATATGAAATACATTTCTCATAAAACATAAGTAATCTTCGTGAATATAGATCTCTATAACTCACTTAGCACATATCTTTATCTTAAAATCTTGACCTGTAAAAGTGGTTATTTGCAACAGTGAGCTCGACAGCCCAGCAAAGTCTAACAGTTTTCATGCATCACATAACACATAATAACATGCTCGATATACATCTCATTAAGGTAACATGGCATACATGCTTTTAATTCATATAGCAAATATAAAGATTGAGTTCATTACTCAATCATCATTACTTAGCCAAAACAATGCAGTCATATATTGACTTAAACATTTTATGATTTCAACATGTATAACATATCATACAATTTAAAACAGTTCATCAAGTCCACGTAACAAATAGGAACCGAAAGACTTGCCTTGATCGTTGTTTACCAATAACAGTTTAACAGCTTACAGTTATCTGCACTTCACGTGTCCTACACAATTATATAATCATACACATCAACTATTAGTCACATAACAACACATTGTAATTGTAATGTAAACTCTACTCCACGTCTCATAATCTTTCCTATTAATTAACACACAATGTTCAATTAGATTGTGTTAACTTTTCGACTTATGTAATATTCGAAATTCATTAAAGTGTTCAAATTTTGCTAGGAATCATTATTGGTTTTATATTAAACCCATTTCATGCTTTATAATATCCATTTCATTTGACTAAAAACACTTTTTACGTTCATTAACAATTATCACGGCGTTTCGACGTTTATTCGTCACACGCCCGATTGCATCTTTTGTGTATGCTTACTATACTTCTATAACTTATCTAATACATTATTATATTAATGTTAAGCATCATTATATTTACTAACATTCATATTTTATAACTTAGAACAACATCTTTTATCGTCAAGAGCACTACACTAGCATACGTGCATGTCTGACGCCCTCCGATTGCCTTCAAAAACACAATAGTCCTAAAGATGACCATTTTGACCCTTCATAACGATTTCAAATTGAAAACCTTAAAGAATAAAAGTTGTAGGCCTATTCGTCCTCGTTCCGAATCATCTTGAATCGCATCAATCACAGTTCGTATGAAAAAGTTATACTCATTTTAGTAAACTACGTCCAGTCAGTTTTTTTTTTCAAAATTTTGGCTTGACAGAACACCCCCCCCCCCCGCCGGGACGGGGGTTTTTGTACTAGGGGGCCCGCCGGGGCGGGGGTCACTGCTGCGATTATGCGATTTTAGCTCTAGAACACTACGAAAAGCTAAATTAGGCCTCCAAACTCCTTTCTAACAACCATACCAAACTACCCAATGAGTAAATAGGTTTACATAAACATAATCTAATGTTTCTAACACGTTTCTAACCATATAAACAACGTAAACATCAAAGATTACAACCTTTAATTTTACTATTTCTCTTCTTTCTTCTTCTTTTGACATTCATAGCGAAATTCTTCACTGTGAATTCGTTTTACATCCGTTTTGACTCATTCAACTTGAGTTGTTTTCGTTTTTCAACATACTAACAACATCTATTATCAAATTGTAGATTATAGCAATTATTGATCATGAAATTTCGTACTTTCTAAGCCGTAACATATAAATATAAACAATGTTTTATAATTTCTTCCAACAATTCCAATTCTCACGAATTTGACAAACAAGTATCAATCATATATGATGGTTAACATATTATACACACTCAATAATCTTTATAAACCAATTCTTTACTCAAATCATGCACCATAACCAATTAAAGAGAAAAAAAAACTTTGATAAAACATAACTAAAAGCTAGGGCTATAATATTACCTTTTAATTTCTCCTTAAGCTTAATTAGATGATGAGAATGATTTGATTATCCTTCCTCTCCCTTCTTTGATTCTCATAATAACCTCTTTTTCAATTTCTCAGAGAATATGTCTCTCTCAAACTTCTTTGTAACTCTCTCTTCTTCTTAGGCTTAGGCCAAACCCTTTTTCACGTAAACTAAAACTGACGCTAACATAAAAATAAAACTGACGTATAATATAATAAGGCTACTAAATACTTATCAGTTTTTTTATTATTATTATTTTAAACATAAAAGCCATAAGGCCTTGTTTGGTAAAACCTATTAAAATAATGACTTAATCATCTTTAAGCCTTATTTAGCAAAACAAGATTAAAATTAAAATTTCAAAAGCTCTAAGGCTTTGTTTGGTAAAACCAAATTTAAAACTCCTTTAATTTATTTTCATAAGTTATTTATAATATAGTTTATTGTCCTGCACTGTTTACTTGGATTTCCATATCCAATCTTAATTAAATAAACTAATTACCACATACTAAATAAATTTCTCATTTGACCAAATATCACAACATTATAATCTCATTGTAATTTTATTTAATAACTTAATATACCACCTTAAATTATTAAATTAAAACAATAATATAACATCTCATGTTATATTATAACTCTCTAAATTATAAATTAATTTAATTTAGAATATTATCTAATGAATTTAGATTAGTAAATATTTACTAGCAACCATTACATCAATAAAATATTTCTCTCATCAATTTCAACAATAAGCGCATCAAATAAATATTTATATATTAATAAATATTTAATATTACAATTTGAAATTTCGGATCGTTACAAGGACTAAGGATAATTTGTTCTAAATTATCTTAGTCATAATATTCTTTATTGGGCTAGTTGAGCTCACCCTTTTCCTTTTTGTTCCATTGTTATTCTCAAGAGGCGAGAATATAGCTGGTACTAGTCGAGGTGTGGAGTGATGGTTCAAGACAGTTATTATAGCAGTCCTCACTATTTTGTAAAATAGTGTATCAATAATTGTAATGAGAACTTTATTTGAGTTTGAATATTGTCTATAAGATAATATTTGTACTAAAACTCACAGCACATGTATTGTCGTATTTTGCACGACAATTGTATTAATGAAGTTTGTATTTGGTTTCTGTACCATGTATTTGGCGACTTAGAATGGGTTGTGTGGACCTATTTTAGGGGCGTCATATTTTAACTCTTTCATTATTCTGCCCCCTTAAGTTTATTAACTTACATATTTGCCCTTACTTACCTATAAAAAAAATTGAGCATAGGCAGATGCCTATGTTGCCATTGAATAGGTCCACCCCTGGATTTAATAATGTATATCTATTGGTGTAACGACCCCAAAATAGGTCCATTCCATCCAACCCATTCTGAGTCGTCAAATACATGGTACAGAAAACAACTACAACTTTATTACAACAATTGTCGTGCAAAATACAACAACACATATGCTGTGAGTTTGGATACAAATATATACCAACTGTGACGTTGGGCACCATCATGTATCAGCACTTCACAAAGGTACCTTACATAAAGGTATAGTCAAAAACTGTTTTAGAAATTAGAATCTTTGGGAAATGCTCAAGGAAACCTTCGTACATGGGAGGCCACGCGTCTAGGTTATGATAGATATCATATGGCCACAGAATTATCCTTGGTTGACCCAATAGACCCCAAAGAAAAACGAGAAGATTACTATCATATTCTTCCCAATGGTGAGTCTTCTCTTGACTTATCATTATCTCCACTGTCTCAAATTGAGAATTATACTTCAAACAAACACCAAGATTATATAGGTAGTGCCCATAGATATACTCAGCAAGTGGATGAGCACAACCCTGTCCTATGATGACACGAGGTTGTATGTCATTAGACATCTTGTATGATAGTGACAAAACACCCTTCCAACGTTGGGTTCGCCTCACCCTATTTTCTTCACCAAATATAACTACTAAATGATGACCACCGTTCTATTTCCTTGTTACCCCCGCTCGACCCAGCTACACTCTTATTACCTGAAAGGAATTGTGAAGCAAAAGGGTGAGCACAACTAGCTCAGTAAAGAATATCATGACTAAAGATAATTCAATTATCAATAGCCTTCATCAACAATAAATCAGAGATTTAGAACATATGGTAAATGATAAAAATTTCAACCATAGTTGCAGCGGAACGAGCAATCCATTAGAAGAGTCAAATAGACTATAAAGTCTATTATCTTCTCCATGTTAAAAATCCACCAACAATATTTTATCCATGTAACATCACTCAACAGTTCCTTTCCACAATCATATGAATAACTCATAATCATAATTGTGACTATAAATTTTTCTTCGCACCCAGGACGAAGAATATTTTCATCACCTGTCTTTACCTGAAACATCAAAGATCATGGTTATACCAAATCACAGTTCCTGTTTATAATCATACTAACAAATCCATCTTTGCACTACGGGCCAAAGATATTCATCAACAAACCATCTTTGCACTACGGGCCAAAGATATTCAACAACAGTTCATCTTTGCACTACAGGCCAAAGATATTCATCAACAGGCCATCTTTGCACTACATGCCAAAGATATTCATTAACAATTCATATTTGCACTACAGGCCAAATATATTCATATCTCAAAGAAATATATAATCATTTCAGAATTTATATAAACAATAATTATAACCATGTTGATCAATTCACCTTTGCACTTAAGCTTAAGATATTCAATTATAAATTCAATGGTCATGATCATACCAGTCACAATTCAACTTTGCACTACAGGCCAAAGAGAACCCTAGTCATGATCATACCAATAATCTATCCATCTTTACACTCCAGTGAAAGAGAATTTCAACATCAGGGTTATAAAAATGTTATATATGATGATAAAAATAATATGATCAACATATAGTTTTAATCTCAAGAGTAATATTCGTAACTCATGAATAGTAACCCCGACACAAAAGATAGAAATTCTACAATAAAATTCATACCAATATTTCGGTATAATGATATTGAAAGAATAAAATTACTTAAATTTATAAACAATTTATTTTAATTGTTTACACTTTACTAATTAATGCATTTAATCATCATAAAATGCCAACTCTTACAATTTCATCATCAATAACCAAAACCCTCATCAAAAATCTGCATATACCTCATATAGGATTCTCAAGCCATAAAATCCTATTTTCCAATTTTCTTTCTTCACAAAACATATTTAATTCATTTACTCATAACTAGACCATTTTCATGAAAAATACCAAATCAGTTCCAAAAATATTTCTTTTCTGGGATTTAGCATAATATAGTCCCATAGTGAACATATATTTTTCTCAGAATTTTTAAAAGTCATTTACTATTTTTCATATGGCCAAAATAGCCGAATATTTAGACATTTATCAAAAATTGTACTTTTATCTAAAAATTCTGAAATTCACAGAGTATACTCCTATCATATACATGTACTCCCAATAAAAATTTCATCAATTTTGGAGTTAACCACAAGGAATTATAAGCTGTTACTTCTAAAATAGTCTTTTCTCATAAAATTCATAACTCTCAATCTATACATCCAAAAATCACCATTTTTGGACACAATCAAGAAAACTCATCAAAATATCATTTCAAATTTTTCTAGAATTTTTGAAGATCAGAAAAATTACGAAACTGAAAATCATAACAACCCTTAAAATCCCTTAATATCCCTTACTATCCCTTACTATCCTTACCTCAAAAGAGCAGCACTTCTGACTGGATATCGGATATGATGCTGAAGGAAACTTGCACTGATGAATAGAAACTCACCAAGTATCTAAAAACTCACAAAATATGCTTCATAATATAGAGAGAGAAAGAGAGAAAGCTTATGTTTCTGGTGTGATTTTCAATTCTAACTTAGCCCTCTATTTATAGGAAAATTTTGGTAGGTTTGACCTGCAACCTAATGGCTTTACCTGCTACTATTCCCACCCACCACATTTGAAATATAATTCAGCACATTTCTTCACCAACCACAAGTGGAGCCCACCAATTCTAGAATTTTCCACCAAAATGATAAACTCCAAAAATTCAACAATTTCTGAACCAGTCATCTCGTAAAACTCATAACAAATCATACGTTCATTTTTAACGGTTCAAAATTTGTGGACATATACTCAACTTATATATGTATAACATATCCAAAAATTACCACGATCCAACGGTCGGATTAAAAATTATAACCCCCGCAAAATATCTCAAAAACCCTGATTTTTAATACCTCCATTCCGACAAAAATACTGATAAAAACCTCAACATTAACTCCTTCATTTTTAACCACAAAAATATATCCCTCATTTATATCCACATAAAATAAATATTTTCTTATCATATAAATCAATAATTAATTATTCACAAATAATATTACAGAATCACATTTATGACAACCAGGCCGTTCCCAGGAAAGAGGGGGCTTTCCAATAAGGATTTCTCCTTACTGGCGCGCAATTAGATGACCAAACCTCTCCTTAGACAGAACTTTCTAGACATTGCCAATAATGCTATCTAATAATACTATTCAAATAATATGAATTATTGATCTGATAATGGGAAATACTGTGCAGCAACAATTATTGAACAACAATAATACAAAATTTCAACGTAGCAATTATTGAATCAATAAAATAAAATATTGAACAGTAATTACTGTAACAATTATTGAGTAGTGCCTTCTTACGTAAGGATCAATAATTCAAAAATACTGTGTAAAACCGTGTGCTACTGTGCAAACACGCGTATTACTGTATTTTAACCACCGGGTATTCCAACAGTGTTAACGATAACAACTACGCCGTTAATTATAAAAACTCAATTTTTGTCGTTATCTTCATCCGACAGTTATTCTGTTATGGGGCCCACAAATGTCTGCGCCGTCGTACGAATATTCCACGACAGAAAGAATATTCCACGACCAAACGAATATTCCCCGACAACAATGAATATTTTATAACCACTTGTTTATTTTGAAAAAAAATTCATATATCACCCTTAATTTTAACATTTATCAATTTCACCATTTACTGAATAGTAATTATAAGAAAAATTGAATACTTTTATTTCATAAAATTCGGGGTCTTACAATCTCCCCTCCTTATGAAATTTCGTCCCCGAAATTTACGTACCTGGTATTTCAAAAGTTGAGAATACCTTCCTTTCATTTCAGATTTCATCTTCCCTGTCATCATAATTTCTCCATTGCTCATCTCCTGTATTTCAAATATCATTCTAGAATACAGCTTCAAAACAAGGGTTAATTTAACAAATTAACATATCACATAATATCCCAATATTATGACTGACCAACAAATAAGCTTAGGTAGGACACACTAGCGAAGGATTTACTCATCTCTCCCCTCCTAGTTGTATTCCCCGATCTCCGCCAGAGATCATATCCCTAAGCTCTGATACCAAATGTAACGACCCCAAAATAGGTCCATTCCATCTAACCCATTCTGAGTCGTCAAATACATGGTACAGAAAACAACTACAACTTTATTACAACAATTATCGTGCAAAATACAACAACACATATGCTGTGAGTTTGGATACAAATATATACCAACTGTGACGTTGGACACCATCATGTATCAGCACTTCACAAAGGTACCTTACATAAAGGTATAGTGAAAAACTGTTTTAGAAATTAGAATCTTTGGGAAATGCTCAAGGAAACCTTCGTACATGGGAGGCCACGCGTCTAGGTTATGATAGATATCATATGGCCACAGAATTATCCTTGGTTGACCCAATAGACCCCAAAGAAAAACGAGAAGATTACTATCATATTCTTCCCAATGGTGAGTCTTCTCTTGACTTATCATTATCTCCACTGTCTCAAATTGAGAATTATACTTCAAACAAACACCAAGATTATATAGGTAGTGCCCATAGATATACTCAGCAAGTGGATGAGCACAACCCTGTCCTATGATGACACGAGGTTGTATGTCATTAGACATCTTGTATGATAGTGACAAAACACCCTTCCAACGTTGGGTTCGCCTCACCCTATTTTCTTCACCAAATATAACTACTAAATGATGACCACCGTTCTATTCCCTTGTTACCCCCGCTCGACCCAGCTACACTCTTATTACCTGAAAGGAATTGTGAAGCAAAAGGGTGAGCACAACTAGCTCAGTAAAGAATATCATGACTAAAGATAATTCAATTATCAATAGCCTTCATCAACAATAAATCAGAGATTTAGAACATATGGTAAATGATAAAAATTTCAACCATAGTTGCAGCGGAACGAGCAATCCATTAGAAGAGTCAAATAGACTATAAAGTCTATTATCTTCTCCATGTTAAAAATCCACCAACAATATTTTATCCATGTAACATCACTCAACAGTTCCTTTCCACAATCATATGAATAACTCATAATCATAATTGTGACTATAAATTTTTCTTCGCACCCAGGACGAAGAATATATTTTCATCACCTGTCTTTACCTGAAACATCAAAGATCATGGTTATACCAAATCACAGTTCCTGTTTATAATCATACTAACAAATCCATCTTTGCACTACGGGCCAAAGATATTCATCAACAAACCATCTTTGCACTACGGGCCAAAGATATTCAACAACAGTTCATCTTTGCACTACAGGCCAAAGATATTCATCAACAGGCCATCTTTGCACTACATGCCAAAGATATTCATTAACAATTCATATTTGCACTACAGGCCAAATATATTCATATCTCAAAGAAATATATAATCATTTCATAATTTATATAAACAATAATTATAACCATGTTGATCAATTCACCTTTGCACTTAAGCTTAAGATATTCAATTATAAATTCAATGGTCATGATCATACCAGTCACAATTCAACTTTGCACTACAGGCCAAAGAGAACCCTAGTCATGATCATACCAATAATCTACCCATCTTTACACTCCAGTGAAAGAGAATTTCAACATCAGGGTTATAAAAATGTTATATATGATGATAAAAATAATATGATCAACATATAGTTTTAATCTCAAGAGTAATATTCGTAACTCATGAATAGTAACCCCGACACAAAAGATAGAAATTCTACAATAAAATTCATACCAATATTTCGGTATAATGATATTGAAAGAATAACATTACTTAAATTTATAAACAATTTATTTTAATTGTTTACACTTTACTAATTAATGCATTTAATCATCATAAAATGCCAACTCTTACAATTTCATCATCAATAACCAAAACCCTCATCAAAAATCTGCATATACCTCATATAGGATTCTCAAGCCATAAAATCCTATTTTCCAATTTTCTTTCTTCACAAAACATATTTAATTCATTTACTCATAACTAGACCATTTTCATGAAAAATACCAAATCAGTTCCAAAAATATTTCTTTTCTGGGATTTAGCATAATATAGTCCCATAGTGAACATATATTTTTCTCAGAATTTTTAAAAGTCATTTACTATTTTTCATATGGCCAAAATAGCCGAATATTTAGACATTTATCAAAAATTGTACTTTTATCTAAAAATTCTGAAATTCACAGAGTATACTCCTATCATATACATGTACTCCCAATAAAAATTTCATCAATTTTGGAGTTAACCACAAGGAATTATAAGCTGTTACTTTTAAAATAGTCTTTTCTCATAAAATTCATAACTCTCAATCTATACATCCAAAAATCACCATTTTTGGACACAATCAAGAAAACTCATCAAAATATCATTTCAAATTTTTCCAGAATTTTTGAAGATCAGAAAAATTACGAAACTGAAAATCATAACAACCCTTAAAATCCCTTAATATCCCTTACTATCCCTTACTATCTCTTACCTCAAAAGAGCAGTACTTCTGACTGGATATCGGATATGATGCTGAAGGAAACTTGCACTGATGAATAGAAACTCACCAAGTATCTAAAAACTCACAAAATATGCTTCATAATATAGAGAGAGAAAGAGAGAAAGCTTATGTTTCTGGTGTGATTTTCAATTCTAACTTAGCCCTCTATTTATAGGAAAATTTTGGTAGGTTTGACCTGCAACCTAATGGCTTTACCTGCTACTATTCCCACCCACCACATTTGAAATATAATTCAGCACATTTCTTCACCAACCACAAGTGGAGCCCACCAATTCTAGAATTTTCCACCAAAATGATAAACTCCAAAAATTCAACAATTTCTGAACCAGTCATCTCGTAAAATTCATAACAAATCATACGTTCATTTTTAACGGTTCAAAATTTGTGGACATATACTCAACTTATATATGTATAACATATCCAAAAATTACCACGATCCAACGGTCGGATTAAAAATTATAACCCCCGCAAAATATCTCAAAAACCCTGATTTTTAATACCTCCATTCCGACAAAAATACTGATAAAAACCTCAACATTAACTCCTTCATTTTTAACCACAAAAATATATCCCTCATTTATATCCACATAAAATAAATATTTTCTTATCATATAAATCAATAATTAATTATTCACAAATAATATTACAGAATCACATTTATGACAACCAGGCCGTTCCCAGGAAAGAGGGGGCTTTCCAATAAGGATTTCTCCTTACTGGCGCGCAATTAGATGACCAAACCTCTCCTTAGACAGAACTTTCTAGACATTGCCAATAATGCTATCTAATAATACTATTCAAATAATATGAATTATTGATCTGATAATGGGAAATACTGTGCAGCAACAATTATTGAACAACAATAATACAAAATTTCAACGTAGCAATTATTGAATCAATAAAATAAAATATTGAACAGTAATTACTGTAACAATTATTGAGTAGTGCCTTCTTACGTAAGGATCAATAATTCAAAAATACTGTGTAAAACCGTGTGCTACTGTGCAAACACGCGTATTACTGTATTTTAACCACCGGGTATTCCAACAGTGTTAACGATAACAACTACGCCGTTAATTATAAAAACTCAATTTTTGTCGTTATCTTCATCCGACAGTTATTCTGTTATGGGGCCCACAAATGTCTGCGCCGTCGTACGAATATTCCACGACAGAAAGAATATTCCACGACCAAACGAATATTCCCCGACAACAATGAATATTTTATAACCACTTGTTTATTTTGAAAAAAAATTCATATATCACCCTTAATTTTAACATTTATCAATTTCACCATTTACTGAATAGTAATTATAAGAAAAATTGAATACTTTTATTTCATAAAATTCGGGGTCTTACAATTGGATTTATTTTGCTTAGTCTTTTTTATACCTTGTTGCATGCACACACACACACACACACACACACACACACACACACACACACACACACACACATATATATATATATATATATATATATATATATATATAATGAAATAAATAATTAATACTACTATTAGGTATTACTTAATTAGCTTCAAAATTTAGTTAACTTTCAAGTTTTTCATGCATATATTAATGTTTTTTAATATCCATATAAAAAATATATAATTTTTATATTTCTACAAAAGGAAATGAAATAAATAAAAATATATAGAGAGTATCTTACGCAGCGTAATACAAGGCTAGTTATAAAGCTTCCCAAAATATTTTTAAATTTAATTCAATTTCTTTTCTTTTCTCTTTCTATCTCGTTCACTACATGAAAAAAGCTCAACAATGACCAATACTTTTTGCGATCGCATTATCTGATCTTGTTACACCCCCAAATCTGAGTACTTCATTCCCCTAAAACTTGGTGTTCACTTTTCATACATTCATACTATCTACCCAAATAAAATAATATTTAAACCATAATTCCTCCCTATAAAAGGGTTACATTATTAATTCTAAAATATCCCAGGTTGTCTAACCTTAACATCAATCAAGTGCGAAAATAAAATAATTACATCACATCATTAAATATAAAGTCTATTAACATAAAAGTCATTAAATTACAAGTCTTCATCACTTGTATATTTTTCCCTTTCCTTTGCTAGTTGTAGGTTTATCGACCTTCTCAACTTTAGCTGCAATGAGTGTATATATGCAAGAGTGAGCAAACAATGCTCACTTGAATAATAATGAATAACATCATATCAACTGCCAAATGAATAAGCTCAATAGAAATGAATAAAGTACTTCATCAATAATAATCAGGAACAGAACTTGAAATATATAACTGAGGGTCAAAAGACCACGAACTATGTCCATAGTTATAAGTAATCTTTCAACTTAAACTTTAACAGTCGTAAGACTATAAGGACTCCTCGTACTTAGGGGGATCAGCCCTTCGTACAATGTATTGTGCACAAATATTTTAACGCTATGCGTAAGTTATTCCCTATAATAAGGTTGTTCATCTCAAAATTTAGAATACGAGTTCGCACCAAAGTAAGTTTGGGTTGGATAAGTTTTAAGGTAATTTAGAGTTTACGAACATCAACTAAGGATTAGTTGAATAAAACTGTAATAACATTATGCTATGGAATAATTCATATGTGAATCAACATTGTGTACTAAGGTCGTGCTTTAGGAATAATCTAAGAGCATAAGTATTGAATAATATAACATACCTTGCTTGAACAATGTTAAGCTAAGGTTAAAACCTTATTTAGAGTTGAATCTTAAGCATGCATAACAAATAGTAAGTTGAATGATAAAACTTGTTCAAGATTAGTGTGTTAGAATGTAGAAACTTGCATGCTAAATAACAAGTTAAAGATTGGCTCAATATCAAGAGATAAGGTTTAGGAGCTTGCACGATATAATTAGAGTTAAGAAACTTGCACAAATAAAGCTTGGAGTTAGAAAAACTTGCTCAAAGATTGAATACATACTTGCACAATTATAAAAGTAGAGTTAGAGAACTTGCCTCGTGCGTAGGTTAAACAATCACTACTCACGTTCACCACAAGTCCTACACATACCATATGTATTTACAATACACATTAGTTATACTAATATTAGCTTCATATAGCTCACTAGCAACATCACATCTTTTCATGAACATCACTATTTAGCTTTATTACAACTACTTAAGTGATCATGTCATTGCACCACATACACATTAACAACTTGATAAAACATCCTATTATATGCCCAACATGTTATCATTAGATTATACTAATACACAAAGGATTGCACTTGCATCCGCGCATCCTGACGCCCTCCGATTGCCTCTAAATACACAACAGTCCTAAAGATAGCTATTTTGACCCTTCATAACGATTTTAAATTGAAAAAAATTAAAGAATAAAAGTTATAGGCCTATTCGTCCTTCTTTTGAATCATCTTGAATCGCATTAATCGGAGTTCGTATAAAAAAGTTGTGCTCATTTTAGTAAACTATGTCCGGTCAGTTTTTTTTTTCAAAATTTTGGCTTGGCAGAATACCCCCCCCCCCCCCGCCGGGGCGGGGTTTTTGCACTGGGGGGGCCAGCCGGGGCGAGGGTCCCTGCTGCGATTTTGCGATTTCAGCTCTAGAACACTACGGAAAGCCAAATTAGGCCTCCAAACTCCTTTCTAACAACCATACCAACCTACCCAAGGTGTAATAGGTTTACAGAAACATAATCTAATGTTTTTTAACGCGTTTCTAGCCATCTAAACAACATAAACATCCAAATTACAACCATAAATTTTTACTATTTTTGCTAAAACTTCACTTTTTGAAAGTTTAAGTGAAAAATCATCACTGTGATTTTATTTTCAACCAAAACAGTTAATTCAACATACTATGCTTATGTTTATTCATCCTCTTTCGAATTCAATAGTCAATATATATATTAAACAGCTAATCAAACCTTAATTTTACTTTAAACTAAGCCATAATCATATATATTCATACCAATTCACTGTAATATGGTTTTCTTCACAAATTACATACATAACATGAATTCATTGACTATACTCATATATAAACTTATGAAAACAATTTTACAACAACTAATTTATCATATAAAACTATATATAACAATTAATTCAACCTCTACAAAGATTTTACAGAGAATTTTGGAAGAGAAAAACTAAAACTTTAAAGAAACTTAAAAAGGGTAAGATGATACCTTGTTTTCTAAAAGATGATAACTTTTCTTTGATTCTCAAGCTTCTTTTCTCCAACTTCTCTCTCGAATTCTCTAGCCTTCTTCTTCTCTTCTTTTTCTTCTTCTGAGTTCTTTCTTCCTAATTCTAACTTACGTACTAACAAATATAACGTATATGATATAATATATAATAATTGTATAGTATAAATATATCTATTAACTGACATCAGTTTTTTTTTAAATTCAAAAGCCATAAGGCTTGTTTGGCTAACTAACTAAAAATTAACCCATTAAATCTTACACCTTGTTTGGTAAAACAGATTTAAATTAAAGACTTAGCATTCATTAAGTCTTGTTTGGCAAAACTGAATTAAACTCCTTTAATTTATTTTAATAACTCCTTTATAGTATAGTTTATGGTCACACTTAATTTAATTAATTCTAATAATAATTTATTAAATAAATTTACCACATAGATCAATTTACAACATAGATCAATACAACATAATTATAATTTTCTTTATAATTATAATTTTATTTAATCAACTAACACATCGTTTTAATTACAAATTCAAATTAAAATATAATAATTCATATAATCATTATAAACTTTCTAACTTAAATATTAAATTAAATTAGAATATTATCTCATAACAATTAATTTTCTTAATTTCTTAATTATCTATTTAACAAATAATTAACCAATCAAATCAAATCAAATTAAATATATCTTCAACAATAAACACATCCATTAAATATTTATATAATTCAATAAATATTTAAAATTATAATTTAAAATTTTGGATTGTTACAGTTCTAATACTATCTAGTAGCGACCACATCTAAAAATAATCACTATTGACTATCAGCGACCGCAAGCGGTTGCTAATCCGTCGCTGATATAGTTTTATCGCCA
This sequence comes from Panax notoginseng, assembly GCA_016801055.1. Classification (NCBI taxonomy): domain Eukaryota; kingdom Viridiplantae; phylum Streptophyta; class Magnoliopsida; order Apiales; family Araliaceae; genus Panax; species Panax notoginseng. Next base: position 43,572,337 of record CM029019.1, on the reverse strand, counting down.
TAAATTAGGCGCAAAAGTTGGAGGGTAGGCTTATTGCAACCAATTATTAATAGCGCCTGCAAAGAGGTTAATAATATAGTCAAGTCAATAAAAAATAGTGACCGCATGTTGTCATGGATAATGGTCACTGATCTTTTTTAATCCTAGGCAATCGAACAGAACCAGGCAGAAGAAGAAAAATAAGAAGAAGAAGAAGAAGAAGAAATGAAAAAGAGAAAAGAGAGGGGGAAGAGAGAAAAGAAGAGTGCCCACCCCACCGACCACCCCACGTCATCACGCCAACCAACCCACACCGCCATTTTCATACATACATGTATGCTTATCTTTATTAGGCGATTTAATCCTTTTCTGGTGCACTAAACGTTATCATTAACAATAGATGTTTTATTGTGTTTGAATCTTTAATGGAATGATGAATTGCTGGAGAATTAGAGGTTGAGTAATGCCATTTTAATTGGTTCATCTTTCAAAAGATGGTATTTTGATTTCTGGGTTTTAGATTGTTTTGTTGTTGAATTTCTCAGTGTTAATAATGGTAAGTAGCTTGATCTTATTTGCCCCATGAAGGTTTCTGTACTTGTTATGTTTTTATATCAAATCCATTTTCTGTTAAAGCTCTAGGACCTATTTGTGTTAAATCTTTGCGAGTACTGATATTGTATTTGAGGGTTTTCTTTACAATGCAAGTTTGTTTGATTGCATTCCATTTCTAATATTATTAGTATCAGTTTATATTAAATGGGTTGGAGTGACTTTTGGTGTTTAAAAGGGATTCCTTTCTGTATACTCCCCCTGGACTACTGAGCATAACTTTTAATGAATAATTGTCTTCTAAGAATATATAAAAACTTAATTAGGGAGAGTGTTATTTATTTAATGATGACCTATATACATGTACCGTGAACAATTGAATCTCATTGGCATTTCTTAGTTTCTTGACCCAAGTGCATTCAAAATTTGTTTATCCTTCGCTTTTAGATATTTGTCTTGATAGTAAGTTCTAATTGTAAATGAGAAATTTTAAGCTTAGTGCTAAACTATAGTGCCCAGACTTTATTCAGGTTGTTTAAATAGTTAAAGATTGGGACTAACTCATACATATCTTTGATACCATTTTGTTCAAACAACTTATTATACAGATGAGCAACCCCTCTTGTTTCATTTTTAACCGACTTGCAAGGGCAACTATTTAGTCGTTGCAATTGCAGTTGTAGTACAAAAATATGTGGGTTTTTTCACATTTAACTTGGAATTTCGTATTGAAACTAGTTTATTTCTAAAGAAGAAAAAGAAAAATAGTTACTTGAAGATCTTATATTGTTATGTTGATATATAAATTAGCTTAATTGTGTTGAAAAGACAAATCCAACTATATTAGGATTAGTAATTTAGTATAATAACATAGCTTTAAAACACAAATAAAGAGAAAAGGGAATTTTTGGACGTTACTCCTTTAGTCATTCCCATTCACTCAATAGAAGTATAAAGTGAATTTGGAAGCTAGAAGCACCCTGGTTGTTCTGTGAGTATACTACCTACATCAAATTGATTGATTTCCAATCAAATAGAGGTTGTATTGGGGCCAAGTTCCCAAATAACTTGGTGTTTGCAAATTGTGACGCCCCCAAAATTAGGTATGCATCACCCATCTTGGGTCGCCAGATACATGGTACTGAATACAAATACAACTTAATAATACAACTGTCGTGTACAATACGACCAAACATAATCTGTGAGTTTGAATACAAATATTATCTTCTAGAGAGTATCCATACTCAAAAGGAGTCCTCATTACAATTATTATCACACTATTACATAGAATAGTGAGGACTAATAATACTATCATCTGGTTCATCACTCCGTTCCCCAACTCTTCCCAGCTATATTCTCATGTCCTGAAGAGAACAGTGAAAGAAAGGGTGAGCTCAACTAGCCCAGTAAGAAATATTATGACTAAGATAATGCAGAATAAATTATCATTAGCCTTCAACAGTGTTAAACTGATAAAATATAACGAACATCAAGTTTAACTGCAGCGGAACAAACAATTCATTAAAAGAGTCAAGTAGAAAATAAAATCTACTATCTTCTATGATTTAAAAGGTTTTTCAACACTGTTATCGCTGAGACTCAGCTTAATAAAATAATCCACATCATCGAATCACCCCTGCACTATGGCCAAGGATATTCGTGTATTCATTAATGGTCATGATCATGCCAACAACTGTCCATCAATGCACTACGGCCCAATGGGGACTTTTACCACATCATTTGTAACATTACGGTCATGATTATACCGAATAATCCCTGGTCATAATCATACCAAGTCCATCTATGCACTACAGGCCACAGATGACTTTCAACATTTTATAAACATGAGGATGATGACAATGATATAAGAATTCAATAAAACAAGTTCAAGAATTAATTTATCCAAGAATTAACAACGTCCAAATTGTCAACATGATACTGCTTTGTGGAGTAAAATTCAAGAATGCTTAGAAGAATATTTTCATGAAAAGATACTGGATGAACCGCAATTATCAAGGATATTCCACAAATTTCATGGAGTATAGAAGTCAAAACTTAACCAACTGAGTATAATAAAGAATGGAATAACAAAAGAAATCACCATACATGCGATAGACCGCACAGACAGGTTATTCCAATAGAATAATAAATAATGGAACCAGGTCTGGCGTAAAACGCACAGACAGGATATTCCAACAGAATAATAATAAAGACGGAACCAGGTCCGGTGTAAAACACACAGACAGGATGTTCCAACAGAATAATAATAAAGACGGAACCAGGTCCGGTGTAAAACACACAGACAGGATGTTTCAACAGAATAATAATAAAGACGAAACTAGGTTCGGTGTAAAACACACAGACATGATGTTCCAACAGAATAATAATAAAGACGGAACCAGGTCCGGTGTAAAACACACAGACATGATGTTCCAACAGAATAATAGAAGAATGTCACCAAGTATAGGGTAGACCGCGTATACAGGTTATTCCAACAGAATAATAAGAAATGGAATAACAACAGTTCTCTTCATGAATAAGAAAGAATAACACCCCTTACCGTTTTAAAGAAGAGCTGAAATAAGGAAGTAGTTAAGTAGCAGAATACTCTTCTTCTCTCTCTCTATAGTTTCTCTCTATAGTTTCTCTCTCTAGAGTTCAGTGAATTCGTAAGAAATAATGAAGGAATGAGCTGCTATTTATAGAAAAATAGAATGCATAGTAACTAATCCATGAACGGTTCAGATTGATTACTTTAATCTGACGGTCCATATTTAAAGAAATTTTTTTTAAATAAAATATAATATATTCTATTTATAGAATAACTTTAATAAAGTATTCTGTTTTATATAAAAAGATGTTTCTGTTTTATTACGTTAATAATACGAATAAAACAAAACGTCATTATCGCTAAATAATTCATATTATTAACTGACAATAATTGAATCAAACTGAGTGACTTCTCACATAAGCATTAATAATCAATATCGTGTGCTACTATGCAACCACACGTATTACTGTACTTTTACTACCGAGTAATTCAACAGTATCAATGGTAAAACTTTCGCCGTTATTTTTAATAAAATATTTTTGTCGTTTTCTCAATCCGACAATAATTCCGTTGTGGGGTCCACCAATGATTGTGTCGTTGTACGAATATTCCCTATTAAAACGAATATTCCCCGACCAATCGAATATTATATAACAACTTGCGTACTTTGTAAAATTTATAAATATTACCCACAACTATAACATTATATCAAATTAACTCCATAATATTCAAAAATGATATTTATAGAAAATTCATCTTTATTTATAAAAGTTGGGGTCTTACAACCTCCCCTTCTTATGAAATTTCGCCCTCGAAATTAGGGTACGTACCTGGTATGTCGAAGAGGTAAGGATACCTTGATTTCATTTCAGATTCTAACTCCCAAGTCATTTCCTCAACATCGTGGCTTCTCCACAAAACTTTGACTTGAGGTATAACCTTGGAGCGTAGAATATGTTCCTTCTTATCCAAGATTTAAACATGAACTTCTTTATACGTCAAATCCTCCGCTATTTCGTCCGGTTCTAACTCAATAATGTGGTTCGGGTCTTCCACATATTTGCGTAACATGGATATGTGAAAAACGTTATGAACACGAGACATACTTGGCGGTAAAGCGAGTCTATAAGCCACAGTTCCTACTCGATCGAGGATTAAAAATGGACCGATGAATCGAGGATTGAGCTTTCCTCTCTTTCCAAATCTCATAACTCCTTTCCATGGAGCAACACGTAAGAACACATGATCTCCTATATCAAATTTCACGTCCTTTCGATGAAGATCAGCATAACTCTTTTGTCGATCTTGTGAGGTTTTTATACGTTGTCGGATCGTTTGAATCTTTTCTGTAGTCATACGTACCAACTCTGGTCCCAACAACGTTGCTTCACCCACCTCATCCCAGCATACTGGAGAACGACATTTTCTTCCATACAATACTTCGAATGGAGCCATGCCAATACTTGCTTGATAACTGTTGTTGTAGGAAAACTCCACCAATGGTAAGAACTTGTCCCAACTTCCCTTGAAGTCAAGGACACAGAGTCTTAATAAATCTTCTAGAGTTTGAATAGTCCTCTCTGATTGTCCGTCCGTCTGAGGATGATATGCCGAACTAAATCGTAAATCTGTGCCCATAACTTTTTGTAAACTAACCCAAAATCGTGAAGTGAATCTTGGGTCTCGATCAGAAACTATGGATACTGGCATACCATGCAGTCTTACAATCTCGTTTATGTACATACGAGCAAGACGTTCAAGTGTATAAGTTTCTCGTATCGGTAAGAAATGAGCAGACTTGGTCAATCTATCAACAATGACCCAAATCGCATTAATACCTTGAGAAACCCTAGGAAGACTGGTAACGAAATCCATGGTAATGTGCTCCCACTTCCATTTTGGAATTTCAAGTGGTTGCAATGGACCTTTTGGTACTTGATGCTCCGCTTTGACTCGTTGAAAAGGTAGACACCTTGAGATAAACAGCGCTATCTCTCTCTTCATATTGCTCCACCAAAATGTATGACGAAGATCATGATATATTTTGGTACTTCCAGGATGGATTGCAAACGGTGTGTTGTGCGCCTCCATCATGATTTCATACTTTAAATCAGGGTTGTTAGGAACACAAAGTCTGGAGTTGACTCGAAGTATTCCTTCTTCATCGATTCTTGCTTCCGGCATAGCACCTTCTTGCACTTTCTTCCTCATACGCATCAGCTCCAGGTCTGTAGCTTGAGCAGCTTTAACTTTATCGATTAAAGTTGGTTCTACTCGTATATTTGTCATCATCACATGGGTCCCTGGAGTCTTTAACTCTATCTCCATCCTTTGCAAGTCACACAAAATGGGCCTTTGTGTTGACAATATCGCACTCGTACTTGCATATGATCTTCTACTCAATGCGTCAGCTACCACGTTCGCTTTTCCAGGATGGTATTGAATGGTATGATCATAATCTTTCAACAGTTCAAGCCAACGTCGTTGTCGCATGTTGAGTTCCTTTTGAGTGAAGAAATATTTGAGGCTTTTATGATCCGTAAAGATCTCCACCTTCTCCCCATACAAGTAATGCCTCCAAATTTTAAGTGCAAAGACAACAGCTGCCAACTCTAGATCATGAGTAGGATAATTTCTCTCATATTCCTTGAGTTGTCTTGATGTATAGGCTATGACTTTTCCATGTTGCATGAGAACGCATCCCAACCCTTTGCTCGAAGCATCACTGTAGATGACAAACCCCTCCATGCCAGATGGTATTGTTAGAACAGGTGCTGAAATGAGTCTCCTCTTGAGTTCTTGAAAATTCTTCTCACATTCTTCGCTCCAACCGAACTTTGCATCTTTCTGAGTCAGCTAAGTTAATGGAGTAGCGATTCGAGAAAATCCTTCCACGAATCTCCGATAATAACCAGCTAAACCAAGAAAGCTACGTACTTCGGTCACTGATTTAGGTTGCTCCCAGCTTTGAATAGCTTCAATCTTTGCCAGGTCAATCGATATTCCACGACTTGATACTACGTGCCCAAGGAATGCTACCTCCTCCAACCAGAACTCGTATTTCTTCAACTTGGCATAAAGCTTGTATTCACGAAGCTTTTGGAGTACCAGCCTCAAGTGTTGCTCATGATCTTCACGACTTTTGGAATAAATAAGGATGTCATCAATAAAGACGACCACAAAGTGATCCAAATATTCCTTGAATACCCGGTTCATCATATCCATGAAGGCAGTAGGAGCATTAGTCAATCCAAAGGACATGACTAAGAATTCATAATGCTCGTACCGAGTTCTGAAAGTTGTCTTTGGAATATCCTCAGTTCTAACCTTCAGCTGATGATATCCAGAACGAAGATCGATCTTTGAAAAGAATTGTGGTCCTTGCAACTGGTCAAACAGGTCATCAATACGTGGCAATGGGTACTTGTTTTGATGGTGACATGATTCAACTCCCGATAATCAATACAAAGTCGCATACTTCCATCTTTCTTCTTCACGAATAGCACAGGAGCACCCCAAGGAGAAGTACTAGGACGAATAAAGCCAATGTCTAACAATTCCTGCAGTTGGATCTTTAACTCCTGAAGTTCAATAGGAGCCATTCGATATGGGACTTTGGAAACGGGTTTTGTACCGGGTTCAAGGTCGATACAAAATTTAATTTCACGCTCTTGGGGTAGGCCAGGAAGTTCTTCAGGGAATACGTCAGGGAATTTATTAACAATAGAAATATCATTCAAAACTGACGTATTTTTGTTTAGATCCGTGACATGAGCTAAGAAAGCTTGACATCCATTTTTCAATAAACGAATAGCTTTATGGCTTGAGATGACAGCGATTGATTTTAATGGTTAGGTTGCTTGAATTCGCATAATAGGTCGATTAGGAATATGAAAGCTAACAACCTTACGAAAATAATCAATTTTTGCATGATGAGTAGTTAACCAATCAATCCCTAGAATCACGTCAAATGCAAGTATTTTTAATGAAATAAGATCGACAGGTAATATGTGGGTACCAACTTGAACCAAACAAGACTTATAAACCGTGGATGTAATGAAGGTTTCCCCCAATGGAGTTTCAACAGATAAGTCAAAGTCTAATTTCTCCGGAGTCAAATTTAATCGATGAGCGCAAGTAGGAGAAATAAAAGAATGGGTAGAACCGGTATCAAATAAAGTATATACTTCGTTAGAGTTTATGATAAGCTTACCCGTGATGACCTCATTCGGGTTCTTTGCTTTCTGGGAGGTCACAACAAACGCTCTCCCTTGCACTACCGGTTTGGACTTTTCTGGGACGGCCTTTGGTGTCTCCATCTTGGCTGAACTTATTTTTGGTAAACGACAAAATCGAGCTAAATGACCTTCTCTTCCATAATTATAACATGCTTTAGACGGCATCGCGCAGTTTGGACTGATGTGCCCCTCCCCTCCGTATTTGAAACATATGATAGGTGGTCGTTCTCCTTCCTTAACAACGGGTGTTGGTGTTGACGTCTTTCCATCATTGTTGAATCTCCTCTTCTTGAAATGACCATTCTTATTGTTTTGGCCCTGATTACCACCGAAGTGGTTACCATTTCTGGCCTGTTGATTCCCTCCACGCTTGTTGTCACCGCTTCGATGACTGCTCTCACTGGCATTATCATTTTGCCGACTGCTCTCTTTTGGTTGCGTTAACTCGTTATCGCGCTCCACTAACTGAGCCATATTCACAACATCTGAATACAAACACAGTTTATGAGAAATAAGATGTTGACGTATCTCAGGTTTCAAACCTCGCAAAAATATTCGTGTCATTCGCTCTTCATTATCCACCAAGTGGGACGCAAACCGGGACAACTCAGCAAATTTAGCCTCATACTGCGACACGGTCATATTATTCTGCTCCAATTTGATGAACTCCACCTCCTTCATGTGACGAACACTTTTGGGAAAGTATTTGTCATTGAACAGCTCTTGGAACTTCTCCCAAGACATCTTCAGTGCGGCAGGTTGAGTACGCTTAATCGATTCCTACCAGTAATCTGCCTCTCCTCGCAACATAAAGGCGGCAAAGGGAACCTTTTGCTCCTCGGAGCATCCCAAGACATCAAATATCTTGGTAATCTGCTTTATCCATGTTTCCGCTATAAGTGATTTTGGCTCTCCCTTAAACTCTGGTGGTCCCAGCTCCTTGAACTATTTAGCGGTGACCGTCCGAGAGTTTTCAGTGTTTCCACCTATATTTTGGACAGGAGCCGCTCTCGCCTGCTGTTGCATGAACTGCATAAAGTTTCTGAACATTCCATCATTCATCATCTGGTCAGTGTTGTTGTTTGCATGAGGATTGTCACCTTCCTGATGCACATTATCCTGATTATTGATATGTGGTGAATCAACAGTGGCTTGTGCTCCATTGCTATTCTCAACATTCTCAGATGCCATTTTCAGATACTGCCACAAAATAAAAGTTAATTGATATGTCATATATTATCGTTATATTCTGACCGACCAATTAAATGTCATGCAAATAAACTTAGGTAGGTCATACTAGCGAAGGAATTTCTCGTCTCTCCCTTCCTAGTTCTATTCTCACATCTTAGCCAGGGATTATATCCCTAAGCTCTGATACCAACTGTGACGCCCCCAAAATTAGGTATACATCACCCATCTTGGGTCGCCAGATACATGGTACTGAATACAAATACAACTTAATAATACAACTGTCGTGTACAATACGACCAAACATAATCTGTGAGTTTGAATACAAATATTATCTTCTAGAGAGTATCCATACTCAAAAGGAGTCCTCATTACAATTATTATCATACTATTACATAGAATAATGAGGACTACTAATACTATCATCTGGTTCATCACTCCGTTCCCCAACTCGTCCCAGCTATATTCTCATGTCCTGAAGAGAACAGTGAAAGAAAGGGTGAGCTCAACTAGCCCAGTAAGAAATATTATGACTAAGATAATGCAGAATAAATTATCATTAACCTTAAATAGTGTTAAACTGATATAATATAACGAACATCAAGTTTAACTGCAGCGGAACAAGCAATCCATTAAAAGAGTCAAGTAGAAAATAAAATCTACTATCTTCTATGATTTAAAAGGTTTTTCAACACTGTTATCGCTGAGACTCAGCTTAATAAAATAATCCACATCATCGAATCACCCCTGCACTACAGCCAAGGATATTCGTGTATTCATTAATGGTCATGATCATGCCAACAACTGTCCATCAATGTACTACGGGCCAATAGGAACTTTTATCACATCATTTGTAACATTACGGTCATGATTATACCGAATAATCCCTGGTCATAATCATACCAAGTCCATCTACGCACTACAGGCCACAGATGACTTTCAACATTTTATAAACATGAGGATGATGACAATGATATAAGAATTCAATAAAACAAGTTCAAGAATTAATTTATCCAAGAATTAACAACGTCCAAATTGTCAACATGATACTGCTTTGTGGAGTAAAATTTAAGAATGCTTAGAAGAATATTTTCATGAAAAGATACTAGATGAACCGCAATTATCAAGGATATTCCACAAATTTCATGGAGTATAGAAGTCAAAACTTAACCAACTGAGTATAATAAAGAATGGAATAACAAAAAAAATCACCATGCATGCGATAGACCGCACAGACAAGTTATTCCAATAGAATAATAAATAATGGAACCAGGTCTGGCGTAAAACGCACAGACAGGATATTCCAACAGAATAATAATAAAGACGGAACCAGGTCCGGTGTAAAACACACAGACAGGATGTTCCAACAGAATAATAATAAAGACGGAACCAGGTCCGGTGTAAAACACACAGACAGGATGTTCCAACAGAATAATAATAAAGATGGAACCAGGTTCGGTGTAAAACACACAGACATGATGTTCCAACAGAATAATAATAAAGATGGAACCAGGTCCGGTGTAAAACACACAGACAGGATGTTTCAACAGAATAATAGAAGAATGTCACCAAGTATAGGGTAGACCGCGTATACAGGTTATTCCAACAGAATATTAAGAAATGGAATAACAACAGTTCTCTTCATGAATAAGAAAGAATAAAACCCTTTACCGTTTTAAAGAAGAGCTGAAATAAGGAAGTAGTTAAGTAGCAGAATACTCTTCTTCTCTCTCTCTATAGTTTCTCTCTATAGTTTCTCTCTCTAGAATTCTGTGAATTCGTAAGAAATAATGAAGGAATGAACTGCTATTTATAGAAAAATAGAATGCATAGTAACTAATCCATGAACGGTTCAGATTGATTACTTTAATCTGACGGTCCATATTTAAAGAAAAATCTTTTAAATAAAATATAATATATTCTATTTATAGAATAACTTTAATAAAGTATTCTGTTTTATATAAAAAGATGTTTCTGTTTTATTACGTTAATAATACGAATAAAATAAAACGTCATTATCGCTAAATAATTCATATTATTAACTGACAATAATTGAATCAAACTGAGTGACTTCTCACATAAGTATTAATAATCAATACCGTGTGCTACTATGCAACCACACGTATTACTGTACTTTTACTACCGAGTAGTTCAACAGTATCAATGGTAAAACTTTCGCTGTTATTTTTAATAAAATATTTTTGTCGTTTTCTCAATCCGACAATAATTCCGTTGTGGGGTCCACCAATGATAGTGCCGTTGTACGAATATTCCCTGTTAAAACGAATATTTCCCGACCAATCGAATATTATATAACAACTTGCGTACTTTGTAAAAATTTATAAATATTACCCACAATTATAACATTATATCAAATTAACTCCATAATATTCAAAAATGATATTTATAGAAAATTCATCTTTATTTATAAAAGTTGGGGTCTTACACAAATTCCAATAATTAGTCTAAGCAATTTCATGCTGTGTAAATGTGTTTTTGGTATGTATCCTCATTTCATTCCCAAATAGGCATTTATGATGCACACTAATGTTATATATGTACAGAAAAGTAAATCTCTAACAAGAGGAATACAATAATTCTAGTCAAAATAGATACCACGGATTTCTATTCAGACCATAGTTGTATGAGATGATGAAAGTCAAGTGCCCATATAGGTGTTACACCTGAATTTAGAACTGGTTGTCAAGTGTTTTTAAATTATGCTTATAGTTACCTAGAATGTGTGAATGGTCAGAAAAATATAAGATGCTCTTGTTTAAAGTGTAAGAATATAAATTATATAGACACAGATACAGTAAACTATCATTTACTTGTTTATAGGTTCACGAAAAATTACCAAAAATATTGGTAGGCACATGGGCAAAGAAGAGATAGTGGCACCGCACAAGTGAAAGTAGTATGCACACAAGCCAATCATATTTAATGATAAAGCATATACTTTGTAACAATCTTATTCATTTATTAATAAAAAGAATTAATTTATTAAAGGCTTTTAATTATCTACATGATGCTGTTATATAATATGTGATAAACCCATAGTTTTAAGCAATGCTTTTAGAATAATGATGATGATCATTCTAATGAGATCTAAATTCTTAGAAAGCTTAAAACTAAAATAGTTCCCAATCGTTGAATTACTAAATTGGGGATTAGTGAATCCGGATAGATTGATACATACGTTGCTTTCTCATTGGATGAGGATGATTGATCTCATGATCATTTGTGTGGATGTAAGACCCCAAATTATTATTAAATGAAATTTAAATTCCCTCTATTTATTATTTTGAAATAGTAAGGGTTAAATTGATTAACGAGATTAGTTATGGGTAAAATGCGCAAATATTTCAAATAAGCAGGTGGTTATAAAATATTCATTGTTGTCGGAAAATATTCGTTTGGTCGTGGAATATTCTTTCTGTCGGGGAATATTCGTACGACGGCGCAATCTTTTGTGGGCCCCATAACGGAAAGCGATTGGATGAAAAAAACGACAAGTATAAGTTGTTTATAAGTAACGGCGTAGTTGTTACCGTTAATACTGTTGGAATACCCGGTGGTTAAAACACAGTAATACGCGTTGTTGCACAGTAGCACACTGTATTGCACCAATTATTGATTCTTACGTAAGAAGGCACTACTCAATAATGGTTACAGTAATTACTGTTCAGTATTTTATTTTATTGATTCAATAATTGCTGCGTTGATATTTTATATTACTGTTGTTTCAATAATTGTCACTACATAGTATTTTCCATTATCAGATCAATAATTCATATTATTTGAATAATATTATTAGATAACATTATTGGCAATGTCTAGAAAGTTCTGTCTAAGGAGAGGTTTGGTCATCTAATTGCGCGCCAGTAAGGAGAAATCCTTATTGGAAAGCCCCCTCTTTCCTGAGAATTGCCTGGTTGCCAGTACAGTGATTCTGTAATATTATTTGTGAATAATTAATTATTGATTTATATGATGAGGAAAATATTAATTTTATGTGGATATAGATGGAGAAAATTTTTAAGTGACAATTATTAAAAAAAATGATATTTTATCGTTTCTGATAAAATAATTTATTTAATAATATAATAATGGTGATAGTTTTACAATGAATGTGGGATATATGAGTATATGAGGAGGAAGAGTATTTTTTTGTATTAAATGATTAACACATATTTTGTGTGTCGGTAGACCCCATTTCTTGACTGAAATTTGATTATAGCCTGTAAAATCGCCCGTTTATGGATTTCGGTCAACTTCTGTTTGGAATTTGGAAAAACTTTCTTCTGTAAAGTTGTAGAGAATTGAATTTCCTATAAAAAGTCGCGAGATTTGAATTTTCTGATAAAAGGGTTATTTTCTATGAATTATTAAAGTTTTGGAAAATAAAATAATTTTTATTAATTATGGGTGGGACCCACTTTTATTCTAACACATTTGGGCTGCTAATTTGGGTCAAGGATGGCTGGTGGCTGAATTGGCATGCGTAGAAATGAGTTTTGTAAGTATAATATTTTATTATTTAGTCTCATTTGGCGTTCTAGCATTTTCCTATAAATAGGTGCTTAAGTTAGAATTAAAAATCACACCAGAAACAAGTTTTCTCTCTTTCTCTCTCTAGATTATTGAGTGTATTTTGTGAGTATTTAGATACTTTGAGAGTTTCTATTCATCAGAGCAAGTTTCTTTCAGCTTTATACCGGTATTCCGACCAGAAGTACTGTCTTTACGAGGTAAGGGATGTTATTTTATTCGAAAATGATATTATTTCTTCAATATCATTATGCCGAAATATTGGTTAGAAATTTTTATCAAATTTAGAACTTTTCACGTCAGGGTTACTATTCATGAGTTACTATTCATGAGTTACTATTCACGAGTTACTATTCACGAGTTACTATTCACCGAAAATGAAATTTTCTTCTTTTCGTCCAAAATATCTATTCTGGGTACTAGCTTTGATTGTATCCATGTTTTGATCATTCTTGAATTTTACTTCACTATGAATAATTATAAGGTATTTTTGGACATGGATAAATCGAAATACGAATCCTTAATATTTGTTATTTTGTTTCACTGGATTCGTTTTCTTTAAGATATTTTTTCATCATCCTCAGTCCTAAATGATGATATTACTGAATATCTTTGGCCTGTAGAGCAAAGATGAATGATTAACTAATGAATATCTTTGGCCCGTAGTGCAAAGATGAACAGGTGTTGAGATGAACATGACCGACTGGTGATACAAATGAATATCTTTGGCCTGTAGTGCAAAGATGAATATTTGATTAAAGATGGTTATTAATTGTTGTTACAGGGATAAAATATTGATGATGGACTTTTAAATCTTAGAAGATAGTAGAACTCATTCTCTACTTGACTCTTCTAATGGTTTGCTGTTTCCGCTGCAGTTATTGATTTAAAACTTGTTGTCTATTGTATTCTATTAGATTTTTCCCTGTTGAAGACTAACGATAATTTGTTCTGTATTATCTTAGTCATAATGTTCTTTACTGGGCTAGTTGAGCTCACCCTTTTCCTTTTTGTTCCATTTTTCTCAGGAGGCGAGAATGTAGCGAGTACTAGTCGGGGTATGGAATGATGGTTCTAGAAGTTATTTTAGTAGTCCTCACCATTTTTGTGAAATAATGTATCAATAATTGTGATGAGGACTTATTTGAGTGTGGATATTGTCTAGATGACAATATTTGTATTTAAACTCACAGTTCTTATGTTGTAACAGTAAAGATGTAGTTGTTTCTGTACCATATATTTTGGCGACTCAGAATGGGTGTTGTATACCTATTTTGGGGGCGTCACATTTTCTACCGACGGGAGCCGAGTGTTCATCAATTTCAAGTTATTAAAGTCTTCTTTGGCAGCCCACTGTAAGCCTTCTTACACACTTTAAAGTATTTATCTTCATCTTTGCACACACCGTTCTTCACGTTAAGAGTCGTGTTGTGTTTGTTTGCCCAGACTTCGGTCCGTGGCTTTTTCTTTTGTATATATATATATATATATATATATATATATATATATATAGGCTAACATTATCGAGTTATGTCTCGATTGAGCCTAGACTCACGTCCGGAGCGTTTTCTTGCTTTTATATATATACATATATATAAATTGTGATTGAACTTTGTTTGATGAGCCTGAATTTTACATCCGGAGCGTTTATTGCTTTTATATATATATATATATATATATATATATATATATACACACACACACACACACACATTTCTATCATGCCTGGAGTTTTTTTCGTGGCCTTTTACAACTTTCTTTACATTTCGTCCCGCCTGGAGTTTACTTCGTGGCGGTTGACCGTTTTTACAGTTTTATTTATATTTTGTCCCACCTGGAGTTTACTTCAAGGCGGTTGATCATTTTATTGCTTTATTTACATTTGCAATCCCCCATGGAGGTGTTTCGTGGTGGTTGATTGTTTGCACACACACACACACACACACACACACACATATATATATATATATTTACTGCTTTTATATATTTATATTTTCGATCTCCCATGGAGGTGCTTCGTGGTGGTTGATCATGTCTATATATATATATATATATATATATATATATATATATATATATATATATATATATACAGCTTTTATATATATAACTGTTTACAGCTTTTCATATAAATTGATATATCATGTGAGCCTAGGAATCATGTGATTACAGATTCAGTCCACTAAATCTAGATTCGGTTCCCGTGATGGACATTTTCAGCTGTACACGGCTTGTAAATTATGCACAGTGTTCGAATATCCTTAGATGGCTATCATGCCCACAAGGAGTTTGGCACTGCTTTGTACATTATTTTTTCGAAGATGTTTCGCATCTAGAAAATAAAAATAATCCAGCCGAACATTTAATAAAATAAAAGTATCAAAAGCCTCAATTACTATTGAGCATAAGGGTTTGAAAAATCTCTTTTTACAAAACATCACTGCTATATCTTGTTAAAACTGAATTTTATATATAAAATTCAAATCCTGTGTATATAGGTGCAAACGAGACATATCACTACTTCCAAATAATAGCATATTGACCCACACACACACACATTCATATAACAGTTTCTTGAAAAGTGGCGGTCACCGTGGTAACACGGATGTCGGGGGGTGCCTAACACCTTCCCTCTGAATAAGCAAGTCCCCGGACCCTAATGAATCTCGGTTTCACAGACCTGTTTAATAGTGTCACATCACTGGGTCAATGTGCAAAACTTTTCTCGGTTGTGTTGGTACAACCAGTTAAAAAATCAACTGGCGACTTTTATAGTCCAATCGTCAACATAAATGTCGGACATTTTCACAACCTGTTTTTTTAAACAAATCTCACCCAACATGAGAACACAAAAGAACAAGAACAGAAAAGGGACAAATAAAAATCCTGACATCGACAATTGTGTTTTTTTAAAACCTCCTAACATTTTTTTTAACTCGAATAATAAACCTGTCATAATATTACTCGTACTTGCGAATATTCAATATATATATATATATATATATATATATATATATATATATATATATATATATATATATATATATATATTATTAATTAATAAAATTATGATTGATTATTACTATGCTACAAATTGTCTTCAAACACTTGAACAAGCTGGGTTTTTTTGAAGTAGTCCGACTATGATAGGATACTCTATATTATCAAAACAATAAATAAAAATAATAATAATTAAATTACAGTGTACACATGCGCTTTCTTAATATTTGACTTCACTTGATTAATTTAGTCGGGGCATCGCGCCTATAAAATATCTTGCAAAAAAGATGAAGAGGTTTAGAGGCACAAAAAAGTACGATTCTTAGTTTAGTTATGCCTACATTTAGGTTCTCATTTATTTTTATCTCAATTCTAAAATATGTATCAAATGATGTGACATTGACTAGGGGAACGGACACTTTATAAAGTTGCCCTTCACGTGAGGTTTGTGGGTTTATTTGTTTTTTTTTATGAAAAGTGTGTTTTATGTTGTTTATGAATTTATTTTTTCTTCTAGTGATGTCTGAATCTAATTAATTCTTTGATATTATAATAATGAATGATGTATTTGATTATGATATTATACGAGTTTTAAAAAAGAAGAAGAGATCTTTTCAATGAATATGATGATAACATGTTTTTTTTTTTATCAAACAGTCTAAAAGACTAAAATATATATTAAAATTGTAATTTATCACAAAAGATGAAGGAATTACAAAAATAAACTCAAAGAATAATTCTTTCAAATAGAATAACAGATAATCAGGAAAAATGGTCAATCGTAACAATAACGCTAGTGGACACCAAATAAACTCCTGAAATATAGTAATATCCCAAAAATAATAATAGAATACGCAGATCTGAACCGTTCTTCAGCCGCAATGATAGTGTCACATCCAAATCTGAATAATTTATTTTCAAAAATTCATGCACTGAAAAAATTCTCATGAACAAAAAAAATACTCCAAAACGGAGAAAACAAAATCTCTCAAACGGAGAAAGCAAAATCTCTCAAGAGATAATGATTATGAAATCTACTCATAAAAGATAAAGAAATCAGTTATCTCATGGAGAAAAAAGTCTCACAAAAGGAAAAACAAACCCCACAAGAAGGGAGAATATTTATTAAATCAAAAAGAGAGAGATCTAGGGGAGGATATTTTCAAATGGAGAGCATTCCCCCAAATTTAAGATGAGGATCCGGTTAACATGAAGTTAACTTCATGGTAAGTTGATCAATTGATCAATACAGTGCTGACACGCAGAGAGTTAGATCACCTCTTGTCTGTGTGTCGACACTATATTGTCCAGGTTTGCACCTCATTTGGTGGAGAATGAGGAACGTATGACGAGGATGTTTCTGAGAGGTTTGAAACCCGGCATACGTCAATATCTCATTTCTCATAAATTTTCTCTCTATTCAGATGTTGTCAACAGGGCTCAATTATTAGAGCGAGATAACGAGTACGGTCAACTGAGGGACCACAACCAGGATCATATCGGTGACAACAGTCATCAGAACAATGATAACCAGCGGAGAAAGAAAAATACAGACAAGAACGGCAACCACTATGGTGGTAATCGTGGCTATGAAAATAGAAGAAGCGAGTCGGGAGGAGATTTTAAAAAGAGGAGATTCAACAATGACAATACGAAAACGTCAGTACCAGCAACAACTGGTTCCAAGGGAGGAGAACGACCACCGGTTATATGCTATAAGTGCGGAAAAGAAGGACATATCAGCCCAAACTGCCCACAACAGTTTAAGGTATGTTATAATTGTGGAAAGGAAGGACATATCGCTCGAGATTGCACTGTATCAAAACCAAGTCCAGCGGGGATGGTGACTCAAAAAGCTGCCCCAAAAAAGATAAAGTCAACGGTTCTTGGAAGAGCGTTTGTCGTGACTGGTCAACATGCGAGGAACCCAAACGAGGTGATCACGGGTAAGCTAATCATAAATTCATGTGAAGTTTATACCTTATTAGATACCGGTTCTACCCATTCTATTATCTCTCCTGCTTGTTCTCAACGTTTAAACTTGACTCCGGAGAAGTTAGATTTTGATTTATCTGTGGAAACTCCGTTAGGAGAAACTTTCATCACATCCACTGTTTATAAATCTTGTTTGATCCAAGTTGGCACCATCACATTACCTGTTGACCTTATCTCTTTAAAGATACTTGCTTTTGATGTGATTTTAGGGATTGATTGGTTAACTACTCATCATGCGAAAATTGATTGTTTTCGTAAGGTTGTTAGTTTTCATATTCCTAACCAACCTGTTGTATGAATTCAAGCAACTAAGCCATTAAAATCAATCACTATTATATCAAGCCATAAAGCCATTCGTTTATTAAAAAACGGATGTCATGCTTTCTTGGCCCATGTTATGGATTTGAATAAAGACACGTCAAATTTAAATAATATTCCTGTTGTTATTGACTTTCCTGACGTATTTCCTGAAGAACTTCCCGGTCTACCCCCGGAACGTGAAATTGAATTCTTTATTGATCTTGAACCTGGTACAAAGCCCATTTCTAAAACCCCATATCGAATGGCTCCTATTGAACTTCAGGAGTTAAAGGTCCAACTACAAGAATTATTGGACATCGGTTTCATTCGTCCTAGTACATCTCCTTGGGGTGCTCCTGTTTTATTTGTAAAGAAGAAAGATGGGAGTATGCGACTTTGTATTGATTACCGAGAGTTAAACCATGTCACTATTAAGAATAGGTATCCGCTACCTCGTATTGATGACCTGTTTGACCAGTTACAAGGAGCACAATTCTTTTCAAAGATCGATCTTCGTTCTGGATATCATCAGCTGAAGGTTAAAACTGAGGATATTCCAAAGACTGCCTTCAGAACTCGGTACGGGCATTATGAATTCCTAGTCATGTCTTTTGGATTGACTAATGCTCCTGCGGCTTTCATGGATATGATGAACCGAGTATTCAAGGATTATTTGGATCAGTTCGTTGTTGTCTTTATTGATGACATCCTCATATATTCCAAAAGCCGTGAAGATCATGAGCATCATTTGAAGCTGGTACTCCAAAGGCTGCGTGAAAACAAGTTATATGCTAAGTTGAAGAAATGCGAGTTTTGGCTTGAGGAAGTGGCATTCCTAGGGCACGTGGTATCAAAACATGGAGTATCTGTTGACCCGGCGAAGATTGAAGCAATACAAAGTTGGGAGCAACCAAAGACGGTGACTGAAGTACGTAGCTTTCTGGGCTTAGCTGGTTATTATCGGAGATTCGTGGAAGGGTTTTCTCGAATCGCTACCCCGTTAACTCAGCTAACTCGGAAAGATATCAAATTCGTATGGAGCGAGGAATGCGAGAAGAGTTTTCAAGAGCTTAAGAGAAGACTCATTTCGGCACCTGTTTTGACCATACCATCTAGTTCGGATGGATTTGTTATCTACAGCGATGCTTCAGGCAAAGGGCTAGGATGTGTTCTCATGCAACGTGGAAAAGTTATAGCCTATGCCTCGCGACAACTTAAAGAATATGAGAGAAATTATCCTACTCATGATCTAGAGTTGGCAGCAGTCGTTTTCGCGCTAAAGATCTGGAGGCACTATCTATATGGGGAGAAAGTGGAGATTTATTCAAACCATAAAAGCCTAAAATATTTCTTCACTCAAAAAGAACTCAACATGCGGCAACGACGTTGGCTCGAGCTGTTGAAAGATTACGACTACACTATTCAATACCATCTTAGAAAAGCAAACGTGGTAGCTGACGCGTTGAGCAGAAGATCTTATGCAGGAACGAGTGCGATGATGTCAAGTATACGCATAGAACCAATTTTAATTGATAAAGTTAAAGTTGCTCAAACCACAGACCCGGAGCTGATGCGTATGAAGAAGAAAGTGCAAGAAGGTGCTATTCCAGAAGCAAGAATCGATGAAGAAGGAATACTTCGAGTCCACTCCAGACTTTGTGTTCCTAACGATTCTGATTTGAAGTACAAGATCATGATGGAAGCACACAATACACCATTTGCAATCCATCCTGGAAGTACCAAAATGTATCGTGATCTTCGACATACATTTTGGTGGAATAATATGAAGAGAGAGATTGCAAAGTTTATCTCGAGGTGTTTAACTTGTCAACGTGTAAAGGCGGAACATCAAGTGCCAAAGGGTCCATTACAACCACTTAAGATTCCGAAATGGAAGTGGGAACACATTACCATGGATTTCGTTACGGGTCTTCCCACGGTTTCTCAAGGCATAAATGTTATTTGGGTTATTGTTGATAGATTAACTAAGTCTGTTCATTTCTTGCCGATACGGGAGACTTATTCCCTTGAACGTCTTGCTCGTATATACGTAGATGAGATTGTGAGACTGCATGGCATGCCAGTATCCATAGTTTCCGATCGTGACCCAAGATTTACTTCAAGATTTTGGGTTAGCTTGCAAAAAGCTATGGGCACAGATTTACGATTTAGTTCGGCATACCATCCTCAAACGGACGGACAATTAGAGAGGACTATTCAAACCCTTGAAGATCTATTAAGACTTTGTGTCCTAGATTTCAAAGGGAGTTGGGATAAGTACCTACCATTGGTGAAATTCTCCTACAATAACAGTTATCAGGCAAGTATAGGTGTGGCCCCATTTGAAGCATTATATGGACAAAAGTGTCGCTCTCCAGTATGTTGGGATGAGGTGGGAGAAGCAACGTTGCTAGGACCAGAGTTGGTACGAATGACTACAGAGAAGATCCAAACGATTCGACAACGTATACAAACGGCACAGGATCGACAAAAGAGTTATGCGGATCTTCATCGAAAGGACGTAGAATTTGACATTGGGGATCATGTATTGTTGTGTGTGGCCCCATGGAAAGGAGTTACAAGATTTGGGAAGAGAGGAAAACTCAATCCACGATTTATTGGTCCATTTCAGATTCTTGACCGAATAGGAAATGTGGCCTATAGACTCGCGTTACCTCCAAGTATGTCTCGTGTTCATAATGTTTTTCATATATCTATGTTACGTAAATATGTGAAAGACCCAGACCACGTTATTGAGTTAGAACCGGACGAGATAGCTGAAGACTTAACGTACGAGGAGGTACTTGTCAAGATTTTAGATAGAAAGGAGCATGTCCTACGCACGAAGGTCATACCACAAGTAAAAGTTTTGTGGAGAAATCATGCTATTGAGGAAATGACCTGGGAGTTAGAAACGGAAATGAAAGCGAGGTATCCTCATCTTTTCGAAACACCAGGTACGTACGTCAATTTCGAGGACGAAATTTCATAAGGAGGGGAGGTTGTAAGACCCCAAATTATTATTAAATAAAATTTAAATTCCCTCTATTTATTATTTTGAAATAGTAAGGGTTAAATTGATTAACGAGGTTAGTTATGGGTAAAATGCGCAAATATTTCAAATAAGCAGGTGGTTATAAAATATTCATTGTTGTCGGGGAATATTCGTTTGGTCGTGGAATATTCTTTCTGTCGGGAAATATTCGTACGACGGCGCAGTCTTTTGTGGGCCCCATAACGAAAAGCGATTGGATGAAGAAAACGACAAGTATAAGTTGTTTATAAATAACGGCGTAGTTGTTACCGTTAATACTGTTGGAATACCCGGTGGTTAAAACACAGTAATACGCGTTGTTGCACAGTAGCACACTGTATTGCACCAATTATTGATTCTTACGTAAGAAGGCACTACTCAATAATGGTTACAGTAATTACTGTTCAGTATTTTATTTTATTGATTCAATAATTGCTGCGTTGATATTTTATATTACTGTTGTTTCAATAATTGTCACTACACAGTATTTCCCATTATCAGATCAATAATTCATATTATTTGAATAATATTATTAGATAATATTATTGGCAATGTCTAGAAAGCTCTGTCTAAGGAGAGGTTTGGTCATCTAATTGCGCGCCAGTAAGGAGAAATCCTTATTGAAAAGACCCCTCTTTCTTGGGAATTGTCTGGTTGCCAGTACTGTGATTCTGTAATATTATTTGTGAATAATTAATTATTGATTTATATGATGAGGAAAATATTAATTTTATGTGGATATAGATGGAGAAAATTTTTAAGTGACAATTATTAAAAAAATGATATTTTATCGTTTCTGATAAAATAATTTATTTAATAATATAATAATGGTGATAGTTTTACAATGAATGTGGGATATATGAGTATATGAGGAGGAAGAGTATTTTTTTTGTATTAAATGATTAACACATATTTTGTGTGTCGGTAGACCCCATTTCTTGACTGAAATTTGATTATAGCCTGTAAAATCGCCCGTTTATGGATTTCGGTCAACTTCTGTTTAGAATTTGGAAAAACTTTCTTCTGCAAAGTTGTAGAGAATTGAATTTTCTATAAAAAATCTCGAGATTTGAATTTTTTTGATAAAAAGGTTATTTTCTATGAATTATTAAAGTTTTGGAAAATAAAATGATTTTTATTAATTATGGGTGGGACCCACTTTTATTCTAACACATGTGGGCTGCTAATTTGGGTCAAGGATGGCTGGTGGCTGAATTGGCATGCGTAGAAATGAGTTTTGTAATTATAATATTTTATTATTTAGTCTCCTTTGGCGTTCTAGCATTTTCCTATAAATAGGTGCTTAAGTTAGAATTGAAAATCACACTAGAAACAAGTTTTCTCTCTTTCTCTCTCTAGATTATTAAGTGTATTTTGTGAGTATTTAGATACTTTGAGAGTTTCTATTTATCAGAACAAGTTTCTTTCAGCCTTATACCGGTATTCCGACCAGAAGTACTGTCTTTACGAGGTAAGGGATGTTATTTTATTCGAAAATGATATTATTTCTTCAATATCATTATGCCGAAATATTGGTTAGAAATTTTTATCAAATTTAGAACTTTTCACGTCAGGGTTACTATTCATGAGTTACTATTCACGAGTTACTATTCACGAGTTACTATTCACCGAAAATGAAATTTTCTTCTTTTCGTCCAAAATATCTATTCTGGGTACTAGCTTTGATTGTATCCATGTTTTGATCATTCTTGAATTTTACTTCACTATGAATAATTATAAGGTATTTTTGGACATGGGTAAATCGAAATACGAATCCTTAATATTTGTTATTTTGTTTCACTGAATTCGTTTTCTTTAAGATATTTTTTCATTATCCTCAGTCCTAAATGATGATATTACTGAATATCTTTGGCCTGTAGAGCAAAGATGAATGATTAACTAATGAATATCTTTGGCCCGTAGTGCAAAGATGAACAGGTGTTGAGATGAACATGACCGACTAGTGATACAAATGAATATCTTTGGTCTGTAGTGCAAAGATGAATATTTGATTAAAGATGGTTATTGATTGTTGTTACATGGATAAAATATTGATGATGGACTTTTAAATCTTAGAAGATAGTAGAACTCATTCTCTACTTGACTCTTCTAATGGTTTGCTGTTTCCGCTGCAGTTATTGATTTAAAACTTGTTGTCTATTGTATTCTATTAGATTTTTTCCTGTTGAAGACTAACGATAATTTGTTCTGTATTATCTTAGTCATAATGTTCTTTACTGGGCTAGTTGAGCTCACCTTTTTCCTTTTTGTTCCATTTTTCTCAGGAGGCGAGAATGTAGCGAGTACTAGTCGGGGTATGGAATGATGGTTCTAGAAGTTATTTTAGTAGTCCTCACCATTTTTGTGAAATAATGTATCAATAATTGTGATGAGGACTTATTTGAGTGTGGATATTGTCTAGATGATAATATTTGTATTTAAACTCACAGTTCTTATGTTGTAACAGTAAAGATGTAGTTGTTTCTGTACCATGTATTTTGGCGACTCAGAATGGGTGTTGTATACCTATTTTGGGGGCGTCACAGTGGAGACACTAAAGCTAGTATGTAAGTGCTTATTAGAGAATAAGTTCACTGAACGTGGCTCGCTAAGGAATACCTAATGGAGTTTTACTTGTCTATCAATAGGAATTTCTGTAGTGATAGTAGTACAAGTGATCCTTGGACTTGAGATCATCATATTATCTTATGTATGATGAATTATATTTTAACTTATTCCTTAAGACCCTTAAGGTATAACAAATGGTATGCTTGGGTATAATAAGTTGTACATGGAGATAATGTATGATCAATAAAGAATCTACTACTTCTAGTAAAAGAAGAGAAATGTCCTATGTGATTCGATAAATGACAACCCAGTAGTCCTTGGCCAAGGCAGAATGAAATTAGAAAGGAGTTTCTAATTTGTATTATTTGGAGTTGTGCATTTAAGGATCAAAATACATATAATTAAATAAAATAAGACTTGACAGTAATTCCATCTCTTATATTTAATTGGGATATTGTATGGTGGAAGGATTGAATTGTACGATAACTATTTACTCAAAGGTTCTTTTATAATTAATGTTGAAATCTATATTATCTGAAAAGTCGTTGATCGCTAGGGAGGATTATCCCTATTGTAAAATAAATATTATTTATTTAAATAAATTAATAATTTAATTTATTTATTTAGATAAGATTAGAATTGTTCTAATTGATTTATTCACAACCGGTTTAATATGGAGAACCTAAAGGGTCACACCATAAAAGAAAAAATAATTATTTAAGAAGTTAATGACATAATCGTAATAATATGTTTTGTATATTTAATTTAATCTATGGTGATAAAATAAATTAAATAGCTTAATATTTATTATTTAATATTTTAGAAATATTAAATATAAATTAATAAGAGGAGTTTTATTAATATTATTACAATTATTATTATTTTAATTTCTAAAAGAGTTTAGGTATTAATTTAATATAAGTACTCTCATTTATTCCTAATAGGATTAGAAGGGAAAATTAGTTAAAAAAATTAATTAATTATCCCTAGTAAGATTAGGGAACCTATTTAATTAAAAGAGTTTAATTAAATAAATAATACCTTATTTTAATTAAATAGGGTTACCTGATATCTTTATAAGGTGAGTCTTATATCAGATATCGATATACGCAATTCCAATTGTTGGAGAGTACGTTCTTTTCTATAGATATAGAAAACTAGTATTTAGCCAACTACCCTTCTTCTTGAATACTTCTTCTTCCTTGGTGGATCACCTCTAGAGGCCAAACACTTGGGTGGCTAACGTTGATAATACTTTTTCTTCCTTGGGGGATCACCTCTAGAGGCCAAACATTTGGGTGACTAACGTTAATCAAAGGAAGGAACCCAACTCGATGGATTCAAGTTGAACATGAAAAAGATTTGGAGGTGAACTTGTACCTGAGGAAGCTCGAATCTTCAAGGGTATGATTTTCGTCCTTTATTTTTGTTTAATTAATAATTGTGCATAAATGATGATCCGGGTATATGGTTTGTAAAATTTTAAAACTCTATTTTATCACGTTTTCGCTTACTTTGTGCAATTTGATTGCGTTTATGAATATTACAAACCTAACAGTGGCATCAGAACCAAACCTTTATGCGAATTATTAATTGTTTTAATTTGATATCTGTTTAGAATAAATTTAATTGGGCATAATTTTGTTATATAAAATTTATTTAAAAAAAAAAAAAAAAATCGTGAAATACGTGTTCGCTTATCCTGTTAAATATCATGTATTGTTGTTTCCCAAAAATGGTTCACGGATTCGCGAATTTGCTACGTTCAAAATCTTTAACGTGGCTAGGTGCATGATTACAGTAAGTTATATTGGTGTATTATTATATACTATATATATATTACTTGTCTCATACGAATCCTGCAGGAAATTTTCACATGATATATATATATATATATATATATATATATATATATATATATATATATATTACAAAACCGTATGTTTTTTTTTGATATTCACCAAAAAAATATTCACCAAGCATGGTTCATCAGGATTATTTTTTGATATTCACCAAAAAAATATTCACCAAGCATGGTTCATCAGGATTATGGATTTCCGTGATTTCGTTATTATATATATATATATATATATATATATATATATATATATATATATATATATATATATATAATATTTTTAATTATTTTAATCTTAAAATAAAAAGTTTATTTTATTTTAAAATAAAAATTATTATTTTAATCTTAAAATAAAAAGTTTATTTTAATATTAAAATATAAAGTTTATTTTAATTTTAAAATTAAATTTCATGCTAACTAATTAGAATTGAAATTGGATTCCATGATAACTAATTGGAGTTGAAATTGGATTCCATGTTTCCTTAAATAAAGGAGTTTATTTAGATATGAAATAAGATTTCATATTATTCAAAATAAAAGGAGTTTATTTGTGAATAGGAAAGAAAATCCGTATTTTCTTAAATAAAGGAGTTTATTTATATATGGAATAAGATTTTATATTATTCAAAATAAAGGGGTTTATTTATAAATTGGAAAGAGAATTCGTATTTCCTTTAATAAAAGAGTTTTTTTTTACTTGGAATTGGATTCCATAATTAATTAAAATAAATGAGTTTATTTTGATTAAAGATTTTGATTAAAATAAAATAGTTTATTTTATTCAAAATTGGATAAATTAAAATAAAATAGGTTTATTTTTATTTAAATTTGGATTAAAATAAAGGAGTTTATTTTAATTAAAAATTAGATTTTATACTAACTAAATTTGCTCATTAAATGATATCAATATATATATATATATATATATATATATATATATATATATATATATATATATTGAATGTTTATTATTAATGAGATTAATGTTATTTATTGATGCATATGATGATGTGTATGATAATAAATGAGATTGATTATTGACTATTGACCAATATGATTGGATTTTATTTTAGTTGGATGCATGAATGTATGGATTTTATTAAATAGGCTCTGCGTACCTCGTCTTCTCTAATTTTTTCTTAATGTAAATTATATCTCCCTCCTATGTACTTCCTTTTGACTGCTGATCAAGGTTTCTATTTATTTTAAATAGTTTTGTAATAGGAATAGTTAGAATTAATTTTGAAGAATTGGAGATCAAGGATCAAGGAGCGCTTGAAGACCCGTTTGTAATGGAGCCCGTGTTTAAATGTAATAATTATATTTAAATATTAATTCTTTCACCCCTAGGGTTTGACCTTTTGGTTCACTTGGTGGCTCTAGTGAACCAAACAAGAATAAAAGTTAATAACCAATCCGGGTAGAATATAGTATTCTATATGTGCATGCTTATACTATATATATTTTATATTATGCAAACATGATTCACATGTTAATTAATATGACGCGTATTATATATATATATATATATATATATATATATATATATATATATATGTGTGTGTGTGTGTGTGTGTGTGTGTGTGTGTGTGTGTGTATGTGTGTGTGTGTGTGTGTGCATGCGCGCTAAACAAGATGAGACAAATTAATAACAAATCCCTCAAATTTTTTATATTAAGTCCTAAGCGTTCAAAGATATTTGGAATATCGAACGTCGCCTTCTAGCATGATAAAAATAATAGAGTATCAATTAATTATTATAAGTTTGTTGTATCACCACAAGGCTTATCTTAATTCTTTAAGATGTTAATTTTATCACATTTGATGCTTATAAAGAAAATTGAACAATGTTATTTTGTTGTGTCATCACAAGGACAATATTTTTCTTTTTTTGAATATATGGAGTGCTAGGTTGGACTTAACTTGGATAATTTTGATTCGGATGTGCCACCACTTGATCAAAATAATCTAAGAGGTAAAATACAAGGAGCTATATAGTTGATGTAATTGACACCTATTTATTTATATATAGTTTGTTGTGTCACCACAAGGCTATATACATTTGAAATGAGATCATTATTCTCACTAGCAAATCTTTAATTAGATTTTGCCGAACTATATAAGTGAGGGTTCTATAGTTTGAAAAAAATAGTGAGAGATACCAATTTAAAACAAGACCTAATTTATTTTGATAATTAATAAAAGAATGTATGCTAAAATATTGTTAATTATAAATTCATTTACAGAATTTTACAATGTCTAAATTACTATTACTACGAAGCATATTAGATGCTATTTAACCGGACCGAATTAAATGGATTAGTTAAGAAATTTGAGAATAGTTCTCACGACTGAAAAGTTATCTTATATCCTTAATACGCCTATCCCTGTAATGGTTACAGACAATGCCTCTAAGGAAGAGATTGCTATTTTTAGAAAGTGGCAAGATAATGCACAGTTGGCTCAATGCATCATGCTCGCATCTATGAGTGACGAGCTTCAGCGTCAGTATGAAACTATGGATGCTCCTATTATATTCCTGCACATTAAGTAGTTGATGGTGAGGAAAGTAGGACTGATAGATATCAGATATCTAAGGAGCTCTTCCGATCTAGAATGACCGATGACACTACAGTACAGATAAAAGTCCTTAACATAATCAATTTGATTGATCAATTAGGACAACATATTTTGTCATGGATGGAGAGTTGAGCCAAGATTTGATCTTACACTCACTCCCGGACTCCTTTCACAATTATTGTGAATTTTTCATACGAACAAGCTAGATATCAGCCTCGCTAATTTTCTTAACATGTTAAAAAATGTTGAGAGTCACTTTCTAACCAAGAAAGACCATGTCTTACTGGTAGTGTGACAACCCTAAAATAGGTCCATTCCATCCAACCTATTTTGAGTCGTCAAATACATGGTACAGAAAATAACTACAACTTTATTACAACAATTGTCGTGCAAAATACAACAACACATATGCTGTGAGTTTGGATACAAATATATACCAAATGTGACTCATTTTCCAACCGTGGACATCACCTCATAATGACACCTTACATAAAGGTTTAGTCAAAAACTGTTTTAGAAATTAGAATCTTTGGGAAGTGCTCAAGGAAACCTTTGTACATGGGAGGCCATGCGTCTAGGTTATGATAGATATCATATGGCCACAGAATTATCCTTGATTGACCCAATAGACCCCAAAGAAAAACGAGAAGGTTACTATCATATTCTTCCCAATGGTGAGTCTTCTCTTGACTTATCATTATCTCCACTGTCTTTAATCATGAATTATACTTCAAACAAATACCAAGATTATATAGGTAGTGCTCGTAGATATACTCAGCAAGTGGATGAGCACATCCCTGTCTTATGATGACACGAGGTTGTATGTCGTTAGACATCTTGTATGATAGCGGCAAATCACCCTTCCAACGTTGGGTACACCTTACCCTATTGGATTCACCAAATAAAACTACTAAATGAACTTTTCTATACTGCTTCGGGAGAACATCCACAGCTAGAGACCACCGTTCTATTCCCTTGTTACCCCCGCTTGACCCAGCTACACTCTTATTACCTGAAAGGAATTGTGAAGCAAAAGGGTGAGCACAACTAGCCCAGTAAAGAATGTCATGACTAAAGATAAATAAATTATCAATAGCCTTCAACAGTAATAAATCAGAGATTTAGAACATATGGTAGATGATAAAAATTTTCAACCATAGTTGCAGCGGAACGAGCAATCCATTAGAAGAGTCAAATAGACTATAAAGTCCATTATCTTCTCCATGTTAAAAATTCACCAACAATATTTTATCCCTGTAACATCAATCAACAGTTCCTTTCCACAATCATATGAATATCTCATAATCATAATTGTGATTTTAAATTCCTCTTCGTACCCAGGACGAAGATAATTTTCATCACATGTCTTTACCTGAAACATCAAAGATCATGGTTATACCAAATCACAGTTCCTGTTTATAATCATACTAACAATTTCATCTTTGCACTACGGGCCAAAGATATTCATCAACAGACCATCTTTGCACTGCAGGCCAAAGATATTCAACAACAAGTCATCTTTGCCTTACGAGCCAAAGATATTCATCAATAATTCATCTTTGCACTACGGGCCAAAGATATTCGTATCTCAAAGAAATATATAATCATTTCAGAATTTATATAAACAATAATTATAACCATATTAATCAATTCATCTTTACACTTAAGCTAAAGATATTCAATTATAAATTTAATGGTCATGATCATACTAGTTAACAATTTATCTTTGTACTACAGGCCAAAGATATTCTTCAGTCACGATCATACCAATAATTTACCCATCTTTACACTCAAGTGAAAGAGAAATTCAACACCAGAGTTATAAAAATGTTATATATGATAATAAAATCAATATAATCAACATATAGATTTAATCTCAAGAGTAATATTCATAAATCAACTATAATTTGGTCAGAAAAAGAAACCAATTTTTCTGTGAATAGTAACTCGTGAATAGTAACTCATGAATAGTAATTCATGAATAGTAACTCATGAATAGTAAACTCGACACAAAAAGATAAAAATTCCACAATAAAATCCATACCAGTATTTCGGTATAATGATATTGAAATAATAATATTTCTTAAGCTTACAAATAATTTATTTAAATTATTTACACTTTACTAAATAATGCATTTAATCATTCTAAAATGCCAAACTCATAAGATTTTATCACCAATAATCAAAACCCTCATCAAAAATCTGTATATACCTCATATAGGATTCTCAAGTCATAAAATCCTATTTTCCAATTTTCTTACTTCACAAAACATATTTAATTCATTTACTCATAACTAGACCATTTTTATGAAAAATACCAAATCAGTTCCAAAAATATTTTTTTTCTGGGATTTAGCATAATATAGTCCCATAGTGAACATATATTTTTCTCAGAATTTTTAAAAGTCATTTACTATTTTTCATATGGCCAAAACAGCCGAATATTTAGACATTTATCAAAACTTGTACTTTTGTCCAAAAATTTTGAAATTTATAGAGTATACTTCTATCATATACATGTACTCCCAATAAAAATTTCATCAATTTTGGAGTTAACCACAAGGAATTATAAGCGGTTACTTTTAAAATAGTCTTTTCTCATAAAATTCATAACTCTTAATCTATACATCCAAAAATTACCATTTTTGGACACAATCAAGAAAACTCATCAAAATATCATTTCAAATTTTTTCAGAATTTTTGAAGGTCAGAAAAATTACGAAACTGAAAAACATAACAACCCTTAAAATCCCTTACTATCCCTTACCTCAAAAGAGCAGTACTTCTGATCGGTATCAGGCTGAAGGAAACGTGCACTAATGAATAGAAACTCACAAAGTATATAAATACTCACAAAATACACTCAATAATCTAGAGAGAGGAAGAGAGAAAACTTATGAATTCTGGTGTGTTTTTCAATTCTAACTTAGCCCTCTATTTATAGGAAAATGTTAGCACGCCGAAGCAGACTTAATCTATAACCTGATGGCTTTACCTGCTACTATTCTCACCCACCACATTTGAATAAAAATCTCAGCATATTTCTTCACCAACGAAGAGTGGAGCCCACCAATTCTAGATTTTTCCACCAAAATGATAAACTCCGAAAATTCAACAATTTCTGAACCAGTCATCTCGTAAGATTCATAACAAATTATTCGTTCATTTTTAACGGTTCAAAATTTGTGGAAATGTATAACATATCCAAAAATTATAACGATCCAACGATCGGATTAAAAATTATAACCCCCGCAAAATATCTCAAAAACCCTAATTTGATTTTTAATACCTCCATTTCGATAAAAATACTGATAAAAACCTCAACATTAACTCCTTCATTTTTAACCACAATAAATATATCCAACATTTAGATCCACATAAAAATAAATATTTCCTTATCATATGAATCAATAATTAATTATTCACAAATAATATTACAGAAACACATTTATGACAACCAGGCCGTTCCCAGGAAAGAGGGGGCTTTCTAATGAAGATTTATCCTTATTAGCGCGCAATTAGGTGACCAAACCTCTCCTTAGACAGAACTTTCTAGACATTGCCAATAATGTTATCTAATAATATTATTCAAATAATATAAATTATTGATCTGATAATGGGAAATACTGTGCAGTAACAATTATTGAAACAACAATAATATAAAATATCAACGCAGTAATTATTGAATCAATAAAATAAAATATTGAACAGTAACAACTGTAACAATTATTGAGTAGTGCCTTCCTTTGTAAGAATCAATAATTTAAAAATACTGTGCAATCAGTGTGCTACTGTGTAACAATGCGTATTACTATATTTTAACCACCGGGTATTCCAACAGTGTTAACGGTAATAACTACGCCGTTAATTATAAAAACTCAAATTTTTGTCATTATCTTCATCCGACAGTTATTCGTTATGGGGCCCACAAATAGATGCGCCGTCGTACGAATATTCCCCGACAGAAAGAATATTCCACGACCAAACGAATATTCCCCGACAACAATGATTATTTTATAACCACTTGCTTATTTTGAAAAAAAATTCACATTTCACCAATAACTTTAAACTTTTATCAATTTAACCATTTATTGAATAGTAATTATAAGAAAAATTGAATACTTTTATTTCATAAAATTCGGGGTCTTACAGGTAGGGGCCAAATGATCTTCTGAAAAGAATAACGATTCAAAGAAGGTAAATAGAAAAGACAAAAATAAAGGATAATAAGAACAAAACTGATACGGATAGCAAAGGAGTTTATTTCCACTGCAATAAGTCTGGACACTGAAAAGAAACTACAAGAAACATATTGCAGAGGCTAACCAGAAGAAGCTTAGTGAAGTTTCGGTTACAAATATAGTTTTTGTTAATGATTGAAATAAATTTTTTTTTAAGTCAAGGTTCTAATTGGGTATTGAATACCGACTTTGGTTATTATAAATATAGATTTATGAAGGGACCAAACAGAAGTACAAAGCTAAACAAAGATAAGTAATCTTATGTGTAGAAAATGAAGCAAATGTTGCTACATTAGCCATAGAAACTTATAGTTTAGCACTGCCTATGGGTAAATCTATTAAGTCAATAAGTTGTTATTGTATTCCAGTTCTCGTTGGAAACATTATTTCTATTTTATTATTGGACAATAAAATCTTTAGTATTATATTTAAGAACAATTGTTGTTCTATTTATAATAATAATATTTTGTATAGAACGAGAATATTATTTAATGGATTTTTTGTACTTGACTTCGTGAAAAATTATTTTACACATTGAACAAACTAGTATGAGAAAAAGGTGATGATCATTCAAAAAGGTGAATGAGTGTATTTATGACGCCCCCAAAATAGATATACAACACTCATTTTGAGTCGCCAAATACATGGTACAAAAAGCAAACTACAACTTCAATAATACAATTGTCGTGCAAAATACGACAACACATACTGTGAGTTTAATTACAAATATTATCTTCTAGACAATATCCACACTCAAATAAGTCCTCGTTAAATTATTCAAACACTATTTTACAGAAATAGTGAGGACTACTAAAACATCTTTCTAGAACCATCACTCCATACCCCGACTAGATCCTGCTATGTTCTCACCTCCTGAGAAGAAAAATGGAACAAAAAGGAAAATGGTGAGCTCAACTAGCCCAGTAAAGAATATTATGACTAAGATAATATACGACAAATTATCATTAGTATTCAACAGGGAAAAATCTGATAGAATAAAATCGACAACAAGTTTTAGATCAACAACTGCAGCGAAAATAACAAACCATTAGAAGAGTCAAGTAGAGAATGAATTCTACTATCTTCTAAGATTTAAAAGTCCATCATCAATATTTTATCCCTGTAACATCAATTAATAATCATCTTTAACCAAATATTCATCTTTGCACTACAGGCCAAAGATATTCATTTGTATCACCAGTCAGTCAAGTTCATCTCAACACCTGTTCATCTTTGCACTACAGGCCAAAGATATTCATCAGGTAATCATACATCTTTGCACTACAGGCCAAAGATATTCAGTAATATCATCATTTAGGAATGAGGATGATGAAAAATATCTTAAAGAAAACGAATCCAGTGAGACAGAAGGACAAATAGTAGGGCTTCGTATAACAGTTTATCCAAGATCAATAATACTTCATAATAATCAATTGTGAAGCAGAATTTAAAAATAAAGATCAAAATATGGATACAATCAAAGATAGTAACCATAATAAACATATTGGACAAAAGGAAAAATTTTATTTTTCGGTGAATAGTGTCGTATATGTGAATAGTGCCGTATACGTGAATAGTAACCCCGACATAAAAAGTTCTAAATTTGATAAAAAAACTCATATCAATATTTCAGCATAATGATATTGAAGAAAATAATATCATTTAAGAAGAAAATAATATCCCTTACCTCAAAATATCAGTACTTCTGTTCGGAATATCGATATAAGGCTGAAGAAAACTTACACTGATGAATAGAAACTCACAAAGTATCTAAATACTTCCAAAATACACTCAATAATCTAGAGAGAGAAAGAGAGAAAACTTGTTTCTAGTGTGATTTTCAATTCTAACTTAGCCCTCTATTTATAGGAAAATGTTAGCACGCCGAAGCAGACTTAACCTGCAGCCTGATGGCTTTACCTGCTACTATTTCCACCCACCACATTTGAATAAAAATCTCAGCATATTTTCACCAACCAAAAGTGGGGTCCACTAATTCTAGAATTTTTTACCAAAATGACAAATTTCGCAACTTCTACAATTTCTGAACCAGTCATCTCGTAAAATTCATAACAAATCATACGTTCATTTTTAACGGTTCAAAATTTGTGGACATATACTCAACTTATAT
This sequence comes from Panax notoginseng, assembly GCA_016801055.1. Classification (NCBI taxonomy): domain Eukaryota; kingdom Viridiplantae; phylum Streptophyta; class Magnoliopsida; order Apiales; family Araliaceae; genus Panax; species Panax notoginseng. The sequence goes on along the minus strand of CM029019.1, from coordinate 43,537,571 downwards.
ATGAATAACATATCCAAAAATTACCACGATCCAACGGTCGGATTAAAAATTATAACGCCCGCAATATTTCTCAAAAACTCTGATTTGATTTTTAATACCTCCATTTCGATAAAAATACTGATAAAACACCTCAACATTAACTCCTTCATTTTTAACCACAATAAATATATCCAACATTTATATCCACATAGAATAAATATTTCCTTATCATATGAATCAATAATTAATTATTCACAAATAATATTACAGAATCACATTTATGACAACCAGGCCGTTCCCAGAAAAGAGGGGGCTTTCCAATAAGGATTTCTCCTTACTAGCGCGCAATTAGATGACCAAACCTCTCCTTAGACAGAACTTTCTAGACATTGCCAATAATGCTATCTAATAATATTATTCAAATAATATGAATTATTGATCTGATAATGGAAAATACTGTGCAACAACAATTATTGAAACAACAATAATATAAAATATCAACGCAGCAATTATTGAATCAATAAAATAAAATATTGAACAGTAACTACTGTAACAATTATTGAGTAGTGCCTTCTTACGTAAGAATCAATAATTGGTGCAATACCGTGTGCTACTGTATTTTAACCACCAGGTATTCCAACAGTATTAACGGTAACAACTACGCCGTTATTTATAAATAACTTATACTTGTCGTTTTCTTCATCCAATCGCTTTCCGTTATGGGGCCCACACAAGGCTGCGCCGTTGTACGAATATTCCCCGACAGCAAGAATATTCCACGACCAAACGAATATTCACCGACCAAAAATGAATATTTTATAACCACTTGCTTATTTGAAATATTTACGCATTTCACTCATAACTAACCATATTAATCAAATCAACCCTTACTATTTCAAAATAATAAATAGAGAAAATTTAATTTCATTTATTAATAAGTTGGGGTCTTACAACCTCCCCTCCTTATAAAATTTCGTCCTCGAAATTGACGTACGTACTGGTGTTTCGAAAAGGTGAGGATACCTCGCTTTCATTTCTGATTCTAACTCCCAGGTCATTTCTTCAATAGCATGGTTTCTCCACAAAATCTTAACTTGTGGTATAACCTTCGTGCGTAGAACATGCTCTTTCCTATCCAAGATCTTAATAGGTACCTCCTCGTACGTTAAATCTTCGGCTATCTCGTCTGGTTCTAACTCAATTATGTGGTTCGGGTCTTTCACATATTTACGAAGCACAGATATGTGAAAAACATTATGAACACGAGACATGTTTGGAGGTAATGCGAGTCGATATGCCACATTTCCTATTCGGTCAAGAATTTTAAATGGACCAACAAATCGTGGATTGAGCTTTTCTCTCTTCCCAAATCTTGTAACTCCTTTCCATGGTGCAACACGTAACAATACGTGATCCCCAATACTAAATTCTACATCCTTCCGATGAAGATCTGCATAACTCTTTTGTCGATCATGTGACATTTGTATACGTTATCGAATCGTTTAGATATTCTCTGTAGTTATGCGTACCAATTCTAGTCCCAACAACGTTGCTTCACCCACCTCGTCCCAGCATACTGGAGAACGACACTTTCGTCCATACAAGGCTTCAAATGGAGCCATACCTATACTTGCCTGATAACTGTTGTTGTAGGAGAATTCCACCAGTGGCAAGTACTTATCCCAACTTCCTTTGAAATCTAGAACACAGAGTCTTAATAGATCTTCAAGGGTTTGAATAGTCCTCTCTGATTGCCCGTCCGTTTGAGGATAGTATGCTGAACTAAATTGTAAATCCGTGCCCATAGCTTTCTGCAAGCTAACCCAAAATCGTGAAGTGAATCTTGGGTCACGATCCGAAACTATGGATACTGGCATGACATGCAATCTCACAATCTCATTCACGTACATACGAGCAAGACGTTCAAGGGAATAAGTCTCACGTATAGGTAAGAAATGAGCAGACTTGGTTAATCTATCAACAATGACCGAAATCGCATCTATGCCTTGAGAAGCCTTGGGAAGACCCGTAACAAAATTCATAGTAATGTGTTCCCACTTCCATTTCAGAATCTCAAGTGGTTGCAATGGACCCTTTGGTACTTGATGCTCCGCTTTTACACGTTGACAAGTTAAACACCTCGAGATAAACTCCGCGGTCTCTCTTTCCATATTGCTCCACCAAAATGTATGTCGAAGATAGTGATACATTTTGGTACTCCCAGGATGGATTGTAAACGGTGTGTTGTGTGCCTCCATCATGATTTTATGCTTCAAGTTAAAATCGTTAGGAACACAAAGTCTGGAGTTGACTCGAAGTATTCCTTCTTCATCGATTCTTGCTTTTGGAATATCACTTTCTTGCACTTTTTTTTTCATACACATCAGCTCCATGTCCGTAGCTTGAGCAGCTTTAACTTTATCAATTAAAGTCGGTTCTACTCATATATTTGATATCATCATGTGGGTACTTGGAGCCTTTATCTCTATCTCCATCCTTTGTAAATCATACAAAATGGGCCTTTGTGTTAACAACATTGCACTCGTACTCGCGTATGATCTTCTACTCAACGCGTCAGCTACTACGTTCGCTTTTCCAGGATGATATTGGATGGTATGATCGTAATCTTTCAACAGCTCAAGCCAACATCGTTGCCACATGTTGAGTTCCTTTTGGGTGAAAGAAATATTTGAGGCTTTTATGATCCGTATAGATCTCCACTTTCTCCCCATACAGGTAGTGTCTCCAAATCTTCAACGCGAAAACGACTGCTACCAACTCTAAATCATGAGTAGGATAATTTCTCTCATATTCTTTGAGTTGTCGCGAAGCATAGGCTATGACTTTCCTATGTTGCATGAGAACACATCCTAACTCTTTTCCTGAAGCATCGCTGTAGATAACAAATCCATCCGAACCAGATGGTATTGTCAGAACAGGTGCTGAAATGAGTCTCCTCTTGAGTTCTTGAAAACTCTTCTCACAATCCTCACTCTAACCGAATTTTGTATTCTTCCAAGTCAGCTGAGTTAACGGAGTAGCGATTCTAGAAAATCCTTCCACGAATCTCCGATAATACCCAGCTAAGCCCAGAAAGCTATGTACTTCGGTCACCGACTTCGGTTGCTCCCAACTTTGTATGGCTTCAATCTTCGCCGGGTCGACAGATACTCCATGTTTTGATACCACGTGCCCAAGGAATGCTACTTCCTCAAGCCAGAACTCGCATTTCTTCAATTTGGCATATAGCTTATTTTCACGAAGCCTTTGCAGTACCAGCTTCAAATGGCGCTCATGATCTTCACGACTTTTGAAATAGATGAGGATGTCATCAATAAAGACAACAACGAACTGATCTAAATATTCTTTGAATACACTGTTCATCATATCCATGAAGGCAGCAGGAGCATTAGTCAATCCAAAAGACATGACTAAGAATTCATAATGCCCATACCGAGTTCTGAAGGCAGTCTTTGGAATATCCTCAGTTTTAATTTTCAGCTGATGATATCCAGAATGAAGATCGATCTTTAAAAAGAATTGTGCTCCTTGAAACTGGTCGAACAGGTCATCAATACGAGGTAGCGGATACCTATTCTTGATGGTGACATGGTTCAATTCTCGATAGTCAATACAAAGTCTCATACTCCCGTCTTTCTTCTTTACGAATAAAACAGGAGCACCCCAAGGAGACGTACTAGGACGAATGAAACCGATGTCCAATAACTCCTGTAGTTGAACCTTTAACTCTTGAAGTTCAATAGGAGCCATTCGATATGGAGTTTTAGAAATGGGTTTCGTACCAGGTTCAAGGTCAATAAAGAATTCAACTTCACGTTCTGGGGGTAGACCGGAAAGTTCTTCAGGAAATACGTTAGGAAATTCACTAACAACAGAAATATTATTCAAATCTGACGTGTTTTTGTTCAAGTCCATAACATGGGCTATGAAAGCTTGACATCCATTTTTCAATAAACGAATGGCTTTATGGCTTGGTATGACAGCGATTGATTTTAGTGGTTTGGTTACTTGAATTCGCATAACAGGTTGGTTAGGAATATGAAAACTAACAACCTTACGAAAACAATCAATTTTGGCATGATGAGTAGTTAACCAATCAATTCCTAAAATCACATCAAAAGCAAGTATCTTTAAAGAGATAAGGTCAACAGGTAATGTGATTGTGCCAACTTGGATTAAGCAAGATTTATAAACTATAGATGTAATGAAAGTTTCTCCTAACGGAGTCTCCAAATATAGGTCAAAGTCTAATTTCTCCGGAGTCAAGTTTAAACGTTGAGCACAAGCAGGAGAGATAAAAGAATGGGTAGCTAATAAGGTATAAACTTTGCAAGAGTTTATGATTAGCTTACCCGTGATCACCTCGTTCGGGTTCCTCGTGTTTTGGGCAGTCACGACAAACGCCCTTCTAGGTACCACTGACTTTGACTTGTCTGGAACAACCTTCGGAGTCACTATCCCCGTTGAATTTGGTTTCGTAACAAGACAATCTTTAGCTATATGACCTTCCTTTCCACAGTTATAACATACCTTGAACTGTTGTGAACAGTTTGGGCTGATGTGTCCCTCCTTTCCGCATTTGTAACAAACGACCGGTGCTTGTTCTCTTCCCCTAAAAGCAGTTGATGTTTGTCCTGACGTCTTCACGTTATCATTGTTGTACCTTCCCTTCTTGAAATTTCCTCCCGACTCGCTCCTTCTATTATCACGGCCACGATTACCACCAGAGTGGTTACCGCTTTTGTCCGAATATTTTCCTCCCTGCTGGTTTTCATTGCTTCGATGACTGCCGCCACCGGTATGACCCTGGTTGTGGTCCCTCGGTTGCACATACTCATTATCTCGCTCTAATAATTGAGCCCTGTTTACAACATCTGAATATAAAGAAAATTTATGAGAGATAAGATATTGCTGAATCTCGGGTTTTAGACCTCTCAGAAACATCCTTGTCATTCGTTCCTCATTTTTGACCAAATGAGGTGCAAACCTGGATAACTCTACAAACTTCGCCTCGTACTGGGACACCGTCATGTTGTTTTGTTCCAGTCTGATAAACTCCACCTCCTTCATATGACGAATACTTTCAAGAAAGTACTTGTCATTGAACAATTTCTGAAATGTTTCCCAGGACATGTTGAGTGCGTTAGGCTGGGTACGCTTCACAGACTCCCACCAGTAGTCTGCCTCACCGCGGAACATAAAGGTGGTGAATGGAACCTTCTGTTCCTCTGTGCATACCAAGACATAGAATATCTTGGTAATTTACTTGACCCACGTTTCCGCCATGATCGGATCCAGCTTTCCCTTAAATTTTGGTGGTCCCAATTCTTTAAACTACTTGGCTGTGACAAACCGCACGTTGTTATCATTTCCACCCGTATTCTGCACACGAGTCTCCCTCGTCTGATTTTGTATGAACTGCAAAAAACTCCTAAATATTTCATCATTCATCGTTTGCTCGGTAACATTGTTTACAAGAGGAATATTGCCTTCCTGTTGTACGTTCCCCTGGGTGGTGATCAAAGGTGTCTCCACGGTCTGATTCACTCCATTATTAACGTTCTCAGCTGCCATTCTAAAATACTGCCATAAAATAAGGGTTAATAGTCATGTCATATATTATCCTTATACTATGACCGACTAAATAAATACCAAATAAACTTAGTCAGGTCATACTAGCGAAGGAATTCCCCGTCTCTCCCCTCCTAGTTCTTGTCTCACATCTCAGCCATGGATCATATCCCTAAGCTCTGATACCAACTGTGACACCCCCAAAATAGGTATACAACACCCATTCTGAGTCGCCAAATATATGGTACAAAAAACAAACTACAACTTCAATAATACAATTGTCGTGCAAAATACAAAAACACATACTATGAGTTTAAATAAAAATATTGTCTTCTAGACAATATCCACACTCAAATAAGTCCTCGTTACAATTATTCAAACACTATTTTATAGAAATAGCGAGGATTGCTAAAACATCTTTCTAGAACCATCACTCCATACCCCAACTAGATCCTGTTATGTTCTCACCTCCTGAGAAGAAAAATGGAACAAAAAGGAAAAGGGTGAGCTCAACTAGCCCAGTAAAGAATATTATAGCTAAGATAATATACAACAAATTATCATTAGTATTCAACAGGGAAAAATCTGATAGAATATAATCGACAACAAGTTTTAGATCAGCAACTGCAGCGGAAACAACAAACCATTAGAAGAGTCAAGTAGAGAATGAATTCTACTATCTTCTAAGATTTAAAAGTCCATCATCAATATTTTATCCCTGTAACATCAATTAATAATCATCTTTAACCAAATATTCATCTTTGCACTACAGGCCAAAGATATTCATTTGTATCACCAGTCAGTCATGTTCATCTCCACACCTGTTCATCTTTGCACTACAGGCCAAATATATTCATCAGGTAATCATACATCTTTGCACTACATGCCAAAGTTATTCAGTAATATCATCATTTAGGACTGAGGATGATGAAAAATATCTTAAAGAAAACAAATCCAGTGAGACAGAAGGACAAATAGCAGGGCTTCGTATAACAGTTTATCCAAGATCAATAATACTTCATAATAATCAATTGTGAAGCAGAATTTAAAAATAAAGATCAAAATATGGATACAATCAAAGATAGTAACCATAATAGACATCTTGGACAAAAGAAAAAAATTTATTTTTCGGTGAATAGTGCCGTATTCGTGAATAGTGCCGTATACGTGAATAGTGCCGTATACGTGAATAGTAATCCCGACACAAGAAGTTCTAAATTTGATAAAAAAACTCATATCAATATTTCAGCATAATGATATTGAAGAAAATAATATCATTTAAGAAGAAAAAATATCCCTTACCTCAAAATATCAGTACTTCTGTTCGGAATATCGGTATAAGGCTGAAGAAAACTTACACTGATGAATAGAAACTTACAAAGTATCTAAATACTTCCAAAATACACTCAATAATCTAGAGAGAGAAAGAGAGAAAACTTGTTTCTAGTGTGATTTTCAATTCTAACTTAGCCCTCTATTTATAGGAAAATGTTAGCACGCCGAAGCAGACTTAACCTGCAGCCTGATGGCTTTACCTGCTACTATTTCCACCCACCACATTTGAATAAAAATCTTAGCACATTTTCACCAACCAAAAGTGGGGTCCACCAATTCTAGAATTTTTTACCAAAATGACAAATTTCGCAACTTCTACAATTTCTGAACCAGTCATCTCGTAAAATTCATAACAAATCATACGTTCATTTTTAACGGTTCAAAATTTGTGGACATATACTCAACTTATATATGAATAACATATCCAAAAATTACCACGATCCAACGGTCGGATTAAAAATTATAACGCCCGCAATATTTCTCAAAAACTCTGATTTGATTTTTAATACCTCCATTTCGATAAAAATACTGATAAAGCACCTCAACATTAACTTCTTCATTTTTAACCACAATAAATATATCCAACATTTATATCCACATAGAATAAATATTTCCTTATCATATGAATCAATAATTAATTATTCACAAATAATATTACAGAATCACATTTATGACAACCAGGCCGTTCCCAGAAAAGAGGGAGCTTTCCAATAAGGATTTCTCCTTACTAGCGCGCAATTAGATGACCAAACCTCTCCTTAGACAGAACTTTCTAGACATTGCCAATAATGCTATCTAATAATATTATTCAAATAATATGAATTATTGATCTGATAATGGAAAATACTGTGCAACAACAATTATTGAAACAACAATAATATAAAATATCAACGCAGCAATTATTGAATCAATAAAATAAAATATTGAACAGTAACTACTGTAACAATTATTGAGTAGTGCCTTCTTACGTAAGAATCAATGATTGGTGCAATACCGTGTGCTACTGTATTTTAACCACCAGTTATTCCAACAGTATTAACGGTAACAACTACGCCGTTATTTATAAATAACTTATACTTGTCGTTTTCTTCATCCAATCGTTTTCCGTTATGGGGTCCACACAAGGCTGCGTCGTCGTACAAATATTCCTCGATAGCAAGAATATTCCACGACCAAACGAATATTCACCGACCAAAAATGAATATTTTATAACCACTTGCTTATTTAAAATATTTGCGTATTTTACTCATAACTAACCACATTAATCAAATCAACCCTTAATATTTCAAAATAATAAATAGAGGAAATTTAATTTCATTTATTAATAAGTTGGGGTCTTACAGTATTAGCTGAAATACAATTGTGAATTATTTGAAAGGTTTAAAGAATTCAGAAATGAAACAAATTGGCTAAGTATTAGGATTCTTTGATCGGATCAAGGAAGGAATACTTGTGCAATAAGTTTTTAGATCATCTCAAATGATTTTCTCATAATGGACGCCTCTTGATACGTAATAAATGATTGATGTATCTGAAGGAAAAATCATACCTTGTTGGACATGTTACGGTCCATAATGATTTTACCGACATTCTAGTATCCTTCTGCGGTCATGCCCTAGAAATGGCTGCATATCTACGAAAAAGGTAACCTCAAAATCCGGCCCTAAGACTCCATAAAAGTTATGGACAGGGAGGATTCCTAATCTTAAGTATGTTAAGATAAGGGGTTGTCCAACTTATGTGAAAAGGCTTCAAAGGATAAGCTTGGGACAAGATTTGACAAGTGTCGATTTATGGGACATCCTAAAGTAAGTTTAGGGTATATGTTCTATAATCCTACTTAGCAAAAGGTGTTTGTTGCAAAACACGCTACCTTCTAAGATACATGTGTTTATCATTGAAGGGGCTAGTGGGAGGATAATAGATCTTGAAGAGTTTAAAAACCATAAAACACTATAAGTCAAATAAGAGGAACCTGTAGATATATCTATTGTACCTCAACTGAATCGTAAATCTGGAATAGTACCGAAGATACCTGGGAGGTATGGATTCATCATGGATGATGATGATGAGATACGTATCATAGAAGATGATGATCCAGTTACATACGATGAGGTAAGAGTTGTAGACACTCAGAGAAATGGATTGAAGCAAGCTTCTCAAAAATGGAACATTCGTTTTGATAAGACAATCAAAAGACTTTGATTTTATCAAAAATAAGAATGTGCCTAGTGTGTACAAAAGGGTCAGTGGGAGCGTCGTGACATTCCTAGTACTATATGTTGATATAATACAGATAAGGAATGACATACCAATGCTACAATCAGTAAAGATAAAGTTGTCTAAACATTCCTCAATGAATGATTTGGGAAGAGTGTCTAAATTGGGGATACAAATCTATATAGATAGATTTAAGAGGATGCTCGACTTAACCCAAGGAACGTATATTCATTTGATGCTAAAGTCGTTTAGCATGGCAAACTCTAAGGGATGTCTCATGTTGATGAGCCCTGGAGTGTATCTCTCTTAATAGTTTTCATAGACTCCTGAAAAGAGAGATCGCATGAGTGACAATCATGTATACAATGAAATGTACGAGACCTGATGTTGATCAGTCATATTATGGAGAAGTTCACTGTAAGACAGTGAAAAAAATCTTAAAGTACTTTACCGGCACTAAGGATGTGATCATATTTATGGTGGGTCTGAATTAAAACTAGAAGGCTTAACAGACTCACATTTTTCAGACAGACCAAGACGACAGAAAATTCACTTTAAGGTAAAGCGTTACCTTGAACGGTGGTGCAGTGAATTAGAAAGTTTGCAAACAGGAAAGAGTTGTTTGTTTAGTGATAAAGACAAAGTATATAGCTATAAATGAAGCTACAAGTTGATTGTTTGGATAAAAAGTTCATTACAGAACTAGGAATAATTCCCAAGTCTCATCTTGAATCAAAACATGTTTTGTGGCACTTTCATTTGATTATAGGAATCATTGAAAGATAGGAAATTACTATAGAGATAGTGGACTCTCAAGAACAACATTACATATCCATTAACTAAAGCTTATCCAATAGCAACATATTCGTCACTTAGAGAAGAAGGGTATGAGATACCATGGCGATTGGCTTTAGGGTAAGTGGGAGATTGAAAGTAGTATGCACACAAGCCAATCATGTTTTATGATAAAGCATATACTTTGTAACAATCTTATTCATTTATTAATAAAAAGAATTAATTTATTAAAGACTTTTAATTATCTACATGATGCTTTTATATAATATGTGATAAATCTATAGTTTTTAAGCAATTTTAGAATAATGATTATGATCATTCTAATGAGATCTAAATTCTTAAAAAGCTTAAAACTAAAATAGTTTCCAATTGTTGGATTACTAAATTGGGGATTAGTGAATCCGGATAGATTGGTACATACGTTGCTTGCTCATTGGATGAGGATGATTGATCTCATGATAATTTGTGTGGAGACGCTAAAGTATGTAGGTGCTTATTAGAGAATAAGTTCACTACACGTGGCTCGCTATGGAATACCTAATGGAGTTTTACTTGCCTGTCAATAGGAATTCCTGTAGTGATAGTAGTACAAGTGTTCCTTGGACTTGAGATCATCATAATATCTTATGTATGATGAATTATACTTTGACTTATTCCTTAAGACTCTTAGGGTATAACAAAGGGTATGCTTGGGTATAATTAGTTGTATAAAGAGATAATGTATGATCAATAAAGAATCTACCACTTCTAGTAAAAGAAGAGAAATGTCCTATGTGATTCGATAAATGAGAACACAGTAGTCCTTGACCAAGACATAATAAAATTAGAAAGGAGTTTCTAATTTGTATTATTTGGAGTTGTGCATTTAAGGATCGAAATACATATAATTAAATAAAATAAGACTTGACAGTAATTCCATGTCTTATATTTAATTGGGACATTGTATGGTGGAAGGATTGAATTGTACGATAACTATTTACTCAAATGTTTTTTTATGATTAATGTTGAAATTTATATTATCTGGAAAGTCGTTGATCGCTAGGGAGGCTTATCCCTATTGTAGAATAAATATTATTTATTTAAATAAATTAATAGTTTAATTTATTTATTTAAATAAGATTAGAATTGTTCTAATTGATTTATTCACAACCGTTTAATATGGAGAACCTAAAGGGTCACACCACAATAAAAGAAAAAATAATTATTTAAGAAGTTAATGGCATAATCGTAATAATATGTTATGTATATTTAATTTAATCTATGGTGATAGAATAAATTAAATAGCTTAATATTTATTATTTAATATTTTAGAAATATTAAATATAAATTAATAAGAGGAGTCTTATTAATATTATTACAATTATTATTATTTTAATTTTTAAAAGAGTTTAGGAATTAATTTAATATAAGTACTCTCATTTATTCCTAATAGGATTAGGAGGAAAAATTAGTTAAAAAGTTTAATTAATTATCCCTAATAAGATTAGGGAGCCCATTTAATTAAAAGAGTTTAATTAAATAAATAATACCTTATTTTAATTAAATAGGGTTACCTGAAATCTTTATAAGGTGAGTCTTATATCAGATATCGATATACGCAATTTTAATTGTTAGAGAGTACGTTCTTTTCTATAGAGATAGAAAATTAGGGTTTAGCCAACCACCCTTCTTCTTGAATACTTATTCTTCCTTGGTGGATCACCTCTAGAGGCCAAACACTTGGGTGGCTAACGTTGATCAAAGGAAGGAACCCAACCCGGTGGATTCAAGTTGAACACGAAAAGGATTTGGAGGTGAACTTGTATATGAGGAAGTTCAGATCTTCAAGGGTATGATTCTCATCCTTTATTTTCGTTTAATTAATAATTGTGCATAAAGGATGATCCGGGTATATAGTTTGTAAAATTTTAAAACTCTATTTTATCACGTTTTCACTTACTTTGTACAATTTGATTGCGTTCATGAATATTGCAAACCTAACAACAAGTACATAATCCAGGCAGTACCCATCGTATCAATGACATGGTTCATGATATTGCAGGGCCTGATTTTGATTGGGAACAAGGCAGAGAGCAATTTATGAATTTTGATGCCAAATCATTCTTTAAGTTATTAGACGATTGTAGCAAACCATTGTGCCATGGCTGCACCAAGAACACTACATTATTTGCAGTGGCGATATTACTTAACATTAAGGTTGATCACAATTTGAGCCATGAATGTTTTGAGTCGCTCTTGAAGGCATTAAGAGTATGTTTCCTGATGGTGAAAATTTGACGGATAACTACTACTATTGTAAGAAAATGGTGAAGAAGTTGGGTCTTGGATACCAAAAGATCGATATATGTCCGAACGATTGCATGCTACTTTATAAGAAAAATAAACAGAAAACAAAGAATACATTTTGCAGTCATGATCAGTTCAGGCCTAATAAAGAGGGTGTGACTAAAAAAAAGACATACCTTTTAAGATTTTAAGGTATTTTTTGATTACACATCGGCTAAAAATGATTGTACATGTCTTCAAGAATAGCTGAACATATGACTTGGCATGCGAAATCTCCACCTAAAGATGGAGAACTAAATCATCTCGCAAATGGGCAGGCTTGAAAATATTTCAACTTAGCACATCCTCGATTTACATTGGAACCTAGAAATGTAAGGCTTGGATTGTCCATTGATGGTTTCAACTCTTTCGACCACCCAATTGTTCCGTACTCCTGTTGGCCTACGATTGTTACTCCGAACAACTTCCCTCCTTGGATGTGTATGAAACAACCATACTTGTTTCTTTCATTTGAGATTCCAGGTCCCAAGAGTCCTGAAAGGAATCTAGATGTTACTTGAGACCACTTATAGATAAGTTAATGGTATTGTGGGAGGATGGAATACAGACTTGGGATGTTTCCATGAAAATAAATTTTAACTTTAGGGCATCAGTTATGTGGACTATAATTGATTTCTATGCTTATAGTATATTATCTGTATGGAGTACAAACGGTAAGTTGGCTTGTCCATATTGTATGGAGCATACAAAGTCTTTCAATCTATCAAAAGGTTGAAAGTCTTGCTGGTTTGACTGTCATTGTCGTTTTTTATCGGTAGATTACACGTTTTGAAGAAATACATAACACTTCAGGAAAGGAAAAATAGAGAATGATATACCTGCACCGCGATTGTCGGGGATGGAGATGCGTGACCGTGTGATGAAATTTTCGATCATCCCATTCGGTAAGATTGTTACCACTAATATAATCAATAGGTTTGACGAATCTCATAATTGGGTTCAGAGAAACATCTTTTGGGAACTATCTTATTGGTCTATAAATTTGATTCGTCATAATCTAGATGTGATATATATTGAGAAGAATGTGTTCGACAATGTGTTAAGCACCGTGATGAGTGTTATGGGCAAGACGAAAGATAATGATAAGGCACGGTTGGACATAAAAGATATTTGTAAGTGTCCTGAATTAAAATTTTATGAATCTCCTAATGGTAAAATGGTCAAACCATATGCAAGGTACACATTGTCCAAAAAGCAAGTTGAAAATGTGTGCACATGGATTAAGTCTCTGAAACTACCAGATGGATATGTTTCAAACATTGAAAGGTGTGTTACAGGTGAGAAATTACAAGTGATGAAGAGTCATGACTGTTATGTGTTCATGGAGAGACTCATGGCATAACATTTTGGAAATTACTTGATAAACCAATACAGGATACTTTGACTGATCTTAGTCATTTCTTCAGAGACATATGTTCAAAAAAATTAAATGAAAATGATATGTATATACTTGAGAATAACATCATTGAGATTGCGTGTAAGCTTGAAAACATATTCCCACCTAGTTTTTATTTACTCTATAGAGCATTTGCAAATTCATCTACCCTATGAAGCTAGTGTTGGTGGTCATGTTTAATATAGATGGATGTACTTTTTTGAGAGGGTGATGGAAAACCTTAAGAGGAAGGTGAAGACTAAAGCTTACGTTGAGGGGTCGATATGTAGGACTGAGCAAAAATAAAATTGAATAACTGAACCAATTTTTTTTTTTTCTTATTTGGTTATTTTTTATATTTCGGTTATACCCGTTTTATTATTTGGTTTTCGATTTTTGATTTTAAGCTATTCGATTAACCAAATAATCGAACCAATTATAAAAAAATTAAGCCTTCACGGTTAAAATAATTATCTTTCACTCATCAGTTATCTCTCACTAGTCGATGAAATTTGATCTCAGATCTCTCATCTATCAAAACTCTCTTATCTCAGATTTCTCATATCTCAAAACCCTCCTAAAACTCTCATATCTCAAATCTCTCACTCACTAGTCTTTGAAATCTGATCTCTCATCTCTATCTCTCTCGCTCAATGCCAAAACCCTAGTCCCCAAATCTCTCTTATCCCTATCTCTCAGCTCTAATACCTTGTAAATCCCGGTAGAGGCCCCACTCGGGACCGTCAATCGGTAAAGATTATCGGTGACTAAATCAGCCTCCATCGTCGAATTTCCCCTGTCTATGATCTGCCTCGTCTTTACTAATTTCACGATTAACCCTTTTGTTGCCACACCAGCTGCCACCGAAACAGAGGTGGCGATCAAATTACGTACTATCAACGGTTGAGATTTGAGGTTTAAAAAAGATGGAAATTGAAGTTTTGGGTAGTCTAGAGATGGGTTATAAAACACAATATACATATATATGGTTCCAATAAGCTATTCAGAATGGGTTTAGCTACTGGTATATATGTTTTATCAACTCATCAAGCCATTGTTGTGTAAATATATATGTATTAATTTAAGGCATTGAAACCTTCATTATGATTATTAACCGAATAACCGAATAGTCAATTCGAATATTTGATAATTCGGTAACTCATTTTATTTCATAATTCATTTAACAGTTCAGATATCAAAAGTGTGTTAATTTCAATTTTTGGTTATAACCGAATGCTCAGCCCTATTGATATGTGATGCATACAATTTCAATGAGATATCTACTACGTTTGTCCCAAACTATTTTGACAAAAGCCAATTGAGTCTCAAGATATGATGATGGGGGTAATGTTGAACTAAATGGTTGGCTTTCTGTATTTAGTCTATCGGGTTGCGCTTATGGAAAAAAGGAAACACATATTCCTCTCTGAGCAAGAATTACACGTTACACATATTTACATTTTTCTCAATTGTGAGGAGATTGAAGAATTTGTGAGGTATATATGTAAAATTCATACTTAACTTTATATCTTAACCTGCAATCTCATATATTTATACATTAATCAATCCTTATATATAATGACACGTCCAAAGATGACGTCACTTGATGTAAGAAATTTCAATTGAAACGAGTCAACATTTAATTAATTAAGAGTTAACTCGCTCGATTTGAAAACTCATGCGAGTTCGTCCTTCAGTCTACCGACTCCTTCTCTTCTTCTCAATCGAGTTTTCTTCTTCAATCGACCCCCTCTTTTTTCATAGTCGCCTAACTCCTTCTCTCAAAATTCCTTACCAAAATTTTATAGTAAATCTCATCAATCTTTCGATCTTCCTTTTACAATCACACTCTGAAACCCCATAACATTTCTATAGAAAATAATCGAACAAAGGGATGTGTGGAGGAGCTATCATATGCGACATAGATCCATCGAGCCGGTCTCACTGCTGATATTCTCTAGAACACCGCTCTGAAGAAAAACCCGAACAATTACTACTCCAAGCCCTTCAGATCTGACTTTATCGACCTCGACGATGATTTCGAGGTCGATTTTCAAGGTTTCAACGATTTCTCTCTGAATATGAAGTTAATGTGAAGCCTTTTTCTTTCTCTGCTGCCCAGACAGTTTGGGCTTACATGTAAACCATTATACTGTTATGTTCCTAAGGTTTCAGTTATTTATAAGGCTAATTTTTTTCTTTTTTCTTTAACTTCAATTTGTTAGTATATGAGATTGGAGTAACATATGATATTTAAGTATTAATTTTTTTTGGGTTACTAATTATTGTTGGCATAGATTTGGTTTGATTTCATTTTACTTTTGTTATATGTGATGACTGCTTTGTTGGTTCTATTAATAGTGTTTGAGGCATGAATTGGTTTCAAGGAACTGCAGATGTAGTGAGGAAATAGTTACATGGGTACTTGAGGTAGGTGTTAAAAAATGTCGACAAAATCTACGCTTATTAATCCACAGATAATTAGATTTGAATTCCCATATCTTCAAAATAATATAAATATTATATCGCTATTATTACTTTCTTTTATTTAGAAGTTCCATTTATACTTTTACTTCAAGGTTGCCACGAAAAAGGACATTGAGAATATACTGATTTTATCAGTGATTAACTTTAACCGGATGGACTACATGGACTTGTGCAGGTGCCTATATATTTTTCTTTTGATGTAACAAAAGAATTGTAATTATAAATATTTTTGAAAGGTACTAATTATTTATAACACCTGAACAGAATCACATTGACAGAACTCATATTATAGTTTTCTGTGTATCTGTAGTGCAGTGAAAGTAGATCTAATGACAAGAAAGAGAAAAGAAAGAGATTTATGAGTATTTTAGCACGGCCCGCCCGTTGATTTTGCAAACTAGATATTTCATTAACATTTGCCTAAATCCCTTTTTACTTTTCTATTTTTTGCGTTAGCTTCTAGAATGGTAATGAATTAAACTGTGAGATCTGTCTGAACAAAGAATGGAAAAAATAAATATGGAATAATATAGTTTTTAAATGTTTTGATTTGTTGTAGGTGAATTTGGTCGGAGGGTATTATGATGCAGGGGACAATGTGAAGTTTGGACTACCCCATGGCATTTACAGTGACACTGATGTCTGAATCATTTTAGAGTATGGGCAACAAATGGCTTCAAGTGGAGAGCTTGGAAATTCCCAAGGATGCTGTTAAGTGGGGAACTGAATACCTTATTAAAGCCCATCCAGAACCCAATATTTTTTTATGGAGAGTACTCTACTAAAACTATTCTTCAGTTTGTGCATCTTTTATTTTGTTAGTATATGAGATTTTAGTAGCATATGATTTTTAAGTATTAATTTTTCTTTGGTTACTGATTATTGTTGGCATAGATTTTGGTTTCATCTCATTTTACTTTTGTTTAATGTGATGGCTGCTTAGTTGGATTATTAATATATTGTTTGAGTGGGAGTATCTTGATCTTTTTAGATAGTACTAAGGATAATTGTATTTTATGGTCTTTTTTTGAGCTTAAATTTGTACAATTATGCGATTCTATTGTTGTGTAAAGGAAAAATCAAACAAAAAAATTACTACTAAAGATTGCATGAATGAAGGATTTTGATGACTAGCCCCAATTTACGATATTATTTTGTTTTTTAAAACTACTTTCGCTTTGGGACTGATGTTGTTTTGGGGCTTTTCTTCACCGTCAGAACAGAACCTCTACTAAAAAAAACATCCAAAGGTAGTACCTCTTAAACATTTTATGTTTATTAGTCTTTCTACAGGTTAGTGATATTATAATTGAGTTTTGTTTGTGGTTCATCAATTTAGATGATGAATGCGAATTTTATAATTTTTTTGGTTTTGGATACTTGAAGCTGGTGTGGGAAGACATACATTACCTTTTTTTGAAATGCTACAAAAAGGTAAGAATAATATTTTTCTAAAATTTCTCCCTTCTTTTTACTTCACTACCACAAAATTCCTCATTAGTCTATTTGCAGTGGTTAAGGAACCTATTTTTGACTCTCTTTGAGAGATATGAGTATGTTTTTTTCGTGAAGTAGTCAGCCTTTAATTTTTTTTATATAAAATCTGGAGAGTCTAGAT